>CM046425.1:20514884-21114884 GCA_025506505.1 Flaveria sonorensis | reverse complement strand
TAGCATTTTTGGTTTGTTTTCAAGGTATGCACATTCATTTGTCCTGGTCTTGCTTTATTCCCTTAAAAGATATGCTAACTTAATATGTAAGAGTTTTGAGATATATACATCATTCTTAGTCAAAATTTTCAAACATAAGTAAGTTTATGTGTAGTTAAATTGAGATTTCAATATACCTTGTTCTTTAAATATGGAGGATACTTTGAAGAAGTCTTCCCTAGAACTTGAAGATTGAAAAAAAACACTTGCTTGAGTTTTGTAGTTTAAGAGTTGGATCTTTAATATAAAGAATGCTTGAATTAGCAGAGTTACTTAATGGTTAATGAAAGTATTATGATGAATTTTACATTAGAAATGATTTTATTTGTTTTTGTTAGTGTATACTTGATATAAAGGAGATGAATGTGAGGATTTGATTCCAAAAGAAGAAATAAAACATGAACGATTAGTTGCTTGGTGGTTAGGAAAAGTGTAGATGTAAAAGAAGTGTTTAATAAGGTAAAAGCATGAGATAATAAGGTAATTAGTGTTTAAAAGCATGAGAGATGATGAAACACCCAGATTGATTTCCTATAGATAATATTGTTGAAGTGATGATTGATATATCAACTATGAGAGTTGCTTTTGTTCATTTATAACATATGCATAATGATGACCCTTGATCTATGGTTGATATTGCGCTTGAAATATCAACCGTGGAAGTGAGAGAGAGTGTATTCTTGTTCCTTTTGATCCTTTAACTAAGGTTTTCTCACAACCACATAGTTTTGATAATTTATTTGCATGTTTGGTTGATTTTCAAAACAGTTCATACCCTATGCATTATGTTTTAACACATTTAAGCCCATTTTCATAATATTGAATATTTTACGTTTTTTGAATATATGAGCTATTTTCCTTGGAATACATTTTACTAAGAATAATTTATTCCTTTTACACATTATATCTATGAAAATAGTGTTTATGATCTATATTTTTGTCCAAGTATTTAAGATAGGATTTTTTTCTGAACCTAAAGAACTTTTAATAGCACAAAATATAAGAATATTAGAACAATTTGCCTCATAATCAAGAAGTGTATGTCTCATACATAGAACTTGTGAACATGCTCTTTTAGCATCTACATATTCCTCTTTGTTTGTTACAAGTGAAACAAATGCTTGTTTTTGGTGTATTGGTTTTCATGTTTAAAGCCATTACCTTTTCTTAAAAAGATTTAATCGTAAGTGTATATTTCATTGCAAAAGCAATTATACATAATTAATTTTTATCAATTAATTTCCCAAAATAGGGATCCAATTACAAGTGGTTAAACGAAAACAAACACAACCATAATGTGTTGAAAAGCTTATGCCTTTGATGGTCAAACCGAAGCTTTGCACTTTGGAAGCAACAACAGTCTCACTAGTTGACCGGATTCATAAAAAAGATCCAAACTTTGCAACAATTGCAACTTGGAAATAAGACTAACAACAATGGTGGTGGCCTATAGCGGCAATGTTGTTCGACATTGGTTGGTGGTCTTCTGAAGAAAAACTGAAGGAAGGGGGGTTCTTGGAGGTCAAAGACTAGAATAAATAGGGATTAGGGTTTCTCTTAATACCTGTTCTATGTATATATGTATGCAATTTATGTTTTAGTTCCCTCTTTAATCAACACTTAACAACATCAGGCAATTAACCTTTTATTAACAAAACCCTTATGGTTTAATAATTTACATCAAATCAAATAGATCGTTATACATTTAAATACTTAACTATTAAATTTTAAACATTTTATCTCCTTTTATTAATAATTTAATTAAATAAATTAACCATAATTAGATTAATTCATGTTTCATGAACCATAACATGATTGAATTACATGTTATTACTTTGATGTTGTCCAAAGTGTAACTCTTCGTATCATACCCTGATAGTAACGTTGATATTATCGATGATACTACATTTAATTTCCAACTGACTCCCACTTTGATGGTTCATCGACTAATTCCCTCAATATTGACAGTGGCAGATGTATGATGTATTATAGTTACCAACTAGTTCCTCGTGTTGAAGTAACCCCGGACATAACCAAGTACCACAACCATTTTAACCTTATCAGTTTATCCTTTCTATATTGGACATTCTTTGATCATAAGACATGGATGTTTGGTCATTCTTATATACCATTCAATCAACTTAGTTCTCATATCTAATTTTAAGCGGTCTAACAAAGTACTCTTAGTTGGAGCATGGCCACGTTTTTAACACTAATTTTAATTAACGAGGGAGCTCGTATGTCCAACTCCTATATTCATGGGAGCACCAAATTCATTTAACCACATATAATTCCTACATAATCTTGGATTTATTCTGAATCATTACAATTATAACTTCATTTTACGAAACAATGTTAAATAAGATCAAGGAACAATATTTAGTTAATTTTTGTTCAAATATGTGTCTCAAGTTGATGGATATAAAGATCATACCATATTTAAAAGTTTTTATGACATAGATCCATGAAGAAGATTTTGAAGCGAGTTACGTCTTGATATCATTTTCTAATGAATATCTATGAATGTTAGCTTTTACTTCTTGAGGTTTCAAAACAACTATTCAATAAAGTCTTAACTAAGATTAATTCCCAAGAATATGATCGACTATGAACATTTAGAATATAAATATTCAAAGATTCTTGAGTGTACAATAATTCTTACACAGAAACAAATGTTTATAAAGAAGCTATTGACCATTAGATAAAAATACACATCCAATGTAATTGTTAACATATGAAAGCACCAAAACTAATACAAAATAAATCTTCTGTATAGCAAACCTAAGCCCTATCTTATTAGCATGCTCCTCATGTTTAACTTGAGACATAGGTTCGGTAAAGGAATCTACTAGATTTTGATCTGTGGGACTCTTGTTTATCATAATATCTCCTAATTCTAATATTTCCCTTATGTAGTGCAGTTGTCTGAGTATGTGCTTTGCTCTATGATGTGACCTTGGTTCCTTTGCCTAAGCTATGACACCAGTTTTTTCACATGATATCTTAATGGTTTTTGTATGCTAGGCACCATATCGAGATTAATAATGATCTTCTTCATCCTGTGCAACCTCTTTTGTAGCATCTGATTATGACATGCATTATGATACTATAGTGGATTGAGTGACTATGCTCTGCTTTCAAATTTTCCAAGTTATAGATACACCATTTATAGTGAATACATAACCCATTCGTGATTAAGAATCTTCTCTATCCATTTGGAAGCTATCATCAATATAACACTTAACTGTTATCTTGTCTTCCATTCCTCCATATATAGAGAACAAATCATTAGTCCTTCTCAAGTACTTAAGGATATTTTTATAGCAGTCTAGTGGCTTTAACCTGGATTCTATTCACATCTACTCATCATACTCAACGCAAATGATACAGCGGGTCTAGTACATAACATGGCATGCATGATAGAACCAATTATAGAAGTACGTGGAACTCTTTCCATTTTGTTGGTATCTTCCTTTGTATTAGGACACTAATTACTATTCATTATGGTTACATATGTCATTGGCAAGTTTCCTCTTTTGTATTTTTTGAAATGAGAGACGTCTAAGGACCTTATCAATGTATGTAACCACTTTGATCTATCTCTATAGATTTTTACTCCTAAATTGTAGGCAGCCTCACCAAGATCTTTCATTACGAACATATGCTTAACCAGGACTCTTCATTATTAAACAACTATATGTTGCTTCTAATGATTAGTATGTCATCTACATATAAGATCAAAAAAATTAATGTAGCTCTGATTTACCTTCTTGTAAAGACATGGCTCAACTTCATTTTGGATAAAAGTAAACTTTTTGTTATCCTGATCAAACAAAGAATCCAACTTCGGAATGCTTATTTTAATCATAAACAGGTTTATTTAAATTGCAAACCATTTTAGGATTCTTTAGGTCCTTAAAACCTTCCAATTTTACTATGTAGACATCTTCAACAAGTTAACCATTCAATCTTGCTTTTTTAACATCCATTTGCCATATCTCATAGTCATAATATGTCACAACGTTAAGCAGTATCCTAATTGACTTAAGCATGGCAATTTTGTGAGAAAGTTTCCATATAATTAATACCTTGAGTTTAAGTGAACCCTTTCAGAACCAGCCTTGCTTTGTAGGTGTGTACCTTTGCATCCATGTCAGTCTTCTTCTTAAGATCCATTTACATCCTATAATCCAACATTCTAGAGGAAGAAATCTAGGAAACACCTTTAAATGAATCATAGACTCAAACCACTAATCAACTTAAACCTAAGAGGATTACAAAATTTGATGTTATCCCTAGCCACTGTAGAAGTACCAGAGATCTGTATAAACATGATAGATATTCCATAATACATGAAAATGCCGACATCCTGATAATGGATTAGGATGAACCTCATAATTACAAATCTACAATTTCAAATTCCAAATCTAAAAAATTTCTAGAAACCATAGGCGCATAGATACAATCCATTTTTGAAAACCATGTATAAGACTTGCTTGATCTCTAAATCTGCATTATTTTCTCCAATCCTTTGCATAAGTAGTTTCTTCTCAAAAAAAAAAAGAATATTTTGCATTTTATAAAAACCTGGTTTTTAGTAGGATCATAGAAATAGTAATTAATTGTTTTGGATATATAATGAAAACTACTTTATTGCATCAAGGATCCAGTTTATCTAGAGATTCATATGTAACAAAGGTGTTACATCTTCATACCCTAAGGTAGGACACTTTGGTTTAACCCTATACCAAATCTCATATGGAGTTTTATCCACCTTTTTAGTCCAAGCTAGATAGCAGCATTCTCAAGAGCAAAACTCCAAATAATGCAAGGAAAGTTTGCATTACACATCATTGATTAAACAATATCCAGTAGTGTTTGATTTCTCCTTTGAGACACACCATTAAGTGTTTGATCCTGCATTACACATCATTGATTAAGCCATATCCATTAGGATCAAAGTATGTTAATCATTATACCTAGCTAGTTCTGTACCTCATTTTAGTATTGTTTAAACATTCAAACGTCTTGTGTTTACACTTTATAAGATAAACATAATCATGTCTACCAAAATTGTCATCAAATGTAACAAAGTACCTTTTTTATTTTTCCCACTGATCTGGATTGACCAATATACATTTTTATCTACAAGTCCTAATAGAGCTTTTACCCTTTCACCAACACCTTTGAAAGAAGCGTTGGTCAACTTTCCACTTAAGCATGATTCAAATTGATTAACAAATTCATAAATTATGGAATCTAAAATTCCTATGATTTGGAGTTTTTTTATGCAATTCTTATTTATGTGTTCAAGCCGACCATGCCATAAGTACATATCATTAAATTCAATTTCATACATTTATTAGAAACATTGTATATCATGATTGTTATGGAGTTATATCTCATAGATTCCATTATGCTATTTTGTGGTAAAATAAAAGACATCATTCAAATATATCGAACTATAATCATTATTAAAAGCATACCAAAGTCTATATTCATGCAAACCACAAACTAAAACAATTTTCTTAGTCAAACAAGGTACGTAGCAAACATTGTTCAATACAAGTTCTAAACTATTAGAAAGTAAAAGAACATATTCTCTTACCACCTTCATTGCAATCTTTTTTCATTGCCAACATGGAGTTCCATGTCACCTTGCTTCAACTTTTTAAGCTTCCTGAGTCACTACAAATCATTACGAATATGAGAACCACATCCAGTGTCAAACTCCTAAATTTTTCTAGAGAAAGAGGAGATTTCAATAACAAATACACCTTAGAGTCCCTCTGCTTTTTATGTTTCAGCTTATCTAGGTATTCTGGGAAATTTCCTTTTTAGTGCCCCACTGCATCATAATGATGGCACATGGCATCCTTTAGAGGATTTTTCCTTATGAAACTACTTGCCTTTGTCCTTGACTTTCACACTCTTTTCTCCCTTTCTCTTGGCATTAGGTTTCCTAACACCACCCTCCTTGATCATGTACCAGCTTTACTAGAACTTCATATACATATCTCAATAATTTTTAGCATCAAATGCAATTATGAAAGAGTCTAGTCCCATGCATTCATACTATAGTTTATAAGGAAGATGATTGAGGATAATATCCCTAACTAGATCATTTCTTAATGGGCCTCAATGCATGCTAAGTCATTAACATAACCTTATACTTTTACCACATGAGTGCTGACAGAAGAGCCCTCTTGCATTCAGTAGTGATAAGTGATTCCATCACTTCAAAATACTCATTATAAGCATGTTATTCAAACCTTTCCTTCAGCTACATGATCATGCTAAATGCAGACATGTTTTCTATTTCATCTGCAGTTTTGGAATCACAGAAGTTAGCATGACACAGGAGACTTTTATGCAGTCATCCATATATGTTTCCTAGTTTCCACGAGCAGCTCATGTCTTGGTTGTAGGTTTTTCTAGAATTGGTCCTTCTAGAACATACATCTTGTTCTCTACCTTGACACTAATTTTTAGGTTTTTAAACCAATCCATGAAGTTGGAGTTGTTGAGTTTGTCCTTTAAAAGGATTAGCTTAAGAGAAAAAGGAGTAATAGGATATGTTTTGTTAGACATCTACAAATTTCAAAAGAAATTGTGTTATTATTTCCATGCTTAACTTCCTAATAAAATATACGACCCAATTGCAAAAATATATAGTTAGGATGAGCACCCATTTCATAAAAACTCAGTGAATGGCTAAAGCACTCTCTACTTGCATGGTTACAAAGGTATGTAACAACTACCAATTGTGTCAACTACATAAATCTCGGTTAGGGGTCGCATGACGAGCGTTCTCAATCATTGATACGTTCAACCCCAACTACACCCTGTTAAATGATTTAAGTGAACTATCAGTACTCTATAGTGGCGTAAATATTAGTTATTAATATTAGGATTTTTGTTATGTTTTTGTAAGGTCCCATTTTCAAGCAATCTCACTGTTGGTTTTATAAACATAACCACAAGTCTTAAACTAAAATTTTATTCAAATAGACAGCCAAAACATATATTCAAACAGTAATCAAATCATTTTCAACTAATCTATTACATAGCATAGGTTCATTGTTCAAACATTCATAACATATACAATGATTAAAATGGGATGCATTCCTTAATTTGGGTCCCCCCTTCATGCCCATTTCTTATCAACTAAACTAAGCTTGGATTTACTTGACATTCAAACTAAAAGTCAACATTGCTGAGTGAGTTCTAGTTTTTAATTCAGAACATTTGTTCATTAGTCCTTTGAAAACTTTAAAGAAATCAAAGTGAAAAACTGTTTTCAATAACATGACATATCATTGATTATTCATAAACATTGAAAACATAATGTTCATATAAAGTGAAAACCATCATGGGAAACATATAGTGATCATGCCCAGCAATTAAGCAAGTCTATGAAATATTAGCACAAAGCTAACTACTATGTAGCTAGCATGAAGCAAGCCTATGATTGCTAGCATAAAGCATGCCTATGAATGATAACAATGCACACCAGCTAATGTAAGCACAAAAAAAAGCCTATGAATGTTAGCACGAAGCAAACCAGTAAATACAAGCATAAAGCAAACCGATGAATGTTAGCTCAAAGCAGACCAGTTAATGAGCATAAAGCAAATGTATGAATGTTAGCACAAAACATACTAGTGAATACAAGCACAAAGCAAGCCAATGAATGTTAGCACAAAGCAGACTAGTGAATGCAAGCACAAAGCAAGCCTATGTATGATAGCACCAATCAGACTAGTGAATGCAAGCACAAAGCAAGCCTATGAATGATAGCAAAAAACTAGACTTAGGTGAGAGGGTGAATTTATGGAAAATACATATTTTACACTAACTTTGATTAATAATAATAGGTATAACTAGGCATAAATCCCTTAAGTTTGGACAATAGGTGTTGATAGGAAAATATTCCAAGTAAGGTGTATGCGTATGTAAGTTATCCAATGCGGATGACTACTTATCAATGTGAATGAATCTTAACCAATATAGATGAGCATTGGTCTATATCCACTAAGTACTACATCAATGCGGATGGATTACATCAGTGCGGATGAACCGATTTACTCTAAATATCTTACAAAAATGCCGATGGTTTGACTTAATGCAGATAAGTTTATGAGTTGGTTGTGTTAGTCAATGAGGGTAACAGTGAATGCAGATAATAGTTGGGTAATGCGGCTGAGTAAAACGATGTGGGTAATCCTAATCTTAGGAATTAAAATAAATTGAATTATCTTAATAAAAAAATTTGCATAATTTCTTCATAACAATAGAGATTAACATTTTGATTAGAACTTAGCAGTTTTAATGAGATTCAGTATGTCAAACCAAAACCTTCTTCATCTAGATTCATTAAAAGCAAAAAAGAGAGGTCCTTTATTGGTGAACTTCAAGCAAGATTTTGGAAACAAAATTTTGATGAATTTAATGAATCTTTAATCAAAGCTAAGTTCAAAGGAATCTACCAAAAAGTCATAATGGTTGATAGAAATAGAAAACCAAGACCATCATGACTTGTGTTACATATTTCAAACTGATTTGTATGTGCTTCTAGGGTCATCTGGCAACGTCTAATAATATTTGGTATGTAAGTAGAAGTGTTCCTGACACATGATAGGAGATCGTTCCCTTTTGGATGATTTTAGGCATTTTCAAGGAACTACAGTGATGTTTGGGGGAGATTCTCAAGGTGGAAGAATTAGTGGTTAAGAAACAATGACAAATAGCCAGCTAAGATTTGACAAATTTAACTATTACGAACAGCTAAAGCTGAACCTGTTGAGTGTGCCACAAATTTGTGATAAAATATATTCTATAAATTTCATAGACACTCACTGTTACATCTTAAAACTAGGATTTCACATTCCTGAATAGTATGTTACCTCGAAAAACTCCACGGAAGAATAAGACATATGTTTTAAATCTAAAGAAACCTAATTACTTTCTAAAGCATCAATTGATAATTCACAGTTATGACACAGGTTAATCATATCATTGGTCTACCTCAAAAAGAATTTCATTCAATTGACCATTATTTAGCTTGTCTTAAAAGGAAGCAACATAAAACTTCCCACAAGCCTAAGCTTCTTAATTCAAACAATACTGCATTAAAGCTTCTTCATATGGATCTTTTTAGCCCAATTAATATTAGAAGCATAGGCAAAAATAATATTGTTTGGTAATCACTGATGACTATTCTAGGTTTACTTGGGTTTTCTTCTTACTTCATAAAAACAAATCAGCATAAATCATCAAAGATTTTATCATAATGATTGAAAATCAATTAGATTTTATCAAAAAAGGTAATGGAACTAAATTTAAAAATGATGATTTGAATTAATTTAGTACTGACAAGGGTATTGCTCATTAATTTAGCGCAGCTAGGACTCTTGGAGTACCTGATAGAAGGAACATAACACTAATTAAGGTAGCAAGGACCATGTTAACATAACTTACAATGTAAAAAATAGAATATTAGTTGTAAAAGAGATCAACCTAACACCTTATGACCTGCTATTTCATAGAAAACCTTTCACATGTTTCTTTAAGTCATTTGGTTGTCCTGTCTCAATATTAAACATTAGAGATCATTTAGGAAATTTTACTCCTAAATCAGTTGAAGGATTCTTAGTTGGCTATTCATTATTCTCTAAAGTATTTGGAGAGTTAAATTCACAATTAAACTTAATTGTGAATCTACTAATGTTGAATTCAATGAACATTTATTTTCCAAAGCATCAAATGGCCCTGACTTGTTGTTTGATATTAACTCTCTCACCTAATCCTTTAATTAATTTGTTTTATCTAATACAGATGTTCATCAAGCTATTGGATCTTTTAGATCAACTAAAGTTGATAAAGATGACTTTCCAACGATACCACCATCATGTAACACCCAGAAAATTTTAAAAGACGAGAAAGAAGGAATAAATGTGTATAAAAGAAAGAAAACACAATTTAACCCAAGTTGAGGGGCTAAATGTGTCACAAGGACAAAAAGATTAAAAGTGGGTGCATAAAGTGGGCATGGCTGCCCACTCTTCTCTGCATATCTTCTTTTCACCAGATTTTAGAGAGAGAAAGAGCTGAGCTCTCGGGTTTTGGAGAAGAAGAACAAGGAGATCGAATTCAAGGTAAGAATTCATCGTTTTAAGTTGTTCTTGGCCGGCCTATGCCTCGGTTGTATGCTTATGTTTGTTGTTGTGTTCGGGTGTGTGTTTTTGGTGGGTTTCTAGGCGGTTGAACTCATAGTGCAAACGGGTTTGAAGGAAGTCATACTCGAAGGCTGCTAAGGTGAGTTCAAGATCCCCGGTTTCTATGTTTTAAACCTGTTTTGGGGCTAGAAATACATGTAACTAACTTTTTAATATGTCCAGTATTTTGTACCGTATGTTTGGCCCTGTTCTTTTAGTGGGTGTGTTAGGGCCTGCATGTTTTGCTCGATTTATGTGGTTTTGTGCTCGTTCTAAGAGATTAGCATGCTAGATCGGTGCGATGAATGTATAAGGATGAGGATTGGGAACTGATTATAGTGTAAGATGTGGTTTCAGGTTAGCTGATCATCCGCATTAAGTTTGAATATTTGCCTAAGTGTTGTTCATCCGCATTTGTTTTGTCCATGCACATTTGCTTCAGTCATCCGCATTTGGTTCATACGCATTTCTTTGGGACACTTAGAATATTTCTTGAGGTGTTCATCCGCATTTGGTTATTCATCCGCATTTGTTTATTCATCCACATTTGTCTGTTCATCCGCATTTGTTTGCTCATCCATATTTCTTTAAGGGGATAGAATTTTCTGAGATTTTGGGATGTAGAGCTTAAGTGTTAAGAAAGGAGGTTTTATAGGGGGACTGTGCTTGTTTACGATTTGCATGCTTTGTATGCTGTTGTGATGATGTT
This sequence comes from Flaveria sonorensis, assembly GCA_025506505.1. NCBI lineage: Eukaryota > Viridiplantae > Streptophyta > Magnoliopsida > Asterales > Asteraceae > Flaveria > Flaveria sonorensis. The sequence continues at coordinate 21,103,919 of CM046425.1, read as the reverse complement.
GTTCCATGTTATGTTTATATTGTGACCTTACGTGGTGTGACGTATGAATATGCTTATGTAAAGTAGTACTTAACGAAAGTGGAAGATAACTAAAGAGAAGTAAGAATGAATGCATGCATTAATGAACGAACTGAAGTAGGAAAAGTCTTGCAAGCACTGTAAGGAGGTTCACACCCAATGAAAGGTGACAACTCAACGGTGTGTGGGTTAGCTACCCCAGAAGTATGCACACTGGGGTCTAGTCTTTGTGACTGACCATACGTATGGGACCATTGTCGCTTACCCCGGTGTTGGGCCCGCCTTGTGCATGATGTTTGAAGTCTATTTATAGTCTTCGGTCCATTACCCACCTTGTGCATGATGTTTGGGGTATAGCACATGGCATTGGCCCAATTGATGATACCCCGGTGCTGGGCCCGCCTCCGGCATGATGTTTGAAGTCTATTTATAGTCTTCGGTCCAGTACCCGCCTTGTGCATAATGTTTGGGGTATAGCTCGAGGCATTAGCCTGGAGCATAGAGAAGTGAAAGTAATAATGATCGAATGAAATATACGAAAGTAAAGTATGGTTTTAAACGAAAGAAAAGTATTTTATTTATAAAACTAGAACTCACTCAGCAACGCTGACTTTTATGTATTTTCCAGTTGGCAGGTAATGTTGCTGAGGATGGCACGAAGCAGCTACTTGGCATTTTTGGGATGGCATTCATTGTTTAAATTATGACGTTTTGCATTGTAATGCGAACAAACAATATTTTGTAACGATTATGAATGTTGTATTATTTTGCAAAAGCAATGAATGAAATGATTTTAAATTATTCCGTTGCGTTGTTTTAGTACACCTAAAGATATGTTTTGTGTTTTTATGTGCAATGATTGACCAGTTGTAAGCGTCCCGGGAATGGTGCCTTACAAGTTGGTATCAGAGCCAAAGTTTAAGTGAAACGGGTTAAAATTTTCAAAAGAAACCTAATCGTAAACTGAAAATGGGACAAAGGGAAGGGATGCCAGTCCGAGTAGCTGTGTGCCATCAGGTATTTTCTTAATGTTAACCGGTATTACGTGCGCATGTTATGTGATTTATGTGCTTCTTAGTAGATTTAGATACTGATGTAGTCAGGATAGGAAATGCTTGGGGTATGAAGAGTAAAGTAAGTGGCTAATCACAACTGGCCACTGTAATTAGGGACTTACTATACTTGACATAAACTAAGTTGTTACCTTGAATGACCGTGTTGGTGTTTGAATCTTATAGCATGTTAGAGGATGGCCGGTGGTAGATCCTCGAAGGCTTCTCGAGGTGGAGGTCGTGGTGGACGTGGTGCTGGACCACGGGTCATGAGAGGAAGGCCTAGGGCTGAAGAGGTGGCTCATGAAGAGCCCGAGACCCCTCATCCTGAGGGCGGTGACGAGAGTGCTAACTTAAGGGCCTCAGTGAAGGAGGCGATGGTGGAAGAGGTTCACCAGGTCATGCAGACGATTCTACCATCTGTGGTGACCGAAATGATTAAGGCTGTAGGAGAAGGAGAGAGGAAGGAAAGGAGGAGACCCGCGGAGGAAAGGGAGCAACCAGAGACTGAGAAGGTTGTCTCTACTGATGAGGAAGAAGGAGAAGAGCCTGTGCAGGATATAGCACGAGGCTGTAACTATAGGGCATTTCAAAGATGCAAACCCCCGACTTTTGACGGAAATGGCACTGCGGCTGCTGCTCACCGGTGGGTGAGAGAGATGGAAGCTGTTCTAGACATCAGCGAGTGCCGGGAAGATCAGAAGGTGAAGTTCGCCACCCACTCATTTGTGGACTCGGCCCTATGTTGGTGGGACAATATTGTCCAGGCCGAGGGTAGTAGACCGATTAGCAGGATGAGGTGGAATGAGTTGAAGAAACTAGTGATCGAGGAGTTTTGTCCTCACCGAGAACTCGACAAGGTTGAGAGGGAGTTCCTACAGCTGGAGGCGGGAACCATGACACATCAGCAATATACCACCAAATTCAATGACATGGCACGGCTGGTGCCGGATCAGGTGACACCCTTGTCACGAAAGATTAAGAGATACATTCAGGGCTTGCCAGCGGACATCCTCAGGCACATGATCGCCGCCCGACCTAGCATGTTTAGGTCAGTGGTTGATCTGGTAGGGAGGCTGTATGATGAACGGGAAGTGGTGGTGGCTGAGGTGAGTAAGAAAGGTGGTGGTGACCGGAACTGGAACAGGAAGAGGTTTGATAGGGGTGGTGCCCCGACACACAACAAGCGTGCATGGGTGGATGACCGCCGTGTGGTCACATCTGGTGCGGGGTCGAAGAGGTGTGGCAAATGTGGAAAGGAGCATTTCGAAAAATGTAGGTGGGGATTGAATGTATGCTTCCTGTGTGGGAGGACAGGGCATATAGCAAAGGATTGTCGTATGGCCAGATGTTTTAACTATGGCAGAAAGGGCCACATGAGTCGAGAATGCAAGAAGCCAAGGGCTGAGAGTTCCGGGGCAGGGCAGAAGACTGGGACCGAGGGGCAGAGGGCGAGCGCCAGAGCATTCATGATGACCCAGGAGGAGGCTAGGATGGACCCCGATGTTATGTCAGGTATGTTTCTAGTAAACCAAACTCTTGCTTCTGTGTTATTTAATTCAGGTGCTAGTAAGAGCTTCATTTCTGCTGCCTTTTGTGCTAAGTTGCCCATTAGGAGTAGTAGTATTGAGGAGCCCTTCGATGTAGAAACTGCCATAGGTAAGTCTACTAGGATTTCTGAGATGATAAAAGGCTGTGACATAGAATTAGAAGGTCATAAGTTTCCTGTTAGACCGTTCGTGATGACCTTAGGCGGGTTCGATGTAGTCCTGGGAATGGACTGGTTAGCGGCCTATGAGGCGAATATCGTATGTCGCAAGAAGATGATTCGACTGACAGCGCCTGACGGGAGTTCGGTGACGATTTACGGTGATCGAGTTACTACGATTCCGAAGGTGATTTCAATGGCGGTGGCGGGAAAGTGTATGAGGCATGGATGTATTGCCTACTTGGCCTACGTAAAAGATGTTGATACGCTAACACCACAATTGTCTGATGTACCGGTTGTGTGTGACTTCCCAGACGTGTTCCCAGAAGATTTACCAGGTGTACCGCCGGACCGTGAGATTGAGTTTTAGATCAACCTGATACCCGATGCTCAACCTGTTGCTAAGGCACCGTATCGGTTAGCCCCCTCTGAGCTGAAGGAATTGATAAAGCAAGTGCAAGAGTTGCTTGATAAGGGGATTCATTAGACCGATTATCTCTCCATGGGGTGCCCTGGTTTTGTTTGTAAAGAAGAAGGACGGTAGTATGAGGATGTGTATTGACTACCACGAGCTGAATAAGTTGACGGTGAAGAATATCCATTGCCGAGGATTGATGACCTGTTTGATCAGCTCCAAGGTGCCAGTTGGTTTTCAAGAATAGATCTCCGATCTGGTTACCATCAGTTGAATGTGAAGGAGCAGGATATTCCTAAAATAGCTTTTCGTACACGTTATGGACACTACGAGTTCCTCGTTATGTCTTTCGGTTTAACCAACACGCCAGCTGCTTTTATGGATCTGATGAATCGAGTGTGTGGGCCGATGTTGGATAAATCAGTGATTGTGTTCATCGATGATATCTTGATTTATTCGAAGAGCGAGGTGGAACATGCCGGTCACATTCGAGATGTATTAGAGACGTTGAGAAGGGAGAAGTTATATGCTAAGTTCTCCAAGTACGCGTTCTGGTTGCGCGAGGTTCAGTTTTTGGGTCACGTGGTGAATCCAGAGGGGATCATGGTGGACCCGGCAAAAGTGGAAGCTATGATGCAATGGAAGTCTCCAAGGATGCCATCCGAGATCCGTAGTTTCTCGGGGTTGGCGGGCTATTATAGGAGATTCATCCAAGACTTTTCTAAGATAGCTTCTCCACTGACCAAGTTGACCCGTAAGGATGTGAAGTTTGTTTGGGGTCAAGAGCAAGAGAAGGCTTTCGAAGAGTTGAAGACGAGGTTGACTCAAGCTCCTGTCTTATCATTACCCGAAGGAAGCGAGGACTTAGTGGTTTATTCAGATGCTTCTTACTCAGGATTGGGTTGCATACTGATGCAACAAGGAAAGGTTATAGCTTACGCATCCCGACAATTGAAGGTTCATGAAGTTAATTACCCTACTCATGATTTAGAGCTAGCAGCTGTGGTCCTTGCATTAAAAATATGGAGGCACTACCTGTACGGGATAAGGTGCACCATCTTCACTAACCACAAGAGCTTGAAGTACTTCTTTAAGCAGAAGGATTTGAACATGAGGCAAAGGAGATGGTTGGAACTGATAAAGGATTATGATTGTGAAATCCATTACCATCCGGGCAAAGCCAACGTAGTGGCGGATGCCCTTAGCGGAAAGGAGAGGCCTGAACCAATCCGGGTGAAGGCTTACCAATTGGTTTTGACCTCCGATGTGATGAAGAAGTTCAATGAGTTTCAAGATGAGGCGTTGAAGGAAGATCATCTTATCTCTGAAAGGGTGAGAGGTATGGTTGCGGAGTTGGGTGAAAACATTCTCGGTGTTAGAACCCGATTCGGACGAATGTGGATTCCTCGTTATGGGGATCTACGTGGGAAGATCATGGATAAAGCTCAAAAGACTCGATACTCCATTCATCCCGGTGCCACGAAAATGTATCAGGATATGAAAGCGTGACGTAGTGGAGTACGTGAGTAAGTGCCTTACTTGCTTGCAAGTGAAGGCGGAGCATCAAAAGCCATACGGTAAGATCCAACCTTTGGATATACCTGAGTGGAAGTGGGAGCATATCACCATGGACTTTATCATGAAGCTACCGCGTACCGTGAAGGGGTACGATGCCATATGGGTGATAGTCGACCGTCTGACGAAGAGTGCTCACTTCCTACCGATCCGAGAGACGCATCTGAGAAGTTAGAGATCTATTCATCAAGGAGATTGTAACTCGTCACGGTGTGTTGGTGTCTATTGTTTCTGATCGTGACACTCGGTTTACATCTAAGTTCTGGAAGAGATTTTGATGATGCAATGGGGACGAGGTTACACATCAGCACGACTTATCATTCATAGACGGATGGTCAGTCGGAGAGAACCATTCAGACGCTAGAAGATATGCTTCGGGCATGCGTCATTGACTTTGGAGGAAGTTGGGATGACCACTTACCGTTAGCGGAGTTCTCATACAATAACAGTTATCATGCCAGTATTGGTATGCCCCCTTATGAGATGCTATACGGTAGGAGATGTAGAACACCCATTTGTTGGGGTGATATTGGTCAGAAGGAGTTAGAAAGTATTGAGGTAATTGAGGCTACGACTGAGAAGCTTGAAAAGATCAAAGCCTTTGTGAAGGCAGCTAAGGATAGACAGAAGTCGTATGCCGATAGGAGACGCAGACCGATTGAGTTCAAGGTGGGTGACAGAGTTATGTTGAAGGTCTCACCTTGGGCCCACCTTGTGCATGATGTTTGAAGTCTATTTATAGTCTTTGGTCCAGTACCAGCCTTATGCATGATGTTTGGGGTATAGCACATGGCATTGGCCCAATTGATGATACCCCGGTGCTAGGCCCGCCTCGAACATGATGTTTGAAGTCTATTTATAGTCTTCGGTCCAGTACCCGCCTTGTGCATGATGTTTGGGGTATAGCTCGAGGCATTAGCCTGGAGCATAGAGAAGTGAAAGTAATAATGATCGAATGAAATATACGATAAGAAAGAGAATGAATGAATTTAAGTTGAAGATGATCAAAGATAATGATGAGATTATCTATTTGTACGTATGATGTATGATTGCTTACGAAAGTAAAGTGCGGTTTTAAACGAAAGAAAAGTATTTTATTTATAAAACTAGAACTCACTCAGCAACACTGACTTTTATGTATTTTCCAGTTGGCAGGTAATGTTGCTGAGGATGGCACGGGGCAGCTACTTGGCATTTTTGGGATGGCATTCATAGTTTAAATTATGACATTTTGCATTATAATGCGAACAAACAATATTTTGTAATGATTATGAATGTTGTATTATTTTGGAAAAGCAATGAATGAAATGATTTTAAATTATTCCGCTGCGTTGTTTTAGTACACCTAAAGATATGTTTTATGTTTTTATGTGCAATGATTGACCAGCCGTAAGCGTCCCGGGAACGGGGCCTTACACATCATCTTCCTCTCCTCAATCCATGGATGTTCCATTGACAGCCGATCCATTTACACAAACAAAAATTTAAAGTTCATCTACAAAATCAAGTCCAAGCATAGTGCAGATAACTTCTCCAGATACTTCTCTGGAAGTTCAACAACATGCTCCTACTCTAGAACCTATTGATAATATGGTGAATCCAACATATGAGACTTATCAAAGTGCTTCTGATTCAGATGTTAAGCATAAAGAAGACTTTAATTATTTTCTTGATTGTCCCACACACTATAATTTAGAAGGTGCTTCACACCAAGCACACCTAAATATCTTCAATATTGATGTATCCATTCAAGCTGATGTTGTCCCAACATCATGGCTACATAGAGATCATCTAGTGTTAAACATTATTTATGATTTGGATGAGCGAGTGACATGGAGCTAGTCTAGTGTTGCAAACATTTGCCTATTCTTATGGTTCTTGGGTCAAACATTTAGAAGAATATCAAAGAGGCTCTTTAGGATAACAACTGGAACATTGCAATGTCGAAAGAGTTGCTTCATTTCAAGAAACTAAAGGTATGACAACTGGTTGACCTTCCCAAAGGACAATATCCTATCGGCACCAGATGGATGTATAGAAACAAAACCGATGACAGAGGAATTGTCATTAGAAATAAAGAAATATGGATTGCCAAGGCTTAATAAAAGAAGAAGGGATTGATTATGATGAAGTGTTTAAATCAATAGCTCAACTAGAAGGTTTCTGAATTTTCCTTATGTATTATGTTTCCATGAAGTTCATCGTGTATCAAATGAATGTCAAGTATGCCTTCTTATACGAGAAGATAGTAGAACAAGTCTATAGAGTAAACCACCAGGCTTTGGAGACCTGGATTTCCCTAATATGGTATAACAGCTTGACAAAGCATTGTATGATCTACATCAAGTCCCCCGAAAGTGGTATGAGACATTGTCATGTTTTCTCCTTCAACACGGGTATGAAAGAGGGAAGACTGATTAGACTTTGTTCAGAAAGAAGAATGGGCATGAACTATTAGTTATCCGAATCTATATGGATGATATCATCTTCGACTTAACAAACAAACAACTCTACATAGAATTTGAAGAACTTATGTATTTGAAGTTTCAAATGAGTGCTACCGGTAACTCACTTTCTTCTTGGGCTTGCAAGTACAACAAATAGTAGATGAGATCTTCATCAACCAGTCCAAGTATGTAGATACCATACTAAACAAGTTTCACTTTGTAGATTAAGTGTATTAGAAATTCTGTGGATACAAAGATGAAGATTGGGCCAGATCCAAAAAATCAGTTGATTAAACTCATTATCGATTAATGATAAGCTGTCTTATGTATCTCACTTCTAGTAACTAGACATCATGTTTAAAGTTTGTTTGTGTGCCAGATATCAGGCAGATCCTAAAGTCTAAGGCCTCGATCCCGGGATACCCCACAGTTGGTCATTCATAGCACATTACATACTAAAATGAATTAATATAAGAAAACACTCCAACAGAATAATTAAACAAACCCATTTCATGCATTTATAATAATTTTTGCCATACATCATTGTTACATGTTTCAAAAGAACAATTTTGTTGTCTTAGAGGACAAAAATATCATTTCTACATAACATGGATGCCAGTCTTTATTTGCCAAGTAGCTCCATCCTCGTGCCATCCCCAACAACTTCATTTCCTGCCAACTGATATGCATATAAAGTCAGCGTTGCTGAGTGAGTTCTATTTTTATTAATATATAGAAAATATAAATTTAAAAGCTTCCTTTAGTGGTCACCAATCAATTTTACATAACAGTCAAATTGACTGATAACATTCTTTAAAGCATTCATTAAATTTCTTTCATTATCTTTTTTTTTTCATTAACTAGGATTGCACAAAGCAAGAGCCTACATCATATGGTTGGCAACAAATGTCAAACTCCTGCCAGTACACACTTATAAGTGGTTGCTAACCCCTGATAGTTGACCCACACTGCTTGGCATAGAAGCCTGTTCATGAATATAAGTCACATTCATTCATTGGTCAATCACAAGGATTAGATCCCAGATGTGCATCCTTATAGGCTGAAACAGCCGCACATCAGTTGAGCTAATGACAACGAGGTCATGCACCTCAATTCATTTTGCTTGCAAGGCTTTTCATTTATCATAAGGGCTCGGGGGTAACATTCATTAGGTTTCACTATCTTTCTTTTATTCCTTTATGTCCACTTGATTATAAATAATACTTTTAAGATATCCACTGTCTTTAAAATCATATAACATGAAATGTAAATTATTATTCATAACAATAGCCCATGAAAAGAGATATAACATTAAAAACATTAAACAAACATATCATCCATTAAAACTTAAGTACTAATCACTTTAAACTCTATCTCCAAAATTTCAGGATAAACCTAAGTGTTTACAGCGCATGAATAAAATACATAGAGGATGACTTAAACACAAAGTGCCCATAGTGGATAGCCAAAGTCCAGATCGGACAGCCAAAGTCCACAACGAACGACCAAAGTCCACAGCGGATGCTAAGGTTCATAGTGGATGACTTTAACACTTGAGTGCCCACAATGGACATGCATGAATATTTGAGTGTCCATAGTGGACATGCATGATTATTTAAGTGTCCACAGCAGACAGTTATTGTCCACAGCAGACAACACTAAAACCTTTCTGAAGTGTCGACAACAGACGTCCAAGCCCACAACGGTTAACACTTATCTCCTGCCTATGTGAATTCTAGTTCCATACCACATCTTAGAACGTATACTTAGCTTAGATCTACCAGATTAACACTTAGCACATAAAAAACAACAATTATCATCATAGAAATCTGTGAAAACATACATTTTTTTTGTAAAAAGTCATCTTTAACTATGGAAAACATAGTTTTGTCAAGAAACATATTATTACACATATCAGCCCCAAAAAAGTAGAAAACATGTAAAAGAGGGGATCTAAAACTCACCTTAAAACAGCATCGAGCAAATCACTAAAAACCCAAGAGCAACCTGGAGTTCTAACACCTAAACACACGTAAACATTTAAACTTAACACATAGAAACATGCAAAGATCTTTCCAGAGCTTAAACCCGACTAAAACCGAGTAGAATCACTAAGAAAATCCTATATTTTGAATAGGTCTTCTACATTTTCACTCTAGAACCGATGGGAGCTCTTTCTCTCTCTCTAGCCTAAATTTTGAGTGCATGGGAGAGAGAATATGGGATGGCTATCTCTCTTTTAAACCCCATTATGGGCTGGGTTGGCCTTTGTATACTTTCACCCCTTGCTTTTAAAATAAATAACCTATTTACTCCTTTATTTTTCTCTTTTGAAGTTTTCGGGTGTTACAAGTCCACCCTCTTATTTAGGTTTCATCCTCGAAACTTGTCAATCCTCAAATAGCTATAGATAATTTTGCCTCATATCCTCCTCAGTCTCCTATATAGACTCTGACCCCTTCTTGTGTTTCCACTGTACTCGTACCAATGGAACCATTTTATTTCTTAGGAACTTCTCTTTTCTATCGAGGATGCCCACCAGCTGTTCCTCATAATTCAGCCGTTCATCCACCTTGATATCTTCAAGTGTCATGATTACATCATCATCTGCCAAACACTTTCTCAGATGAGACACATGGAATGTCAGATGTATTCCACTGAGTTCATCGGGTAGCTCTAACTTATAAGCCACCTCACCAACTCTAGCAATGATTTTGAATTGCCTAATATACCTCGTGCTCAACTTCCCTCACTTTCGAAACCTGATAATCCCTTTCCAAAGAGACATCTTCGACATCACCTTATCTCCTACTTGGAACTCAATTGGCCTTATTCACATATCAGGGTAGGACTTTTGCCGATCCTTTGCTGTTTTCATAAAGGCCTTGACCTTTTCCAACTTCTCTGACGTGGCCTCGATGATCTCGATACTTCTCAACACCTTCTGCCCGGTATCACCCCAACACAACGGGGTTTTGCACCTTCTCCCATACAACATTTTGAATGGTGACATGGCTATACTTGCATGATAACTATTGTTGTAAGAGAACTCTGCCAACGGTAGATGCTCATCCCAACTTCCACCAAAATCAATAATGCATCCCCGGAGCATGTCCTCCAGAGTCTGAATCGTTCTTTCTAATTGACCGTCTGTCTAAGGGTGGTAAGCTGTGCTAATGTGTAACCTCGTTCCCATCGCATCGTGGAATTTCTTCCAGAACTTGGATGTGAATTGAGTGTCCCTATCAAAAAAAAAAAAGAACAGATCCGCCAAGCTTTCCGACCAGTAAGTCTCTCAGATTGGCAAAAAGTGGACACTTTTCATCAAGTGATCTACGATCACCCAAATGGTGTCACATCCTCGCGTTGTGCGAGGAAACATCATGATGAAGTCCATGGTGATGTGTTCTGACTTCCGTTTAGGTATATCCAAGGGTTAGATATTCTCGTGTGGTTTCTAGTGTTCTACCTTCTCTTGCAAACAAGTCAGTCACTTACAAACACACTCCACCACGTCACGCTTCATCCCCAGCCACCAATATTCCTTCTTCAAATCATGATACATCTTTGTGGCACCACGATGGATGGAATACTGAGTTTTGTGAGCTTCATCCATAATCCTTCCCCTCAGATCCCCGTAGCAAGGAATCCACATTCGCACGAATCAGGTTCTAACACCAAGAGTGTTCTCCCTTAAATCTGATATTTGCCCTTTAATCTACTCAAAATTGATCCTATCATCCTTCAGTGCCTCGTCTTGGAACTTTCTTATCTGACCCATCACTTGGGGCATCACAATCAGCTAACAAACCTTCACCTAAATCGGTTCAGGTTGTTCCTTTCGACTAAGGGCATCAGGAACCACGTTCGCCTTGCCCGGATGATAGTGAATTTCGCAATCGTAATCCTTGATCATCTCTAACCACCTTCTTTGCCTTATGTTAAGATCCTTTTGTTCAAAGAAATAGTTTAAGCTCTTGTGATCTGTGAAGATGGTACACTTCATCCCGTACATGTAGTACCTCCAAATCTTTAACGCAAAGACCACAACAGCCAACTCCAAATCATGAGTAGGGTAGTTAACCTCATGGATCTTCAACTGCCGAGACGCATAGGCTATAACCTTCCCTCGTGGCATCAATATGCAACCTAAGCCTGAATACGAATGCAGGACCGTTTAAGGGATGGTCAATACAATCAGTCACACAATGAGGAGAGTGATAGAACACTTAACAGATCAAATGGGGAACCGGGTTTGTGTAAATGATACTAAGAACACAAGTAAACAATGAGACAGAACTAAGAACAAGAACAAAGTAATATGGTTTACAAGGATGATGTATATTGCTCTCAAGTTCTATTACAAGTGTTACAAGCATAAAAGAAATACAAGGACCTGAGATACTTTATACTACATCCTACAGCCGTCCATACTATGAAAGTCAGTTGGAAATACTAATCTAGACAACGAGATCAATGTAGAGTCAAAAGGCAGATTACCTTTTGACAAGTGACTTTGACATGCCATAGCTCACATCCTTTTATATTATAAAAATGATAACAGGTACAAAGTAGGAAGTTACATACCAAAGACCATAATCTATAGTTTACAAAAGCATGGACCTTTTCACCAACTTGTATAAGTTGGTGAGTCTTCAGAGTTGCAGCAGAAAGGAAGTCAACTTTATGAAAAAGTAGATCAGAGAAAGAATGTCCTCTGTGTCTTCGTAAGAAACCAATCTTCACTTCATTTGGCTTCAGAAGGCTTTATGTTTGAAGCTTCAGAAGATTTAGACTTTGGCTTCGGAATATTTGGACTTTGGCTTTGGAAGATTTTACACTTAGAATAATTTATGTAGAGAGTGTAAAACTTCTGAAGTAACTTCTTCCTTGTACATAGTGCATGCATGCAGGAAGCTCCTTGGTTGTTTTGGCTTCTTTGGTTGCATCAACCTTCTAATATAACCTTACAAACTCCCCCTAGGCTGATCCTACCAAAACAAAGAAGTTATTCATATATTGACAGTCCTCATTAGGATCAAGACCATATCTTTCTTCATCATCTGATCAGGATCCCTCAAACTCTTATAATATCTTCTCATGTCATGAAGATCATGTAGAGGAAGATCAAGCTTGTCTTGCTAGAAATAGATATCTTAAGCTCCTTAATCTCTGATGGGTCTTCGAGTTGTACGAGGCTCTACTTGAGTTGGAGTTGGTTGAGAAGCCTCTTATGCACTACCTCAGGATGCTCTAACTCATCCTGAGGTGTAGAGGTGGATGCCTTAATATTCTTCTTGGAAACACTCTTCATGGCTATCCTTTTCCTCCTCTTTGAAGTCCTTAACTAAGAGGACTGGTCTTTAGCACCAGGTTGTTCTACTATTTCTCTCTCAGTTGGGTTCTTTTCTCTCACAGGTTCAGAAGAAGAGTGAAAAGGACCCTGCTGTGGATCAAAAGATGAAGTTGGCTGAAATACAGCTCTAGGTCCAAGTTGTGTTGTCTTAGGGGGTTCAACCTTCACCTCAACTTCAGGTTGAGCTGGACTTAGTGGAGAATGCAAGTCATTGGTCTTGGGCTTATGAAAGTGGTTAGTTACATTTGGAAACCCAAGCCTTATTGGTCTTAGGCTTATCAAAGTGATTTGAAGACAATGTAATAGTAATTGATTCTTTGTTCAAGCTTTAAGGATCATTAGCTGTTGTTGATAAAGAACTTTTAGTCACTTGGTCTTTCTTCATCTTCCACACCATCTTTGAATGATTGGACTTGACCTTTAACACCTCGGAAGTTTTAACAACTTCGGAAGTTTTGGAGACTAGACCTTCAATAGGTCTTGCTTTCACTGCAGTAGGCTTTAGTACTTTGGAAGCATTCCTTTATTCTGAGACCAAATTTTTTTCCGAAGGCAAGTTTTCACTTGTCTTCCTTTTCACCTTGGAGCTTCTGAAGGGAAAAGATTTTCCTTCCAAAGTTAGTTTTTCTTTCTTCTTCTCAAAAGTTTTCTCTTGAATAGTACTTTTAGGATTGTAGATACAATCCTTAGCAAGATGAGAAGTACTACCGCACATGATGCAATCTATTTGCTTCCTTCTGAGAGTCTTCTTTTGAGAGAAAGACTAAACTTGATCACTTTCCACCTCCATCTTCATCTTCACAGATGATGTAGCAAGCTTCTTAGGGTGAGGCTTGCTCTTGGAGCTGGATGGTTTAGGCTGTGTAGCAGTGGTACACAGCTAATCAGCCTTTTTCTCTTTGCTGGAATGATTTGGACATGAACTAGAACTCCTAGTATTAGAGTTCATAGTTGAGTCTTCAGCCTTCACCACTTCAAATCCTGCAGAGATAAACACTTGTTTCTGGTTAGAGTTGAAAGTGGCCTTGATCTCTTAAGCCTTCTTTGATTTTATCTTTGCTCTCCTGATCAAGTTCTTCCTCTTAGACTTGGTCATCCCAGATTCTTTTCTCTCCTTAGGAGAATAGTGACCCTTCTTAGGATGATCTTCTTCACTCTTCTCAGAATCATCCTTCACTATCTCCTTTTCATCCTCTATACGTATAGAGTCTCTGGGGGAAAGCTCATCTTCACAACTTCTACACCTTGGAGATCTTACAGACAATAGAGTGTGTGAAGGAGCTATCTTAGTAGATCCCAGTCCCTGCTTATTTTAATAACAAACTTTTGCATGCAAGGATGAGAATATCATGTTTTTCTGCCCTGGCTTTGATGATCACAAGTTCAGCCTGGCATTCAGTTAACTTAGTGATGAGATCTTTTATTTGAGTCTTGTAGTTGATATGTTCATGCTTAAGAGTTAAAATGGTTTTCTCTAAATCTTCTATTTTAAGTTTGTAATCATTTTCAGCTCTTTTGAAATCTGCTTTTAAAATGTTTAAGGACTCAAGATCAGATGTCATCTCTAAGTTATAGGAAATATATTTATTAATTTTAGTAATACATTCAGGTGTACAAAGATGTTCCAATACCTTGGCTTCTTCATGATCTGCCATCGGTGCTAGGTTTGGAGATGCATCCTTAACCTAAAAGCTCCAGTCAAAGCCTCCTTCTTTAACAGCAACTGCAGCTTGCTGTTTAGGCTTCTTATTCTGGGGAGCTCCATCAGTGTAGTTTGGTCTGGTTTGTGCTTGGCAACCATTTGTCTTTGGTGCCTTGCACTCTCTAGCAAAGTGTCCCATTTGGTTACAGTTGTAACACTTCACTTTGCTTTTGTCCAGCCTAAACTTTCCACTGGTTTCATTTCTAGGAAACTTCCTCCCTGTCCTCTTGTAAAACTTCTTGTCTTTGTGAGTGAGAAGAGCCATTTGTTGGACTATTTCCATGTACTCTAGATCATCTGGATGGATACAGTCCAGGTCTTCAAGAGTAAAGAGAAAGTTGCCTGTGCTTTCATCAGTAGGCACAAAGGCTAGTGAAGAGCTTGTCTCTTGGAATTGGCTTCCTTGGATGTAGCCCTCTCTTGGTGTCTCCGGGAAGTTGATGAAAGGACCCTTTTGTGAGTTGTCAAGGTAGCAGATGAGATGATGTTGTGGTTCTCTGCAATCCCTTTCAACCACATGAAGGGCTGAACTCTACTGATTGTTGGAGTTACCAGATGGATTTTGCATGTTCATCTCCATCTGATAGCCACTAAGGATACCATACAACTCAGTAAGAGTAAGGGTCTTGAGGTTCTCAGTCCTCTTAATGACCATGTGTGTCCATTGTCTGGGAAGTGAGGACATGAACTTCCTCATAATGTCCCTGTTCTCAAGAGTTACTCCAACATCCATTAGACTATCCATAATCTCAATATACCTGAGAGAATTGTTGAGTAATGGTTTCACCTATCTTGAAGGTGAAGTTCTCACACTGCTTCTTCAAGAGGCCCTTCTTGTTCTTTTTTGCATCATTTGACTCCTCATACATCAGCTTCAGTGCATCCCATAGTTGTTTGGCAGTCTTGCACTTCTTGAAGACTCTATGGATAGAGTTTGGAAGAGCAGTTTGGAGGGCGGTTATGGCCTTCTGATCTATGCCTATCTTCTTCTAGTCTTCATCAGAATAATCAGCCACTTCCTTTTGTATCATACCACCACCAGTAGCAGCTGAAGTGGTGGATGGTACATGAGGTCCATAGACAATAGATCCCTACATCCTGGAGTCTTGAGACTTGATGAAGCCATCCATTCTTTGGCACCAAGTATCAAAGTCATCAGGAGTGATCAGTGGAGACTTTGTCATAGTACCAGTTTCCATATTAGCCTTTGTGATAGTTGCCTTTTGAGATGTTACGTGTTTTGTGAAACTAAAGGGATTTAAGATGGTGAGATCTTACAATACTCAGATACCAATTGCAAGACTGTTTAAGGGATGGCCAATACAATCAGTCTCATAATAAGGAGAGTGTTAGAACACTTAACAGATCAAATGGGGAACTGGGTTTGTGTAAATAATACTAAGAACAAAAGTAAACAATAAGACATTACTAAGAACAAGAACAGAGTAATATGATTTTCAAGGATGCTATATATTGCTCTCAAGTTCTTTTACAAGTGTTACAAAGCATAAAAAGAAATACAAGGACCTGTGATACTTTATACTACATCCTACAGCCATCCATACTATGAAAGCCAGCTAGAAACACTAATATAGACAACAAGATCAATGTAGAGTCAAAAGGCAGACTGCCTTTTGACTAGTGACTATGACATGCCATAGCTCACATCCTTTTATATTATAAAAAGGATAACAGGTACAAAGTAGGAAGTTACAGACCCAAGACCATGATCTACAGTTTACAAAAGCATGGACCTTTTCACCAACTTATATAAGTTGGTGAGTATTCAGAGTTGCAGTGGAAAGTAAGTCAGCTTTATGAGAAAGTAGTCAGAGAAAGCATGTCCTCTCTATCTTCGGAAGAAATCAGTCTTCACTTTATTTGGCTTCAAAAGACTTTGTCTTTGAAGCTTCAAAAGACTTCATCTTTGGCTTCGAAAGATTTGGACTTTGGCTTTAACAGATTTTACACTTAGAATAATTTTGTGGAGAGTGTAAAACTTCTGAATTAACTTCTACCTTGTACATCAGTGCATGCATGCAGGAAGCTCCTTGGTTGTTTTGGCTTCTTTGGTTGCATTAGCCTTCTAATATGACCTTACAAAGAAAGCATCAGAATATACCATCAAGTCCTCATTCCCTTCAGGCAGCGTTAAGACTAGGGCTTGGGTTAACCTTGTCTTCAACTCTTGAAAGGCACCCACCTGATCTAAACCCCATTCAAACTTCACATTCTTGCAAGTCAACATAGTCAATGGGGACGTCACCTTAGTGAAGTCTTGAATAAACCACTTGTAGTAATTGCATTACAGCTCCTACTTTCATAGGGTACACCATTATCCCTTCGGGATTAATCATATGGCCAAGAAATTGGACCTCTTGAAACCAAAATGCACACTTAGAGAACTTCGCGTACAACTTCTCGTCTCTAAGTGTCTCTAGCACCTCCTTGAGATGACAGGCATGCTCCTCTTCGTTCTTGCAGTAAATCAAGATATCATCAATGAATACAATCATCGATCTGTCTTTCATCGGTCGGCATACCTGATTCATAAGGTCCATAAAGGCAGCAGGCGTATTGGTTAAACCAAAAGACATCACGAGGAACTCGTAGTGTCCATAACGCGTGCGAAAAGCTATCTTAGGGATATCCTGCTCATTCACCTTTAGTTGAAGGTAACTTGATAAAAGGTCTAACCTTAAGAACTAACTGGCACCTCGATAACAGATACCGGTTTTTCATAGTCAACTTGTTCAGCTCACGGTAGTCGATGCACATCCTCAAACTACCGTCCTTCTTCTTCACGAATAGCACCGGAGCACCCCATGGGGATATGCTTGGCTGAATAAAGCCCTTATCCAAAAGGTATTGCAGTTGCACCATCAGCTCCTTGAGTTCGGATGGAGCCAACTGGTATGGTGCCTTGGCGAAGGGTTGCGCTCCTGGTATCAAGTCAATCCGAAATTCAATTTCTCTATCGGGTGGGACCCCTTGCAGATCCTCAGGAAACACATGAGGAAAATCACATACCACTGGCACTTTTGACAGTTGAGGCACTGTCACATCCACATCCTTCATGTAAGCCATGTAAGCACCGCACCCTTGCCTCATAAACATTTCTTCCGTCATCATAGATATCACTCGCGGAATAGTGCATTCCTTATCTCCATGAACCGTAACAAAATTTCCGTTGGGTGCAATCAGACGAATCATCTTCCTTCGACACACGATATTTGCTTCGTAAGTTGCCAACCAATCCATTCCTAACACCATATCAAAACCTCCTAAGGCCATCACATACAATCTAGCTGGAAACCTATGACCATCCAATTCTATAAGGCAATCATTAATCATATCAGTCACTTTGGTAGATCTTCCTATCATAGTCTCTAGATGGAAGGGCACATCTATCTTCCTACTCTTACCATGCATCACATGACAAAAGGAAGCAGATACAAAGCTCCTACTAGCACCCGAATCGAGGAGTACAGAAGCATATAATTGGTTTACCCAAAACATACCTGAAACTACTTTAGGGTCCACTCTAGCTTCCTCCCTGGTCATGTTGAATGCCCTTTCCTTTGCTTTGGTGCTATCACTCTTCCCTTTCTCCTTTATCATCTTGATTCCTGAGCCTCCTACTCCATCCTTCTTGCAATCCTGGCCTGAGTGGCCTACCTCACCGCATTGGTAGCACCTCGGTACCCTGCACTCCTTAGCATAATGGCCCTTGCCCCCACACTTGAAACACCTATTCATTCCCACTCTACATTCACCCATATGACTCTTCCTGCACTTCTTACACTCCTTTCGGTGATTCCCCTTCCTTTTTTATGTGCGACGGTTTTCGACCCTCATCTTATTTTCCCCTATCCTGTAGTTGTCATTCCTGAACCTCTGCTCATTCCCATTCCTATTCCAACTCCACTTCTCCATCTTTTTCTGAACTGGCGCAGGTTCTCTCTCATCATACAACCTTTCGCCAAATGCCCACGGGCAAACCTTGCATGTATCTCTTGATCTTCTTAGACATAGGCATGACCATATCTGGTACAAGTCTTGCAAGTTCATTGAATATGGAGGTGTACTCTTGATGAGTCATGATACCGGACTCCAAATACATTAACTCCTTCTTAATTTTGTCTAACTCTCGATGTGGGCAGTACTCCTCCAGCACCAACTCCTTCAATTCCGATCACTTCATTTTTTCTACAGATCGTTTTTCCTCAGCTTGGACAATGTTGTCCCACCAGTATCGTGCCAAGTCAATGAAAGAATGGGTGGCAAACTTCACCTTTTGATCTTCCCAACACTCACTGATATCCAAGACTACTTCCATCTCTTGAACCCAATAATGAGCAGCAGTAGCATACCATTACCGTCGAAGATCAGGGGCTTGTATCTCTGACATTAGTTGCACCACTTAGCAGTCAACTTTTCCAACTTATCCTCGCTGTCATCATCATGAACTACCACCTTTGGATTAGATGGTTCCTCTTTAGATTCCTCAGTCCCTTCAATGGACTTTCCCGACTTCTTCTTCTCTTTCTTTCCCTTACCCTTAGCTTTTTCCCCAACTTTAACAGCTCTGATCACTTGACTCACCACTAAAGCTAACACATTTTGCATAACGTTGTAGACCTCATCAGCAATAGCCTCCTTCACAGAAGACTTGAGGGTAGCTGAACCTTCACCCTCCTGGTGGCACGTGACCCAATAGTACGCCGGCCACGAGCACCTCCTCGGGTTGCCTTCCCAGATTTCCTACCTGCCATAACTTCTATCTCTAATAAGATTCAAACACCAACCCGGTCATTCAAGGTAATAGCTCAGATTATGTCAAGTATAGTAAGTCCCAAATTACATTGGCCAGTTGTGATTTTCCACTTATTTACTCTTCATTCCCCAAGCATTTTCTATCCTTACTACATCAGCATCCAAATCTACTAAGCACATAAATTCAGATAGCACATGCACATAATACTAGTTAACTTTTAAAAACATTTTACCTGATGGCACGTAGCTACTTGGGCTGGCACCCCTTCATTTGGTCCCATTTTCAGTTTAAGTTTAGGTCTTGAAAATAAATTACCCAATTCTCTTAAACTTTGGCTCTGATACCAATTGTAATGCCCCGATCCCGGGAAACCCCACATTCGGCCATTCATAGCACATTACATACTAAAATGCATTATAATAAGAAAACATTGTAATGGAATAATTTAACAAACCTATTTCATGCATTTATAATAATTTTTGCCAAGAAATACATTATTGTTACTAGTTTCAAAAGAACAATTTAGTTGTATTACAAGAAAAAGATATAATTTCTGCTTAACATGGATGCTAGTCTTTATTTGCCAAGTAGCTCCATCCTCGTGCCATCCCCAGCAATTTCATTTCCTGCCAACTGATATGCATATAAAGTCAGCATTGCTTAATGAGTTCTAGTTTTATTAATATATAGAAAATATACATTTGAAAGCTTCCTTTAATGGTCACCCATCCATTATACATAACAATCAAATTGACTAATAACATTCTTTAAAGCATTCCTTAACTTACTGTCTTTTATTATCTTTCTCTTTCATTAACTAGGATTGCACAAAGCAAGAGCCTACGTCATATGGTTAACAACAAATGCCGAACCCCTGCCAGTACACGTTTATAAGTGGTAGCTAACCCCTAACAGTTGACCCACACTGCTAGGCACGAATCATGCTCATGAATACAGGTCCCATTCATTCATTGGTCAATCACAAGGATTAGACCCCAGATGTACACCCTCAAGGGCTGAAATAGCCGTACATCAGTTGAGCTAATGACAACAAGGTCGTGCACCTCCATTCATTTTGATTGCAAGGCTTTTTATTTATCATAAGGGCCCGGGAGTAACGTTCATTAGGTTTCACTGTCTTTCTTTTATTTCATTATGTCCACTTGATTATGAATAATACTTTTAAGATATCCATTGTCTTTTAAATCACATAACATGAAATGTATATTATTATTCATAACAGTAGCCCATGAAAAGAGATATAACATTGAAAACATTAAACAAACATATCATCCATTAAAACCTAAGTACTAATCACTTTAAACTCTATCTCAAAAATTTCAGGATAAACCTAGTTGTTTACAAAGCATGAATAATATACACAGCGGATGACTCAAACACTAAGTGTCCACAGCAGACAACCAAAGTCCACAGCAGACAACCAAAGTCCACAGCGGACGACCAAATTCCATAGCGGATGACTAAGGTCATAGCAGATGGCTTTAACACTTAAGTGCCCACAACGGACATGCATGAATATTTGAGTCTCCATAACGAACATGCGTGAATATTTAAGTGTCCATAACAGACAGCTATTGTCCACAACAGACAACATTAAAACCCTTCCAAAGTGTCCACAGCTGACGTCCAAGCCCACAACAAACAATTGTTTTAACACTTATCTCCTGCCTATGTGAATTCTAGTTCCATACCATATCTTAAAATGTATACTTAGCTTAGATCTACTAGATTAACACTTAGCACGTAACAAACAACAATTATCATCGTAGAAATCTTTAAAAACATACATTTTTCATAAAATGTAATACCCGGAAATTTCAGAAAAAGAAAAGTAAGGGAGCAATCAGGAAGCTATTTCAAAAGCAAGGGGTTAAAAGCGTGCAAAGGCCAAACTTGCATGTAGTGAGGTTTAAAAGAGGTATGGCCACCCATAACCTCTTTTCACTCCTGCAACCTTCGGTTCTAGAGAGTGAGAGAAGCCCTCAACCGGTTTTTAGAGTGAGAAATAATAAGATCTTCAAGAAAGGTAAAGTTTTCAAGTGTTTCTTCACTGTTTTCAACTAAGTTCAAGCTTCTAGATTGAGATTCTGGTGTTTAGTGCTTGTTTTCGTGGGTTTTAGGTGCTGGAACTTCAAGTGGGCTCTTGGGCTTGACGTGTTTCACTCGAAAGCTGCTAAGAGGTGAGTTCTAGATCCCCTCTTTTACTGGTTTTCTACGTGTTTGGGGCTATTATGCATACGGGACAGAAGGTTTTTCTAACCAAACCATGAATTTTAACATGATGTGCGACTGGGTGCTGTTGGTATATGTTTTTGGATGTTTTTCTAAGATGTGTATGATATTTAGTATGTTCTAAGTGTTTAGCATGCTAGATCTGTGCTAAGAATGTGTTAGAATGATGATTGGGAACCGGTTCAAAAGTTGCATTGTAGGTGGGTAACGATCATCCACATTGGTTGGGTGATCATCCGCATTTAGACTTGTTCAATTGCATGTCTTTTGCTCATCCGCATTTGTTGAACGTTCATCCGCATTTGCTTTTGTTATTCCGCATTTGTGTGTATTCACCCACATTTGCTGAGCATTCAACCACGTTGGTTTTATTTTCAATATTCTTAGTATTTTGTTCATCTGCATTTAGAGTTGAATATTCGCCTAAGTGTTTTGTTCATGCGTATTTGCTACAGTGTTCAGGCACATTTGTTTCAGTCATTTGCATTGGTTCATGCACATTACCTGACAGAATACTTTCTAAAAAGTTTCATATGCTTTGTGCTTGCGCATTTGATACAGTGTTCATACGCATTTCTTTGGAACACTTAAAATATTTTCTGAAGTGTTTATCAGCATTTGTTTGCTCATCCGCATTTCTTTGTTCATCCGCATTTGTTAAGTTCATCCGCTTTCCTTCTGGGACTTGGGATTTTTTGGAATTTTTGGAAGTAGAGTTTAAGTGCTAAGAAATGATGTCTTGTGGTGGCTTATGCTTGTTTATGATGTGTATGAATTGTGTGTTGTTATGATGATGATGTGTTCCATGTTATGTATATGATATGACTTTACGTGTTGTGTTATGTACGTAAGTAAAGTATTACGTAATGAAAGTGAAAGACAGCGGATGATGAAAATGGAAGTAATGAATGATGGAGTCCTTGCTGCTTACCCCGGTACGGTATCTGCTTCGTGCACAATGTATCTGCTTCGTGCAAAATGTATCTCCTACGTGTAGAATGATTAGGGGTTGTTTACAGGCCTCGATAAAGTACCAGCTTCATACACAATGTTGGGGGGTTTAGCATATGGCAGGATTTATAAAGAAAGTAAAGATGTTAACGAATGAATGTTTGAAAACGGATGATGATGAATGATGATGGAGATAATAATTATTATCTAAATATACGTATGATGTGCATGAACAAAAGTAAAGGATATGATTTATGTAATGTAAAGTATTTTAATTATGAAAACTAGAACTCACTCAGCGTCGGTGACTTTTGTATGCATAATAGTTGGCAGGTATTGCTGATGCCGAGGAGGTGCAGGCATGGATGCATAAGCTATTAGGAATGTTTTGACTCTGGCATCCACATTCTGAGATGATATTGTATTAATACAATTTTTGATGATGTGAATTAAAGATATGACGTAATGACATGTTTTTAATTATTAATGAAAAGTTTAAATTTCTGCTGCAAAACAATGAATCTTATATGTTAAATGCTATGAGTATCCAACCGTGAGGTCTCCGGGAACGGGGCCTTACAAGCTGCTATCAGAGCCAAAGTTTAAGAGAATTGGGTAAAATATTTTCAAAGAACCTAAACTTAAACTAAGAATTGGACGAAAAGGAAAGGGATGCCAGTCCTAGTAGCTACATGCCTGTAGGTAAAAGTTTTATGTAAGTTAATAAAAGGGAATTATGTGTGTGTACTATGTGGATTATGTGTTCCTTGTAGATTTGGATACTGATGTAGTCTGGATAGAGAATACTTGGGGGATGAAGAGTAAAGTAAGTGGCTAATCATAACTGGCCACTGTAATTAGGGACTTACTATACTCGACATAATCTGAGCTATTACCTTGAATGACCGTGTTGGTGTTTGAATCTTGTAGTGTTTAGAGATGGCTGGTGGTAGGTCTTCGGAGGCTTCTCGAGGTGGAGGTCATGGTGGACGTGGTGTTGGACCGCATGTCACAAGGAACACGGCTAAGACTGCCGAAATGACTCCTGAAGAGCCCGAGCCTCATCACCATGACAGTGAGGATGTGCTAATCTGAGAGCCTCAAGGAAGGAGGCAATAGCGGAGGAAGTTCATCAGGTCATGCAGACGATTCTGCCGTCTGTGGTGACCGACGTTATTAGAGCGGTGAAGGAAAATAAGAAGAAGGAGAAACAGGAGAAGGAGAATGCCACTAGGCGAGAGGGCGAAGAAGGAGGTTCAAGAGAAAGGGAGCAACCAGAGACCGATATGGTTGTTTCTAGTGACGATGAGGAGGAGGATGAAGTGCAGGAAACTATAAAGGGGTGCAACTATGGAGCATTCCAGAGATGCAAGCTCCCGAAATTTGATGGGAATGGGATTGCTGCTGCTGCTCATCGATGGGTGAGAGAGATGGAGGTGGTACTTGATATCAGTGAGTGCCGAGAGGATCAGAAGGTGAAGTTTGCTACCCACTCATTTGTGGATTCGGCCTTATGTTGGTGGGACAATGTTGTCCAGGCCGAGGGTAGTAGGGCGATCTGGAGGATGACATGGGGTGAACTTAAGAAGATGGTGATTGGAGAGTTTTGTCCTTATAGGGAGCTTGATAAGCTCGAGAGGGAGTTCCTGCAGTTGGAGGCGGGAACCATGACACACCAACAGTACACAACGAAGTTTAATGAGATGGCAAGGTTGGTGCCAGATTAGGTGACACCTGTGTCACGAAAGATCATGAGGTACGTCCAAGGTCTGCCGGCAGATATCCGCAGACATCTGATCGCCGCTAGGCCAGGTATGTTTAGGTCGGTGGTCGATCTAGCAGGGACACTATATGACGAGCGAGAGGCGGTGGTGATGGTAGATGTAGAGAAGAAGCGGGATAATGTTAGGAATGGGAATGGGAGGCGGGATAATGATGGTGGATTTGTGGCTGGAGGTAAGAGGATGAGAGTCGATGATCAGAACATGATAACAGTGGGAGAGAAGGCTTGCAAAAAGTGCGGGTAGCAGCATGCAGGGAATTATAGGTGGGGATCGAATCTCTGCTTTAAATGTGGGAAGGAGGGCCATAGGGCGAGAGACTGTAGAGGGGTGAAATGTTATAACTGCGGTGGAGCGGGGCATTTGAGTAGAGACTAGAAGAAGATGAGGGCTGAGAACACCGGGGCAAGGAAGGGGATCGAGAAGGAGAAAGAAGGGCAGAGGGCCGAAGCCAGGGCATTCACTATGACCCGAGAGGAGGCTAGGGTGGACCCCGATGTCATGCCAGGTACATTCCTCGTAAACTAGACTTGTGCCTCTGTTTTTGATTCTGGTGTTAGTAGGAGTTTTAGTTCTACTATCTTTTATGATAAGTTGCCCGTTAGGAGTAGAAGGATTGATGAGCCCTTCGATGTTTAAATTGATATCGGTAAGTCCACTAGGATACATGATGCCTTAGAGGATTCTGTGATAGAATTGGAAGGCCATAGGTTCCTTGCTAAATTATTTGTGGTGCCCCTAAGTGGATTTGATGTAGTCATAGGGATGGATTGGCTACCATCCAATATGGAAAGCATCGTGTGTCGTAAGAACATGATTCGATTGACCGCGTTGATTGGAGTTGGTGGCAATCTACGGCGATAGAGTTAGTGCGGTCCAGAAAGCAATTTCGATGGTTGTAGTAGAGGAGTGTACGCGGCATCGATGTAGTGCCTACCTGCTTAGGTGAAAGTTGTAGATGCGTCAGTACCACGATGACCTGACGTACAGTTCGTGTGTGACTTCCTAGACGTATTCCCGGAGGATCTATCAGGTGTGCCACCGGATCGCGAGATCGAGTTCTAGATCGAATTGATACCTGTTAGCAAGGCACCGTATCGATTAGCTCCTTCCGAGATGAAGAAATTAATGACTCAGCTGCCAGAGTTGCTGGATAAGGGTTTCATCCGACCGAGTATCTCTCCCTAGGGTCCTCCGGTCTTGTTTGTGAAGAATAAGGGTGGTAGCATGAGAATGAGCATCGACTACCGTGAGCTAAACAAGTTGACGGTGAAGAATCGGTATCCGTAACCGACGACTGATGACTTTTGATCAGCTCCAAGGTGCTAGTTGGTTCTTGATGATATATCTCTGATCTGGTTACCATCAATGGAGGTGGAGGAGCAGGATATTCCTAAAGTAGCTTTTCATAAGTGTTATGGACACTACAAGTTCCTCGTCATGTCATTTGGTTTAACCAATGCACCAGCTTCTTTATGGATCTGATAAATAGGGTGTGCCGACCTATGTTAGATAAATCAGTGACTGTGTTCATTGATGATGTTCTGATTATTTCATAGAGCGAAGAAGAACATGTCGGTCACATCCAGGAAGTGCTGGACACGCTTTGAAGGGAGAAGCTGCACGCCAAGTTCACCAAGTGTGCGTTCAAGTTATGCGAGGTTCAACTTTTGGGTCATGTGGTTAATCCTGAAGGGATTATAGTAGACCCGAAAAAAGTTGAGGCGGTGATTCAATGGAAGTCTCCAAGGATGCCATCTGAGATTCGTAGTTTCTTGAGTTTGGTGGGTTGCTACAGGAGATTTATCCAAAGGTTCTCTAATGTCACACCCTCAAAATCCACTTGTGGGGTTTTACCGCGAGGCGTGTGACAAACCAGGAACTCAGTCATTAGTTACTCAGAACGACTCTATATGAACATACAAGCAAAATCAGAGTTTAACTTTAAAACAATGCGGAAGCGTTTAACAAACATGAAAACCAGAATAATGTAACACAATGTAAACATGCGCAAACACGCACCCAACGTTGTGCAAAACAAATACATAAATGCTTAACAACCAAAAACCAACAAAGGGTTCCAACAATGCTGACATCTACAATGCTAACCCATGAATATGCACCTATGCAATAGTAACTTCAACCTGAGAATAGCATACTAAAAGAGTCAACACAATAGTTGGTGAGTTCAAGAGTTTTAGTAAAACATAACTGTATTAGTAAAAAATATAAGAGTAAAATATAAGAGTGCATGAATTAGATAGCTAGTCTAAATTCACAAGTAATAATCATAGTGATTTCGCGATCAAAGCTGACTGTGTTTTGTTTGTTGCCTCCTGTCTCAACTTACCAGGTCGTGACAATGTTTATGTTAGGACAAAATTGCACTCGTTTGACCTCGAGTCGCATAGGTGGGGCTAGTCAGACCCAGTAGTTCTACCCAAGATTTCCCGCTAGTTACCATTATTAACGATCTGAAAGTGTGAGGACTTTCATGGTATTCAACACTATATCATACTATACACATCTTATAATAATAAAACGTTTGTAAGCCAGTATGCTATCCCCCAAAGAGAGTATATAAAAGAGTGGGGCATGAACTCACCAGGTATGCACACGAATGATATAAAAGCTAACATGAAAGAGAGGGGAAAGACAACCTTTAGAGGTTACCTAGAACACGCAAGTACATGAGTACGTGTACACAGAATCATCATCAACCCTAAGTGCTCTATAAACACATGGACTCAAGGTTGTGGAAAAAACAAGACACATTGACCCAGTTGACCCGTTTGACCCGTTGGTGACATTATTTATGACATCCCATTTAATCAAGCATAACAGTTCATCATACATGGTTATCATGCAAGTTGTTCACGTATGTCACTTCAACAACCACTTGTTCTACCTAGATCATCATGCAACTAGATTATCATACAACTCATGCAAATCTCAAGTAATCATCATGCTCAACATAATTACATCATAACTAATGCATTATACATAGAGTCCAATCATGCACAACATGCCATTTGAAGCCATTCACGACTTCACACCCTAAACCATGCCAATCCTACTAAGTAGGGGCCTCAGATTCGAACTCGTGTATGACGATCATTATCGCATTATTAAACAAGATTCATGCCAATCAACCTATCCAACAATGATCTATTACAATTCCCAAACATGATCCTATAATCACCCAACCCAACCCATCATTACATATATAACCACTAAGGGTCCATATTCTCACATAATCAACCAAGCATTCAAATGTCTAATTTAACACATTTCATCACATTCAACATCATCAATAAACATGCTAACATGATCCTAACATTACAATCATGCCTAGTTCATCATATCCAAGATTCTATACAATTAAAGTTTCCCTTTTGGGAAAGTACATCCCAAAATCTATCTAACAACCAATACATTCATGAATTCACTAATATTATACCTAAACAAGTCCATGCTATCATCTAGCCATGTTCAACACCATCAAATCACCATAATTCACACTTCCCATATCCAAAAAGTTTCTACTTTTAGTAAGGTATGAACCACAAGATCAATTCTTGGATTTCTAGTGTAATTATCATCATCCCAACATTCATATAACATCATTAACATACTAACATCATCAATTCATCATCCATTCATCAATTTAATGCAATAAAGTTTCTATTCATAGTAATGTATGAACAACGCATCAAAATCATGAACTTCTTGCATAATCCACGTAAACCATCAACAATACTATCTAACTAATATCATACATTCATCAAACTAATCAAAAATCGACATCCAAGCATCAAAGTCGACTAGGGTTCGGCCAAAACATAAATACCATGGAAACACCACAAAAACTAAACTTTAATCACGTATTGGACAAGAATTGATGCTTCTAACGGGTTGTATTGCTTGGAATCAACCAAAATTGACCACCAATTGCTTGTTCTTGCTTGAATTTCGAAGTGTGTGTGTGTATAGATGATGATCGTGTCCGAATGGGTATGGGTGGGGGCTAGGGTTAGTTTTTTTTATTTAATTTATCAATATTACCACTTAAACCCCTATAGTTTTACGTTTTAGTAAAACTAAGCTTTTATTTACTTTTTAAAATGTTTTAACTTGCTAATATAAATATTATTAATTAACAATAATAATCATATGCATTATTTTCACTAGTCACAAAAATATGCGAATTAAATACACACGTTGGCACGTTACAAGATAAAATCCACAAAGAATATTTAAATCGCGTAACCACAACTAATAACCAACATTATTAGTTAAATAATTATCTGTTTATCATTATTAATTATTATTAAGTCACCAACATTCAACGACAACTGGTGTGTGCTTGCGACACGTGTATGCAAGACCTAACGGAACTAACGGAGTTTGGTAACGGAAAATTACCGGATGTCACATTATCCTCATATTGAAAGAATTTTCGTTCCGGAAATTACGTTATATGGTGGGTTCCATCACTGGTCTACTGCATTGGCACAAAGTAATCGAGTGAGTTTTGGGTGAGTTGTCACATCATCCCCATGTTGAAAGAAATTTCGCCCCAAAATTTAATCAATACCTTCGCTAGTTGGCATCGTCTTTTTGAATAGTTGAGGATACTTAAGCTTCATCAGGTCCTCATGTTCCCACGTGAATTCCGGTCCACGTCTCGAGTTCCAACAAACTTTGACTATGGGTATCTTGCTTTGCTTCAGAGTCTTTACCTCACGATCCATCACCTCGATTGGTTCCTCAATGAAGCGTAATTGTTCATCTACTTGCACTTCCTCAAGAGGTACTTCCATTGTTTCATCCATTAAGCACTTCTTCAGATTTGAGACATGAAATACATCATGGATTCCACTCAGTGAATCAGGTAGGGCTAATCGATAGGCCACTGGACCTATTCTTTCAAATATCTCAAATGGTCCAACATATCTCGGGTTTAGCTTTCCTATTTTGCCAAACCAAATAACGCCTTTCCACGGTGAGACTTTCAATAAGGCTTTCTCACTAACCTGAAATTCTAGAGGTTTCCGTCGCTTATCTGCATAGCTTTTCTGTCTGTCGCGCGCTGCAACCATACGGTTCCTTATCTGTATAATCTTCTCAGTGGTCTCGTACACTAGCTCGGGACCCGTTAGCTGGCTAACACCAATTTCAGCCCAGCAAACTGGTGATCTACATTTTTGCCCATACAAAGCTTTGAAAAGTGCTGCCTTTATGTTGGTATGATAACTATTGTTGTAAGAAAATTCCACCAATGGTAGGTGAACTTCCCAGTTATTCCCGAAGTCAATGACATAAGCACGTAGCATGTCTTCTAGTGTCTGTATAGTACACTCACTTTGACCATCAGTATGGGGATGATAAGCAGTACTCATGTCTAATCGCGTACCTAAAGATTTCTATAATGACTACCAGAAGTACGATGTAAAACTAGCATCACGGTCAGAAATAATTGAGACTGGTACACCATGTATCGAAACTATTTCCTTCAGATAGAGTCGTGTTAACTTCTCCATTTTGTCAGTTTCCTTTATCGCAAAGAAATGAGCGGACTTTGTTAATCGGTTTACAATAACTCATTTCGTGACACAACCAGTAGGAGTCTGTGATAGTTTGGTAATGAAATCCATTGAGATTTGCTCCCACTTCCACATAGGGATCTCAGGTTGTTTTAATAGTCCAGATGGTTTCTGATATTCCACTTTTACCTTCGAGCAGGTCAGACACTTACTCACATATGTAGCTACATCCGCTTTCATGTTAGGCCACCAATAGTGCGTCTTCAGGTCATGATACATCTTGTCAGATCCAGGATATATAGAGTACATAGACTTGTATGCCTCACTCATGACCAAGTCCCTCAGATTTCCATGCAGAGGTATCCAGAGTCTGTCCATGTAATAACGGATCCCATCCGCTTTCACTTCAAGCTGTTTGTCCATTCCTCGTAAGGATTCGGACCCAATGTTTTCTGCTTTCAGAGCTGCGGTTTGAGCCTCTTGGATTTGTTCAGGTAACTGTGTGCTAATCATAAGTTGCAAAGCTCGCACGCATTGAGGCTTAGCAGTTTCTTTTCTACTCTGCGCGTCAGCAACTACATTAGCTTTTCCCAGATGGTATTTGATAGCACAATCATAGTCATTAAACAATTCCACCCAGTGTCTTTGCCTCATATTTAATTCCTTTTGCTCAAAGATGTGCTGAAGACTCTTGTGATTGGTGTAAACCGTGCACTTGGTACCGTACAAGTAATGTCTCTAGATCTTTAAGGCCAAAACTACCGCACCCAGCTCCAAGTCATGGGTGGTATAGTTCTTCTCATGAACCTTCAGTTGTCTCGAAGAATAAGATATCACTTTACCTCACTGCATCAAGATACAACCAAGTCCTTGAACAGAAGCATCACAATAAACTGCAAAGTCATCACTTCCCTCCGGTAATGCCAATATCGGCGCGCTACACAGCTTCTGCTTCAGTAACTGGAAAGCGAACTCTTGACTATCACCCCATTTATACAGTGTTCCTTTATGATTAAAAGCCGTGAGAGGTTGTGCAATCTTGGAAAATCCTTCAATGAACCGTCGATAATATCTTGCCAGTCCAAGAAACTGTCGTATCTCACTAGGCGTCTTGAGAACTGACCAATTCTTTATCGCCTCAAACTTCGCTGGATTGACATGTATCCCTTTCTTATTAACAATATGACCCATGAATTGCACTTCACGTATCCAGAAGTCACACTTAGAAAACTTAGCGTACAGTTATCCTCATGTTCTTCCTTGGTCCTTGAGTAGATCAATATGTCATTAATAAACACAATAACAAACTAATAGAGATAGGGTTTGTACACATGATTCCTGAGATTCATGAATACAGCTGGTGCATTCGTCAACCCGAATGGCATGACCAAGGACTCGTAATGACCATAACGTGTACTGAAACCTGTGTTCGAGATGTCCTCCTCTCGAACTCTCAGTTGATGGTACCCAGACCTCAAGTCAATCTTAGAATAGTAGCTTGATCCTAGAAGTTGATCGAACAAATCATCTATACGAGGTAGCGGGTATCTATTCTTGATCGTAACCTTGTTCAGTTCTCTATAGTCAATGCACATTCGAAATGTGCCATCCTTCTTCTCAACAAACAGAACTAGCGCTCCCCAAGGCGACGAGCTAGGTTGAATAAACCCTTTACCCAATAGCTCTTGTAGTTGAGCAGATAATTCTTGTAGTTTGTTGGAGCTAACCGGTAAGGTGTTCTCGCGATCGGAGCGGCTCTGGGAGTTAGATCAATCTAGAACTCAACTTGAAGATAAGGTGGTAATCCAGGTAGATCCTCTGGAAACACCTCAGGAAAGTCATGAACGATAGGGATATCCTCTATCCTCTTTCCTTCTGGTTGCTTATCAGTGACGAGGGCTAATATAGCTAATTGACCCTTACGTAGCAACTTCTGTGCTTTCATGTATGATATGATACCCATCACTGCACCACACCGTTCACCTCTGACCGAGAGAACTTCTTCACCAATAGGGATTCGTATAATCTTTTCGCGACATATGACTTCCGCCTGCTTGTCGGAAAGCCAATCCATGCCGACTACTACATCAAAGCTGCCGAGTGTAACAGGCATGAGATCTATGTCAAAGGTATGTCTAGCAAGTTCTATCTTGCAACCCATAAGGATATATGTCACGTGAACCTGCTTACCATCAGCTAACTCTATGATGTAATTAGATTCTAACGCTGAGGGCATATCACTTAAAAGACTAGTAAACTTAGTGGAGATGAAACTTCTATCGGCTCTAGTATCAAATAGTACGGTAGCAAAACGATCGTTAACAGAGAAGTTACCAGTAATAGTATTAGGGTCGTTTAGAGCTTCACCTGAACCGATGACAAAAGCTCTTCCTTTTGCCCCACTGTTATTGCCAACGTTATTGCTGCCATTTCTATTGTTGGTGTTGTTGTTGTTGTTTCCAATGTTGTTGTTGTTGTTTCCACCATTTCCGTTCTTCCTCAGCTGTGGACAGTTTCTCCTGAAATGGCCCTCTTTCCCGCATTCAAAACAACCTTTTAACGTTTCTTGAGGTTGTTGAGGCTTCCTCATCAATTCACCATGGCAATCCTTCGCTGCATGTCCAACTTTACCACAACGTTGGCATCAGAAACTATCACACCTGCCGGTGTGGTGGTAATTGCATCGGTTGCATTTGGGATTTTTTCCAACATAGCCTCCTTGTCCCTATGGTGCTGAAAATGACTGATTAAAGTTACTATTGTTATCAAACTTTCTTTCCTATTGGTGAGGTGGTGCTTCTAAATGTACTACTGCTGTTGTTGTTGCTGGTTACTGGAGCATGAGCCTTTATCACCAGTATTCTCCCACTTACGTTTGTTATCGGGTACACTAGCCACTACGCCCGCTTGGATAATCTTCCCTGCTCTACTGCCTGGTCAGTCAACCTATGGGCCAACCGGATAGCCTGCTGTATGGTGTCAGGATTGGAAGCAGTCACCATACTCTGAATCTCTGGCACCAGTCCATGTATGTAATGCTCAACGCTTTTGTGCATCTCATTAACCATCCCTAGGCATAGTGTGGCCAACTCATGAGACCGTGTAGTATAGGTCTCAATCTCGGAACCTTACATCTTGAGCTTCCAAAACTCAATTTCCAACTTCTGTACTTCATCACAGAGGCAATACTCCTCCGTCATCATTGCTTTGAATTTAGCCCAAGGTAAGTCATTAGCCATATCCTGGCCTAGCATTTGCATCTGGGTATTCCACCGGGAGAGAGCTGCGCCTTCAAGTGTTCCAGTTGCGAACTTCACTTGGTTAGCTGGCAGACAGTTACATTTCGCGAAAACAGATTCAGTCTTCTCAAACCATCTCACTAGTCCCATAGCTCCTTCAGTCCTGCTGTAGGTATGGGGCTTGCAATCCATAAAGGATTTGTAGGTAGAGGGTGGGGGTCCTGTTCCGTCAAACCAAAACATTAGTTGAGTATCCCTAACTACAACAGAGATATCGATTAGATCACTAGTATCATTTACCTGCTAGTGTCCTGTTTGTGCAGCAGCCACTACCGCCAGAACATGTTCGTTAATCAGAGCTGCCAACTCAGCAGGAGTCATGTTGATAGCACCAGCACCACGTCCACAGGCACCACGTCCACCGGCACCACGTCCACGACCACGTCCACGTCCTCTACCGCGTCCGTCAATATTTCACTTTACATTCACAAATACAATAGTGAGTAACATCCAACACATTAATCTCATTGAAGTATGGCAAATAGTAAGAAATAATGAATTTGCCACAACCACAACATTTATAACCAAAAATAATAACTAAAGATAAATAAATTGTAAATGATTCACAAAATATTCCATCAATGTCAAAATTTTAGTTTTTCAGTTTGGTGGGAAACAACCCTTCCCACATAGGTTTCAAAAGGAAAGAAACACTATATAGTCCAAGTATTATAAAAGTAGAATCAGTCCAACACGTCAGATCCGTCACTGTCTTCTTCCATTTCTTCCGGTTCTTCTTCAAGGCTTCCTCCGGTTCCTCTTCCGGGCCTTCGTCTTCAGGGTTTGCCACA
Organism: Flaveria sonorensis; assembly: GCA_025506505.1. Taxonomy (NCBI): domain Eukaryota; kingdom Viridiplantae; phylum Streptophyta; class Magnoliopsida; order Asterales; family Asteraceae; genus Flaveria; species Flaveria sonorensis. The sequence continues at coordinate 21,070,248 of CM046425.1, read as the reverse complement.
GGTGCAGGGGCTTCAACAACCTAAAGTGCTGCTAGTTGTGCCTCGAGTTCGGCAAACCTATCGTCTATCGCTATGTTCTGATGATCCTGCGCGCCCATGCTCTCAGTAAGCGTTAGCTCATTGCCTGCCAAAGTATGATGTCCACCAATGGCCATTGAGAGTTGCTCTTGGAGCGTCTCTACCTGGTAGTACAATTGACGCATCTCAGATCGTAAGGCAGAGTTCTCGTCAGTGAGTCCTCTAATCCGCTGTCGCTCCGTGTCTAGAGTGGCCACTAAAGCTGCAAACGCCTGCTCGAGAGGGATGTCCAAGGTAGGAAGAGTAGGCAATGTAGAGGCTGTCGATGACCTAGTCCTAGGTCGGGTAGGAGCTACAGGTGGTACGCGCTCTCTATAAGCCACACGGTTTATGTAGGTGGGGTAGAAATCCCAGTTTCACGGAGGATCGAGCTCAGGCAGTATGAAGGGCTGATCCCAGTCTATCTTGCTAGGAGGATAAGGATGTCGGGGCCAGTTAAATCCCCTATCAGGTACGGGAGAAGTAGGAGGTGACTCAGATCATGCCGGTCTCTTGCCCAAATCAAGGGATGACGATGCCATGCAGCGAAGTACGTGATGCGTATGCCAATGAGTATACAGTAAGGAAGTAAGTGACGAGTAACTAACAAACTGTGCGGTTATAGTGTAGTGTGTATGCTACCTAGTTCCCTATAACCAATGGCTCTGATACCAATCTGTCACACCCTAAAAATTCACTTGCGGGGTTTTATTGCGAGGCGTGTGACAAACCAGGATCTCACTCATTAGTTACTCAGAACGACTCTATATGAACATACAACCAAAATCAGAGTTTAACTTTAAAATGATGCAGAAGCGTTTAACAAACATGAAAACCAGAATAATGTAACACAATGTAAACAGCGCAAACACGCACCCAACATTGTGCAAAACAAATACATAAATGCTTAACAACCAAAAACCAACAAGGGGTTCCAACAATGCTGACATCTACAATGCTGATCCATGAATGTGCACCTATGCAATAGTAACTTCAACCTGAGAATAGCATACTAAAAGAGTCAACACAACGGTTGGTGAGTTCAAGAGTTTTAGTAAAACATAACTGTATCAGTAATAAATATAAGAGTAAAATATAAGAGTGCATGAATTAGATAGCTAGTGTAAATTCACAAGTAATAATCATAGTGATTTCACGATCGAAGCTGACTGTGTTTTGTTTGTTGCCTCCCGTTTCGACTTACCAGGTCGTGACAATGTTTATGTTAGGACAAAATTGCACTCGTTTGACCTCGACTCGCACAGGTGGGGCTCGTCAGACCCAGTAGTACTACCCAAGATTTCCCGCTAGTTACCATTATTAACTATCCAAAAGTGTGAGGACTTTCACGGTATTCAAGACTATATGATACTATACATATCTTATAATAATAAAGCGTTGCTATCCCTCCAAAGAGAGTATATAAAAGAGTGGGGCATGAACTCAGCTGGTATGCACACAAACGATATAAAAGCTAACCTGAAAGAGAAAGGAAAGACAACCTTCAAAGGTTACCTAGAACACGCAAGTACATGAGTACGTGTACACAGAATAATCATCAACCCTAAGTGCTCTATAAACACATGGACTCAAGGTTGTGGAAAAAACAAGACATATTGACCTAGTTGACCCGTTTGACCCGTATGTCACTTCAACAACCACTTGTTCTACCTAGATAAACATACAACTAGATTATCATACAACTCATGCGAATCTCAAGTAATCATCATGCTCAACATAATTACATCATAACTAATGCATTATACATAGAGTCCAATCATGCACAACATGCCATCTGAAGCCATTCACGACTTCACACCCTAACCCTGCCAATCCTACTAAGTAGGGGACTCAGATTCGCACGCGTGTATTGCGATCATTATCGCATTATTCTACAAGATTCATGCCAATCAACCTATCCAACAATGATCTATTACAATTCCCAAACATGATCCTATAATCACCCAACACAACCCATCATTTCATATATAACCACTAAGGGTCCACATTCCCACATAATCAACCAAGCATCCAAATGTCTAATTTAACACATTTCATCACATACAATATCATCAATAAAAAAGCTAACATGATCCTAACATTACAAGCATGCCCAATTCATCATATCCAAGATTCTATACAATTAAAGTTTCCCTTTTGGGAAAGTACATCCCAAAATCTATCTAACAACCAATACATCCATGAATTCATTAATATTATAACTAAACAAGTCCATGCTATCATCTAGCCATGTTCAACACCATCAAATCACCATATTTCACAATTCCCATATCCAAAAAGTTTCTACTTTTAGTAAGGTATGAACTACAAGATCAATTCTTGGATTTCTAGCATAATTATCATCATCCCAACATTCATATAAGATCATTAACATACAAACATCATCAATTCATCATCCATTCATCAATTTCATCCAATAAAGTTTCTATTCATAGTAATGTATGAACAACTCAACAAAATCATGAACTTCTTGCATAATCCACGTAAACCATCAACAATACTATCTAACTAACATCATACATTCATCAAACTAATCAAAAATCAACATCCAAGCATCAAAGTCAACTAGGGTTCGGCCAAAACATAAAAACCATGGAAACACCACAAAAACTAACCTTTAATCACGTATTGGACAAGAATTGATGCTTCTAACGTGTTGTATTGCTTGGAATCAACCAAAATCGACCACCAATTGCTTGTTCTTGCTTGAATTTAGAAGTGTGTGTGTGTATAGATGATGATCGCGGCCGAATGGGTATGGGTGGGGGCTAGGGTTAGTTTTTTTATTATTTAATTTATCAATATTACCACTTAAACCCCTATAGTTTTACATTTTAGTAAACTAAGCTTTTAATTACTTTTTAAAAGGTTTTAACTTACTAATATAAACATTATTAATTAACAATAATAATCATAAGCATTATTTTCACTAGTCACAAAAATACGCGAATTAAATACACACGTTGGCACGTTATAAAATAAAATTCACAAATAATATTTAAATCTCGTAAGCACAACTAATAACCAACATTATTAGTTAAATAATTATCTTTTTATCATTATTAATTATTATTAAGTCACCAACGTTCAACGACAACTAGTGTGTGCTCGCGACACGTGTATGCAAGGCCTAACGGAACTAACGGAGTTTGGTAACGAAAAATTACCGGATGTCACATTATCCCCCATGTTGAAAGAATTTTTGTCCTGAAAATTGCGTTACATGGTGTGTTCCATCACTGGTCTACTGCATTGGCACAAAGTAATTGAGTGAGTTTCGGGTGAGTTGTCACATCTAATATGGCGGCTATGGTAGTTGTATTACAGTAACAGAGGCCACTTGGGGAATCACATGGAGAAATAAGATGGCACTACCCATATCTCTTTAAGGAGTCACAGGTTTCGAGGACGAAACTTATATAGGGGGGTGGACTTGTAACACCCGGAAATTTTATAAAAAGAAAAGTAAGGGAGCAATCAGGAAGCTATTTCAAATGCAAGGGGTTAAAAGTGTGCAAGGGCCAAACTTGCACATAGTGGGGTTTAAAAGAGGTATGACCACCCATAACCTTTTTATCTCCTGCAACCTTCGGTTCTAAAGAGTGAGAGAAGCCCTCAACCTGTTTTTAGAGTGTGAAAGTAGAAGATCTTCAAGAAAGGTAAAGTTTTCAAGTGTTTCTTCCCTGTTTTCTATTGCATTCGAGCTTCTGGACCGAGATTCTGGTGCTTAGTGCTCGTTTTCGTGGGTTTTATATGCTGGAACTTCAAGTGGGCTTAAGGGTTTGAGGTGTTTCACTCGAAAGCTACTAAGAGGTGAGTTCTAGATCCCCTCTTTTATTGGTTTTCTATGTGTTTGAGGCTGTTATGCATACGGGGCAGAATGTTTTTCTAACCAAACCATGAATTTTAATGTGATGTGCGACTGGGTTTTGTTGGTATATGTTTTTGGATGTTTTTCTAAGAAGTGTATGATATTTAGTACGTTCTAAGTGTTTAGCATGCTAGATCTGTGCTAAGAATGTGTAGAATGATGATTGGGAACCGGTTATGGCAAAAGTTGCATTGCAGGTGGGTAACGATCAACCGCATTGGTTGGGTGACCATCCGCATTTAGACTTGTTCACTTGCATGTCTTTTGCTCATCCGCATTTGTTGAACGTTCATCCGCATTTGCTTTTGTTCTTCCACATTTGCTTTTGTTCTTCCTCATTTGTATGTATTCATCTGCATTTGCTGAGTATTCAACTGCTTTGGTTTTATGTTCAATATTCTAAGTATTTTGTTCATCCGCATTTAGAGTTGAATATTCGCAGAAGTGTTTTGTCATGCACATTTGCTACAGTGTTCAGGCACATTTGTTTCAGTCATCCGCATTAGTTCATGCGCATTACCTGACAGAATACTTTCTCAAAACTTTCTTATGCTTTGTGCTTGCGCATTTGCTACAGTGTTCATGTGCATTTCTTTGGAACACTTAGAATATTTTCTGAAGTGTTTATCCGATTTGTTTGCTCATCCGTATTTCTTTGTTCGTCCGCATTTGTTAAGTTCATCCGCATTTCTTCTAGGACTTGGGATTTTCTGGAATTTCGGGAAGTAGAGTTTAAGTGCTAAGAAATGATGTCTTGTGGTGGCTTGTTCTTGTTTATGATGTGTATGCATTGTGTGTTGTTATGATGATGATGTGTTCCATGTTATGTATATGTTGTGACTTTACGTGATGTGTTATACTTATGTACATAAGTAAAGTATTATGTAATGAAAGTGAAAGACAACGGATGATGAAATGGAAGTAATGAATGATGGAGTCCTTGTCTCTTACCCCGGTATTGTAACTGCTTCCTGCACAATGTATCTGCTTCGTGCACAATGTATCTGCTACGTGCACAATGATTAGGGGTTATTTACAGGCCTCGATAAAGTACCAGCTTCGGGCATAATGTTGGGGGGTTTAGCATATGGCAGGATTCATAAAGAAAGTAAAGATGTTAACGAATGAATGTACAAAAACGGGTGATGATGAATGATGATGGGGATAATAATTATTATCTAAATGTACGTGTGATGTGTGATCACGAATGAAAGTAAAGGATATGATTTATGTAATGTAAAGTATTTTGATTATGAAAACTAGAACTCACTCAGCGTCGCTGACTTTTGTATGCATAATAGTTGGCAGGTATTGCTGATGCTGAGGAGGTGCAGGCATGGATGCATAAGCTACTGCGAATGTTTTGAGTCTGGCATCCACATTGTGAGATAATATTGTATTAATACAATTTTTGATGACGTAAATTAAAGATATGACGTAATGATATGTTTTTAATTATTAATGAAAAGTTTAAATTTCCGCTGCAAAACGATGAATCTTATATGTTAAATGTTGTGATTATCCAACCGTGAGGTCTCTGAGAACGGGGCCTTACATAAAAAAGTCATCTTTAACTATGGAAAACATAGTTTTGTCAAGAAACATCATTTTTGATACACATATAAGCCCATAACAAGTAGAAAACATGTAAAAGAGGGGATCTTGAACTCAGCTTAAACCAGCTTCGAGCAAATCACTAAAGGCCCAAGAGCAACCTGGAGTTCTAACACCTAGACACATGTTACATAGAAACACGCAAAGATCTTTCCAGAGCTTAAACCCGACTAAAACCGAGTAGAATCACAAGAAAATCCTACCTTGAATAGGTCTTCTACTTTTTCACTCTAGAACCGGTGGGAGCTCTTTCTCTCTCTCTAGCCGAAAGTTTGAGTGCATGGGAGAGAGAGTATAGGGCGGCCATCTCTCTTTTAAACCCTATTATGGGCCAGTTTGGCCCTTTTACACTTTTAGCCCTTGATTTTAAAATAAATAACCTATTTGCTCCTTTATTTTTCTCTTTTGAAGTTTTCGGATGATACATAAAGTATCACATATCAATGAAGTTAAATACATATTCAGCTACATCACAAACAAACTGGCTCTTGGTTTATGGTATCCAAAAAAAAGGGAACGTCAACCTCTATGCATACACTGACAATGATTATAGGGGATGCAAATTCAATCGGAAGTCCATATCTAGCGGTTGTCAATTCCTTGGTCCAGGAGTAATGTCATGGGAGTGCAGGAAGAAGACAAACATGTCAATTTCAACCGTATAAGTTGAGTACGTTGCAGCATATGCTTGTTGTTCTCAAGTCCTCTAGATTCAAAACCAGATGCTTGACTATAGGTTTTATTTACTGCACACACCAATTCTCATTGACAATACAACTGCCATTTTATAGAAAATAATCTAGTATAACACTAAAAAAACACATTCAGATAAGATCTCACCCTTTGAGAGATTGTGCTAAAATGGTATTAATCAGGTTGATTCAAGTGCACACTAATAATCAACTGGCTGATTTATTAACCAAGGCATTTGACCCTAATAAGTTTGAATTCTTAGTACAATTAATTTCCATGATTGTTTTCTTGACCCATCAATGTTTCAAAATATTCCAAATGCCAAAAAAATACAAATATGATGCAAAAATTGAAAAAGATGTCTTTCATTTAAAAAATCTTAAAAAGTCAAAAAGAAAAAAAATTCAACAAAGATCACAAAATGAAGTCTTTATTTTAAATAATATAGAATATGCCAATATCACATGAGAAATGATATTACTTCAGTTAGTATATCATTCGCAATGCATTTCTTATATCACTAAAGACTAACATACCTTTTTTGATGTGTGGGTGGGCTTGACTAGAAATTAAAAATATATACCACTGTGATGAACTAAAGCTTATATTCCACTTTAAGTCATCATTTTAGGGTATGGGTAAGTATTAGCTTATCCAAGTGGGTGTGTGTGAGGTTATCTAAACACACCAGGTAATGACATTTTATGACATCTCATTTATCTACATCAGTTTCTTCTTTGTTTCTCTAAGCAAAGACCTGGAGTAAAAAAACACAAGGTACTGATGTCTATGATCCTAAAAGATTTCCAATGTGGAACACATCCTAAAGTAGATGATTTAATAAAGTCAATCTTGGACTACATTCCAAAATGAATGAATCAAAAGAATCCCAAAGTGGATCACCTCCAAAATAAACTAAAAAAGAAATCCTAATATGGATCCGAATTGATCAAAATGTAAATCAATACACAAGCAATTATGAGTATTATCTGTGTTTTGATATTTTTTTTCTTGAAATTATGCTACAATCTATCAAAATCAATCTGCATATTTGATCCACATCATTGAATCACCCTATCAATGATTTATCTTTATGTGCCCTCATTTCAATTTGGGAATGTTTAAGTATTGGATCGTCCCGTATGCATGCTTTTTGGTTTTCTGCCTTCACTTGTAAGCTGGTCATACACCTACACACATAATCTACTACGTCACCCTTTAATCTCGACCACCAAGAATCCTTTTTTGAACCATGATACATCTTGTTCACACTCGGATGAATAGAATGCCACATCTTATATGCCTCATCCAAAATCTTTTCTCTCAAATCCCCATAACATGGTATCCACATACGCCCAAATTTGGTCTTAACACTAAGGGTGCTTTCCCAAAACTCTACACTATGTCCTTTAATCCTTTCTAAATTTATTCAATCCTTTTTCAATGATTCATCCAGAAACTCTTTAACTGTTGGAAAATGTCCGGTGTCACAATCAACTAATACGCCTTTACTCAAATTGGGTTTAGTCTATCCCTTCGACCCAGTGCATTAGTAACCATATTGGCATTACTTGGGTAGTGGTGAATTTCATAATTATAAATCTTAATCAACTCTAATCATCTTCTCTACCTCATGTTAAGGTCCTTTTGTTCAAAGAAGTACTTCAGACTCTTCTGATTTGTAAAGATGGTACACTTAGTTCCATATAAATAATGCCTCTAGATGTTTAATGCAAAAACCACAGTTGCCAACTCTAAATCATGCCTAGGATAGTTGGCTTCATGAATCTTTAACTACCTAGAAGCAAAGGCAATGACCTTTCCTTGTTACATCAATAGGCAACCTATTCCAGAATACGGGGCGTTTGAATAAACCACAAATCATCATTCCCTTCAGGTAACATCAAGTTAGCAGCTTAAGTTAACCTTGTCTTTATCTTTTGGAACATGTTCTCCTTATCTAAACCCCACTCAAACTTCGTATCTTTTGTCATCAACTTGGTCGAAGGAGAAGCTATCTTGGAGAAATCTAGAATGAATCTCGGTAATAACCTGCCAAACCCAAGAAACTATGGATCTTGGGTGGTGTATTCGAAGAGTTCCATTTTATTACTACTTCTACCTTAGAAGGTCTACCATGATCCCATCCAGATTAAAAACATGTCCTAAGAATCGAACCTCATACATCCAGAATGCATATTTAGAAAACTTAGCATACAACTTCTCATTCCTGAGTGTTTCTAACACGTCTCTGATATGATTGGCATGATCCTACTTTCTTCTTGAGTAGATCAAGGTGTCTCAATGAATACAATTACAAATTTACCTAGCATAGCTAGGGCCATAGGGTTTATTTGATCCATAAATGTAGTTAGAGCATTAGTCAATCCCAATGAAATCACGAGAAACTTGTAGTAGCCGTAATGAATATGGAATGTAGTCTTTGGAATATCCTGTCCTTGGAGTTGTTTATATAAATCATCAATTCTAGTTAACGAGTACTTCTTCTTTACTGTCAATTTGTTGAGCTTGCGATAGTCGATACACAACCTCATACTGTTGTCCTTCATCTTAACAAACCATACTAGAGCATGCCATGGGAAGATGCTTGGTAGGAGAAAACCTTTACCCAAAAGGTATTGAAATACAGTCATTAGTTATTTCAGCTTGGAAGGAGCTAGCTAATATGGTTCCTTGGCTACATGTTATGCTTCTGGAATTAAGTCTACCTAAAATGCAACTTCTAGATCAAGTGGCACTACTGAAAGATGCTCAGAAAATTCATCAAGGAAGTTGTTAACAACAGGTACGTCTGACACTTTTAGCACCCATGCATCAAATTCTTTTACATAAGCTAGGTAATATCCACATCCTCACCTAATGCACTTCTCAGGCTTCATTATAGATATCACTCTTGGGACGACACATTCTTTATCCCCATAAATTGTAACTCGACTGCAGTCAGGCTAAGTTAGACAAATCATTTGTTTTCGATATATGGTATTCGCTTTGAAGGTAGCTCACCAATCCAATTATAATATTACGTCCAAACATTCTAGGGCCATAATGTACAATCTAGCAAGGAACCTATGACTTTAAATTCTATAAGGAAATCCTAAATTATTTCAGCTACTTAGTAGATTTACCAATAGCAGTCTTAACATAAAAAATGTAGGGGTTGAACCTAAGAGGCTCAAGAAATCAAATTAAGATAAAGATCAAGATCAAGTCACGCGAGAACCTAGAGTTATCGTGCGAAAACTGCTTCTCGTGCGAGAACTACTAGTCGCGCCAGAACTGAGTTTTGTTTATAAATAGAAATTTTGCTTTGTAATCGTTAGCACTTTAATTGAGATATTTTCATTTTCCTGATTTGTACTACTACACTGTAAACGAATCAGAGATTTATTGATTTGAAAGTTTATTTACTTGTGTGTTCATCATTTCTACAATTTCATTCTTATTACCGTAATGTCTATATTACGCGTATTCATTACGAGATCGATCTATTTGTATTGTGATGATCCTTACAATTGCTATCAGAGCTACGTTGCTCTAGATCGATTTGTTGAAGTTTGAAGAAGTGTTTTTGATGAGCTTGTGAGCATTAAACTCACGGTTATTCTAAGTTTTTCTGCTTATTCTTGCTGAGATTGATCTTTTGAAGATGTTGAAGCTGATAAACTTCATGTTCGTTGATTCGATAACCTTTTGAGTTTAAAACAAGATTAATTGAATCAATTAGAGATAATTAGGATGTAATTTGAACCTAAATCACTAATTGAACACTTAATTAATCAAAGTTTAATCAATTGGGTAAAAAGTTTTAGGCTGAAACACTCAGAATCATAAAGAACAGTTCAGGCGAAAACTTGGTTTTCTGTGCGAAAAGTTACCTTTCGCGTGAGAAGTTGAGGTTTTCGCAAAAGTTGGTTCCAAGTTTGTTACAACAGAATCTACTTGCGCGACAACTTTCAATTTTCGCAAGATTCAGTTACAAAAGTTTCCGCATGAGAAGTTTGTTTTGTTCGCGCGAGAACCTTGAAGATTTCATGCGATAAGTTGATCATTCGCGCGAGAACTTTGGGTTTGAAGAATTTGTGAAGAATTTGATTTTCAAGTAAGAACAATGGCTAATATGAAGCACATCACTGCCACTTTGAATCTCGACAATGAGATTGGTACTAGCACAAAGCCACCTGGTTTGTTCAGTGAAGAAGATTACAAGGAAACTGAACCCCGGATGATGCGATCTATCAAGCAAGGTTCATATATTCTGGTGTATAAAAATGATAAGGGTGATTTGGTCCTAAAACCTGAACATTTATGGGACGAGGAAGACATGAAGATGAAAGAACTTGATGACAAAGCCTATGCTGCCATCACCATGGAACTTACAACTAAGATTGCATAGAAGTTTAAAGAATTTACCATGGCTAAGGATTTATGGGATGCAATGGAGGAAGAAATCATAGGCAACAAAGACATGAGAGAGAGCAGAAAAGACATGTTAAACCAAGAGTTCAATATGTTTAATCATATACTGGGTGAAACTTTGGAGGCTCAAATGTCTAGGCTCATCAAACTAGTCACTAAGATGAAGAGTGCATGAATTACTTTGGAGAAAATAGCAGTTAACAAAAAGCTGTTGAATTCTCTACCATATAGCTGGAATAACAACTGCACCACAATTAAGAGAACCAAGGATCTGTTCACCTTGACATCGAGTGATCTCATCTCAACTATTAAATCCTATGATATGGATGATAAGCAGAGGGCTGCAAACTACATCAACTTAATGGGGGCTGAAGCATCAGCATTGTATGCCAAGATGGCCAGTAATCCGAACTATTATGTAAGCAATTCTTAATTGTGTCAACAACAACCGTTAGCATCTTCTGCTTATCCAACTATCAAAGATCAAAACTTGCCCTAATCCTTACCCTAATATCAAGCTACTCATCAAAATCCTTATGTCCAAGCTCAAATTCAATCCCAATCACTAACCTACCCATAGATTCAAGCTTCTCAACCTACACAACAAGCTTTTGTTGATAACTCACAACCAACCAAACAAACCATCCAAATAGCTAAAGAACACCTGGCCTTATTCACTACCTTCATGAACAGTTACGAAGCATTTTCAGCTGAAAGACTTAGTGTACCCAACATCTTGGTGAATGATCTACAACAGGTTAATCCTGATGATGTTGAAGAGGATGACATCAAATACCAGATGGCTATGGTGCTGTATAGAGCTAGGAATTTTGCTAGGAGAACTGGAAGGAAAGTGTTTGGGATGAACAACTCCAGAAAAATAGGATTTGATAAGTCCAGTTTGAGATGCTACAACTATGACAAACCTATTCATTTTGCTAGAGAATGCACTGAACCCAGAGCAAATCAGAGTGATCATGGAAAGAAGTTGGTAACAGTGGAGGTGGAAACAAAGAATGATCAATCCAGCACATCTAATAATAAAGCTTTGGTGTCTCAGACCAATGAGGATTATGATTGGTCAGACCAAATAGATATTCTTGACATTAAGTTGTCTACTGCACTATTAGCTAAAATTGAATCAGTTGAACAGCCTCTTGAATACAATTTGTTTATTGAATTTGTGTCTGATGATGTGTTAGATAGGGTGTTTGCTGATGAAGAGAAGATTGAAGTAGAAATAGTGGAGGATGCTGTGAAGGAAGAAGTGAAGGAGGTGAAAACTAAAGTAGTGGTTGAAAGTGATGAAAATGCTGTTGAGACTACTCCAGCAAAAGATGAAGAGGTCAAAGAGATGACTGTTGAGATTACTCCAGTCCAAGTTGAAGAATCAGTTAAAGCTGTTGAGCTTGCTCTAGTGTCTGCATGTGAAAAAGAGCATAGTGCTGCTAAGATCACTCCAGCAATAAAAGTAGATGAATCAAGAGTTTTAAAGGCCTTCATGGTGAATGTGGTCCATGAAGAGACAAAGAAGAATGAAGAAACCGATGAGGTATATATTTCTCTTTGTTCAGATATGTACAAAGAAAAGGTACAAAGATACAGAGTTGACAACGAATGTTTGATATTAGAAGTTGAAAAACTTCAATATCAAGCTCATAAATATAAAACAGATGAGAAATTTTTTAAAGATAAAATAGATGGCTTGAACAAATCAATTTACCAATCCAAACTGAGTCTTCATGATAAAGATTGTAACATAAAGGATTTGACAAAACGTAATGATGAATTATCTTTAGAAATTAACAAACTTACCAGTGAACTCTATCTGCAAAATTAGTTGTTGAAAAATTCGAACTTTCATCAAACATGGTTGAAGGTATAATCAAATCACAGATGACACAAAAGGTTAATGGTGGTAAAAATAGAGTGGGATATGCTAACATTGCACCACCAATTAATCATGATTATATTTCATTGCCTTCATCAATCACAACTCATGATGAAGGAACTATAGTTTGGGTTTTAAACCAAAATCAGACTTCACACCTTCAGTCACAGTTTCATTGACTGTTGATCCTATCATAAAAATAGAAATCAATATTAATAATGACAATTTTTTACAAAATGTGAAGATAGATGGTTTAGTTGAAGAATAGGAGAGCGATGATGAATTAGATTTTATAAAAAATAAGATTTGTAATGAAAAACCATTTTGTAATTCATCATCGAAAATAAATGAAAGTTTGGAAGTTTTAGTTGATTCAAATGATTGTCCAAAAATGTCAAATAAAGATAAGAAACGGGCATCAAAAATAAACTTTAAAAACAAAAAAAAATAAAGATGTTACAACATCTATATCTGACTTGAAAAATGATTTCAAGAACAGATTTGTTCCTATAGGCAACATTGATAATGATGATCATATTTTTAAAGAAACAAATGCTATTTTCTTTAAAAATAAATATTCTATTATTGCTAATAATGTGAAACAAGTTGTGTGTAGAACAGGTTCAAAAGACACTGTTCCTAATCCAGTTCAGAAGAATCATAAAGCTAAAGCCACAAATCATGCTACATCAACATCTGTAATAAGTCCAAAAGCTAGGACAAATACCTCAATTCCTCTGAAATCAACTCAAGCTAATCAACACGAGAGGAAAGGAAGAGAGACTGTTAAAGAATCAAAAGGCCAAGGACATACTAATGCCATATTTTGTGATAACTATGGAAGTTATCCAAAACAGTTCGAGCAAAACATGCGAGTGTCAATTGCATATAGTAAAAGATGTTGTTATGTGTGTGGAAAGCCAAATCACATGCCTAGAAATTATTGCCATCAACATCAATTGACAAGCAAACAAAAGTTTCATAATTCAATTGCGAACAATAGAAAACGTTTCTTTGTTAATGCGAATTTGAAAAGAAACTTATATCAATCGAATGTTTTTGCTAAAAATAAAACTGATTTAAACAAGGAAAAGACACAAGTAAAATTAGTACAATTTGATAAAAACAATTTCACCACACCACCAATCAAACAAGTGCAAAGATAGAAAATCAAAGGCAAAACTTCTGAGCCTTTTGTTGTTGAAAAATACATTTTCGATCACAAAAGAGATATGATATTGCAAAATGTATCATATTTAGATGAAAACAAAGAGCTCAAGTCAACCATGGCTTGGGTTACTAAAAATGATTAAATTTGTCCTATTGTGTAGGAACAACCAATGCAAGCTATCAACAGTGTTTGGCATGTAGATAGTGGTTGTTCAAAACACATGACTGGTAATATATCTCTGTTAAACAACATACAACCATACAACGAAGGATATGTTATTTTTACCAAGGACAAGGGAGGTAAGATTACAAAGAAAGGTACAGGGACTAATGGTGTATTAAGCTTTGAAGATGTTAATTTTGTAGAGGAACTAAAACATAATTTGCTTAGTGTCTCTCAAATTTGTGATAAAAAGTATTCAATACATTTCACTGATACAGAATGTCTCATATTAAAACCTGGCTTTGTAATACCTGAAGAATGGAGTTTATTGAGAACTCCAAGAGACAAAGACACGTATTTACTAGACATGAATGGTACACATTCATTTGTAACTGTGTCGTGTTTGTTATCTAAAGCCTCGGAAAGTGACACATTGTTATGGCATCGTCGACTTGGTCATGTCAATGTTAAAACAATGAACAAACTGGATAGAGGAAATCATGTAGTTGGCTTACCACTGATAGAATTTCAACTAAGAGAGCATTGTCTGTCATGCTCTAAAGGCAAACAACATAAACTTCCTCATAAACCAGTTGCTCATACACAAATTGACTCTATTCTTCAATTACCACACATGAATTTATTCGGTCCTGTAAGTGTTTTGAGTTTAGGACGTCGTGCATATTGCTTGGTTATTACTCATGATTTTTCCAGATTTACATGGGTTTTCTTTTTAGCATCCAAAGATGAGACACCTCATTTGCTAATGAAATTCATGACACTAGTGGAAAATCAGACTGACAAGACTATCAAATGCATACGGAGTGATAATGGTGTCACACCCTCAAATTCCACGTGCGGGGTTGTACCGCGAGGCATGTGAAGGATCTCAGTCATTAGTTACTCAGAATGACTCTATATGCAACATTTAAACAAATCGGAGTTTAAAATTTTAAAATATTTGCGAAAGCGTTTTGTAAATAACCCAAACACAAGGTACTAAAATAAACTGCGCAAAACACGCGCCAAAACCAAAATACGTAAGTGAATGCTAAAATAAAAGTAAACAATGTTTGAACAAAGCATGCCTGACTCGTGCCTGCTCCAAAGGGTAGCTGCTAGAAATGACCTGAGAAAAACATACCAAAAGTGTTAACACGATGGTTGGTGAGCTCAAGAGTTTGTAATCAATCATAAGCAGTAGCGTTAGTAAAAATATATAAACAAGTGCATTGAAATAGATAGCTAGCCTAATTTCATTAGTTAAGAACAATAGTGATTTCGCGATCGAAGCTGACTATGTTTGTCTGTTTGCCTCCCGCCACGACATACCAGGTCGTGACGTTGTTAGTCGTTTAGGACAATATTGCACCCACTATTCCTTAATTAACGATCCAAAAGTGTGAGGACTTTCTATAGTATAACCCACTATGTCTTACCAAACACTTGTTATATCAGTAAAGCGTTTTAACAACAAGTATCTTTTTTCCCCCAAAAAGTGAAGTAGTAAATGTGGGGAATTGAACTCACCTGGTGCGCAAACGAGCGATAATAAAAGCTAACAGTGAGCGGAAAGACATCCTTCAGAGGTTACCTAGAACACGCAAGTACATAAGTACGTGTACACAGAATCTTTAGCAACCCTAAGTGCTCAATAAACACATTGACTCAAGGTTTCGGAAAACAAGACACGTTGGAACCAGTTGACCCGTTTGACCTGTTGGTGACATGTCAAATTAAGTTCTTGTTTGATCAAACATAACAACCAATAATCCAGCATACCATTCCAGATTACTATGCAAGTTATTCACATGAGCCACATTGTAACACGTAAGACTTATCATGCTTTTCATACTAATCCAGGTTATCATACAACGCATGTAATCCAATTCATTATACAACACAGATTCTAAATTAGAATCCATTACAATACACATTGGGTTTAGTCACTCATAACGTGCCATGTGAAGCCACCCATGGCTACACACCCTAAACCCTGCCAATCCTACAAAGTAGGGGAATCAGATTTGCACGTTTGGATGATACCCATCATCAATATTCTACATGTAACTCATACAAGGAAAACATTAGCCTTATAATAATTGATAACGAAAATTCATCATAGCACATAACATGTACACTTGTACATTTTTTTCAAGAAAGCCCATATGTTCCCATAGTTGCACCAACTAACCATATGACCCAATCATCAAAATCCAACACTTTAGACATCATTCAGAAACATTCTAACATGATCCTAATATCATAACCATGTCTAACTCATAATATTCAATGAGCTTCAAAATTAAAGTTTCCCTTTTGGGAAAGTAATATCCTAAAATCAATCCTTCCACCAATTTCCACACAAATTCATCAATGACATACCCTATCTAGTTCATAGCAATTAGAAGAATCCATCAAACACTTACAATTCATCCAAACACAAATCTTCAAGAACAAAAGTTTCCACTTTTGGCAATGTATGAACTAGACTACATCAATCATGGGTTTATTGCATCATCTACAAAGATTAACATTCATACAACATCATTAACATCGTAACATCATCAATCCATCATCAATTCATCAATTCCGTGCACAGAAGTTTCTATTATTAGTATGGTATGAACAACACATCAAAACCACGAATTTCTTGTATAATCCACGTAAACTAACATCAATACAATCTAACTAACATCATACAATGATCAAACAATACAAAATTCGACATCCATCATCAATTTCGAACTAGGGTTCGGCCATGTTCAAGAATCCATGAAAATCCAATAAAAGCTAACCTTTAATCGTGTAATGGCCAAGAACTGATGCTTGCTACACGTTGTAATGCTTGAAACTAAATCAAATCGAGTGTTTGGTGCTTGTTCTTGCTCGAAATTGCGATTGTATGTGTCTGTAAGGATGGTTTCGGCCGCAAGGGGGGTTAGAGGATTAGGGTTGGGTTTTTACCAAATATAAGTTTTGTAGTTTTTACAAATTAATCCCTCCTTGATCACATATTATAAAAACTTGCTCTTTTAACACTTTTTAAAAGATTTTAACTACTAAACACAAATATAATTAATCGTCAATAATAATCATGTATATTTCAACTAATAACAAAACATATGAACAATATTTACACGTAGTCACATTGTCAGATAAAGTTCACAAATAATATCTAAATTCACAAATCACATAACTACAAATTAATAATAAACATTATTAATCAAGATATTATCCAGTAACCATTGTTAAATATTATTAAGTCACCAACGTTCAATGACAACTAGTGTGTGCTCACGACACGTGTATGCAAGACCTAACGGAACTAACGGAGTTTGGTAACGGAAAATTACCGGATACTCAACTTGATGATGAGGTGGTAGTCTAGGAAGATCCTCTAGAAACACCTCTGGAAAGTCACAAACTACCGGAATATTCTCTATCTTCTTTCACTCCGGTTGCTTGTCAGTTACAAGGGCTAATATATCTAAGCGACCCTTACGTAGCCCCTTCTGCGCTTTCATAAACGATATGATGCCTATCACAGTACCACCTTTCTCTCCCTTAACTGAGAGAATTTCCCCATCCAGGAGTGGAATGCGGATAACCTTCTCGTGGCAAATGACTTCAGCCTGCTTCTCGGAAAGCCAATCCATGCCCACGACTACATCGAAACTCCCAAGCGTAACAGGCATGAGGTTGATGTCAAAGTAGGACCAGCAAGTTCTATCTCGCAACCCTTAAGGATGTGTGTCATGTGGATTTGCTTACCATCAGCTAATTCTACCATATATTTAGATTCCAATGGAGAAGGCATATCACTTACGAGACTACTAAACATAGTAGAGATAAAACTTCTATCGGCTCCAGTGTCAAACAATACAGTAGCAAAACGATCATTAACAGGAAATTTATCAGTAACAGTAGTAGGGTCTTTTAGAACCTCACCTGAACCCATGACGAAGGCTCTCCCTTTAGCTCCACCGTTGTTGCCACCGTTATTATTACCATTGCCATTATTGTTGTTGTTGTTTCCACCATTTCCAGCACCATTCCTGTTCTTCTTCAACTGATGATAACTCCTCTTGTAATGTCCTTCCTTTCCACACTCAAACCAACCTTTTGGTGTTTCTTGGGATTGCTGAGGCTTCTTCATCAATTCACCACGGTGATCCTTTGCCGCGTGTCCAGCCTTACCACAACGCTGGCATCAAAAATTATCACACCTGCCAGTGTGATGGTAGTTGCATCGACTACATTTGGGATATTTCCCCACATATCCACCTTGTCCCTGTGTTGGAAAGGACGACTGATTAAAGTTACGATTGTTATCAAACCTCCTTTATTGTTGGTGAGGTTGATGCTGTTGTATGAGTTGTTGCTGCTGCTGTTGTTGGTTGTTAGAGGACGAGCCCTTATTGCTAGTATTCTCCCACTTACATTTGTTATCGGGTACGCTAGCCACCGCACCCCATTTGGGTAATCTTCCCTATTCCACTGCTTGGTTAGTCAGCCTGTGGGCTAATCGAATGGCCTGTTGTATGGTAGTAGGATTGGAAGCTGTCACCATACTTTGGATCTTAGGAACCAGTCCACGTATGTAATGCTTGATCCTTTTATACATTTCATTAACCATTCCCGAGCATAGTGTTGCCAACTCATAAGACCATGTAGTGTAGGCCTCAATCTCAGAACCTTGCATCTTGAGTTGCCAAAACTCAACTTCTAGCTTCTGCACTTCATCTTGAGGGCAATACTCCTCTGTCATCATTGCCTTGAACTCGACCCAAGATAGGTGATTAGCCATCGCCTGACCTAGCATTTGTACCTGGGCATTCCACCAGGAGAGGGTTGCGCCTTCAAGATTTCCAGTTGCGTACTTCACTTGATCAGCTGGGGGACAGTTACATTTTGTGAAGACGGATTCGGTCTTCTCAAACCATCATACCAGTCCCACAGCTCCTTTAGTTCCATTGTAGGTATGAGGCTTGCAATCCATGAAGGATTTGTAGGTATAGTGTGGGGGTCCTGTTCCGAGAAACCAAAACATTAGTTGAGAAGCCCAGACGAGCAACTAAGATATTGGTTAGGCCACTTGTATCATTTACCTGCTGGCTGTCCAGTTTGTGCGGTAGCCACTGCCGCATGTACATGTTCATTAATCAGAGCGGCCAACTCAGCGGGGGTCATGTTTATAGCACAGGTACCACGTCCACTGGCACCACCTCCACGACCACGCCCACGTCCTCTACCGCGTCCATCCATATTTCACTTTACATTCACAAATACAATAATGAGTAACATCCAACATATTTATCTTATTGAATTACTGTAAATAATAAGAAATAACGAATTTGTCACAACCACAACATTTATAACCAAAATAATAACCAAAGACAAATAAATTGTAGATGATTCACAAAATATTCCATCAATGTCAGAATTTTAGTTTTTTAGTTGGGTGGGAAACAACCCTTCCCATATAGGTTTCAAAAGAAAAGAAACACTATATAGTCCAAGTCATATAAATGTAGAATCAATCCAGCACGTTACATCCATCACTGTCCTCTTCCATCTCTTCTGGTTCTTCTTCCTCCGGGGCTTCCTCCAGTTCTTCTTCAGGTTCCTCTTCTGGGTCTTCTTCAATAGGATCTTCCTCAGGTGCAGGGGCTTCGACAATTTGAAGCGCCGCTAGCTGTGCCTCCAGATCAGCAAGTCTATCGTCGATCACTATGTTGTGTTGCTCTTGTGTGTTCATGCGCTCAGTAAGTGCTACAACATTGCTTGCTCGCTCCTGGAGCGTCTCTACCTAGAAACGCAACTGACACATCTCATATCGTAGAGTGAAGTTCTCATCAGTGGGTCCTCTAATGTGCTGTCGCTCAGTGTCTAACATAGCCACTAAAGCTGCAATCGCCTGCTCAAGAGGGATGTCTAGGGAAGGAAGAGTAGGTGTTGTAGAGGCTGTCGATGACCTAGTCCTAGGTTTGGTAGGAGCTACAGCTGGTACACGCTCCCTGTAAACCATACAACGTATATAGGTAGGGTAGAAGTTCCAGTTCCACTGAGGATCACGTTCGGGTAATGTGAATGGTTGATCCCAATCCATCTCTTCAGAGGGGTAAGGATGTCGAGGCCAATCTAATCCCCTATCAGGTACAGGAGGAGGAGGAGGTGACTCAGATCGTGCAGGTCTCTTGCCTAGAGCTCCTGATGATGATGCCATGCTGTGAGGTATGTGATGTGTATGCCAATGAGTATACAGTAAGGAATAAGTGACGAGTAACTAACAAACTGTGCGGTTATAGTCTAGTGTGTATGCAACCTATTTCCCTATAACCAATAGCTCTGATACCAATCTGTCACACCCTCAAATTCCACGTGAGGGGTTTTACCGCGAGACGTGTGAACAAACCAGGATCTCAGTCTTTAGTTACTCAGAATGACTCTATATGCAACATTTAAACAAATTAGAGTTTAAAACTTTAAAATATTTGCGGAAACCTTTTGTAAATAACCCAAACCCAAGGTACTAAAATAAAATGCGCAAAACACGCGCCAAAACCAAAATACGTAAGTGAATGCTGAATTAAAAGTAAACAATGTTTGAACAAAGCATGCTTGACTCGTGTGTGCTCCTAAGGGCAGCTGCTAGAAATGACTTGAGAAAAGCATACTAAAAGTGTCAACATGATGGTTGGTGAGTTCAAGAGTTTGTAATCAATCATAAGCAGTAGCGTTAGTAAAAATATATAAACAAGTGCATTGAAGTAGATAGCTAGTCTAATTTCATTAGTTAAGAACAATAGTGATTTTGCGATCAAAGGTGACTATGTTTGTCTGTTTGCCTCCCGCCACAACATACCAGGTCGTGACGCTATTAGTCGTTTAGGACAATATTGCACCCGTTGACTTCCGGTCACCCGGGTGGGGCTTCTCAGGCCCAGTAGTACTACCCAAGATTTCCCACTAGATTCCCTAATTAACGATCCGAAAGTGTGAAGACTTTCTATGGTATAACCCACTATGTCTTACCAAACACATGTTATATCAGTAAAGCGTTTTAACAAGTATGCGTTCTCCCCCAAAAAGAGAAGTAGTAAAAGTGGGGCATTGAACTCACCTGGTGCGTAAAGGAACGATAATAAAAGCTAACAGTGAGCGGAAAGACAACCTTCAGAGGTTACCTAGAAAACTCAAGTACATAAGTACGTGTACACAGAATCTTTAGCAACCCTAAGTGCTTAATAAACACATTGACTCAAGGTTTCGGAAAACAAGACACATTAGATCCAGTTGACCCGTTTGACTTGTTAGTGACATGTCAAATTAAGTTCTTGTTTGATCAAACATAACAACCAATAATCCAACATACCATTCTAGATTACTATGCAAGTTATTCATATGAGCCATATTGTAACAAGTAAGACTTATCATGCTTTTCATGCTAATCCAGGTTATCATACAACACACGTAATCCAGTTAATCATATAACATAGATTCGAAATTAAATTCCATTACAATACACATTGGGTTTAGTCAGTCATAACGTGCCACGTGAAGCCACTCATAGCTACACACCCTAAACCCTGTCAATCCTACAAAATAGGGGCCTCAGATTCGCACACATGTATGATACCCATCATCAATATTCTACATGTAACTCATACAAGCAAAACATTAGCCTTATAATAATTGATAACGACAACTCATCATAGCACATAACATGTACACTTGCACATTTTGTTCAAGAAAGCCCATGTGTTCCCATAGTTGCACCAACTAACCATATGACCCAATCATCATAATCCAACACTTTAGACATCATCCAAAAACATCCTAACATGATCGTAATATCATAACCATGTCTAACTCACAATATTCAATGATCTTCAAAATTAAAGTTTCCCTTTTGGGAATGTAATATTCCAAAATCTATCCTTCCACCAATTTCCACACAAATTCATCAATGACATACCCTATCTAGTTCATAGCAATCATAAGAATCCATCAAACACTTACAATTCATCCAAACACAAATCTTCATGAATAAAAGTTTCCACTTTTGGCTATATATGAACTAGACTACATCAATCATGGGTTTATTGCATCATCTACATAGATTAACATTCATACAACATCATTAACATCGTAACATCATCAATCCATCATCAATTCATCAATTCCGTGCATAGAAGTTTCTATTATTAGTAAGGTATGAACAACGCATCAAAACCACAAATTTCTTGTATAATCCACATAAACTAACATCAATACAATCTAACTAACATCATACAATCATCAAACAACACAAAATTCGACATCCATCATCAATTTCGAACTAGGGTTCGGCCATGTTCAAGAATCCATGAAAATCCAATAAAATCTAACCTTTAATCGTGTAATGGCCAAGAACTGATGCTTGCTACATGTTGTAATGGTTGAAACTAAATCAAATCGAGTGTTTGGTGCTTGTTCTTGCTCAAAATCGCGATTGTATGTGTCTGTATGGATGGTTTCGGCCTTAAGGGGGTTAGGGGATTAGGGTTGGGTTTTAATCAAATATAAGTTTTGTAGTTTTTACAAATTCATCCCTCCTTGATCACATTTTATAAAAACTTGCTCTTTTAACACTTTTTAAAATATTTTAACTACTAAACACAAATATAATTAATCATCAATAATAATCATGTATATTTCAACTAATAACAAAACATATGAACAATATTTACACGTAGTCACATTGTCAGATAAAATTCACAAATAATATCTAAATTCACAAATCACATAACTACAAATTAATAATAAACATTATTAATCAAGATATTATCCAGTAACCATTGTTAAATATTATTAAGTCACCAACGTTTAATTACAACTAGTGTGTGCTCACGACACGTGTATGCAAGACCTAACGGAACTAACGGAGTTTGGTAACGGAAAATTACCGAATACAAATGGCACCGAATTCTGTAATCGTATTTTGAATGAGTTCTATGATTCAAAGGTGATAGCATGGCAATTCAGTTTTGCAGGAACTCCATAGCAAAATTGAGTTGCTGAAAGATGTAACAGAACTTTAATTGAAGCAACTAGAATAATGTTATCAGCAGCTAAATTACATTCATTCTTTTGGGCTGAAGCTGTTAACACTGCTTGTTATGTTCAGAATCGTGTTTTAATTAACAAACAACAAAATAAGACTCCTTATGAAATCTTTTTCAAACATAAACCCAAAGTAAAATATTTCAAAACTTTTGGATTTTGTTGTACTCTGTTAAACACATTTGATAATAAATCAAAATTTGATGAAAAAGCTGATGATTGTTATTTTATTGGTTATTCTGCCAACAAAGTAATATATCGGGTTTATAATAAAAGAACTAAACAAATTGTTGAGTCATTTGATATTGATTGGCACGAATCTAACAAAACAGATGCAGGCTCTGCTCCTTCATGGGTTTATGTTTTTGCTTTATTATTTGAAACATTTAATCAAAATCTGTTATTTCTACAGCTGATCCACCTTTGACATCCTCAATTCAAGATATATTTGCTGATGATGTTGGATCTACATCTTCTCAAGCTAAAGGAATATCTTCAGATATACCTTCATCTTCTAATGTTGCAGCTGTTCCACATTCTATTTTTGAAACAGATTTATCTCATTTGGATATAGTTGTGGAACAAGAGCCACAAGTTTCTAATCAGAGTTCTTCTTCTACCTTAAATGATCCTAATAATACTATTCAAGTACCATTTGAAGATCTTTGTCTTGGTAATGATAATCAAGATGAAGATATTGTTTATCAATCAGAAGGAGGGAACACTGCTGATGTGCCTGTTGGTCATATGTCTAACTTAGATGAAATTATATCTGAAGATGCTATTCCACAACTGAGAGTTCATAGAAACCATCCAACGGAAGCAATTATCGATCCATTATCCCAAGGCATCAGAACTCGAAGTCAATCGGGAGCAATAAATACATGTCTATATTCATGTTTTCTATCTCAAATAATGCCTAAGAATGTTGAAATGGCATTGAAAGAAAACAGTTGGGTATAGACAATGCAAGACGAGCTGATGCAATTCAAAAAGCTAAATGTTTGGTATCTGTGTGAATTACCAAAGGGTAAGTTACCAATCAACACGAAATGGATTTTCAAAAACAAGACGGATGAAAAGGATGTGATAGTCCGCAACAAGGCCAGACTTGTTGTACAAGGATTCTATCAAATTAAAGGTCTTGATTATGAAGAAGTATATACTCCAGTTGCAAGACTAGAAGCTATACGAATTTTTCTAGCATATGCTTCATACAAGAACTTCAAAGTTTATCAAATGGATATGAAAACTATGTTTTTTATGGCGAAATGAAGGAAGAAACCTATGTCTATCAACCACCAGGATTTTAAGATCCTGATCATCCTGACTATGTATACAAGTTAGATAAAGCATTTTATGGTTTACACCAAGCACCTTGAGCTTGGTATGCTACTCTCACTGAACATTTGCTTGCAAATGGTTATACAAGAGGTGTTATTGATCAAGTTTATGTTGATGATATTATCTTTAGGTCTACCAATGATGACTTGTGTAAGGAGTTTGAGGCGGTTATGAAGAAGAAAGTTGAGATGAGTTCTCTTGGAGAAATGACGTTTTTCTTGGGAATTCAAGTTAAACAAGATGAGAAGGGAATACTAATACATCAAGAAACGTATACACATAGTATCCTGGATAAATATAAATTTCAAAACTCCAAGACAGCTCCTACTCCTATGTCTTCTCGTCCTACTTTGACTCCAGATCTCACAGGAGAAGATGTTGATCAACACATGTATCGATCAATGATTGGATCCTTGATGTATCTCGCTGCAAGTAGATCGGACATTATGTTTCCTGTTTGTTAGTGTGCACGTTATCAAAGTAATCCAAAGGAATCTCACATGAGAGCTGTCAAGAGGATTTTTAAGTATCTCAAGGGTCAACCCACACTTGGTCTTTGTTATCCTAAAAATTTTGATTTCAACCTTTTATCTTATAGTGACAGCGGTTATGCAGGATGTAACTTGGACAGGAAGTCTACTACTAGCGGTTGTCAATTTATTGGTAATAGGTTGATTTCTTGGCAATATAAGAAGTAGCAGACAGTATCCACTTCGACTGCAGAGCCTGAATATGTGACTGCATCAAGCTGTTGTTCACAAATCGTTTGGATTCAACAACAACTTCTTGATTATGGCCTTAATATTTACGATACTAAAATCTTTTGTGATAATACTGCAGTTTTGAACATTGTAAAGAATCCAATTCAACACTCTAAGACTAAACACATCGACATCCAAATGCACTTCATCCGTGACTGCTTTAAAAGGAAACTTATCCATTTGAGTCAATTTCTACAGATGACAACATTACTGATTTGTTCACTAAGGCATTTGATCATTCCAGATTTGACTTTTTAGTTAAATATTTGGGCATTATTAACTTTGGTTAACACTTATTCTTACACTCTTTTCAAAATATTTGTCTTTATTTGTTAAAATTGTCATTTTTTTGTCTAGATAATCATTATTTTAGAGGGAGAAAATTTGAAAATAAAAAAAATATATTTTGTTCTTAGGGGGAGTAAAAGGATAGAAGAAAATTACAAAAAGATTTTGGTTAAAAAAATTTTAAAAAAATAATAAAATAAAAAAAAATTAAGTTTTCAAGTGTACATAGGAAATGAAATTACATTTCTTGATTTTGAATCGTTGCATCCAATGGTTTACAAGAAACTGACTTGGATTATGTTTGATATGTTGATAGGCTGGATATTCAAGTATGACAAGCACTATGTTATGTGATGCACTGAAAGTAACTTTCTATGACTGAAGTGGGTAACTCATCAAGGTTTTGTGGTAACTCTGATTCGATACTAAAACAGACTGAGAGTTATAGTCTAGTCATACTCAAGCCAGTTACTTTCTGATTCAGCTTCTTTCAGATATTGTATATATATGTATAAAATCAAAATAAAAAATATAGATATACAAATAAAAACAAAATACAAAGAGAAAAACAAACAAAATGAGCAAAAAGAAGCCTAAATGGCCATATAGGAATAAAAGATGCCAATGAGCACATTAATAAAAGATATGTCAAAGACATACATACTATATGATAAATATTTTTCTTTTTGAGAATATGTTCTGACACAGGAGGCAAAATCAAAAGATGGGGCATGTAAGTCAGACTTGGCATGTAAGTCCTAAACATCTTGCGAGGGCAAAAACATAAGTCCGACTGGCTGTTAAATAAGTCCTAAAACTTTTTAAATTCTCTGTGTTCAGAAATGTTTCTCAGGCTAGTTATGCTCATAATAAATATTATATTAGAAAATTTGTTCTGAAAAGGCTGATCAGAAGTGAAAGGTTTAAGTCAAATTAGGATGACTTGAAATCTTGAAAGTGTCTTGAAGTTGGATAAGATTTTACAGGATTTTTGATTGTGGGACACACTACAGACATATAATTTAATCAAAACATGATAAAATCACAGCTTATGTGTGTAAGTAAAGTTGAAGTCTAAGTTTAAATTGGACTCAATATATTAACAATTAACATAACCAGTTCTATTTATAATAAAGCTGGATGATGGTAATGATTAATTTCTAAGACATATGATCCTATACTTGAGAATTTATCTTATAAGTATATTTTGATAATTTGTTTTAGTTTTCGTTTTATAAAACGTTCTAAATTAAGGGTGTTCGAATGATTGTAAACACTTAGCTAAAGATACTCATTTTTTATAACAAATCATAAAGCTGAATAACATCTTTAAAATTCAAAACTTAAAAAAAATTAAAAAAATTAATTAAAAAGTTAAAATTTTCAAAGAAAATTGAACTTTTCGCGCGAAAAGTTCACTACATGCGAAAAGTTTCAAAACAAATGCGGATGAATTAACTGATGCGAAAGGCTCAACTTTATGCGAAAAGTTTATCATTCGAGAACTCTGACTTCTCGCGCGAGAAGTTAGAGTGCTATATGAAGTACAGTGTGCGAAAAGTCAAGTTGTCGCATACTATATTCTGAAATTTTCACTCTCAAAATTCTAAGTGTAGAAACTCTGTCAAAATTAAAAATAGTATTTGTTAAGGTTGCCGGTTGATTTCCTCACATAAATTAAGGTATAATGATGGTTATAACGTTGATTTGTGTATGTTTAAACTAGACCGAATACTCTAAGACTAGAAATATGTTAAAATTAAACAATTAAGCCTTAATAAATCTTAATAATCACCTAGACGACACTTAGGGAACATGTTTTAATGGCTGAAACACTTGAAATTTGACGGATTGAAAATTTGAAGTGGAACAGACTTTTTGCATGCGAAAGGTCCTGTGCATATGAACAGATGCGAAAACTTTCTAAACTATTCGCATAAGGTTAAACTTGTCGAGTGAGAAGTTGACTTCTGGTCAAGTTTAAATTCATTCGATAACTTGGACTTGTCGCACGAATTGAGACTTGTCGCATGAATCTAAAATGTGTAGTTTTCGTGCGAGAACTTGGATTTTTTGCGCGAGAAATTCAAAATTTCAAAAAATTTTTAAGTGTTGATTTTTTCTCTTTTCTGAAATTTTTATGAATTTTTCCTTGTGTACTAATATTCATGCTTAATGTTTCAGATGGCTTGTCCATTGGATTTTAACAAAAACCATAATACCATAGCTTATCTCGGTGTTGTTTCTGAAGACAAAGCATTATTCTGATCACTTATCGAGGGGCTAAAGACATCTCGTATTCACTATGCCATATCTACTAGTCCGACCATTTATACTGATGTTATTGATCAGTTTTGGCAAACGGTTACCAATGAGATAGACGAGGATGGAGAACCTTGTATTACTGTTATGGTTAAGGGAAAAAGGGTAGTGATTATAGCTGAAGTAATCAACAGTGTACTATTGTTTGAGGATGTACCCAAATCACCTGTAAAGATTGATGATGTTGCTGTCAAGGATTGTTTGACACGTATGGGTTACAGTCATAGATACCCATCTCTGGAGAAAAAGTATCTTCCTCCTTTTTGGAAGTACTTGTTTCATGTTGTCATCCATTGCCTCAGCAATCTTAAGGCGGGAATGGATAGTCTGAGTGCGGTGTTCGGATCCCTGCTAATATCACTCGTTGATGATTTACCTTATAGCATATCCAAGGCAATATTTTCTGAGATGCAGAAGAACGTCATTGCTGCAGTAGGAAGAAGTTTATCATGTACCCTCCCTTTATCCAGATGATTGTTAATGCTGCTAATCCTGAGCTAGCTATATCTGATTCTTTAACATATGTTGTCATGACTATAAAGAAGGATATTTTTACATATTTGATGGGAGCTCGAGGAAATGCATGTGGTATGGTTCATACTTTGCTAAGTTGGGTAGATTTGTAGATGATTTTCAAGCTGAAGATAGACCCCAAGAGACTAATACTCCTCATGTCCAAAGAGATGTCCCATCTGGTGCATCTACATCTACTACTCAGGCTGCTGAAGCTGATATAGCCGGTCCATCAGCTAGTAGTGCACCAGAAGCACCTGAGAGTTCTCAAGGTGCTCCCAGATCTAAAGTAGATACTGAGATAGAGTCATGGTTTACCAATAGTGAGAGTGAGACCGACAACGATCAGATTGGGAACGTACCGTATGTGTTACAGGAACGTCCCAGAGTGCGTGAAACTCCAGCCAAATGCAACGCTGAGGAGCGTGATACTGATTTTATTCCTGAAGAGACTCCTCTGACTAGGGGGAGAAGAAAGCGGATGGTGAGGAGAGTAGGTGACAGTCCTCATGGTAAGGGTAGAGGACGTGGTGTGTTAAGGAAAAGTCGGACCCCGGTGACCACTGAACCGATCTTAGAGGAGCCTATTGTTATAGAGACTCCAGTCACAAAGAGTAAGGCAACACTAACTGTACCAACTGAGTTGCCTACTTCTACTGATGACAGTTTGAGGACTCCTCCTAGAGACCAAATGGATGAAGTGACCATATGTATGGATGACTTCATAAATACACCTCTTGAGCTGAGACAAGGTGCTCGTACGTCTGCTAGTTCACCTACACATACTACTCTTGAAGAACATCTACGCAACTTAGAGAGGGAGATGCTTGAGAAGACTAAGGAAATTAATGATCTACAGATACAATTAGCTAATAGAGGTAAGAGGATTAAGAATCTTGAACATCAGCAAACTTTCTTATTCAGCTATGTTCAGATTCTGAAGCAAAACTTTCAAGACTTTGCTTCAGGTGGTTCATCTCAGTTTACTAGTCAAGGAACCACTGAAGTTGGAGAAAGTAGCAGACAGCAAACTGCTGATCCAGAACCTATGATAGACCCAATCATTCCTACAAAGCATCCTATTGATCCTGTTGTTTAGGAAAGGACAATAGAGACTGTTGAAGCTAGTCAAGAGTCACTATCTATGGATAATCACATGACTACTGAGGACCAGCCTGTAGTTTTACTGGAGAGGCATTTGTTGAGCCTGAACACATGATGCCTATTCGTTGATGATAAAGATGAAGGATTAGGTTTGATTGATTATGATTCATTTAAGGATGGTGAGGATGATGAGGATGATGATGATGATGATAATGGTGATGATGGTAATGAGGGAAATGATGATGATGATGATGATGGGGAAAATGATGATGATGATCAGGGTGGTAACATTGGTTCTATAGCTACAGGTGATGCTGGAATATCGGGCACTGAAAATGTCTCCGGACCAAGTCCTGATGATTCAGTTGATTACACACCACTAGACCCTAAGACTGAAGCTGCTTATGAGAAAAAGTTCTATACATTCCAGCAAAGTCTAAATGCTGAGGAGACGGAAGAAGAGTTGGGTGTTTTTGATGATTTGGAAGAGGGTTTTGAGTATACTGATATATTCAGAAAGAGTATCAAAGACTTATTTTTGGATACTTTGATTGAAGAAGGTGAGATCGTGGGGGAGTCGAGCAACACACATAAGACTGACGAGACAATTGATGTTACAGTCCAAAGTGTTGTACATCAGGTTGGTAATCTAACAGTTAGTGCTCCTCCTCCCCCAACTTATATTCATACGCTGAGGCATTCCAAACCTTTCACAAGGTACGAAAACTCAAAACCTATCATTAGTTGGGCTTACGATCAAGAGAAGAATATGTCTGTTGTAAAGCGAAAGGGCGGTGCAATAGAGTACTTCCAAGATGAGCACGACTTTCATACGCTCAGAGCATCAGATTTATATGCTATGGGTCGTGTCAGGTTCTTTAACCCAAGTAACTATAGCAAAGCTAATTGGATCAGGAATATGATTGGAGACAAAGCAAGTCTAACTTTAAAGACTTTAAGACTACCAAATCTAAAGTTATTGAGGATAAGACCAGGATGGACCCGAACATGAACAAGCCAATGAAGATAAGGGTTTATAGACATCCAAGATATGCTAAGAAGATTCCTATTCATGCTCCTGTGGCAATTAACAGCTTGTCTAAGCTAGAGGGGTGGAGTTGTGGGAAGTTGTGAAAAGGATAGTGGTCATGCAGTGATTAAGTGTGAAGATAACGAGTTCCGTATCATCGACCCTGTGGATCTACTACAGTTTGGTAAAGAAGATTTGATGAAGCTGCAGGTATGTCCAATTGCAGCTGATGAATCTGTACACTTCATAGCAGCACAGTTTGGTTGGATGATTATGAAGGCCCTAGACAACAAGATGTATGCATTTGCCCTGGACAAAAAGATGTATGCATATGGGGGAGCTTATCAGTTTGCAGACGTGGACTTCTAAAGGCATTGATTTACCGAGCCCAGGGGGAGATTGTAGGGGTTGAACCTAAGAGGTTCAGGAAATCAAATCAAGATGAAGATCAAGATCAAGTCACGCGAGAACCTAGAGTTATCGCGCGAGAACCTAGAGTTATCGCGCGAAAACTGCTTCTCGTGCGAGAACTACTAGTCGCGCGAGAACTTCTTTTTGTTTATAAATAGAAATTTTTCTTTGTAATCATTTGCACTTTGATTGAGATATTTTCATTTTCCTGCTTTGTACTACTGCACTGTAAACGAATCAGAGATCTATTGATTTGGATGTTTATTTACTTGTGTGTTCTTCATTTCTACAATTTCATTCTTATTACCGTAATGTCTATATTCCGCGTATTCATTACGAGATCGATCTAATTGTATTGTGATGATCCTTACAAAAATGCACATCAATCTTCCTTGTTCTATTAGCATTCCCCCCGATGACTCTTGCCGTATCTTTTACATTCTCTTATATCATTCTTCTTTCCCTGACACCCATGGTGATCATCTACCTTCATCTTGTTTTCTCTAATTCTTTAGTTGGTGTTTTTAAACCTCTTCCTATTTCCATTTTGATTTCTATTCCTCTTTTTCATCTTCCTATAAGTTGGCATATCCTCCCTTTCATTATACAACCTTCCCACCAAATCCACAATAAACTTGAATGTACTCAGCCTGGTAGCAATCAAGTTCCTCCTAATATCCACTGATAAACTCTTTGTGTACCTTTTGATCTTTTGGGACATGGGAGTCACCAACTCCAGAATATTCCTAGCTAGATCATTGAACTTGGAGGTGTACTCTTGGTGAGTCATGATTCCTACCTACGGGTACAAGAACACCTTCCCAATCTTGTCCAACACCTTGTGTCGATAGTATTCCCCTAGAACCAACTCTTTCACCTCAAAACATATCATCTATGCTATAGGTTGTCTTCCCTCAGCTTGGACAATGTTGTCCCACCATCATAACGTCAAGTCAACAAAAAAGTGGGTAGCAAACTTCACCTGCTGGTCTTCTTGACACTTGCTAATATATAGAATAACTCCTATTTCTCATACCCCATGGTGAGCAGTAGTATCATTGTCGTTATCATCAAACGTTAGGGGGCATGTATCTCTAAAATGCCTTATAATTACTCCCCTTAGTAGTCTTCTTCTCTAACCCATCTTCATTATCATGACTCTAGATTATCACCTTAGGGGTTGGTGGTTCCTCCAATGAATTCTCGACTTTCTCAGAAGACCCTTATGTTTCCCTTCTCAACCTTCTTTATTCCCTCCCTCTCAGCCTTTTCAACATCATTAATAGCTTTGATTTCTTCAGTGACCAAAGAAGATATGACATTCTTCATAATATTATAGATCTCATCAACAATGGCCTCTTTACTCTTGACTTGAGAGTAGCTACCCCTTCACTATCATGGTGACTATGAATATTTGATTCTTCATGAACAGTTTCTTTAGCCTTAGCTCGGCTTCTGGTGACATGTTACCCAATATTACGCCCACCACAAGCACCTCCACAAGTCGGCTTCCTAGAACTGCACCTCCTCATTCACCCCAAAATACACTAACTATCCTTTCGTAAGGGTCGTTTGGCTTGAATCCTATTAGCACTAAACCAAATTAGTTATGTTTATTTGTATTGGGAAACGGTTTGGTTCTTGTTGCATCTTTCTTCGTGGAACCAGTTCCCATAATTCAGACATCTTTCGTAAAGCTTCGCCCTTCTCTTAATGGCACTTTTTGAAATTCCACAAAATGGTGGTACTTGCTCCTTTTTTCGTCATTTATTTCTTGCATCGAACGTAAGTGTGAAAACTTTTTCATAGATTTTAGAGGAAAGTCCTGGTTTAGAGTGGTGAACTAGAGTTGATGTTTGGCTATGGATAATTGAAAAAAATCAAAAGAATGCATCCAGTTCTATTAGGTCTAACTAATAAAAGACCAAAATTTTCTTCTCTCTCTTTTTTTTGAATTAACCCAAAAATGTTTTTTAAGGAAAAATTGTTTTTGTTGAAGGATTGTTGGCTAAATTACTTAGTGGTTCAAATGATAAAAAATAAAAACATTTAATCTCAACTAGGCTAACTAAGGGTAATGTTCAGGTATGGATAATTGGAAAATGATTAAGGCTTAAATGATCAGGTTTCTTAATGCTTAAATCATTTTTACACAAGAAGTACTACTATGGTATTGAAATTATTTTGCATGTTTGAATATTTTTACCAAATCTTTTTGATTTTCAGGATATCACAAAATATATTTTCAAGCTTATTTGGATTTTACTTTATTTAGTTATTTATTTTCTGAAAACGTATATAAATAATTTGTTTTGTTGAAAAATTGTTTAAAGTTTTCGTGTTTTGTTACAAAAATTAAAATTTAATTGATATTTTACAGATGTTTAATATGGACCAAATATTAGAAAAGTATCACGCATGTATCCCCGTATATACTTCCCCACACTTATAGTTCACATTGTACTCAATGTGATTAGCAACAGAGAAATGGTAAACCAAAAGTCCCCTAAAAGTGATGAATTGAATGTGTGTGGTCATTCCTCACATCCTCCTTCATTTCATAAGAAACATCGGGATCCCCTAGACTATCATGAATTATTGAAAACATTAAAATCGTAAACAAGTAAATAAAATAAATTAACAAGAACAGTAAGGATAGAATAGCATGAAACAATTGTGCCGCAACCCCGAAGTCGATAAGGTTTTCAAGTGCTTGGTGGAAGGATCTCCCCCACTCTTGGTACATACTACTTCTGATGTAAGTGGCATCATTGTTCAGTTCATCAACTCTGGTTGTCAAATGGTCCACCTAGTTCACAGCTTGCTGCACATATTCAAAAGATCTACGGGTGTGGTTGCTGGTGGTTTGGATTGCTTTGTATAGGTTTATCATGGTCAGGAATTCACCAATGCATGAACTGGAAGCTCTGGCTCTTCTTGTTGTGCCGGCATGTCAAGGTCCACAATGATTTGCTCGGGATTAGTAGGATCCCAAACTTGTCCTTTGGAGTCCATAAATCGTGCACGAGCGTTTGGTAGATGGGTGACCATATGCATGCTTTTACAGATGTTTAGATCTAAAAGTGTTGGTGCAACTCCTTCGGTTCTCTCCATATCATATCCATGACTCTCATTGAGATTTTCAATTCAGTTTCCCAAGATAGTGGTACTAGAGCATCTATAATTGCATTTATTGAAAACGAATGACAAAACAGATAAGCAATATTACAAGGTTAATGATTCACTATATAATAAAAAATAACAGATGTTTTTGACACCCTCACTTTGACCACACACGGTGATCGAGTAGCTAAGGAGATGGTGGATATATTGTAAAAGTGGGTCCTGTAGGTTGTTACTCTTTGTACTGCTCGAGTTGAATCCTCCCGATTCGATTTGATCATAGAATGCGCTATGTATTGCACCACTTGCTGGTGTCTTTGATTCCTCATCAAGAAACGTGTGATATGCTTGCATTCCAAATGCTACTTCCTTTTCCATTTTTTGTGTAAGTATAAAGGCCAAAATATACCCCAAAGAATGCAACAAATGTTTTGTGCCACCTTCCAGTTATTCTGATTAAAACAACCTTTTTATCCTAAGGGTCTGTTTTATTCATCTTAAACCATAAGGATTCTAGGATCTCAAGTGTAAGCTCGTAAATAGATCATCGGTCCTATGATAACACTCGTTTCCATTGAGTGTGCACCATCTCATTGTACCACTCAAGCTGGCCAACAAAAGCTAAAGTACTTTCATCGACTAAGAAATTTGATCTTTTCGCGCTTTGAAAAAGATTATGCAATCTCTCGTGACACCATCCTTCATAATTCCTGTTAAACACTAGATAGGGATTTGCCATGTTCCTGAAACTACAATCAAACAAGTTAAAACATTACATATTAATTTTTGGAACAACTTCAGGATTGCAGAAGCCGAGCATGGGGGCGTGCTTGGTGATGCATGACCCCATGCATGGGTAAATTTGGTTAAAATAGTTAAAGTTTATATGGAGGAAAATGGGGGCATGCCTATTTGGGCATAGGAGCGTATTCCCGTTTTTGTTAGGTGGATTTTTTACTCGAACCCGCATGATTTTGTTTCTAAAGCTTTGATTAACCATGGTTTTAAGCAATTTTTTGGCTGATTAATCAAAGATTATGTAGTTAATATTAAAATTTTGTTAATAATTCTTGAACACTTATAATTAGGGTTTTACAACCACTTGTGTAACAATAAAGTTCTCGTAACATGAATGTAATTAAAGAGTTTAACCAGAGTTTATGAAGATTGTCATCATAATAGCATAATATTGAACATAGACAAGGAAAATTAAACTAATACCTATCATTAGCACACTAATTAAAACATAATACATACATGAACATATATTTTTAAAATATTAATCATCACATACCTACATTTTAGCAACATCTTATTTACAAATACAAGGGTTTTGGTTGTTTAGAGACCTAATCACCTAAATAACATGAGAATGAACATTATTAGGTAATGGAATTAATTAACACTAACCTCCTTGTAGCTAAAATTAGAAGACTTATGAAGAACACTTAAAGAAAAATGGAAGAAAATTTGAAAATGATGAAGAAATATGGTGAATTCAAGATTTTGAGGTCCAATAACCGAACATAAAGCTTCATGAATGTAGTAAATGGGACAAGGTGGCTAAAAAGCCTGCAAACATATCATCTTTTTTTGAGCCAGGGGCATGCCTCCCTTCGCACGGGGGGCGTGCTTTGTGGTATGTGATCCAATTTCAATTATCGTTGTTTCTAATCTTTGTGTTACTCATTATGTGCTTTTTGATTAGTTTTTATCAATCCCAAATTATTAAAAAAAGATATGATTAAAGTATTAAAGATAAATAAATCAAACTAAATGACCAACTGATTTCCTAATAGCCTACGATTACACAATACGTTAACAGTCAAGAGTTTAAAGTTGCAAAACTAGACTCTTAATATTGCACCAACACACATTACACATTACGAAATGATTTTAAAAGAAACCTTCACACATTTCATGTAGAAGGCTTGGGATGGGATAGTGTGAAATGCGGTTGCTCAATTCCGCGAGCTAGGCGGTTAATAGAGTCAAAATCGTTGCCCATTTGTTGAACTTTATGAATGCGTTGGTTGGGTAATAGGATCATATTAATTAACTATTTAATGACTTCATGCAACCTGAAAAAGTACTCTTGAGTGGTTAGCTCCTGCTTTTCGGAACACGGTTTCTTCACAGGGTTCTAGATTGAGCTACCATCGCTAGAATCTCTCATTTTTAGAGTTTCTTAACAGATTTTTGGGTGATGAGTGGCTGGAAGAAATTAGCTATTTATATACAGGTCAAAACTAGTAACCGCAGGGGTGTGCTTAGCCAGCCATGAGCTTGTACTTCTCTGAATTTATCATAAATTTAACCTCTAACGTTCTAGAGTCATTAGCAGAGATCATTGGATGATTTGGTTCAAGGCACTAGGGAGTGCTTCATGCGACATCATCCTATTTTTGGCTTTTTAACCCTTACAAAATGCTAAAATTTTCAATAAATCTATGTACAGATGCCACATTTTGGTTTCGGTCCTTGGTGAGACCCTTCCCCACACTAAGTCTTCGTTGGGGTGGAGGTGTGATTCCTTGGAGAAGATTTTGGCCGGTCCATCAGAGTACGATTTTAACTGATGACCATTTACCTTAAAACTTAGGTCCTCATTGTTTTCAATCTTGATGGCGCCGTTTGGATAAACATCTTTAGGTTTATAAGGTCCAAACCAATATGATTTAAACTTCTCGTGAAACAAGCATAAATGAGAGTTATACAATAAGACATGTTCTCCCATGGGAATCATTTTATTCCCTTTAGGCGGGAATCAAAATTTCTTATCTTTCCTTTATAAACCCTTGAGTTTTCATACACTTGATCCCTTAGTTCCTTGAGTTTATGAATTTGTAAAAACCTATTTTGACCTGCCAAGTGTGGATCAAGTTTTGCAGCTTTAAGCGACCAATACATTTTGTGCTCAAGTTCCACAAGTAGATGACACGATTTACCATATACCAGCTTGAATGGTGTAGTGCCTATTGGAGTCTTATAGTCTATGTGAAAAGCACATAACGCATCATCTAAGTTGGTTTACCATTCCTTGCGGTTTTCACCTATGGTTTTCTTGGGGATTCGTTTCATGCCTCGGTTAGTGACCACAACTTCCTATTCAATTGCAATTAATGAGCAGTTGTAAAAGGATGGTGAAAGCCATAATGATCCATTGCTCTTTCGAGTTGGTTGTTACAAAAATTCGTTCCATGACCACTAAATAAAGTTTTAGGAGATCTAAAATGAGAAAATAGTTTGTTAGAAATTTTACAACGTTTCTTGTAACATTGGTAAGTAAGGCTTGAGCTTCAGGCTATTTTGAGTATAAGTAACTGGTAGCAAGAAATAATGATTGCCAAATGACACCCAGGAATGGTCCTGTGAAATGAATTTCCCATATACCTAACACCTCTTTCACATGCATCACATGCACATACCATGTTGTGAATGCCTTAGAATCTATTTTTGATTCCATATACACATCTTTGGATAAGCTGACCTGCAGCAACTCTAAAAAACAGAACCTCCCAATAGTAAATTTTTATATCTGTAAATAATTTATTCTTTTGTTGATAGGTCATACACTTGAGAACAATACCTCTTGCTAACTATTTTGCAAAATCCACAAACCAAGGATGTTCATTGATCGAGGATTGGATGTACATAAGGAATTCATAAGGAAAGTTGTTTTTTATTTTGAATTTCTCAGTTTGTGAAGGATTTAGACATTTAATACGTGAGAGATGATCGGCTACTAGATTCTTTGCTCCTTTCTTATCAAAAATTCTGATGTCGCATAGTATATTGGGTGGAACTACTTGTCTTTCTATTGGCCTAACACCACTCCTACTGTGAAAGTACTTGCATCACACAAAAACTTATTTGAAATGTAGCAGGCGCATTACATCATGAAGGTTAATATGGATTTGCTTGAACAACCCCAGAAACATGCCATATTGTGCCTCCATTCGTTGTTGTCTTAACCAACTAGAAATATGGAGATGGTGGAACACGTAGTGGTAGTGGTGGTACATATTTCCTGGGTAGTTCTTCAATAGCAACAGGTTTCTTTTGCTTTGCATTTGTATAACTTGGAGTTTTGGTTTCTACTTCTTCCAAGATTAGTTGTAATGAAGGTGCATCACCTTTGGTGGTTTTGCCACTTCTTGTGGTGATGGCTTTCACTTGTGCATTAGGATTTGTCATTTTGTTATTAGGCAAAGCACCTTAGGATCTTTTAGATAGTTATTATTCTATCTAGCCCACTTCATGTTCAGTGATTTGCCATGATCCCTTGTTGTTTTTGATGTCAGCTTTGTTTCTTTAGAACCTTTCCTCATTTCCTCGATCAGATTTCAAGATGTATTCATTTGTCACTTATGTGGTAATCAATAATTACTGCAATAGATCTTCCATTGATAATGCACCATGGTCTTGGCTATTACTTCTTGGACCTTGGAATGGTGGTTTTTATTGTTGGTAGGGTGGCCTTTTATTAAATGTAGAGTATGATTGGTTGTTGCCTCCTTCTATATAATTTGAGTTGTTTTTCCTATTCAAATTGTTGTTGTTTGAATTGCTTAGGCCTCGTGCGTAGTCAACATCCTCAACCACCATCATGCTTTGTGGACATTCTTTGGTATTCTGAGAATCTACGCATTTGTTGCATCGTGTTGTAGCCTTCTTTAATTAGGCTTGCAATTGTTTGAATTGTTTGGTGGGGGCTTCTAATTTGGCTGGAACTAAGGTTTTAGAGCGTACTTGATAAATACCGTTAGTAATTGGTTTGTTTCTTTAGGGATTGTAAGCAAAGCTCTCTTTCACTGTTTTTCTAGGCTTTATTAGCATAACACTTCTAAAATCTCCCCATGCACTTTGATCAACAACTTGTTCGTGTGCTTCATTGATTGCATTATAAAAGGTTTGATAGGGCAGCCATAGATCAAGTCCATGATATGGGTTTCTCCGAAGGAGACCTTTATATATCTCCTATGTTGCATGTAATGATTAATCATCATCTTAGCGGAAGCTGTTAATGCTGCTTCTCATCTTGACAGTTCGATCGGGGGGGGGACAATACTTTAAAAGGAACTGTTCAGCTATTTCCACCCATGTGGTGATGGAACCAAGCAGAAGCGAATTAAGCCAGTCAATGGCTCAGCCTCGAAGTAAGAATGGAAAAACTCTTAGACTGATTGCATCATTTGAATAGTTACTAGTTTTGAAAGTTGCACAGATATGAGGGATCGAGAGATATGAGTGTTTGGGTCTTTATCCATTAAATCATGGAACTAAATAGAGTTTTCTTCAAGTTGGATGATTCTAGAATTAATCTCAATATTTTTGGTCGCTATTACTTGTTGGATGACGCTAGACTCATAACCATCGACTGATGGCGTATGATAGTGTGTCATCTTCATTTCCTTGTCTTGGTTAGCCATGTCTTCTTCAAATGGTGTACCTTCCAAAACGTCTTCTTCGATTACTGTTGGTGATTTATGTGGAATTTTGTGTAAGCTTTGATGGAAAAGTTGTTCGGGTTTCGAAAGTGGCGAAAGAAGTTGAGAACTATATGAGTCGGACATACACTACTTATGAAAGCATACTCTAACTAAGGCTTAAAATGAATAACACAAAGGTAACTAAACTAACTAAAGTAATCTAACTGAAACTAACCTAACAAAACAAGATAAAACAAAGTTTAACAAAATATATTAATAAAATATAACAACATACTCAAAAATTTGGATTGTGCTTCAAACTGTCGTGTGTCCTTAGCAGTGACGCACAAATTCAGTATTCAAATGGGTTTTAATTATAGTAAACTACACACACAAAAGGAAAATGTACCTTTCGTGCGGTAATATAGTGTTGGTAAGAACCAAGTATCAATCTATGAATACATTGAGCCTACTCAACCACCCTAATGATTAACTATCAGATTTGGTTTGATTTGAAAAAAAATTATTATTTACTTTAAGGTAACCAGATTTTAAATTTTTTAGAATGATAATAGTAAGTAAAGTTTGGGACTTTTGGGAATAATTCATGGAATTAATGTTATCATCCTAATTTAGATTACACTTATATAACTGTCATGACTTGCATGGTTTGGTTAAAGAAAAAGGTTTACGTAGTCATGTTAATGATTATAAACATGAGCCAATGCGGAGTTATCATAAACTAGCTCTAAAGAAATAAGGAATGTTTCACGAGTAACTTACAACACAATCACCGAGCCCCTGGTGATGTAGGTAATAAGTGTGTATACTTTTAACATATGTTTTCTGAAAACATAACTTAATGTTAGAAAGAGAGTTGATCAAGTTCCTTTCTGACATACCGTTAATTTTAGAAAACCATAACAATTACTATAGATTTTTACAACTAATAAAAGGTAACTCGTATATGATCAGGAAGTTAAGGTGATATAATTTCTAATAAGCATTACTAGTTCATTAGCTATTGATTTATTACGAAGACCCGTTTCACGAATAAAAGTTAATTCATATATTTTTCAACAATGTATGATATTCATAATTACAAACATAAGTTTAT
The DNA here is from genome assembly GCA_025506505.1 of Flaveria sonorensis. Classification (NCBI taxonomy): domain Eukaryota; kingdom Viridiplantae; phylum Streptophyta; class Magnoliopsida; order Asterales; family Asteraceae; genus Flaveria; species Flaveria sonorensis. Next base: position 21,029,778 of record CM046425.1, on the reverse strand, counting down.
AACCTCCTATTCAAATGTAGAGGTGACCCATCAAAAGTTTACCTACAATTACCATAAACTCAACAAAACATAATTCATACCATTACTTCTCCATAAATTACATAAGATTTAATTAATTAGGATGATAATAAGAGTTTAGCTCATAATGACCTTGAACATAACAACAAAAAATATATAAGATACGTATGAAATAATTGGCGAAATGGAATACTCAAACCAGTGATCCACAAGGAGTGATGTTTAGACAATCCCGAGCTTCTTCTATGTGTTGAATGCACCCCTCGAGCCTCCCAAGAACCTTCAAGGCTAGATTCCCGAGAGAAAATAGAATAGTTCCTCCCTTTAACAGCTTCCTTTAAAGATGCAAATGAGTTGTTATTCATAGGCTTTTGGAGTGCCATGCATGGCCTTGTGCCTCAAAAGGCACAACCCCATACTAGTATGACGTACGTGAAAGTTCGTCAGCTTGTACGCGCAGAGATGGTCGAGCACGACCCTGTGTATACTGGGGCATGACTTTGTTTTGAGGTTGGGCATGCCCCTGTGCTTCCTTTTGGTGGATAGTTATTTTGTATTGTCAGACTAACAAACACAGGTGTGTGCTAACTATAGCACGGAGGTGTGTTTTAGGCTGGCATGGGGGTGTGCCTCATGACGAACAGCCCCCAAGCGTGGACTTCAAAGCTTGGTTATCTTTAATTTCTTTTTAATTATGCTCTTTTTGTCCATCTTGGTCTTTTTAAAGCCTTAAAACACAATTTAACATTTTTAAGTTCAAATCCATCACTTAAGCAAGTAAGAAGTGCACTAGGCAAAACGCATATCAGGCCAGGTGAGATTGCACATGGCACATATCCTATCAAGTAAGTATACTTTCTTACTTTATCCTTTGTTTTATCTTTAACTATTCTGTAAGGCCCCGTTTCCAGAACGCTTACAGTTGGTCAACCATCACATATAACATTTAAAACACATTAATCTTGCAGCAAAATTTAAACTTTTCATTGATAATTAAAAACATGTCAATACATCATATCATTCATTTATATCTCAGGATTTTTATTAGTACAATGACATTCCCAAAATATGGATGCCAGACTCGAATCATCCCCAGTTGCTTATGCATCCATGCCTGCACCTCCTCAGCATCAACAATTAGCTGCCAACTATTATGCATACAAAAGTCAGTGATGTTGAGTGAGTTCTAGTTTTATAATAAAATTCTTTACTTTACATTAGAACATTTCCTTTACTTTGTACGTGATCATACATCATACATACATCTTGATAATAATTATTTATTATCTTTTATCATCATTCGTCATCATTCATCATCGTTCGTTTTCGTACTTTCATTCATTAACATCTTTCACTTTTATCTGGATCCTGCCATGTGCTATACCCCCACGTCATGCAAAAGCGGGTACTATGCCGTAGTTTATAAGTAAACCCCCACGTCATACAAAAGCCGACACAGTACTGTGGTAAGCGACAAGGATCCTGTCACTTTTTGATCAATCTCAAGGATTAGACCCCTGTGCGCATTATCAAGGGTTAGCTAAACCGCATACAGCTGAGAAAACAATTACCTTGTTGAGTTGTGAACCTCCATCATTTTGCTTGCAAGACTTTCCTTCTTCATTCATTATGTTCCACTTTTATTAACTTCGTCTTTCTCTTTTATTAAGATAAAACTTTTCGTACAATATTATTAACACACCACTTAAAGTCACATAGTAATACGTAATATAGAACATCAATATCAGCCCACAATTATACATAACATTAACAGGCATAAACCACCAAAACATTCCAGAACTTAACACTACATTCTACCTCCCAAGATTATAGAAAAATCCTAAGTCCCCATAGAAATGCGGATGAACTAAGTCATGTGAATGAGCACATATAAATGCGGATGAACAAAAACATCTGCGGATGAACAAAAAATCTGCGGACAAAAACATCTGCGGATGAACAAAGGATCTGCGGATGAACAAAACATCTTTGGATGAACAAACATCTGCGGATGAACAAAACATCTGCGGAGGAACAAAACATCTGCGGATGAGCAAAACGACTGTGGATGAACAAACATCTGCGGATGAACTAACACATCTACGGATGAACAAACATCTGTGGATGAACAAAACATCTGCGGATGAACAAAAACATCTGCGGATGAACAAACATCTGTGGATGAACAAAACATCTACGGATGAACAAAAACATCTGTGGAGGAACAAAACATCTGCGGATGAACAAAAACATATACGGATGAACAAACATCTGTAAAGGAACAAACATCTGCGGATGAACAAAAACATCTGCGGAGGAACAAACATCTGCAGATGAACAAACACATCTACGGATGAACAAAAGACTTAGCTATTGAACATAAACCCAATGTTGTTAAATGTTTAGCAAATGCGGATGAACTCCAACAAATGAGGAAGAAGTCCAACAAATGCGGATGAAGTCCAACAAATATGGATGAAGTCCAATAAATGCGGATGAACAAAATGCAAATGCGAATGAACACATACAACATATACAAATGCTGATGAACACAACCAACCTGCAATGCAAGTTATACAATTTCTAGCCTCATATATCATTTTTAAACATACCCTTAGCATGGATCTACTAGTTATACACTTAAAACACAATAAACATCCATTCAACATCGCAGCAATCTTGTAAGACATTCAACTTGATAAACAGTCGTACTTTTTCATGGAAAATCATAGTTTGGTAAAGAAACATCCTTTTTAGTATGCATAAAAGCCCCAAACAAGTAGAAAACCAGTAAGAGAGGGGGATCTAGAACTCACCTTAACAGCTTTTGAGCAAACTTCACAACCTGAGAATAAGCCTGGAGTTCTAGCACCTAAAACACACGAAAACGAGCGCTAAACACATGGAACTCAGTCTAGAAGCTCAAACCCAATAGAAACCGGCAAGAAAACACATTAAAATCTTACCTTTCGAAGATTTCTTCCACTTTCTCTCACTAAAACCTGATGAGAGCTCTTTTCTCTCACTAACCGAAAGTGTGCAGGAGAGAAAGACAGGTTACGGGCAGCCCTTCAGGATTAATCACAAGAACCAAAACTAAACCTCGCGTAACTAGAAAGCACACTTGGAGAACTTGGTATACAGCTTCTCTCTTCTAAGCGTCTCCAACACCTCACAGGCGTGACTAGCATGTTCTTCTTTGCTCTTCGAATAAATCAGGATATCATCGATAAACACAAATCACGGATTTATCCCGCATAGGCCGACACACCCGATTCATCAAATCCATAAAAGTAGCTAATACGTTGGTTAAACCAAAAGACATCACGAGAAACTCGTAGTGTCCGTAACGCATACAAAAAGCTGTTTTAGGAATATCCTGCTCTTTACCTTCAATTGGTGGTAACCAGATCGGAAATATATTCTTGAGAACTAACTGGCACCTTGGAGCCGGTCAAACAAGTCATCAGTCCCCTGTAACGGGTACCGATTCTTCACATTCAACTTTTTCAACTCATGATAGTCGATGCACATCCTCATGCAATCGTCGTTCTTCTCCATAAATAAGACCAAAGCCCCCCATGGAGAGATTCTCGGTCGACTAAACCCCTTATCTAGCTACTCTTGCAGCTGAGTCATCAATTCCTTCATCTAGAAGGAAGCTAAACAATACGGTGCCTTAGGAACAGGTATCAAATTGGTCTGGAACTCGATCTCGCGATCTGGTGGCACACCTAGTAGATCCTCCGAGAACACGTCTGGGAAGTCACACGCGACCGATACGTCCGTCAATCATGGTACTAACGCATCCATATCATTCATGTAGGCTAGATAGGCACCACTTCCACGTCTCGTACACTTCTCTGCCACAACCATCCAAATTACTTTCGAGATCATACTAACTCTATTGCCATAAATCGTCACCGAACTCCAATTAGGAGCGGTCAATCGAATCATCTTCTTGCGACACACGATGTTTGCCTCATGGGCTGCTAGCCCATCCATCCCTAGGACTACATCAAATCTGCCTAAGGGCATCACGAACAACCTAGCAGAAAACCTATGGCCTTTCAACTCTATGTCACAGTCTTCTACCATATCAGAAATCCTGATTGACTTAGTAACGACAGTTTCTACATCGAAGGGCTCATCAATCATCCTACTCCTAGTGGGCAACTTATCACAGAAGGCAGCAACAACAAAACTCCTACTAGCACCAGAATAAAAAGCATAGAGGCACAAGTCTAGTTTACTAGGAATGTACCTGGCACCGCGTCGGAGTCCACCCTAGCCTCCTCCCAAGTCATAGAGAATGTCCTGGCCTTTGCCCTCTGTCCTCCTTCTCAGTCCCTTTCTTTGCCCCGGAGCTCTTAGCCCTTGACTTCTTGTAGTCTCTACTCATGTGCCCAGCCTCGCGACTGTTGTAACATTTCACCATGCGGTAATCCCTTACCATGTGGCCCAACCTCTTACAATGAAAGCAAATGTTCGATCCCCACTTGCACTCCCCCACGTGGTCTCTCACACACTTCTTGCATGCCTTCTACCTCCCTGTTATCGCCTTCCGATCATCCACTCTCATCTTCTTACCTCCAGCCCCAAAACCACCATCGTTATACCGCTTCTCGTTCCAATTCCTATCATTGCCACACTTCTTCTTAACATCCACCACCTCCACCACCTCTCGCTCATCATACAGTCTCCCCACCAGATCGACCACTGACCTGAACATACCTGGCCGAGCGGCGATCAGATGTCAGCGGATATCTTCCGGCAAACTCAGGATATATCTCTTTATTTTTCGTGACACGGGTGTCACCTGCTCTGGCACCAACCTCGCCATCTTATTAAACTTAGTTGTATACTGCTGGTGCATCATAGTCCCTGCCTCCAACTACAGGAACTCTCTCTCGATCTTGTCGAGTTCCCTGTGAGGACAAAACTTCTCGATCACCAACTTCTTCAGTTCACCCCATCTCATCCTCCCGATCGCCCTGCTACCCTCGACCTAGACAATGTTGTCCCACCAGCATAAGGCCGAATCCATAAACGAGTGGGTAGTAAACTTCACCTGCTGATCCTCCTTGCACTCGCTGATATTCAACATAGCCTTCATCTCTCTTACCCACCGGTGAGCAGCAGCAGCACTCCCATTCCCATCAAATGTCGGGCGCTTGCATATCTGGAATGCCCCATAGTCACACCCCTTTGCAGCTAGTTGCACTGCTTCTTCCTCCTCATCGTTACTAGAAACAACCATCTCAGTCTGTGGTTGCTCCCTTTCTCTTGAACCTCCCTCTCCACCCTCTCGCCTAGTGGCATTCTCCTTCTCCTGTTTCTCCTTCTTCTCATCTTCCCTCACATTCCTAATAACCTCGATCACCACAGATGGAAGAATCATCTGCATAACCTGATGAACTTCCTCCGCTACTGCCTCCTTCATTGAGGCCCTTAGATTAGCACTCTCATCGTGACCATCATAGTGATGAAGCTCGGGCTTTTCAGGAGCCATTTCGGTAGTCTTAGCCCTGTTCCTTGTGGCACGCGGTCCAACACCACGTCCACCATGACCTCCACCTTGAGAAGCCTCTAAAGATCTACCACCAGCCATCTCTAAGCACTACAAGATTCAAACACCAATATGGTCATTCAAGGTAATAGCTCAGATTATGTCAAGTATAGTAAGTCCCTAATTACAGTGGCCAGTTGTGATTAGCCACTTACTTTACTCTTCATTCTCCAATCATTTCCTATCCTGACTACATCAGTACATAAAACGTTACATAAAACATTTACATGCAGGAATGTAGCTACTAGGACTGGCATCCCTTTCCCCTTCGTCCCAATCTCAGTTTAAGTTTAGGTATTGAAAATTATTTTACCCAATTCTCTTAAAATTTAGCTCTAATACCATAAACTTTAGCTCTAATACCACCTTGTAAGGCCCCATTTCTGGGACGCTTACAGTTGGTCAATCATCGCAATAAAACATTTAAAACACATTAATCTTGTAGCAGAATTTAAACTTTTCATTGATAATTAAAAACATGTCAATACATCATATCATTCATTGATATCTCAAAAGTTGTATTAGTATAATGACATTCTCAAAATATGGATGCCAGACTCGAATCATCCCTAGTAGCTTATGCATCCATGCCTGCACCTCCTCAACATCAACAATTAGCTGCCAACTATTATGCATACAAAAGTCAGCGACGCTGAGTGAGTTCTAGTTTTATAATTAAATACTTTACTTTATATTAGAACATTTCCTTTACATCATACGTGATCATACATCATACATACATCTTGATAATAATTATTTATTATCTTTCATCATCATTCGTCAACATTCATCATCGTTCATTTTCGTACTTTCATTCATTAACATCTTTCACTTTTCTCTGGATCCTGCAATATGCTATACCCCCACGTCATGCAAAAGCGGGTACTATGTCGAGGTTTATAAATAAACCCTTATGTCATGCAAAAGCCGACACAGTACCGGGGTAAGCGACAAGGATCCCATCACTTTTTGGTCAATCTCAAGGATTAGACCCCTGTGTGTATTATCAAGGGTTAGCTAAACCGAACATAGTTGAGCAAACAACTACTTCATTGAGTTGTGAACCTCCATCATTTTGCTTGCAAGACTTTCCTTCTTCATTCTTTACGTTCTATTTTCATTAACTTGATCTTTCTCTTTTATTAAGATAATACTTTTCGTACAAGAGTATTAACACACCATCTAAAGTCACATAATAGTACGTAATATAGAACATCAATATCAGCCCACAATCATACATAACATCAACATGCATAAACCACCAAAACATTCTAGAACTTAACACTACATTCTATCTCCCAAGATTTAAGAAAAATCCTAAGTCCCCAGAGAAATGCGGATGAACTAAGTCATGTGAATGAGCACATACAAATGCGGATGAACAAAAACATCTGCGGACAAAAATATCCGCGGATTAACAAAGGATCTGCGGATGAACAAGACATTTGCGGATGAACAAACATCAGCGGATGAACAAACATCTACGGATGAACAAAACGTCTGTGGAGGAACAAAACATCTGTGGATGAACAAAACATTTGCGGATGAACAAACATCTGCGGATGAACAAACACATCTGCGGATGAACAAACATCGGCGGATGAACACAACATCTGCGGATGAACAAAAACATTTGCGGAGGAACAAAACATCTGCGGATGAACAAACATCTATGGATGAACAAAACATCCGCGGATGAACAAAACCATCTGCGGAGGAACAAAACATCTGCGGATGAATAAAAACATCTGTGGATGAACAAACATCTGTGGAGGAACAATCATCTGTAGATGAACAAAAACATCTGCGGAGGAACAAATATCTGCGGATGAACAAACACATTTGCGGATGAACAAAACATCTGCAGATGAACAAAAGACTTAGCTATTGAACATAAAACCAATGCGGTTAAATGTTCAGCAAATGCAGATGAACTCCAACAAATGCGGATGAAGTCCAACAAATGCATATGAAGTCCAATAAATGCGGATGAAGTCCAACAAATGCGGATGAAGTCCAACAAATACGGATGAACAAATTGCAAATGCGATTAACACATACAAATGTGGATAAACACATACAACACATACAAATGCGAATGAACACAACCAACCTGCAATGCAACTTATGCAATTTCTAGCCTCATATATCATTTCTAAATGTACCCTTAGCATGGATCTACTAGTTATACACTTAAAACATAATAAACATCCATTCAACATCGCAGCAAACTTGTAAGACATTCAACATCATAAACAGTCATACTTTTTCATGGAAAATCATAGTTCGGTAAAGAAACATCATTTTTAGTATGTATAACAGCCCCAAACAAGTAGAAAACCAGTAACAGAGGGGGATCTAGAACTCACCTTAACAGCTTTCGAGCAAACTTCACAACCAGAGAATAAACCTAGAGTTCTAGCACCTAAAACACACGAAAACAAGCGCTAAACACATGGAACTCGGTCCAGAAGCTCAAACCCAACAGAAACCAGGAAGAAAATACATTAAAACCTTACCTTTTGAAGATTTCTTCCACTTTCTCTCACGAAAACCTAATGAGAGCTCTTTTCTCTCACTAACCGAAAGTGTGCAGGAGAGAAAGACAGGTTATGGCCAGCCATACTTCTTTTTAAACCCCATAGTGGGTTAGTTTGGCCCTTGTACACTTTCAACCCCTTGCTTTCGAAGTAAAACCCCGTTTGCTCCTTTACTTTTCTTCTCTTTTTCTGAAATTTCTGGGTGTTACATATTTATACCATAACACTTTGATATAAGTATTCCATACCGATTATATCTTTCATGGTTCCTTACTCTTCATACTATTAGAGAGTATAAATATATTTAATTAAAAAACTAAAATATTGATGATATATAAATAACCAATCTTAACGTTCGCAAGAACCGAGAACGTAACACGCCTAGTACTATATAACATCATGTGTCATAATATACTAGTACTATATAGCATATTAAGTACTATCATACACATCGAGAACTATGGTCGAGGAAAGAACCTTTCTGGCTGAGAACTATATAGGCCGAGAACTATGGATCCTAAGAACTATAGGACACTATAACCAGGTATTATGGGTAGGTTGAGTACTACACTTGGCCTAATACTACTATCAGAAGCATGCTTTATCCTAACTTATTAGGTTTCTACAGGAAGAGGACTATTTCATCAAATAAACCCATAAAGGCATTGACTTTACTATAGAAACTCTAACATTGTATGTAAACTGTAATACCCCAAACCTTATTATAATAGTTGTACATGCGAAATATGAAAATCTTTCTTTCACATATTGTTGTATGAGTAAAATGACTATTTGAATGATGACAAGTGACGTCAATATTTTACTATTTCAAGAAAGAATTAAATAATAATAAAATATTTAATTTTTGATTATACTCTATTTTTAACGAAACTTAGGTAGATTAGTAGAGAAAAATGAGGTCGTCCGAATGACGTATTCGAAATTTTATATAACTTTATAGTTTAAAAGTTATGAGAGAAAAACGAAGTAAGCAGCTGAATTAATTATAAGTAAGCAAGCAAGTAGGTTGGTCAATAAGTAAGCAAGCAGCCAGGCTGCTCACTTTCATCCCACATCGACAGAAGAATGGAATTCAGCTGCCTGCCTGCTTGCTATAAATATAAGCTCATAGGTTTCCTTCAGAATATAAGTTTTCTTGAGAACGCTCTATTATAAAAAGACTCTCCAGTACTCAATACCCCACTGGGTATTGTTAATAGTCGTTTTTGCCTGAGTAGGAGCACGGGTAGGGAGACTCTATATTAAATTGCCATAGATAGTTTTAAGGTATGTTCTTATTTAAGTTATGTCAAGTTAATTATTATTTATTTTAGTGTTAGGGTTATTGTTAGGATTGGGTTTTAGGTAGCCTAGCCTTAGTTAGGCATGGACAGATCACCCATGTTTAAACAAGGTAGCGCTAGCTAATATCCAACCATGACAATGACTAGTTAGTTGTACCATCTACTAACCTAGAATTACTTAAACTGTATCAGGACCTTGAGATATCACTATATCTTACTAGGAATTTATTATCAAATGTTAAGCAACTGTTAAGCTGGTGAATTATCATGCTTTGTTTTCAAAACTATGATAATATACTCTTTCTGTCCGTATTGGTAATAATTATAATGTTTACAATTATGCATGGGTCGGTAGGGGTATACGGGATCCGGACATATTTATTGGGGTGTGTCAAACTGGCTTAAAAGATGATAGGATTCCTCGTATGTATCAGGCACATGCTCATACCTATTTAACGGTCGGGAGGGTCTGACAAACCCGCTGCCGGTGGTTATGGTAAAACCAGGGAAGGCACTGTGCCTATGGACTAAAATATCACAACCAATATTGTATGCATGTCAAAGTTAATTTTGTAAATTGTATAGCTTGAGCTCACCAGCATTAGCTGACGTCTTTTTGAGTGTATGTATCACAGGTAATCAGTGAGACTACTCTAGAAACAATGAAAAACAGTGAAATCTGGAGCTGTAGAAGTTTATAGTTGTTTTATATTGTAATTAAATAAAGTATTCTACTCAAAATGTTGTAAGTTGTAATGAAAACTCAGTTTGCTTTCGCTGTAAGTTGTATCAAGTGTGCACGTCTGCACGAGTTTCGGGTGGGGTGTTACAGTTGGTATCAGAGCCTGAGGTTTTAGCGAATTAGGTATTATAGAAATGCCTAAGCTTTAACCAGTATAACTCTATAAGATTAATGTAAGATTCAGGTTGTGCCAAATAGAAAGTTTTAAGAAAAAATAGTCATGTTGCTTAGAATGACGTAAGATCAAATAACCTGCGCCATGTCTTTTTTTTTATAAATCTGTATTATGTAAATGAATTTGTGTAACATAATTGTTATGTTATAAGTATGCTTAGCACATACCAGTAACTTCAGTATAATTACATAAACCTATAGGTAGGTGCAATGTCTGAACATAGAGATGATCAAGGATCTAGATGCAAACAAGTTAGCAGCAGTACAGGAGAAAGTTCTCATAGGATTCGAACCTCAACCCACAGTGTTAGATCTCAATCTAATATGAACCCAATTCTAAATGTTGAAGCTATCCATAACATAGCATTGGAAGTCGCAAAGATATTAACGAATGCACAAACTAGTAATGTTGATAAATCAAAAGAGCAACTTAAAGAAAGCTCAGCTGCTCCACGCCTGTACAAGAAAGGGAAAGAATGGAAGGAACCAAATCAAAGGAATCCATATAAGCATTTCATGTCCTATAAACCTCCACCCTTCAACGGAAGAAAAGGATCCGTGGAGGCTCAAGACTGGCTGAATTGGATGGAGTTAGTATTGGATGTTTATGATTGTAACGATAATAACAAAGTGCAGTTCGTTGTACATATGTTTGAATCTAAAGCCCTTCACTAGTGGAACATTGTGGTCCGAACCGAGGGCAAAGGAAAAGTCAAGGAGATGAACTGGGAGGAATTTGTTCATAAGTTCCGTACTAAATTTTGTCCTCCTAGTGAAACTGAACAGCTGGAAGTGGAGTTCTTCCGGTTAAAACTAGAAAACAAGACATACCGAGAGTATGTTACTCGTTTTAATGAAATATCTCGACTTGTTCCTCATCTAGCATAACTGAGGAACAACTGATCAATAGGTTTATCTGGGGTTTACCATTCGAAATAAGGGTTTTCATTAAATCCAAATCCCCCAAAACCTTTTCAGAAACGGTTGAAGCCGGCGCTATCATGGCCATCGAGATGTTACGACGACAAGCTGAATCTCCTGCACCAAAAAGAAAATGGGAAGAAGGAAAAGGGGACACAAGGAATAACAGCTTCAAGAAACCTAGAGAAATGCCTCAATGCAGATTTTGTAAGAAGAATCATTCGGGGTCGTGTCGTACACAACCATGCCCTAATTGCAAAAAGACCGGGCATCTTCTTCAAGAATTCAAGGAGAAAAGAAAATGTTTTGAATGTGGAGATGCGTGACATTTGAAACCTAATTGCTCGAAACTTCAAAATGACAACAATCTGCAACCAAACAAACCTAAAGAGTGTGCATTTGTGTTGACCACAGAGGAAGCCCGTAATACTCCAGATGTGGTTACTGGTAAGTATCTTGTCAATGATATATATGCATGAGTATTATTTGATTCTGGTGCCAATAAAAGTTTAGTATCAGATACCTTTAGACATTATCTGAACCAAGAATCACAACATTTAGATCATACCTTTATAGTAGAAATGGCTGATGGGATTTAAAAGAAAATCACTAATATCATTAAAAACTATATCATAAATTTGAATGGTTATCCGTTTCCTATTGAATTAATGCCTATGGAACTAGGAGAACTTGATGTAGTTATAGGAATGGATTGGCTAGTCCTACATCACGTTGAAATAGTGTGTGATAAAATGATCGTTCGACTACAGTTACCCAACGGAAAATAGTTAACCATATTAGGAGATCGCACTGAAAAGACTAAAAATCTCATCACGATAGCACAAGCACAAAAAGATATGAGAAAAGGATGCATTGCCTTTTTGGCCTATTGTGTAAACACCATAGAGAATAAGAAGATTGAACAGTAGTACAAGAATACCATGAGGTATTTTTGAATGAGCTCCCAGGACTTCCACCTGATAGACAAAGGGAGTTTCGTATTGACTTAGTACATAGGACAACACTGATTGCCAAGTCTCTGTACAGACTAGCCCCGATAGAAATGTAAGAACTCAAGAAGCAACTAGAAGAACTACTTCAAAAAGGATTTATTTAGCCAAGCTCTTCGCCTCGGGGAGCACCTATCCTGTTTGTTAAAAAGAAAGATGGGACAATGCGTATGTGCATTGATTATAGAGTCTTGAATAAAGTCACTATAAAGAATAAGTACCCCTTACCAAGGATCGATGATTTATTTGATCAATTACAAGGAGCAAGTTATTTTTCAAAAAAAGACTTGCGATCTGGATATCATCAGGTAAAGGTCACGCTAGAAGATGTACCTAAGATTGCTTTCAGAACTAGGTACGGTCATTATGAATTTTTGGTAATGTCGTTTGGGCTTACCAATGCACCTGCAATATTCATAGACCTTATGAATAGAGTTTGTAAACCGTATCTCGATAAGTTCGTGATAGTATTTATCGATGACATTCGGATCTACTCTAAGAACGAGGCAGATCATGAACAACACCTCAGAGCAATTCTTGAATTTCTTATAAAAGGAAAACTTTATGCAAAGTTTTCCAAGTGTTAGTTTTAGATACCTGAAGTTCAAATCCTAGGCCACGTAATCAATGAACAAGGAATACAAGTTGATCCCGTAAAGGTTGAGTCTATCAAGAAATGTGAAGTACCAAAGAATCCTACTAAAATCAGAAGATTTCTTGGGTTAGCTGGATACTATAGGAGATTTATTCAAGACGTATCCAAGATTGCTATGTCATTAACAACGTTAACCCAGAAAGCCTCTAAGTTTAATTGGGGACCTAAACAAGAAGAAGCCTTTAACATATTGAAACAGAAGTTGTGCAGCGCCCCAATATTATCACTTCCTGAAGGAACTGAAGATTTTGTTGTCTATTATGACGTGTCTCATTATGGTATGGGATGTGTACTCATGCAAAGAAGTAAAGTAATTGCCTACGCATCTCGACAATTGAAGAATCACGAATGAAACTACACAACCCATGATTTAGAACTTGGTGCTGTAGCGTTTGCACTAAAAATTTGGAGACATTATCTTTACGGAACAAGATGTACTATTTATACTGACCACAAAAGTTTGAAACAGATATTCGAGTAGAAAGAGCTTAATATGCGTCAAAGACGTTGGATGGAGTTATTAAGTGATTATGACTGTGAGATTCAATATCATCCAGGTAAGGCTAATGTAGTAGCTGATGCATTAAGTAGAAAGGAGAAGCCCCAACCAATAACAATTCATGCATCTAGAGTAAAGGTTAAAACTAGTCTCCTGAAACAGATTAAGAATGTACAACAAGAATCTTTAAGCAAGAACCAAGTGAAGGAAAGAATGCTTGGGAGACTAAACTTGTTGATAGCCAGAAAGGATGATATCCTAAGATTTAACAATATAATATGGGTTCCTAGTTTTGGAGACTATAAGATATAATCTTAGATGAAGCCCACAAGTCTAAGTATTCTATCCATCCTGGTAGTGACAAGATGTACAAAGATCTAAGGAATGACTATTGGTGGCCGGGAATGAAACAATCTATAGCTCGATACGTAGAATAGTGTCTCACCTGCCTTAGAGTGAAAGCAGAACAACAAAAACCGCCAGGTTATTTACAGCAGCCGGAGATTCCGGAATGGAAATGGGAGAAAATCACGATGGATTTTATTACAAAACTTTCAAGATCAAGCAATGGTTATGATACTATCTGGGTAATTGTAGATAGACTGACTAAATCTGCACATTTTTTGCCAATTCGTGAGGACTACAGATGAACAAGCTTGCCCAGATTTACATCAAAGAAGTAGTCTCGCGGCATGGAGTGCCTGTATCAATCATATCAGACAGGGATAGTCGTTTCACTTCTAGGTTTTGGCAAAGTTTCCAACATGAATTGGGAACCAAGCTTAACTTATGCACTACCTATCACCCACAGACAGATGGGCAGAGTGAACGGACTATTCAGACGTTAAAAGACATGCTTCGTGCATGTGTGATTGATTTTGGTGGTAGTTGGGATAATCATCTGCTACTTATTGAATTCGTTTACAATAATAGTTTTCACGCCAGCACCACCTTTTGAAGCTTTATATGGGAGAAAGTGCCGAATACCTATCTGCTGGACAGAAGTAGGGGAAATCAACTGTCGGGACCAGAAATCATTATTGAAACCACAGAGAAGATTCAACGAATCAAAGAAAGGATGAAAAGTGCTCAAGATAGACAGAAGAGTTATGCAGATCAGAGACGTAAACCCTTAGAATTTCAACTAAGGGAAAAAGTGATGTTAAAGGTATCACCTCTAAAGGGAGTGATCCGATTTGGAAAGAATGGAAAACTCAAACCTCGATACATTGGACAGTTTGATATAACAGCCAAAGTAGGACCGGTGGCGTATCGACTAAAACTTCCCGGTAGCTGGCAGGTGTGCATGTTAACGAAAAGCACAACAATTACCATTGGAAGATGTGCATGTTAACGAAAAGCTGAACTTCATCGAAGAACCACTACTTATCAAAGACTGAAAGATTAAACAGTTATGCAAAAAAGAAATCCCATTAGTCAAGGTCAAGTGGAATGCACGTCATGGACCCGAGTATACGTGGGAATTGGAAAATGAGATGAAAGAAAAGTACCCTCACCTAATTAAGTAAAGCTAAAATTCAAGGACAAAATTTTTGTAAGGGGGGAGGATGTAATACCCAAACCTTAATATAATAGTTGTACATGCGAAATATGAAAATTTTCTTTCATATATTGTTGTATGAGTAAAATGACTATTTGGATGATGACAATTAACGTTAATATTTCACTATTTCAAGAAAGCATTAAATAATAATAAAATATTTAATTTTCGATCTTAATTTGTTTTTAACGACACTTAGGTAGATTCGTAGAGAAAAATAAGGTCGTCCCAACGACGTTTTCGAAATTTTATAGAACTTTATAGTTTAAAAGTTATGAGGGAAAAACGAAGTAAGCAGCTGAATTAACTATAAGTAAAGCAAGCAAGCAGTTTGGTCAATAAGTAAGCAAGCAGCCAGGCTGCTCACTTTCATTCCACATCGACAGAAGAATGGAATTCAACTGCCTGCCTGCTTGCTATAAATAGAAGCTCATAGGTTTCCTTCAGAATATAAGTTTTCTTAAGAACGCTCTATTATAAAGAGAATCTCGATTACTCAATACCCCACCGGGTATTGTTAATAGTCATTTTTTCCCGAGTAGTAGCACGGGTAGGAAGACTCTACATCAAATTAACGTAGATAGTTTTAAGGTATGTTCTCATTTAAGTTATGTCAAGTTAATTATTATTTATTTTAGTGTTATTATTAGGAT
Organism: Flaveria sonorensis; assembly: GCA_025506505.1. NCBI lineage: Eukaryota > Viridiplantae > Streptophyta > Magnoliopsida > Asterales > Asteraceae > Flaveria > Flaveria sonorensis. The sequence goes on along the minus strand of CM046425.1, from coordinate 21,014,132 downwards.
TAGCATTAGTATAGTATTATTAGTTTAGGTGTTAGGGTTATTGTTAGGATTGGGTTTCAGGTAGCCTAACCTTAGTTAGGCATGGACTGATCATCCATGCTTAAACAAGGTAGCGCTAGCTAATATCCAACCATGACAATGACTAGTTAGTTGTACCATTGCCTAACCTATGATTACTTAAACTGTATCAGAACCTTGAGATATCACCAGATCTTACTAGGAATTGATTATCAACTGTTGAGCAACTGTTAAACGGATGAGTTATCATGCTTGTTTTCAAAACTATGATAATATACTCTTTCTGTTTGTACTGGTAATAATTATAATGTGTCAAACTGGCCTAAAAGAGGATAGGGTTCCTCGTATGCATCAGGCACATGCTCATACCTCTTTGACGGTCGGGAGTGTCTGACAAACCCGCTGCCGGTGGTTGTGATAAAACCAGGGAAGACACTGTGCCTAAGGACCCAAATATCACAACCCATATTGTATGCATGTCAAAGTTAATTTTGTAAACTGTATAGCATGAGCTCACCAGCATTAGCTGACGTCTTTTTGAGTGTATGTATCACAGGTAATCAGTAAGAACACTCTAGGAACAATGAGGAGACAGTGAAACCTAGATCTGTAGAAGTTTATAGTTGTTTGATATTGTAATTAAATAATGTATTGTACTCAGAATGTTATAAGTTGTAATGAAAACTCAGTTTACTTTCGCTGTAAGTTGTATCAAGTGTGCACGTCCGCCTGGGTTTCGGGTGGGGTGTCACATAAATCGTTATCAAACTATGCATACTAGCAACAAATTACAAAATAATTTTAAAAAAAGGGATCCAGAACTCAACTTTACAATAATCATGGACGAAAACCCTATAACTAGGAGCAATCAACCGAGATCTACCTCTCTCATTTTTTTTCCTTTTTTTTGGTTTTCTTGGTATTTGTTTTTTTTTCTTTTCTCTCCTATGAGACGATCAAATAAATTCACTCATCTGCAGCCATTTGTTTACCATCAAAGTTTTAATAAAATTAGGTTTTATAAGGCATAAGGTTCCTAGTATTTTTTTTATATAAAGAGTGAGTGTTTGTTAGTGTGAGATGTCTCACTGTGAAAAAAATACCCAATGAGTTTTTATAGTAAGATGAAAAATCTATGCTAATAAACCAAAATGTCTATAAAACACATGTTATGTTTATATACTATCCACATAACCTTCAGTTAGGATTTGTAAACGTGTTGCTAATAGAATAAAAGTTAACCATTTAATGACACAATAAACATTAACGATTCTGTATATACTTTTCAAATTATAAAAGAAATTTTTGAAAAATAGAATTGTTAACAAAATGTATTTCTAAAAAAATTTGATGTATTAAAAAACAACTTTTTAGAATAATTTTTTTTTAAAGATGAATATTTGGAAAAATATTGTTATTATTTTATTACCTAAAGTAGTTAATTAAAAGTAACTTTGAGCATATTTTATCTCAAAAGTTATTTTATAATTTCTAAATAATAATAAGTAACTAGAATGAAAGTTATAAATTAGTATATGATTATGGTTTCCTTTATAAGTGTCCATTTACTTTTATGTAAATCATACTAAAAATTCTTTTTAAATAAATAAAATGTTTCTTTAAAAATAATTTCATAAGAGTTAATTTTGTTAAAACTAAATTTAATTTGTAGCTAATAATTATTAAAATAAAAATGTTAATAAACTTCGTATTTTTAAGCAAAACATTTCTAAAATATCAAGATTCACGAAATTAAACACAAATACAATTAACGATTACTTATTATAAAACAACATTTTGGTTCAATGTACATCACGATTCAATTTTCTCAAATTTAAATATGTTTTACTTCACAATCTAGTATTTATCAATTCAATCTGTGTAATACACGGATATTTAATCTAGTATAAAAATATTTTATAAATTATTGTATTTATTGAAATTTGAAGACGTTGCTCATCGAATATATAGACCAAAATACGGTAATCAAAAGGTTCTTCCAAACAAACCTAAAGCAGTCAAAAAAGCATGCCGGAATTTTTTTTTTAAACGTGTACGATTGTAAATAATGTTCACTAGAATAATCTGTGTTTAAATGCATATACTCCACATTACAACTTTTAGAAGCATATTGATTCAAAAAGGTATGGTTCAAAAATTACATGAAAACGATGCAACATAATTCTTTTGGCACTAAAGACTTCTATTTATTCCAAATTAATGGATATTTCCAAACTAACAGATCAATGTACGTATAGTTTATTTTAAGAGAATAATATAAAAACAATGCTTTTCATGAACCAATTCCGATTAAAAACATCCAAATCGACCTTTACAGAAAAAAAAATGCCTTTTGGTGTGGACAAATCTCACCAATATGGATACTCATTTAAATTAATTTAGTCAATAATTATAGGTTTCCAAGAGAATATTAATTTGCAATAAATTATTGCTTCTAATAAGTTATATTATCAGTTACTCTTTGATTTCCAACCTCCCTTTTCTTTGTCTCTTTAAATGTTCTCTTTATAGGATGAAACCGTTTCAAATAAAAGTGTATTTTTTCTATAAAATGTGAGAAGACACAATAAGTCAAAAAAATTCATAAAAAATTTTATTTCACAATCTAAATCGAATTTTAAAAAAGTTTCCCTACCCGTCCTCACTAAGAAAAAAAATAAACAAAAAATAAAAAAATAAAAAAAATTAATGTTTTTTTATTGTGTGATTTATGAATGACTCAATCATTGAGTCATTATGAAAGACATAATGGCGTCATTGTGTCAACACAATGGAATTTTTATTATTATTTTTTTTTTCTGAAAGAGGACGACAATAGAAACAGAGACTCCGAAATACTTTTTTGATATTCGATTTAGATTGTGAAATATAATTATTTTTGTGACTTTTTTAAACTCATTGTGTATTCTCACACTTTGTAGCAAAAATATATTTTGTAGAATAATCTCACCCTTATAGGATTACATTTTTTTAATCAACTGTCTAGAGTTAACTATATATTTTAGTTCATTTTTATTAATCATATTAACCTCAACTTGAAAAGAGTTTTATAACCAATATATCCTCAAACGATACAAATGTACTGATATTTGCAAGTTCTATAAATTTTCAGTTATCAAGACCCAATAGAGTCTGCCACATCTCGTGTAAACTCCTAGGATTCGGAGAGCCTGCCTGCGTATGCAAAGTTCATACCTTACTTCAGATTCAGAGACGATCCAGGCGGTTGTTATAACTTATAATTCACTATCAGGAAGTTACCATTCACAAAACAGTTTGAAACGTGTGTGTCAACTTCAAAATCTGATATCTATTGAATAATTATCGAGCGCCTTATGATCTTATTAACTTATGTTTACAACTTATTTAAGCTAGAAACACTTGAGCCCAAAAATAAACTAATCACGCAGATCAATAGATAAGTACAAACGGCGTTATTAGCAATTTAGCATGACTAGTATTAAGAAGCTGTCGCCACGTGCAGATAGTCCTCTCAAAGTGCTAGAAGTAGAATAAAGAATTCTTATAAAAGGGTACGACCACATGTTCATACTGTGGTTAGCACATGCGCAATGGATGTATTGATGGTGTCTAGATCTTCACTTTCGTAAGGATGATGACCTGACGTATGATATTGCTCGAAATGTTTTAATTTTTGGTCGTTTCCAGATAAGTATGTATTTAAGTCCCATTTAAAGTTTAAACCATTTATCAAGGTCAAGAAACTTTATGTGTAACTAAACTTGTACTATGGTGTCTTAAGTAAAAAATTATATAAACTTGTAACAAACTTTGTTTATAACTAAAGAAATGTTGGGACATTTTTGAAGAATATAATATGCAAATCCTAGGTCTCACTACTACTGAAAAGTCCATTTACTGCCTATGTTTACGTCAAAATTAAGTAGTTTCGTCCTATAGATTTTGAGATGTGTTTATTTGCAGTCACTCGGTAGATATTAGGCCGGGGCGGAAGTAGGTTATGGACTTATGGAGCATGGGACACCTGACAACATTATTTTTTGTGTTTTATGTACAATGTGTAATACGAAATTTTAGAATAAACATGGTTTTTTTTTTTACGATTGACATGATCGTTTTGTTAAAAAAAATTTATGACTCCATCATTGATGAAAAATATGAAATTAGAAGGGCATATTTAAGTAGAGATGCACGTAATGTTATGTTTCGTGAGATAAAACTCAGGCTCAAGTTATCATTTAATATTGCTCCATGTGACGCTGACTGTACTAACTATACATTGGATATAGCCTCTGATCAAGTAGTCTTACCATGTTTTGGTTCAAGTGATCGTGATCAAGAGCTCTCACGAATTGCTTATTTTATTTAATTTTTTTTAATGTGAATCAATAATATAAAACTATACATTATAATCAAATGTCAGCTATTATGTTAGCTACTTCCAGTTGTAGCAACAACAACAATTAGCCACTCCTGTTCATTCAAATGTCAAAGATCCATCATTACCTCAATTTCAAGCTTCTCACCAGAACCTTTACAATCCAGCTCAATCTCAATCACAACCCCAGATTTACCCACAATGTCAAACCACTCAACCTTCACAACAAGCATTTGTTGTAAACTCCCACCCTACCAAGAAAACCATTCAGATAGCTGAAGAGCATCTGGCTCTATTCACCACTTTCATGAACAGTTATGAAGCAGTCACTGCTGAAAGACTCAATCCACCCAACATCTTAGTTGATGACTTGTAACAAGTTAATCCTGATGATGTTGAAGAGAATGATATTAAGTATCAGATGGCTATGAGGGTATACCGTGCTAAAAATTTTGCGTTATGAACTTGTAAAAAGATGTTTGGTCTGAACAACTTAAGCAAGATTGGGTTCGACAAATCAAGTTTGAGATGTTATAACTGTGACAAGTCTGGTCACTTTGCAAGAGAATACACTGAGATGGAAAGAAAATGGTGATTGTGGAAGTGGAATCAAAGGGAGACAAAGCAAGTTCATCAAATAACAAAGCTCTAGTTTCTCAACTAATGAAGAGTGATATCAAATTGTCTACAGCTTTGTTAGTAGAAATTCAAACTATCGAAGAACATGTTGGTGAAAATGTACTAGCCGAGTTTGTATCCGATGATCTAATGAATGTAGTGTTTGATGAAGAGGTAAAAGTTGATGAAAAAGCTGTTGAGTTTACCCCAGCTCAATCAAACCATCATTGAAAAGAAGAAGATTAAAGAAGTGAAAGCAAAGGTTGTTGAGTTCACTCCAGCCAAGGTTGAAAAGATTGTGCTTGTCGTTGAGGAAACTTCGACATCTGCTTGTGGAAAAACTGATAACGCTGTGAGATTACTCCGGCACCAGAAGTAGCAGAAGAAAAGACACTGAAAGCCTTCATGGTAAATGTCATACCTGAAGAGAAGAAAAAGGAAGAAGAGACCTATAAGGTACATTCTAATCTTTGTTTAAATACATGCATAGAAAAGATACAAAGATACAGAGTTCACAACGAATGCTTGATTTTAGAAATTGAAAAACTTCAATATCAAGCTCGTAAATATAAAACTGATGAGAAAATTTTTAAAGAAAAGATAGAAGGGTTAAACAAATCGATTTATCAATCAAAATTGAATCTTCATGATAAAGAGTGTAATATAAAAGATTTAACAACACGTAACAATGAACTATCTTTAGAAATAAACAACTTAACAGTGAACTCTTATCTGCAAAATTAACTGTTGAAAAAGTTGAGCTGTCGTCTCAAATGACTCAGAAAATTAATGGCGGAAAAGGTGGTGTTGGTTATTCTAACATTGCATCACCTATTAATCATGATTATACATGTTTTCCTTCATCAATTATCACTCCCGATGAAGAGACCTATGGATTAGGTTTTCAACCAATGTCAGACTATATATCTCCGGTCAATGTTTCACTAACTGTTGACATTGTCATAAAAACTTAAATTAAAATTAATCATGACAATTATTTTATAGAAAATGTGAAGCAGGAAGGGTTGGTTGAAGAATGGGAAAGTGATGATGAAATAGATTTTCAGGAAAATAAAAGTTGTAATGAAAAATCTTTATGTAATTCATCATTAGTTATCAATGAAATTTCAGATATTCTTATTTCTACAAATGATCGTTCAAAATGTCTAACAAACAAAAGAAACTGAAATCAAAAATAAATTTCAAGGACAATGAAAGAAAACTTGAAAACTGAATTCAAGAACAGATTTGTTTCAAAAGACAACATTGATAAGGAAGATCATATTTTTAAAGAAACAAATGCCAGTTTCATTAAGAATAAGTCTCCTATTACTGCTAATTCTGTGAAACAAGATGTTTCTAAATCAGGTATCAAAGACACTGGTCCTATTCCACAACCTGCGGTTCAAAAGGTTAAAGCTACAGTTCGTGCCTCATCGGCTTAAGATACAAATCAAAAAGCTAGAAAAGATAACTCAATCCTTCCGGAGTAATCTACAACAATTCGTAATGAAACAGAGAAAAGAGAGACTATTAAAGAATCAAAAGGCCAAAAAAATACTAAGGCCAGATTCTATGATAACTATGAAAGTTATCATAAACAGTTTGTGCAAAATAGACAAGTATCAAATACATATCATAAAATGTGTTGTTATGTATGTGGCAAGTCAAATCATAAGGCTAGAAATTGTCATCATCAACATCGATTGTCAAGCAAACAAAGATTTCACATTTCAATTTCAAATAATAGAAAACAATTCTTTTTAAATGCCAAATACAAAAGGAATTCATATCAGTTAAATTCTTTTGTTGATAAATGCAATGATCAAATGAAAACAGATTTGAATAAAGAAAAGTCAAATAAGAAATCCTTACATGTTGATGATAGCGATTCTACTTTAATTCAAACCACTTTAAAGAAAATGGTTAAACATTTGATCAAGCCAATTCAAAAGTGGAAAATAAAAGAAACAAAATCTGAGCCTGATATTATTGAAAAGGATATTTTCAGTGATAAAAAAGAGATATGATATTAAAGTCTGTATTATATTTGGATGAAAACAAAGTGCTCAAGTCAACCATGGCTTGGGTTCCTAAACATGAATAAATTCATTCATATGTGGAGGAACAACCAAGGCAAGTTATAAACAGTGTTTGGCATGTTGACAGTGGTTGTTCAAGGCACATAACTGGTATTATATCTCTGTTAAACAACATACAACCATACAACAGAGGATATGTTATATTTGCAGGAGATAAAGGTGGTAAGATTTCAAAGAAAGGTACAGTGTCTAATGGTGTGTTAAGCTTTAAGGATGTCAAATTTGTAGAGGAACTAAACAAAATTTGCTAAGTGTCTCTCAAATTTGTGACAAACGATATTCAACGCATTTCACTGATAAAGAATATCTTATTCTAAAACTAGGCTTTGTAATTCCTGATGAATAGATTTTGTTGAGAACACCGAGAGACAAAGACACATATTTACTTGACATGAATGGTTCACATTCATTTGTATGTGTGTCTTGTTTGTTGTCTAAAGCCTCGGAAAGTGATTCAATATTATGGATCGTTGTCTTGGTCATGTAAACAATAAAAATATGAACAAGTTGGTTAAAGGAAATCATGTTGTAGGCCTACCATTGAAAGACTTTCAACTTACTAAACATTGTCTATCATGTTCAAAAGAAAAACAACATAAACTTCCTTATAAACCAGTTACTCATACCAAAATTGACTCAATTCTTCAACTGTTGCACATGGATTTGTTTGAACCTGTTAGCGTTTTGAGTTTAGGACGTCGAGCATATTGTTTGGTTATTACTGATGATTTTTCCATATTTAAATGGGTTTTCTTTTTAGCAACCAAAGATGAAACACCTCACTTGCTGATAAAATTCATGACTCTAGTTGAAAATCAGACTGACAAAACCATCAAGTGCATTCGAAGTGATAATGGAATAGAATTCTGCAATCATATATTGAATGACTTTTGTAATTCAAAGGGGATAGCTAGACAATTTAGTTCTGCAGGAACTCCACAACAAAATTGAGTTGCTGAAAGACGAAACATATCTTTAATTGAAGCTGCCCGAACAATGTTATTCGTAGCCAAATTACAGTTATTCTTTTGGGCTGAAGCTGATAACACTGCATGTGATGTTCAAAATCGTGTGTTAATCAACAAACAACTAAATATGACTCCTTATGAAAATTTTTTCAAACATAAACCTAAAGTCAAATATTTTAAAACATTTGGATGTTGTCGTACTTTGTTAAACATATCTGATTCTAAATCAAAATTTGATGAAAAAGCTGATGAATGTTATTTTATTAGATATTTAGCCAATAAAGTTGCATACAGGGTTCATAATAAATGAACTAAACAAATAATTTAGTCATTTGATATTGATTGGCACGAGTCTAATAAAACAGATGCATATTCAGCACCTTCAGAGGTATATGATTATGCTTCATTATTAGAAATATTTAATCAAACATCAGTTATTTCTACAGCTAATTCACCTTTGACATCATCAATTCAAGGTATTCTTAATGATGAAGTTGATCCTATGTCATCTTCAGCTATAGGAAGATCTTCAGACATACCTTCTTTTTCACATGTCACAGCTATTCCACACTCTGCTTCTGAATCTGTTTTTTCTCATTCTGATTCAATTGTTGAACAAGCTCCACAAGTTTCTGATCAAAGTTCTTCTTCTACTCAAATTGATCCTATTGATACAATTCAAGTTCCAATTGAAGATTTATTTGTTGATAGTGATACTCTTTAAGAGAAAGATATTGTGTATCAACCTGAAGGAGGGAATAATGCTGAAGAACCATTTGGTGATATATATATATAACTTCGACGAAGTTATTTCTAAAGATACCATTCCTCAGCAAAGAATACATAAGCATCATCCAACTGAAGCAATCATTAGGACATCATAAGGTGTCCGCACTTGAAGTCAATCGGGCACAATAAATACATGCCTGTACTCATGATTCATTTCTCAAATTGTACCGATGAACATTGAGATGGCATTAAAAAGAAAACAGTTTGGTTGAGGCTATACAAGATGAACTGATGCAATTCAAGAAGCTCAGTATGTGGCATCTGTGTGAATTACCAAAGGGTAAGTTGCTGATTGGTACAAAATGGATATTCAGAAATAAAACGGATGAAAAAGATGTGATTGTAAAAAAAATGCTAGACTTGTTGTTCAAGGATTCTATCAAGTTGAAGGTCTTGATTATGAAGAAGTATATGCTCCTATTGCAAGACTAGAAGCTATAAGCATCTCTCTGGCTTATGCTTCATACAAAAACTTCAAGGTGTATCAAATGGATGTCAAAACTGTATTCTTGTATGGCAAAATGAAAGAAGAAACTTATGTTTGTCAACTATTTTGTTTTGAAGATCCAGATCATCTAGATTATGTTTATAAGTTAGACAAAGCTCTTTATGGCTTACATCAAGCACCTCGAGTTTGGTATGCCACCCTTACTGAACATTTACTTGCAAATGGTTATACAAGGGGTGCTATTGATCAAACCTTATTCTTATGAAAGACTGGTGATGATCTGGTTCTTGTTCAAGTATATGTCGATGATATTATCTTTGGATCTACCAATAATGATTTGCGCAAGGAATTTGAAGCTGTGATGAAAAAGAAATTTGAGATGAGTTCTCTTGGAGAAATATCATTTTTCATGGGTATTCAAGTTAAACAAAATGATAAAAGAATACTAATACCTCAAGAAAAATATGTTCACAGTATTCTGGACAAGTATAAATTTTAGGAATCCAAGATTTTTCATACTCGAATGGCTTCTCGTCCAACTTTAACTCCAGATCTCATGGGTGAAGACGTTGATCAACATTTGTATCCATCAATGATTGGATCTTTGATGTATCTAACTACCAACAGGCCCAATATAATGTTGCCTATTTGTCTATGTGCACATTATCAAAGTAATCCGAAGGAATCTCACATGAAAGATGTCAAGCAAATTTTCAAATATCTCAAGGCTCAACCAACACTCGGTCTTTGGTATCCTAAAAATTATGATTTCAATTTATATGCTTATATTGACAGTGATTATGCTGGATGTAACTTAGACAGGAAATCAACAACCGGTGGTTGTCAATTTCTTTGAAATAGGTTGATTTCTTGGCAATGCAAGAAGCAGTAAACAGTATCTACATCCACTTCAGAGGCTGAATATGTGGCTGCATCAAGTTGTTGTTCTCAGATTGTTTGGATTAATTAACAACTTCTTGATTATGTCCTTAATCTTTATGACACCAAAATTCTATGTGACAACATTATAGTGTTAAACATAGTGAAGAATCTTACCAACACTCAAAGACAAAACATATCGACATTCGCATGCACTTTATCCGTGACTGTTTTGATCAAAACTTATTCATTTGAAATCTATCTCAATAGGTGACAACATTGCTGATTTGTTTACTAAGGCATTTGATCATTTTAGATTTGACTTCTTAGTCCAATCTCTGGAAATGATTAACTTTGGTTAATAATTTTCCATAAACCCTTTCAAATATATTTTCATTCATTTTGGTTATAATTGTAATTTTCTTTGTAGATAATCACAATCTTAGGGGGAGAAAATTTGAAAATGAAAAAGATTTTTGTCTTAGAAAAATTTGAAAATATCTCGAAAAAGATTTTTGTTCTTAGGGGGAGTAAAAGAAAATTTGCAAAAAATATTTTTTTACATATTAAGAAAATTAAAATTTTTAAGGATTTATAGGAAATTATAGTACATTTCTTAATTTTGATTCATTACATCTTAAGGCATAAAAAAAACTAACTTGGATTATGTTTGATATGTTGATAGGCTTGACTTCTAAGACTGAAAAGTACTATGATCTGTGATACACTTAAAGTAAACTCAAAATGATTGAAGTGGGTTACTCATTAAGGTTTTGTGGTAACACTAATTACAAGCTAAAACAGACTGAGAGTTACAGTCTAGTCATACTCAAGCCAGTTACTATCTGATTCAGTGTCTTTTAGAAGAAATATGAAATATGTATATATAAATATCAAAAGAAGAAAAAGATATAAAAAGCAAAGACAAAAAGAAAAAATGAATAAAAAGGAGTAAAAAGATGCTAAAAGACCATATAAGAATAAAGATGCCAATGTGCATAATAATAAAAGATATGTCATAGACATACATACTATATGATAAATATTTTCCTTTTTGAGGATATGTTCTGACACAGAAGGAAAAATCAAAAGATGGGGCATGTAAGTCCGACTTGGCATGAAAGTTCTAAACGTCTTGCGAGGGCAATACATATGTTCGATTGGCTATTAATAAATCCTAAAACTTGTTAATATTCTCTGTTCAGAAACATTTTTTTAGGCTAGTTATGCTCCAAATAGATATTATAATAAGGAAAAATTATTCTAAAAATGCTAATCCAAGGTAAAAGGTTTAAGTCAAATTGGGGTGACTTGAATTCTCAAAAGTGTCTTGAAGCTGGATAAGAGTTCTACAAGATTTTTGATTGTGAAATTCACAGATTTCATATAACTCAATCTAAACATGATAAAATCATAGAACATGTGTCCAAGTAAATATTAAATTCTATTTTAAAATAGACAAAATATATTGACAATTAACATAACCAGTCTTATTTAAATAAAGCTAGATGATGTTAATGATCGATTTCATAAAAATATGATCCTATACTTGAAAATTTACTAAAAACATTTAAGTTATAAATATAAAGAAAATATCAGTTTTGCTTCATGTTAAAATTTGTTTTTGTTACATTTGTTTTGATTTACAAATTTTACAAAAATTAACGGTTCATAGATAATTGTAAAAACTTAGTTAAACATATTTTTACTCATAACAAATTAAATGGTTTAACAAGATAAATAAATTTGAATTTGAAAATTTGAAAATTTTAGAAGTTCAAAGGAAATTAAACTTCTCACGTGCGAGAAGTTTAAAATGTGCGAAAAGTTATGCGACTAGTTGTACTAGTCGCATGCGAAAAGTTCTATGAAGCGAAAAGTTTGTTTGTGCGAAAAGTTGTGCGAGAAGTTGACCATTCGCACGAAAACTCTCTGAAAATTACACCTCTCAAATTTTTCTAAGTGTTAGAGTTATTTCTTTGATAAAATCGTTCATTGATGTCGTCCATTGGTTCTATAGTGTTTCATAAGGTACTTTGATGATTATCGATTAGTCTAATGAGTGTTTGATTCATGACAGAAAGTTAAATGGACCATGCACTTAAAATTGAACAAAATTAACTATATGAAATCTTAATAATGAATTAATCAACAACTATTGAACATGTTTTAACTGTTGAAACACTCTAAAATTGCCTTAATTGAAAATCTGAGATACACAGAACTTGTCGCATGTGAAAAGTATCAGAATATGAATAGGTGTGAGAACTTTCAAAATTCTCACAGAACTACTCGCATGTATAGTGAACTTGTTGCGCGAGAAGTTGACTTCTGGTCAAATTCAGTTTCATGTGAATACCTATCTTGTCACACGAAAGGTTGAACTTGAAAACTTAAGTTTTCACATATGAGTACTTGAGTTTTCGACGAGAAGTTTAAAATTTTAAAAATTTTTCTATCTGAAATTTTTTTAAGTCTGAAAATTTGTGTGTTCTAATTCAAGTTTGTTTAATTTTTAGATGGCAAGACCTATGATTTTTAATTCAAGTTTGTTTAATTTTCAGATGTGGTTGATCAGTTCTGGCTAACTACAGTAAATGAGAGAGACGAACTGGGTGAATCATGCATATCAGCCACTCTTAAGGGCAAGAGGATTGTTATCACTATTGAGGTGATTAACATTGTTCTACTGTCGGAGGATCAGCCCAATGCACCAGTCAAGATAGATGATGATGTGGCAAGGGATTGTTTGAAGAGGATGGGATATGACCACCGATATCCATCTCTAGAGAAGAAGTACTTACCTTCTTTCTAGGAGTACTTGTTTCATGTGGTGATTCATTGTCTCAGTAACCTAAAGGCTGGTATGGATAGCCTTACTGCAGTCTTTGGATCTCTGCTGATATCACTTGTAGATGATATTCCATACAACATATCCAAAGCTATTTTTTCAAAGATACAAAAGAAGGTCATAGCTACAGTGGGGAAGAAGTTTATTATGTACCCCTGGTTTATACAGCTGATTGTGAATTCTGCTCAGCCTGAGTTAGCTATATCTAATTCTTCTACCTATGATGTAATGGTGATGAAGAAGGATATATTCACATATCTTATGGGAGCTAGAAGAAATGACTGGGATGGTACACACTTTGCCAAACTTGGCAGATTTATTTAGGGTTATCAAGGAGAAGCTGAACGTCTAGAGAATGTCATACCTTAAGCTGATACAGCCGGTCCTTCCACTACTTCTACATAAGAGGCACCTGAAAGTTCACAAGGAGTAGGCATGTCAATAGATGATGAGATTGACTCATGGTTCAGCTTAGGGAGTGATACTGACAGTGACCAAATAGGAAACATGCCTTATGTACTTCAGGAATGTCCCAAAGTGTAAGAAACTCCAGCTAAACACACTACTAAGGAATGTGATGCTGATTTTATTCCTGAAGATTCACCAACCACTCGAGGAAGAAAGAAGAGAATGGCCAGGAAGACAACTGAAAGTCCACGTGGTAGGGTAAAGGACTAGGTGTGCTAAGAAAGTGTTGGACCCCAGTGACCACTGTGTTGACTGATGATGAAGTGCCTATCTGAGACTAAAGTCACAGCTAGTGAGGCTACACCTACAGAGACCCCAGTTATTGTTACAGGGTCAACTACTATAACATCATCTGCCATGCCCACTACTGATGATATGTTGAATATTCCTCCTAGAGATCAAGGGTTTGATGAGTCGGTAGGTATGGAATATTTTTTCAAGACTCCTCCTACACAAACACAAGGTGCTAATACTTCTACTAGTTCACCTACATCTATTTTGACTTGAGCAGAGAGTCAGTACCTTAGAGAGGGAGATGTTGGAGAAAACACAGGTTATTGATGATTTGCATAGGCAAATGTTTGATAAGGACCAGCGGATCAAGAATCTTGAACATCAGCAACAATTCATATTCAGCTATGTTCAAATTATAGAGCAAAACATCCGAGACCTCACTTCTCGTGTTCCATTTTCGTTTACACATTAACGAACCACAGAAGTTGGAGAGTCAAGCGAACAACATTCTGTTGATCCTAAAACTGCTTAAGATCTTACTAGTACTACAGAGCATGATGTTGATCCTATTGTTACAGAAAGGACAACAGAGACTGCTGATGTTGATCAAGAGTCGTCATCCACTGATCATACTACGGCTACTGAGGATCAACCTGTAGTTTATACTGGTGAGGCATTTGTAGAGCCTGAACATGATTTACCAATCCTTTAGCCTGCAAATGATGATGATTTGGATTTGGTTGATTATGACTTTAGTGATGAAGAGGAGGTTGATGATGATGATGATGGAGATCCTGGTGATGATAATGAGGGTGATGATAAAGATGATAAGAAGGATGATGATGATGATCAGGGCAGAGATTTGGGTTCAGCAGCTGGTCCTTCTGGTTCGTCGGGTACCGATAATGTCTTCGGACCAAGTCCTAATGACTCAGTTGACTATACACCTCTAGATCCCACTACTGACGAAGCCTACGAGAGAGAATTCTATACTTTCCAGCAAAAGATTATTATTGAGGAGTCAGATAAAAACTTTGGTCCTTTTGATGATTTAGACGAGACAATAGACTACACAGACATGTTTGGGAATAGTCTTAAGGACTTATTCTCAGATATCTTGTTTGAAGAAGGAGAGATTGTTAGAGACTCGAGTACTTAGGAAACGATTGATAAGACAGCTAATGTAATTTGTCAAAGTGTTGTACGTCAAGTCGGAAATCTTACGGTTGCTACTCCTCCTCCGCCAGCTTATGTTCACACGCTTAGACAATCCAAACCTTTCACAAGGTACGAAAACTCAAAACCTATGATTAGTTGGGCGTACGACGAGGAAAAGAAGATGTATGTGATAGAGAGAAGGGTGGAGCTATAGAGTATTATCAGGACGAGTACGATTTCCATACACTCAGAGCATCAGATTTATATGCTATGGGTCGTGTTCTGTTTATTAACCCAAGAAACTATAGCAAAGGGAACTGGATTAGAAATATGATTTGGAGGCAGAGTAAAACTAACTTCAAAGATTTCAAGACTGCCAAATCCAAAGTGATAGAAGATGAGACGCGTATAGATCCCAATACGAACAAGCCAATGAAGATAAGGGTCTATAAGCATCCAAGATACGCAAGGAAGATCCCTATACACACTCCTGTTCTAGTTAACAGTTTGTCTAAACTAATGTGGTGGAACTGTGAAAAGGAGACAGGACACGCGTTGATACACTGTGTTGATAGAGAATACCATATCATCAAAGATATGGATTAGCTCAAATTTGGAAGAGAAGATTTGATGAGGTTGTAGGCATGTCCAATTGCAGCCGATGAATCTATTCATTTCATAGTAGCACAGTTCGATTGGTTGATTAAGAAGGCCCTGGATAACAAGATGTATGCATATAGGGCCAGTTACAAGGTTGTAGACGTTGACTTCTAAAGACATTGATTCTCTGAGCCTAAGGGGAGATTGTAGGGATTGAACCTAGAGGCTCGAAAAATCAAATCAAGATTATAAGGATCAAGTCGCTCATGAACCTGAAGTTACCACGCGAAAACTATGTCTCACGTGAGAACTAGGAAGTCATGCGAGAACTGTGCGAGAACTTCTTAGTTTAGTATAAATAGATGTTTTGTGATGTAATTTAGAGAGCTTTTTGTACTTTCCTGATTTCATACTTATTTGTAACACTTTCAAAGTCAAAGAGCAATAGAATTAAGAAGTTTATTTACATTCGTGTTCTTCATTTACATTTCAATCCTATTCCGTGATGTTAACATTCCGTATTCTCGTCATGAGATCGATCTTATTTGTATTGTACTGATCCTTACAAAATTTCACTAAACACATAATAAATAAAAATAGTAATCTAACTAATCTTCCTCTTCCAATTTCTTCCGAATACGATCCTTTTATTTTTCCATTAAAGCTTTGTCCGATGCCTGGAGAGAACTAAAGTCCCGGTTAAAAACAGGTAATTTCCTCAACCTAGCTTTAGAATATTTTGCCTTTGTCGTCGTCTCGATACTTTTGCTATTTGTCGATGTTTGATATAAATTCTGAATCAACACTTTGAGTCGACTCCCCCCCGATCCCTTCCAATTGACCGACTTGGTACTTGCGTTGTGACGTCTTAATCGGCTAAGTTTAGGTCGATGCCAATGCGACCATTTGAACCTGTTCAAGTCCAGTACGGGGAGGACGAACTAGTTTCCGTTCGTTGTTGTGCTTTCTCCACATCCGGCTCAACTAATTGGAGTCATTTCGAGCACCCATGAAGTATTTTCCACAAATAGTCTTTGTCAAAAACTTTATTCATGCCATATTTTCTATAAACCTCTTGTTTCCACTCATCATGGTGATCTTCTTCGGATACATTAATCCAAGCAGGGCACAAACCAATTTTCTCCTCTTTTGACCAATTCGTTTACAAGGCCAGACTCTTCCGGTTTAATTGAACCTATCGCTCCTCCCGTCCTCTTGTGATGAGAACATCTCTTTACTTGATCATTAGAAAAATCTGTAACTGGTTCATTTTGAGTCAGCTAAAGCTCTTTTCCCTCCACTAGCAAGCCCACGCCCCCTAATCGCGCCACTATGTTGCGGTTTACGTGACTAGGGTGGCAACCACCTGGTTCTCGCCTGCAATAGAGCCCACAACAACGCACAGTCTAAAAGCTATAATTTTTCACAGTGATTGATTAGTGGAAATGCAAAGCATTTTTGTTCAGAATCTGTTAGAGCATTGGTAAAATGAATAAACCTTATTGTTTGATTTGTTACTTATTTAAGAAAGCTAGTGAAAAAAATTGAATTTGTGACATAGGACTTACAATAATTGAAGCAAAACAGATAGATTTATTAGTCATATGATGAAAATAATTTTAACTATAAGATATATAAACAATATGAAGACTTAAATAGGCAAAATCAATCTTTAAATGTGATATTTACAAAACAAACTATTCTTATATTATAATATCATTGTATTTTTATTTTTTTTCAATGAAAATATATTTTGTTATGTGACCCGACCCGAACTTTGACTGACCCAATTATAACTTTTGGATTGTTAGAAATCAAGAACAAAAAGATACATGCACCATTTGAAGATTTTTTTGTTTCAACACTAATATTAGGGACCATCCGTTTAGTCGTATGATATGAGATAAATTTGAGACTGAGAGTTATGATTAACGCATATGGTTTTGTGGCGAAATTATGTATCTAATTATCGACGTCCCTAAATTCTATGTAGAATATAAAACTAAATTTTTAGTAGTGTTCTATGTGCATTCACAATCCATCCCTCTTCCCCATCCTTATAATTACACTACACATCAATATTTTTTCTCTCTTATTTTTAATTAAATATATTTTTTTATACATTTATCATTACATTATCTTTTTCATCCGCTCACAACCACTTTCAAAAATATTAAAAATTTATGAGGGTTGTACCGTGTTTCCCATGTGGAAACACGGTACAATTGCCATAGATTTTCTACCTCTTTCACTCGCAATCACTCACAACCATCCCTCATAATATAGGGCACCCACTCACACATATATAGGGAACATGCTGTGAATGCTCTAAATCAACAAAAGTTGTTTTCAGAATCATAATACTATAGTTTATGTTTGACTAACACCTTTGGCTTGAATGGGATCCGAGTTTCTAGCCTTGCTTTCTTTGGTGGATGAGATATGGGAGCCTACATCTTCGCAGAAGATGATGTAGGGGTTCTCTTCTTTTTGGACATTTTTAGCTATGATATGGAGGGTGTGGGATCAGTAGTGAAGGGTGTGGGATTATGTAGGATCATTATCTTAAAGGCTGATGCTAACCAAAAATCTTTCAGCATGCACTGAAGTATAAGGAAGTACTTAGGAAGATTTGACAATGTACAAAGAATAATAACTAAGTGTCAAATTTTCCAAACCCAAAAACAGAAATCTTTTGAAGTCAAAAGTGAAGTCTTCCAAAACATAAAAACAATGTATTCCGAACCTTCAAGACTAAACTCTTCCGAAGACTACGAAGACATGTGTCTACTGACACACTTTTAACAAAAGGAAAAGAACTTTCCGTTGTTAGCTCTTAAGACTTACCAATTTATATAAGTTGGTGATTAACTTTCTACTTTTGTCAACTGTACAATATGGTCTTTTATCTGTAACTTCCTACTTTGGTACTTTTATCATTATTGTAATATGTGACACTGGGCATTTACCGATCACTTTCTCATCAACACGATCATGGTTTTCCAATCATACATTCATGCATTTAATATTGTTTACTTAAATGCATCATTTATTGCACAAACATTCACGATTCTTTCATGTAACGGTAATTCAGAGAATTGCCGGATCGCACGCGCGTCTGTCCTTGAACGTTGGTGACTTGTTAAAATAGTTTTCAAATAATCATAATTGGTGTGACATTATGTGTTATATGATTATATGATTAAATGTGTAGTTTCGTTGTGAAAATTGAGAATTTTCTGGCATTTACGTGTTTTCGTGGATTTTCAACTTTTAATGCCTAGTTATTATAAATATGCCTTTGAACTAAAAAAATGAATATTATTTCATTTTATTAATGTTTGTTTGATATTATATGAGCATTTGGAGGTTTTGGTGTACAAAAAGTTCAATCGTGTAGCGTTAAAACGTTTTTTATAAAAGAAGAGGGCCTTTCTTGTAAAAATAAAGTATAAAACCCAACCCCAACCCTAATCCCCTCATTCCAGGCATCCCCTTCCCTTTTTTTGAAAATATACTCACAAGAACACACACACACGCATTTTGCTTTGATTCTTGCATCTCGAGTTGGAATTCAGACGTTTCTTGCATCAAAACACTTGTAGCACGTGATTCCTTGCATCAACAAGTAAGTTTTATGTTTGATTTCATGTTTTTTGATTATCATGATGAACATGAACCCTAGAAATCCAAACTTGAGTCAAAACTTGAAATTGATGATTGATTATGTGTTAATAATCATTATAATAATGTTGGTATGGATTGGTTTTGTAAAATTGTGTTGTTTTGATCAAAACCCGAGACTAACTTATAGTGGAAACTTTAATTTGAGGCTTTTTTATAAATTGTATGAAATAGATGAAATTGGGTTGAATTGATGGTTCTAGGATGTTAGTTGATGCTAATGGATGAAAAGTCATGTTTTGAACTTTTGTTTCGGCTCGGTTTTTGAGTACTTTCCATTTAAGGAAACTTTTTGGGTAAGTTGGTTTATAAATGATGATTTATGCATGTTTGATGATATGTGATGATTGTTATATGATGTTTAGAGCATAAGAAAGGATTAGGAATATCCAAATGGTGAAAAAACGCATTGTATGAACATGCTTGCTATTTATGGAAACTTTTGTGACTTGATGTGATGAATGATGAGTATGATATATGTAGAACATGTTATGGTGATGTGATTGATGTTGGAATGATCATAGGATTATGTTAGGAGACTTTGGGTGAATTTGTGAAACTTGTGTTCTTATGTTTTAAATTAGGAAACTTTGGGCATGATGAAGAATTTAGGTTATGTTAACATGTTATGGATGATTGTTGGATGTGTTACATGTATAATTGAGATGGTTGTTGTGGTATTATTCATAATCTTTAATCGGGTTGCACATGTGTAACAATGTCTACTTTCCAAAAATAGAAATTTTCAAAAAATATATTTCCGACATGAAACTTTATATGAATCATTATTTGAGCTATTTGAGCACGACTAAACATGTTTTTGTTTATTGGAGTCACCAACGGGTCGTCGGGTCAGTCCGTTCAACTTTGGTAAACAAAAGTCAACTTTGATCAAAAAGTTAATCTTGTCAAACATTTCTCGAACAGGCTAACAATTACGTTGTTTGGATAAAATGGGGTTCATCTTGAACATTATGTACATACGCTCATGGACCTACATTTGTTAGGTAATGATTAGCTTCTAGCTTTTACACTTCATGCATTCATACGCATATAAGGTGAGTCTTCACGGCCCCACTTTTACTTACTTTCCTTTTTCGGGGAGAAGCATGCAAACTATATTTATCTGGTTTTGGTATTATTGGTATATCGCCTGTTACTATAGTGCAAACATTATCACATAAGTCCTTACACACTCGAACAGTTAATAACAAGCTAGCGAGGTAATTTTGAGTAGTACTACTAGGTTTGACAAACCCCACCCGCGTTAGTCGTGCTAACTCGACTGGAGGTCGAACGGGTGTATAATTGACCTAGATGTTTGCCATTGTTTTGTGATAAGACATGGCGGAAGAAAAAAAACTCACAAACAGTCAACTTTGGTTCTAAATGCTAAGTAACTCGATATATAGGCTAGCTATCTATGGTATACCTTTGTTTACTTTTACCAAGAAAACGCTCAAACATATTTACTGATTTAAACCTGTAAACTCACCAACCTTGTGTTGACACATTTTAGCATGTCTTCTTCGATTGCAGGCACGCTTAAGGCTAGTGTTGCACATTTGAGGTTGCAGGACCGGGTAAGGGTACTTAACACTTAGTTTTACATTGAGGAGAGATCTTAGATCACTTAAAAATTCAAATAGGGAACTGGTAACTTAAAACAGAAGATACTAAGAACACAAGTAAATTAAAGAGACAGAACTAAGAACAACACAAGATTGGTTTTCAAGGAAGTTGTATATTGATCTCAAGTTCTTTTACAAGTGTTACAAAGCATTAAGAAATTACAAGGACCTGAGACACTTTTATACTACAACCTACAACCATCACTTACATGCAAAGACAGTTGGGATTTGACTAATCTAGACAACATGTTCAATCTACAGTCAAAAGGCAGATTGCCTTTTGACTAGTGACTATGACAGGCCATAGCTCACTGACTTTTCCTACTACAAAATGTCTACAGGAACAAGTAAGGTAAGTTATAGACAAAGACCATTCCTACTTTTTAATAAAGCATGGAAGTTTCACCAACTTGTGTAAAGTAGGTGAACCACCAGAGCAGGCAGCAGAAAGTGTGTCAGCTTTATCAAAAGTAGATTCAGAGAAAGCATATTTTCTCTGTCCTCTGAAGAAATCAGTCTTCACAGCTTCGGAAGACTTTGTCTCTGAAGCTTCAGAATATTTCATCTTTGGCTTTGGAAGATGCTGGTCTTTGGCTTCGGAAGATTTCACACTTAGAATATTTTTCTGTTTGAGTGTGAAACTTCCAAAGTAACTCCTTCTTCACTGTTAGCTTCGGAAGATCTTACACTTAGACACATTTGAGAGTGTAAGACTTCCAAAGCTAGTTCATCTTTGTTCCTTAATGCATGCATGGAAGACTTGGTTGTTTTGGCTTGTTGGTTGCATCAGCCTCATAATCTTCAGATGATCTTACAAACTCCCCCCAGGCTGATGCTACCAAAACAGAGAAGTTCTTTAGATTTTGATAATCCACATTAGGATCCTCAGCATACCTTTCTTCATCATTAGGTCTGTATCCTTCAGACTAACATAGAACCTTTTTATGTCAAAGAGACCATGCAGAGGAAGATTAAGCATGTCTTCTGAGGAATAGACATGCATGCCTTCCTGATCTCTTATGACATACCATCTGTCTTGATCTTCATCATAAGACCATGACATAATTTGCCTTCCAACAGCAAGAGGCTCTACTATAATTGGAGTTTGTTGAGAGACCTCTTCATGCACTCCCTTAGGATGCTCTGACTAATCCTGAGGTTGGGAGGTGGATGCCTTTCTTCTTTTTCTCTTTGAGATTGATCTTTTAGCCATCCTTTTTCTTCTCCCTGATGATTTTAACTGAGGGGACTGGTATTGAGTACCAGGTTGTTCAGTTTAGTCCCCTACAGTTGGGATCTCCTCTCTCACAGGTTCAGAAGGAGAGTGAGGAGGACCCTGCTGTAGATCAGAAGATGAAGTTGGCTGAGATGCAGCTCCAGGTTCAGGTTGTGTTGTCTCAGTTGGTTCAACCTTCACCTCAACTTCAAGTTGAGCTGGACTTGGTGGAGAATGCAAGTCCACCAGCTCTCCCTTCTCTATCTTCTGCTTGATTACCCTGATATGCTCATCCATTGTGGATAGAGACATAGGGCCAAGCCTTCTTTCGGAGAATCCATACAGCTTCAAGAAGCTCATCATCCTTTGTCTGTCAGCAGACTTCTTTTGGCTTTTATGGATGATGGCCCTTGACTTTGCAGTTTCTTCCCTTAATCTTTTCTTTTCAGCTTATTTCTCTTTTTTAGCTTTTTCTTCCATCTGCTTATTGTATTCAAACAATATGTACTCAGATGGTAAGGGAAGAAGTGCATCTGCCTGATAGAGACCTGTGGCACTCATGTAGCTAATCATCTTGTAGAGTCTTTTCAGCCTTATTTCTTCTTTGTGCTTGAGGAGCAGTGCTGCATCGTCTGCTTCCTTCCTCTCCTTTGACAGCTTTGTGTCAGCCTGTTCATTCAATTCATCTAAGGGGAGAGAGATGAGTTCATCAACATAGTTTCTAGTTCCCAGGTAGTTTAGCCTGGCTACCCTTAACTTATCTTCCTGAGTGTTTAGCGTGGGGGCAGCCCTGATTACAGCTTCCATAAACTCTGGGTAAGCACTTGAACTCTCTCCCCTCAGCTTTCTCTTCCTCTCTCTCTTCTCCTCCCCAATCTCCTCAGGAGTCATTTTCCTTTTGCCTTTGTCAACCACAATATTTGGTGACTCAGGCTGGAGAGAGCTTTGGCCTTCATTGCTTGGTTCAGCTATCAAGCTCTGGCCAGAGAGAGGATGTGAAACACCATCACTAGCTGGTGTTTCACTAAGGGTAATGGGTGCAGAGGGAGATCCTGTCTCAAGGTTCACAGGTTCAACCTTCGGGTCTACCTTAACATCCAGTTGACCAAAGATCTCTCCTTCTAGCCTCTGTCTATATAATTTTGATATCACTTTAAACTCCTCTAGCACCCTGTCTTGGATTCTTTCTGCCAATCTTGCTGCTTGTCTGTTATTGCTTGGGTTGACAAGTGGTAGATCTACCAAGTTGATGCTCTCATAGAAACTCAGGTGTGAAATGTTGAGAACTTCTAGTTGACTCTGAGCTCTAGAGATCACAAGAGCTCTCCTATTTCTATCATACCCTCAACCCTAGATTGGGTTCTCAGAAGGGGCATACATTGCTCTTGGTATTCCCTCAAACAGTTGTTGAATAAGCAAATGTAGATCACTGTCTATAGGAGGTTGTTGAGTATGAACATCTGCAAGAGAGGATGGTGATTCCTCTATGTCCATACTCTAGGAAGAACTCCCAGGTTCTGTGATTGTCAGAATTTTCTCCTCCTTTTTGGTAGCATCACCCTCTTGCATAGGTGAGCTGGGAGATTGATCCATGACATCCATAGGTTCTTGTGGACCTGGATGAGTTGTCCTCATGGGTCTCTCAACCAACTTTCCCTTGAGATTGGTGATCTCAAGTTGCTGGTCATTGACCCTCTTCTGTAAGATAGTCACCTGAGATTCCAGGTGAGCTATCTTAGACATAAAATAGCTGCAAAGATATGACAGTTTGTGCACCTTTTATTGCAGACTCCCCTCATCTTCAGATGAAGAATCATTGGGGGATGAGAGAATTGGACCTAAGTCTTCTTCCTCACCACCAGCATGGGTTTCTTGGCTGCTGGATTTCCCTTGCCCAATGACAACTTCCAGAGAAGTGTCAAGAGGCTGGGTTGCGATGGTAGAGGTCCTATCACTTGCAAAAGTGATAGCCTCTTCCATATGGATTTCCTGAATAATTTAAAGACTATCCACCTTAGTAGGAGGTTGCTGATGTGGGCTAGAGATGGGGGAAGCAGGAGTACTCATCTCTCGTTGAGTGTGGGAAGAGAGGAGAGACTCATGGTACTCACTGAAGCCCAAATCTTCATCAGAATAGAAGTCAATGTTGGGAATGGGGCGGTTTAGATCAAGAGGTTGGGGATGGTAGCTTTCCCCAGAAGGTTGATCACTAGAGTATTGAGACTCAGAGTGATGGCTTAAGGCTGTTTGTGGGGTTGTGAGCTCATTAGGCTGAGCATGAGGAACCTCAGTAATGATTGGTTGAAAGATGGGAGTGGTCTGCTCCTCAGGAGAAGTGGGAGCTCAAGATTCCACTTCCTCCTGTATGGGTTCTGATATGGGGGCCTGCACATGCTTTGTAGCAAGTGCAGGGGTTCGTTGGGATTTTCTTTTATAGGTGATGGTGATGGTAGGTTGTGTTTGATGTGGTTGAGAGGTGGAGGGTGTTGGTTCAACACTAGCTGGTGCTGCTAGGTTTTCACCCTGAGCAATGAGCTCAAGCATTTGCGAGACAAGGGCTGTTTCTACCCCAGAGAAGCCAACAGTTGGCTTCTTTAAGATTTTGAAGATGCCGAGCCTGATTTGTCCTATTTTAAGAATATTACCTGTTCCCCTCAACTGTGGTCCCAACTCATAGTTGAGAATGTGTTGAACATACCTAGGGAACATGTAATACTCTAAGGAGTCCAAGTTTGCAAGTAAATTAGTATATACAAACTGAGAGTACCTGAACTTGACCCCTTGTACCATCTCATGGACTATAAAGGAGAGGTCTTTTGGAATTTTATCCCATCCTCCATGCTTGTTAGAAAGGTTGTGAATGACAACATGGAGGAGGTATTTCCATTGAGATGAGACCTTCCCCTTCCTGAAGGTTTTGACTAAAAGTCACCTTCATAGCCCATCTGCTGAAAGGAGTGGTTGACAGTAGATTTGGGAAAGGGCAGCTCACCTGCTTCATCATCCAGCTGCAAATGGGTGTTTATGATGGCCGGAGTGATGAAAACTGTCCTCCCCTGCACTGTAGCAGACAGTGCTTTCTCCCCGTCTATGGTGACCTCTTGACAGGTCCTCCAGAACTCAAGCAACTGATCTTCATAGAAAGGAGGATCAATTGTAAGGGAGGTGAACTAGTGAGATGAAGAAAGATACCTACACACATCTAAGAAGCTTGGATCCTTCTCAGAGTGTAACAGGGCAACCTGATTGTGTTGCCTGTGTAGGTGCATCGAAAAATCAGGGTTGTTGCGAGGATCAATGTTGGCCATTTGAGGAAGCTTTACAGTGAAGAAAGGAAGAAGAAGATGAAATTTGGGGGTAATTTTAGGGTAAGGATCAGTGAGAGTAGAGAGATGAAATAGAACCATTTGGAAGATATATGTTGTGGATTTGAGATAAAGTTATGATAAAAAAAATAAACTTTGAACGCCGCACGTGGGTCCTACTTTTGAAAAAGTGTGCCCAAAAAGTTAGTTTTCTTGCAAGTTGTAAAACTTCCGAAGGTAATTTTGGCTTTGGAAGCTTTGTAGCAAAGCTTTCAAAGGCAGTTTTTGCTTCGGAAGATATTCCAAAGAATTTTGAAAATTTGGCTTCGGAAGAAGTGAATAAGTCTTCCGAGCCTTAGTTGCTTTCGGAAGATATTTGTTCTTTGAATTCATTTAAGTGCTTATATACAAATTTAAGCTTTGGAAGATACTCCAAGAATTTCTTCCGAAGGTAAATCTTGGATAAGCTATTAAATGATTTAAAGACATAAATTTCTTCCGAAGGCAATTTGAGTTCTTCCGAAGGTAAATTTTCACAAATCTAAGAAATATCAGTTAAAAGTTAGTTTTCTTCCAAAGTGAACTGGGCTTATGAGGTGATCTAATAGACAACTTATGACACATAATTTTAAGAAATAAAGTTGATTAAGTTATTAAAAAAAATGTATTCAAAGTTAATCATCCCAATAGCTGATACAAGATATTTAAATCTCTGTTCATCAAATGCCTTTGTGAATAGATCAACATATTGTTCATTTGTGTTAACTTTTATTAGTTTGATAAATCTCTTTTCAAAATTATCCCTAATCAGATGATACCTGATGTTGATGTGTTTGGTCCTTGAGTGCTGCACAGGATTCTCTGTAATGGAGATGGCACTGTTGTTGTCTATGTGGATGGGAGTCTCCTTGAAGTTGAACCCATAGTCTAGCATCTGATTCTAAATACAAAGCACTTGAGCATAGCAGCTTGCAGCAGCAATGTATTCAGCTTTAGCAGTTGATGCAGACACACAGGATTGCTTCTTGCATTGCCAAAATACTATCCTTCCACCAAGGAATTGACATCCCCCAGATGTGGACTTTGCAGTCATGTTGCAGCCACCATAATCACTATCTGTATAAGCATACAGATTAAAGTCTAAATTCTTTGGATACTAAAGGCCTAGATTTAAAGCACCTTTGAGGTATGTGAGAACCTTTTGACAATGATTATGTGTGACATCTTGGGGTTGGCTTGATGTCATGCACATATACATGTGGCAAACATAATATCAGGCCTGCTAGTAGTAAGGTACATAAGTGACCCAATCATGGCCCTGTAGAGATATTCATCAACATACTCCCCCTCAAGATCAAGACCAAGGGAGTGGTAACTGGCTATAGGTGTCTTTGCAACCTTACAGTCAGTCATCTTGAATCTTGTAAGTATATCCTGTACATACTTTGACTGACTAATGAAGATGCCATCTTCAACCTGCTTCACTTGAATTCCTAGAAAGAAACTGAGTTCCCCCATGGCACTCATTTCAAATCTATTCTTCATCAGCATCTCAAAGTCTTTACAGAGCTTTTGATTAGTTGAACCAAAGATGATGTCATCTACAGGTATTTGAACTAGCAGTGTGTCATTCCCTGTTTCTTTAACGAAGAGAGTCCCATCAATAGTACCACTTTTGTATCCATGATAACAGAGGTATGTTGATAGTGTCTCATACCACTTTCTTGGAGCTTGATACAGTCCATATAGAGATTTATCAAGCTTGTAGACAAAATCAGGATGATCTGGGTCTGCAAAGCCAGTTGGTTGTTTGATATAAACTTCTTCATCAATCACCCCATAGAGAAAAGCACATTTCACATCAAGCTGGTAGACCTTGAAATCCTTAGATGCAG
Source organism: Flaveria sonorensis (assembly GCA_025506505.1). Taxonomy (NCBI): domain Eukaryota; kingdom Viridiplantae; phylum Streptophyta; class Magnoliopsida; order Asterales; family Asteraceae; genus Flaveria; species Flaveria sonorensis. The sequence continues at coordinate 20,986,887 of CM046425.1, read as the reverse complement.
CTTAAGCCAGGAATATTCTTATAGCTTCAAGTCTTGCAACTGGAGCAAAGACATCAGTGTAATCAATCCCTTCTTCTTGAGTGTATCCTTGGACAACCAGTCTAGCCTTGTTCTTGATGATAATCCCTCTATCATCCTTCTTGTTCCCGAATACCCATTTGGTACCTATGACAGTCTTCCCTTGAGGAAGAGGGCATAAGTTTCACACCTTCTGTCTTCTGATTTGAAGCAGCTCATCTTGCATAGCTTCAATCCAGCTTCCATCCTTCAAAGCCTCATCAACATTCTTTAGCTCTATCTGGGATAAGAAACAAGAATGTAGACAAACATGGCTGTCATGAGTTTGTCCTCTTGTTCTTACCCTTGAGTCAACATTTCCAATAATGTTTATGGTGGGATGTGACTTGTGGATCCGAAGTTGAGGGATCACAGCAAGTTGGTTGGACAGATCTAAATTAGAGAAATTCTGATCTGGCAATGAAGTGTCTCACACCACATCAGCACACTTATCAAGAGAGACTTAATCCAATGAGTGTGTGACATCATTCATGTTGTCTTTAATGGAGTTGTTATCAGCATCAAGAAATTCTTGATCACTGTCACCACCTCTAGTTCCTCCTCCATTAGAAGTTCCTTCTCTTGAATTTTGAGCCTCTGAGCTGGAATTTGAAGGCAATTTAGTTGAATCAGTAGTATTTGTCATGCTTGTGCTAATAAGAGTCTCAATTACAGGGTTAGTCACCACTGGAGCTGAAGTAGTCTTCTTGGTAGGTCTTCTCAGCTCAAATCATAGATCAAGATCTTCTGTTGATCTATTATCTATAGATCCTGAAACATTCTCACAAGACTTGTTAAAACAGTTGGTAACTAAATCAAGATCAAACAGCCAATCCAGACCAAAACTCATTGAAACTCACATTGGCTGACTCCTCAATGATTCTAGTTCTAAGATTGTATACTCTATAAGCCTTAGCTTGAGAAGAGCATCCAACAAAGTGTCCATCATCTGATTTCTCAGCAAACTTGGCTATTTGATCTTTGGTATTCAAGATGGTCCAAGGACATCCAAATGTTCTGAGAAAACCAATGAATGATCTCCTTTTGTTCCACAATTCATAAGGAGTCTTACCATGTGTCTTAACCACTAAAACTCTGTTCTGCACATAGCAGGCTATGTTGACAGCCTCTGCCCGGAAGGTGATAGGCAGTTTAGAGTCAGACAACATGGTTCTAGCAGCTTCAATAAGTGTCCTGTTTCTCCTCTCAGCAACACCAATTTGCTGAGGAGTCCTGGGAGCACTATATTGTCTTGAAATACCATTTTTATCATAAAATGTATCAAGTATTTGGTTTTTAAACTTAGTTCCTTGATCATATCTTATGGTCTTGACCTTGTGATCAGATTGATTCTTAATTTTCAGAATGAAGTTCTTTAAGATTTCAGTTGTTTCATCCTTAGTTCTAAGGAAAAACACCCAAGTGAATCTTGTGAAATCATCTGTGATCACTAAATAGTAAGAGGTCCTTCCTAGACTCATTACACTGGTGGGGCCAAAAAGATCCATATGTAACAAGTGTAGGGGAGTAATGATAGAGTTCATTTTCTTTGGCTTGTGAGACACTTTGTGTTGCTTCCCTTTCAGGCATGCAACACAGTGGTCATCACTTGTAAACTCTTTCTTTGGCATTCCAGTTACCAAATCATTCTTAATCAATTTATTCATGTTTTTAAAGTTTACATGGCACATTCTTCTATGCCAAAGGAAAGACTCATCACTATTTGCTTTAGACAGAAGTCAAGAAACTTCTCCAGAGGGAGATGTTTCCTGCAGATCCATCTTGTACATGTTCCCTCTCCTGGGGGCTCTGAGCAGAATATGCTCTTGAGGAATGTCAACCTTTGGCTTGAGAACAATGCACTCATGCTCAGGAAAGAGCATGTGATGTTTTTGGTCACAAAATTAGGACACGCTCTAAAGATTGTATCCAAGCTCCTTGACAAAGTTTACCTTCTCAATGTTGAGCTTACCATTTGTAACCTTGCCCCTGCCAGTAATGTAACCTCCTGTATCTCCACCAAAAGCAACTGGTCCTCTATCAAAGCTTTCAAAGTTTTGAAGTAAGGACTCATTGCCGGTCATGTGCCTGGAGCAGCCACTATCAATGATCCACACATTTCTGTTTGCCTTTGGCTGTCCCTGCACAAAAAGAGATGATTTAGTTACATTTGAAAACCCAAGTCTCATTGGTCTTGGGCTTGTTAAAATGAGTTGAAGACAATGAAATAGTAAGTGATCCTATGTTTAGGCTCTAAGGATCATTTGCTGTTGCTGATGAAGAATCTTCAGTCACACGGTCTTCCTTTATCTTCCACACCACCTTTGGAAAATTTGGCTTGATCTTCAAAGCTTCTGAAGCTTTTGCAGCTTCAGAAGATTTGGAGACTGGACCTTTAGAAGATCTTTCTTTCACTGCAGCAAACTTCAGTACTTCGAAAGCATTCCTTTCTTCCGAGACCAAATTTTCTTCCGAAGGCAATTTTTCACTTGCCTTCTTATTCATTTTGGAGCTTCCGAAAGAAACAGATTTTCCTTCCTAAGCATTCCTTTCCTTCTTCTTCCCAAAAGCCATCTCTTTGACCATATGGATAGTACTTTTAGGATTGTAGATGCAATCCTTAGCCAGATGAGAAGTACTACCACACATGATGCACTCCATTTGCTTCCTTCTAGGAGTCTTCTTCTGAGAGCAAGACTGAACTTGAACACTTTCTTTCTCCAGCTTCTTCTTCACAGATGATGCAACAATTTTCTTAAGGAGAGAATTGCTCTTGGAGGAGGATGGTTCAGGCTGTGTAGCAGTGGTACATAGCAATTCAGCCTTCTCTTTGCAGGAATGAGTTGGACCTGTACTAAAACTCCTGGTACTAGAGTTTGTAGTTGATTCCTCAGCCTTTACCACTTCAAACCCTGCAGAGATGAACACTGGTTTCTGCTTGGATTCAAAAGTCACCTTGATCTCTTGAGCCTTCTTTGATCTTCTCTTTGCTCTTCTGATCAAGTTCTTCCTCTTTGTTTTTGTCATACCAGCCTTCTTACTCTCCTTAGGAGCATGGTGACCCTTTTTGGATTGACTTTCTTCACTCATTTCAGATTCATTCCTCACCATCTCCTTTTCATCCTCTTCATCACTAGGGTCTATAGAGGGCAGCTCATCTTGACTAGTTTCACACCTTGGAGATCTTACTGATAGTAGGGTGTGTGGAGGAGCTATCTCACAAGATCCCAATCCTTGCTTATTCAAATAACAAACTTTTGCATGCAGAGATGAGGATATTATGTTCTTGAAGGTCTTTTCTTCAAGAACACATTTTTCTACCCTGGCTTTGCTGATCACAAGCTCAGCCTGGCATTCTGTCAACTTAGTAACAAGATCTTTTATTTGAGTCTTGTAGTTTGTTTGCTCATGTTTAAGAGTTGAAATTGTTTTCTCTAAATCTTCTATTTTAAGCTTATAATCATTTTCAGCTCTCTTAAAATTAGCTTTTTAAATTTTTAAAGACTTAATATTAGATCTCATTTCTAAGTTGTAGAATCTGTATCTGTTTACTTTAGCAATACATTCAGGAGAGCAAAGATGTTCTAATACATTGACTTCATCATGGTCAGCCATCAGTGCTTGATTTGGAGAAGCATCTTTAGCTTGGAAGCTCCAGTCAAAGCCTCCTTCTTCAATAGCAACTACAGCTTGCTGTCTTGGCTTCTCATTCTGGTGCCCTCCATCAGTGTAGTTTGGCCTGGATGATGCTTGGCCACCATTTGACTTAGGTGCCTTGCAATCTTTGGCAAAGTGTCCCATCTGGTTACAGTTGTAACACTTTACTTTGCTTTTGTCCAGCCCAAACTTGCCACTGGCTGCATTGCTAGGAAACCTTCTCCCAGTCCTCTTATAGAGCTTCTGGGCTCTATGAGTGAGAAGAGCCATTTGCTGGACTATCTCCATATATTCCAAATCATCTGGATGGATACAGCCTAGGTCTTCAAGAGTGAAGAGAAAGTTTCCTAAACTCTCATCAGTAGAGACAAAGGCTTGAGAAGAACTTGTCTCTTGGAAGGGACTTCCTTGGATGTAGCTCTTTCTGGGTGTCTTTGGGAAGGTGATGAAAGGACACTTTTGTGAAGTTTCAGGGTAGCAAATAAGATGATGTTGTGGTTCTCTGCTATCCTTTTCACCCACATGAAGGGCTGAACTCTGGTGAGTATTGGAGTTACCAGATGAATTTCACATGTTCATCTCCATCTGGTATCCACTGAGTATCCCATACAACTCAGTGAGAGTAAGGATCTTGAGGTTTTCATTCCTCTTAATGACCATACAGTAGTGTGTCCATTGTCTGGAAAGAGAGGACATGAACTTCCTAACAATATCCCTATTCTTAATAGTTACTCCAACATCAGCCAGAGTATCCACAATCTCAACATACCTGAAGTATTGTTGAGTCATGGTTTCACCTGTCTTGAAGGTGAAGTTTTCAAACTGCTACTTCAGGAGGTCCTTCTTGTTCTCCTTGGCTTCATTGGACCCCTCATACATCAGTTTCAGTGCATCCCATAGTTGTTTAGCGGTCTTGAACTTCTTGAAACCTCTGTAGATGGAGTTTGCAAGAGCAGTTTGGAGGGCTGTCATGGCTTTCTGATCAATATCAATCCTTTTCCAGTCTTCATCAGAAAAGTTAGCCATCTCCTTTGGTATCATGCCACCACCACCAGCAGCTAAAGAGGTGCATGGACATGAGGTCCATTGACAACAGACTCCCACATCTTGGAATCTTAAGACTTGATGAAGCCTTCCATTCTTTGGCACCAAGTGTCAAAATCCTCAGGAGTGATCAGTGGGGACTTTGTCATAGTTCCAGTTTCCATATCAGCCTTGGAGATAGCTTCCATTTGAAGAGTTAAGTGATGTGTGAAGCTAAGAGGATTAAAGATGGCGAGAGCTTACAATCAAGAGCCTGGAGTGCTCTGATACCAATTGCAGGACCGGGTAAGGGTACTTAACACTTGGTTTCAAACTGAGGATAGATCTTAGATCACTTAACAATTCAAATACGAAACTGGTAACTTAAAACAAAAGATACTAAGAACACAAGTAAATTAAAGAGACAAAACTAAGAACAACACAAGATTGGTTTTCAAGGATGTTGTATATTGATCTCAACTTCTTTTACAAGTGTTACAAAGCATTAAGAAATTGCAAGGACCTAAGACACTTTTATACTACAACCTACAACCGTCACTTACTTGTAAAGACAACTGGGATTTGACTAATCTAGACAACAAGATCAATCTACAGTCAAAATGCAGACTGCCTTTTGACTAGTGACAATGACATGTCATAGCTCACTGACTTTTCCAACTATAAAATGTCTACAAAACAAGTAAGGTAAGTTACAGACAAAGACCATTCCTAGTTTTTGATAAAACATGGAAGTTTCACCAACTTGTGTAAAGTAGGTGAACCACCAGAGTAGGCAGCGGAAAGTGTGTCAGCTTTATCAAAAGTTGATTCAAAAAAAGCATATTTTCTCTGTCCTCTGAAGAAATCAGTCTTCACAGCTTCGGAAGACTTTTTCTCTGAAGCTTCGGAAGATTTCATCTTTGGCTTCGGAAGATGCTGGTCTTTGGCTTCTAAAGATTTCACACTTAGAATAGTTTTCTGTTTGAGTGTGAAACTTCCGAAGTAACTCCTTCTGAACTGTTAGCTTCGGAAGATCTTACACTTAGACACATTTAAGAGTGTAAGACTTCCAAAGCTAGTTCATCTTTGTTCCTTATTGCATGCATAAGAGACTTGGTTGTTCTGGCTTGTTGGTTGCATCAGCCTCATAATCTTCAGATGATCTTACAGAGGTTCATGCATCATCTGTATTGTTTGGAAACAAGTTCATTTACATTTACTACTTTCATTGGGCACCTTGTTTTGCGCATTTTTTACTCATGGTTTCACAAACTTTTACGCTTCCGCATTGATTACATTGAAAGCTGTCTTTTACTCTGATTTACATTCAAATGCTTATTTTGAAAACACATATAGTGTCATTTGATATAACTGTGTCTGAGATCCTGGTTTGTCACGCACCTCGCGGTAGAACCCCGCTGGTGGATTTTGAGGGTGTGACAGATTGGTATCAGAGCCACTGGTTATAGAGAACTAGAATTGCATTTGCATATAGACTATAGCCTTAGACACATAGTACCATTGCACATACTCTTATCTGTTTATTATTTTTCAAGCATACATATCATTTCATGCATGTATAATGGTATTGGATATCCACATCATCATCTACCCACACCTTCTTCATCTACACTAATAACCTCACCATCGAAGCCAAATAAGCATCGGCTGGAGCCCACTGATAACTCCAAACAACATGGAGTGTTGTTTAATATTCCATTTAGGGGAGATACATAATACTGTGAGTGTTTACCCAATATAATTTTCAGTTGAATTCAGGAGGAACGCGTACCCTTCCCCTTACTACTAACATAACTGATTGTACTCCTGCATCATCGCTTATACCTCATCCGACTAAGCAGTCATTCGCCACCCTTGTGGCAAGGGTAGATCAAAGATTCACAATGTATGCGAAACACCCGGTGAAATGATTGAGATACCAAAGCATCAAACCACCATTAGTGAATATGTGGAAACACTCAAGGAAGGCTTAGTGGAGATTGGCCAAAAACACAATACGTTTGTGGATATATTCGAGTAAAAACAAACAAGAACAATTCCCTAGATGGCATAGTCGAGGGAGCATTCGAGGCTATACTACAGGATATGCAGCAGAGACTAGTACTATCGAATTTGAGAGTAGATGGGCTAGAAGCCTAAGCTGTAGTTGCTACTGCATTTGAGGAATATATGGTGGAGGAGTACTATACTCGGAAAGAAGAGTAGAAGCTAGAAAAGGAATTTTGGAACATTAAGATGGTAGGGTTAGATATTGAAGAATATACGACCTATTTTCATGAGTTGGTTGCTTTATGTAATGGTAACTCCAACCTACAAACGTAATGAGAAGTCAATTGATGGGATAGCACCTCAGATTTAGGCAAGGGTCATCGTCGTTGATTCTATAACCATTCAACACTTTATGAGGTTATCTCACAAGCTCATTCATTTGGTTGTGGCATAGAACACTCTAACTAAGCTTGATATTATTGATGGTTCATCTGATAGCAGGAAGGAATAGGATGACACATAGAGTAAGTCATTCACCATCATGGCCATTGTGATCATTATTGTTGCCAAAGATGTGGCAGGATGAACCATGTAGCCAAACACTTTAAGGGAGAGTCCTCAATCAAGCGGCAATAAACCCCAGTAGCAATACAAGTTGAAGCATCATAGAGTTGCTCTGAATGGAACAAAGATAGGCAAATAAAGTGAGATTACCCTCAATTGATGAATTACAATAAGGACAACAACAATGGAAACGAATGATGGATAGAGTGTCAAGGGTCGAGCCTTCGAATTAGGTCTGGCAAGGCAAGAAATAATCAGAATGTGGTTACCATTTAGCAAACTTCTAGATGTAGCTTCAACTCGAATGAAACCTAGTCACACTATACAATTAGCTTATGGTAAACTAATTGAAGCAACTCACATTCTAAAGGGATGTACATTGGATTATCCTGACATAAGATAGGTATAGATCTTATGCCAATTACGATTGATAGTTCAATGTGGTTGTCACATGGATTGGTTGTCCAAGAACCAAGTTGAATTTATCTGTCGCGAAAGGCCGTTCACACACCACTTCTTGGTGGTGAAGTCTCAGACATCACATCTTGTATGAAGGCCTAGAAGTACTTACGCAAGGGTCATACTTCCATCTGAGCTACGATCACCAAGAAAGCAACTGAGGAAAAGAGGATCGAAGAGATCCCTATCATTTTATATGTTCCTAGAGTTTTCATAGAAGATTTACCTGGTTTTCCCCGCACAAACAGATCGAGTTTTAGATGAATTTGACATATTGAGTCACACCTATTGCTAGGGCACCTTACAGATTAGCTTCGAATGAACTACCAGAGCTATCTACGTAACTGCAGGACCTATCGGATAAAGGATTCAACCGACCAAGCTCATCGCCATGGAGAGCTCCAGTCCTATTTATCAAGATTATGATAGAACTTTAAGTATGGTTATTGATTACCGTGAGCTTATCAAATTAGCAATTAAGAACCGCTATTCTCTTTCACGCATCGACGATTAGCTTCACCAGCTTCAAGGTCGAATTTATATCCATAAGATAGACCTGAGGTCGGAATATCATCATTTAAGGGTCCGAGAGGATGACATATATAAGGAAGCATTCAGAATTTGGTATTGTCACCATGAGGTTCTAGTTATGCCAAGTAGGTTTACCAATGCACCAATGGTTTTCATCGATCTTATGAACCAAGCTCGTAAACCCCATTTGAACATGTTTATCAACATTTTTGTCGATGACATTCTAACATATACAAAGAACAAGGGGGAGCATGAGAAACATTATTTTGGAACTACTAAAGCAAGGATAAATGTATTCCAAGTCATTTGAGGTGTTACTTCTTGATCAAGATCAAATTCTGGGTCATGTGGTCAGCAAGAAGGGAATGCTTATTGAACAGGATAGAATAGAAGCCAATAAGAAATGGGCTACGCATAAGGCTCAAACTAAGGTACAACGGTTTTTTATTGGTTGTCTGGTTACTACCGACGAGTCATCGAAGGGCTTTCGAAGGTCGCACAATCTCCTCCTGCATAATTCATAAGGGCACTACAAAAGCTAGGGTGACAAATAGAAGTCCGCATTCAAGTTATGGAATAGAAAGTCTGACTCTATCGATACTATCCGATTTCAGAGGAAAACAAGTGATTTCGTAGTATATTGTCTTGCTTCCATCGAAGTTCTTGGTTGTGTGTTGACGTAATATGAGAAGGTAATCTAATTTGCTTCCCATCAGTTGAAAGTTGATAAGAGGAACTACATGACATAAAACTCAAAGTTTAGAGTCATTGATTTCTACATAAGTTATAGAGGTATTACTTGTACGGTACCAAATGCATAACTACACCAACCACAAGAGCCTTTAGTGTATCTTTCAAACGAAGGAGCTGAACATAAGACAACGTCATTGGGTCGACCGGTTGAATGACTATGACAATATGATGAAGTACCATCTAGGTAATGCTAATGTGGTAGCCGATGCCCTAAGTCAAAAGTAAACACCTCAACCAAAGCGAGTGCGAGCATTAAAGCTTACCATTCACGCCAAAGTGCCTGATCAAATACGTAATGCTCAAATTGAGGCTTTGAAGGATGAGAATATGAAGGGATGTACATTGGATTATCCTGACATAAGATAGGTATAGATCTTATGCCTATTATGCTTGATAGTTCAATGTGGTTGTCAACATGGATTGGTCGTCCAAGAACCAGGCTGAATTTATCTGTCGCGAAAGGTCATTCACACACCACTTCTTGGTGGTGAAGTCTCAGACATAACATCTTGTATAAAGGCCCAGAAGTACTTACGCAAGGGTCATAATACCATTTGAGCTATGATCACCAAGAAAGCAACAGCGGAAAAGAGGATCGAAGTGATCCCTATCGTTTTTTACCTTCTTAAAGTTTTCTTCGAAGATTTACCTGGTTTTCCCCACACAGACAGATCGAGTTTTAGATCAATTTAACACATTGAGTCGCACCTATTGCTAGAGCACCTTACAGATTAGCTGCGAATGAACTACCAGAACTATCTACGTAACTGCTGGACCTATCGAATAAAGGATTTAACCGACCAAGCTCATCGCCATGGAGAGCTCCAGTCTTGTTTATCAAGATTATGATAGAACTTTACGTATGGGTATTGATTACCGTGAGCTTATCAAAGTAACAATTAAGGTCCGTTATTCTCTTTCACGCATCGACGATTTGCTTCACCAGCTTCAAGGTCGATTTTATATCCATAAGATAGACCTGAGGTCAGAATATCATCACCTAAGGGTCCGAGAGGATGACATATATAAGGCGGCATTTAGAACTCGGTATTGTCACCATGAGGTTCTAGTTATGCCAAGTAGGTTTACCAATGCACCAATGGTTTTCATAGATCTCATGAACCAAGCTCGTAAACTCCATTTGGACATGTTTATCAACGTTTTTGTCGATGACATTCTAACATAGACAAAGAACAAGGGGGAGCATGAGAAACATGATTTTGGAACTACTAAAACAAGGATAACTATATGCCAAGTTTTTTGAGGTATTACTTCTTGATCAAGTTCAAATTTTGGGTCATGTGGTCAGCAAGAAGGGAATGCCTATTGACCAGGAAAGAATAGAAGCCAACAAGAAATGGGCAACGCATAAGGCTCCAACTAAGGTACAACAGTTTTTTATTGGTTGTCTAGTTACTACCGACGAGTCATCGAAGGGCTTTCGAAGTTCGCACAACCTCCTCCTGCATAACTCATAAGGGCACTACAAAAGTTAGGGTGACAAATAGAAGTCCGCATTCATGTTATGGAACAGAAAGTCTGACTCTATCGATACTATCCGTTTTCAAAGGAAAACAAGTGATTTCGTAGTATATTGTCGGGCTTCCATCGACGGTCTTGGTTGTGTGTTGACGCAATGTGAGAAGGTAATCTAATTTGCTTCCCTTCAGTTGAAAGTGGATAAGAAGAACTACATGACATACAAATCAAAGTTTAGAGTCATTGATTTGTACATAAGATATAGTGGCATTACTTGTACGGTACCAAATGCATCACGACACCGACCACAAGAGCCTTTAGTATATCTTTCAAAAGAAGGAGCTGAACATAAGACAACGTCATTGGGTCGACCCGTTGAATGACTATGACAATATGATGAAGTACCATCTAGGTAATGCTAATGTGGTAGCCGATGCCCTAAGTCAAAAGTAAACACCTAAGCCAAAGCGAGTGCGAGCATTAAAGCTTACCATTCACGCCAAAGTGCCTGATCAAATACGTAATGCTCAAATTATGGCTTTGAAGGACGAGAATCTGAAGGGATGTACATTGGATTATCCTGACATAAGATAGGTATAGATCTTATGCCTATTACGCTTGATAGTTCAATATGGTGTCAACATGGATTGGTTTTCCAAGAACCGAGCTGAATTTATCTGTCGTGAAAGGTCGTTCACACACCACTTCTTGGTGGTGAAGTCTCAGATATCACATCTTGTATAAAGGCCCAGAAGTACTTACGCAAGGGTCATACTACCATTTGAGCTATGATCACCAAGAAAGCAACTGAGGAAAAGAGGATCGAAGAGATCCCTATCGTTTTTTACCTTCCTAAAGTTTTCATCGAAGATTTACCTGGTTTTCCCCACACAGACAGATCGAGTTTTAGATCAATTTGACACATTGAGTCACACCTACTGCTATAGCACCTTAAAGATTAGCTTCGAATGAACTACCGGAACCATCTACGTAACTGCAGGACCTATCGGATAAAGGATTCAACCGATCAAGCTCATCGCCATGGAGAGCTCCAGTCCTGTTTATCAAGATTATGATAGAACTTTATGTTTGGGTATTGATTACCGTGAGCTTATAAAAGTAGCAATTAACAACCGTTATTCTCTTTCACGCATCGACGATTTGCTTCAACAGCTTCAAGGTTGATTTTATATCCATAAGATAGACCTGAGGTCGGAATATCATCATCTAAGGGTCCGAGAGGATGACATATATAAGATGGCATTCAGAACTCGGTATTGTCACCATGAGGTTCTAGTTATGCGAAGTAGGTTTTCCAATGCACCAATGGTTTTCATGGATCTCACGAACCAAGCTCGTAAACCCCATTTGGACATGTTTAACAATGTTTTTGTCAGTGACATTCTAACATAGACAAAGAACAAGGGGGAGCATGAGAAACATGATTTTGGAACTACTAAAACAAGGATAACAGTATGCAAAGTTTTTTGAGGTGTTACTTCTTGATCAAGTTCAAATTTTGGGTCATGTGGTCAGCAAGAAGGGAATGCCTATTGACCAGGAAAGAATAGAAGCCAACAAAAAATGGGCTACGCATAAGACTCCAACTAAGGTGCAACAGTTTTTTTTGGTTGTCTGGTGACTACCGACGAGTCATCGAAGGGCTTTTGAAGATCGCACAACCTCTTCCTACATAACTCATAAGGGCACTACAAAAGTTAGGGTGACAAATAGAAGTCCGCATGTCATGTTATGGAACAGAAAGTCTGACTCTATCGATACTATCCATTTTCAAAGGAAAACAAGTGATTTCGTAGTATATTGTCGTGCTTCCATCTGCGGTCTTGGTTGTGTGTTGACGCAACGTGAGAAGGTAATCTAATTTGCTTCCCATCAATTGAAAGTTGATAAGAAGAACTACATAACGTACAACTCAAAGTTTAGAGTCATTGATTTGTACATAAGATATAGAGGTATTACTTGTACGGTACCAAATGCATCACGACACCGACCACAAGAGCCTTTAGTATATCTTTCAAACGAAGGAGCAGAACATAAGAAAACGTCATTGGGTCGACCCGTTGAACGACTATGACAATATGATGAAGTACCATCTAGGTAATGCTAATGTGGTAGCCGATGCCCTAAGTCAAAAGTAAACACCTAAACCAAAGCGAGTGCGAGCATTAAAGCTTACCATTCACGCCAAAGTGCCTGATCAAATACGTAATGCTAAAATTGAGGCTTTGAAGGACAAGAATCTGAAGGGATGTACACTGGATTTTCCTGACATAAGATAGGTATAGATCTTATTCCTATTACGCTTGATAGTTCAATATGGTTGTCAACATGGATTGGTTGTCCAAAAACCAAGCTGAATTTATCTGTCGCGAAAGGTTGTTCACACACCACTTCTTGGTGGTGAAGTCTCAGACATCACGTCTTGTATAAAGGCCCAGAAGTACTTATGCAAGGGTCATACTACCATTTGAGCTATGATCACCAAGAAAGAAACTGAGGAAAAAAGGATCGAAGAGATCCCTATTGTTTTTTACCTTCCTATAGTTTTCATAGGAGATTTACCAGGTTTTCCCCACACAGACAAATCTAGTTTTAGATCAATTTGACACATTGAGTCGCACTTATTGCTATAGCACCTTACAGATTAGCTTCGAATGAACTACCAGAACTATCTACGTAACTGCAGGACCTATCGGATAAAGGATTCAACCGACCAAGCTCATCGCCATGGAGAGCTCTAGTCCTGTTTATCAAGATTATGATAGAACTTTACGTATGGGTATTGATTATCGTGAGCTTATCAAAGTAGCAATTAACAACCTTTATTCTCTTTCACGCATCGACGATTTGCTTCACCAGCTTCAAGGTCGATTTTATATCCATAAGATAGACCTGAGGTCGGAATATCATCATCTAAGGGTCCGAGAGGATGACATATATAAGGCGGCATTCAGAACTCGGTATTGTCACCATGAGGTTCTAGTTATGCCAAGTAGGTTAACCAATGCACCAATGGTTTTCATGGATCTCATGAACCAAGCTCGTAAACCCCATTTGGACATGTTTATCAGTGTTTTTGTCGATGACATTCTAACATAGACAAAGAACAAGGGGAAGCATGAGAAACATGATTTTGGAACTACTAAAACAAGGATAACTGTATGCTAAGTTTTTTGAGGTGTTACTTCTTGATCAAGTTCAAATTTTGGGTCATGTGGTCAGCAAGAAGGGAATGCCTATTGACCAGGAAAGAATAGAAGCCAACAAGAAATGGGCTACGCATAAGACTCCAACTAAGGTACAACAGTTTTTTTTTGTTGTCTGGTTACTACCGATGAGTCATCAAAGGGCTTTCGAAGATCGCACAACCTCTTCCTGCATAACTCATAAGGGCACTACAAAAGTTAGGGTGACAAATAGAAGTCCGCATGTCAAGTTATGGAACAAAAAGTCTGACTCTATGGATACTATCCGTTTTCAGATGAAAACAAGTTATTTCGTAGTATATTGTCGTGCTTTCATCTGCGGTCTTGGTTGTGTGTTGACGCAATGTGAGAAGGTAATCTAATTTGCTTCCTGTCAGTTGAAAGTTGATAAGAGGAACTACATGACATACAACTCAGAGTTTAGAGTTATTGATATGTACATAAGATATAGAGGTATTACCTGTACGGTACCAAATGCATTGCGACACCGACCACAAGAGCCTATAGTATATCTTTCAAACGAAGGAGCTGAACATAAGACAACGTCATTGGGTCGACCGGTTGAATGACTATGACAATATGATGAAGTACCATCTAGGTAATGCTAATGTGGTAGCCGATGCCCTAAGTCAAAAGTAAACACCTAAACCAAAGCGAGTGCGAGCATTAAAGCTTACCATTCACGCCAAAGTGCCTGATCAAATACGTAATGCTCAAATTGAGGCTTTGAAGGACGAGAATCTGACGGGATGTACATTGGATTATCCTGACATAAGATAGTTATAGATCTTATGCCTATTATGGTTGATAGTTTAATATGGTTGTCAACATGGATTGGTTGTCCAAGAACCAAGTTGAATTTATCTATCGCGAAAGGTCGTTCACGCACCACTTCTTGGTGGTGAAGTCTCAGACATCACATCTTGTATAAAGCCCCAGAAGTACTTACGTAAGGGTCAAACTACCATTTGAGCTATGATCACCAAGAAAGCAACTAAGGAAAAAGGGATCGAAGAGATCCCTATCGTTTTTTACCTTCCTAAAGTTTTCATAAAATATTTACCTAGTTTTCCCCACACAGACAGATTGAGTTTTAGATCAATTTGACACATTGAGTTGCACCTATTGCTATAGCACCTTACAGATTAGCTTCGAATGAACTACCAAAACTATCTACGTAACTGCATTACCTATCGGATAAAGGATTCAACCGATCAAGCTCATCGCCATGAAGAGCTCCAGTCCTGTTTATCAAGATTATAATAGAACTTTACGTATGGGTATTGATTACCGTGAGCTTATCAAAGTAGCAATTAAGAACCATTATTCTCTTTCACTCATCTACGATTTGCTTCACCAGCTTCAAGGTCGATTTTATATCCATAAGATAGACCTGAGGTCGGAATATCATCATCTACGGGTCCGAGAGGATGACATATATAAGGCGGCATTCAGAACTCGGTATTGTCACCATGAGGTTCTAGTTATGCCAAGTAGGTGTTCCAATGCACCAATGGTTTTCATGGATCTCATGAACCAAGCTCGTAAACCCCATTTGGACATGTTTATCAACGTTTTTGTCGATGACATTCTAACATAGACAAAGAACAAGGGGGAGCATGAGAAACATGATTTTGGAACTACTAAAACAAGGATAACTGTATGCCAAGTTTTTTGAGGTGTTACTTCTTGATCAAGTTCAAATTTTGGGTGATGTGTGTTGGATCTTATATGCCCAAGACACATACAAGATTGATGTGGTTAGTACGTTATGATCCAAGTCGGGTCATACCCAATAACAAGCTAGGCAAACACCGTTAAACATTTATTTGTTGATCATGATCAAGCAAATAAATCATGACACCAATTTAGAAAATGGGTTTTCTGAATTATTGCATTTGAGATAGAACAAATTATATGGATATTTTGTTCATGAGATATTATTTGTAATGTTGTTTAAATAAGTTAAATAACATCAAATATGAGAGTGTTTAAGTTATAAGATTAAAATTGGTTTAATTATATAACTTAATGAGTGATTAAAATGAATTAAAAGGGTGTTATATCAAAATGGGGGGAACCCATTTTGAATAAAACTTTCGGCCGCCCTTCTTGCCTTTCTTGGGATTCCTTGTCTTGTTTTAATACAAGACTTTAATCCCTTGGAAAAAACACTCAACCTCACTCTCTCTCACACACATGCAAAGAACTCTCTCTTCTCCATCTTGCTCTTCACATTCACGGACATAGAAGCTTGGAAGAGAAGACTTTGGGTGTTAACTTCCTAACAAGTTTGGTGCTTTGCAAGAGTTTGTGGGTATACAAGCTTGAGGTCTTCTATTTTGAAGACTAGACATTCAAGAAACATCATCTTCCTCCTCTTATCCGTATCCAACTTGCTTGTTCAAGAAAGGTAGTATTCATGTACATCCTATGGTTGGTTTTGATAGCATTTCTTTTCACATATATATGATCCTTGTTCTTGGGTTTGTTTTCTTGAACATATAAATGTTTATTTTCAGAATATAACACAAGTTTTAAACCACTTATATCCGCTGCGTTTTGTTGTTTAAATGGTTAAACATCCTTGTTAAAACTTGTAAAAACCCAACAATGGCATCTAGAGCCGGTTATGTGGAAAACTTGCTTCAAAAGTCCAAGAAAAGTTAGTTTTGTTGGACTTTTTCAACCCATTAGGGGCTGTTTTGATATGGATAAATGAATCCCTTATCTTTCAAAGTTTTATCTCACATGCTTTAGAATAAACCTTGAAAGATTAACATCAAGTGGTTGATTGTTTTGTTTGGACTAAACCCTAAAGTTTGGGTTCATGTTGGCCAAAACTTTAAGGGTTAAAAAAGGGAGTTCATGGTTGTTCTTGGATGTTGTATTTGATACATATTTTGGTGCATAACATAGCCTTGACCTAATGTGTTTTGGTTTTGGATGAATGTGATTGTCATGTTTAGTTTTATTCATTAAAGGGTTGTAATAATAATTTTGGTGTTTGTATCTTTTGGGTTGTAATTTATTTATTCATTGGTTATGTAATAAATAGATTAGGTGCATTTCTTTTATTAGAAAAATTGTATTAGGATATGATTTTGTAAAAGAAGATGCACAAGTTGGAGACTCAAGGAAAGATACAAAGGAAGAACTCAAAAGACATGGACACTTGAAGCATTTGGATGTGGATTCGAGTGGGAGTTCTTGGACACATTTTAATGTGTCATTATTAACCCTTAAGAAAGACCTAGTGACAACACTTGTGATGGCAAACAAGTGTGGTCACTTAGTGGCTATGGTTATGCACATATGATTGAATGGTTGTGCTTGTTTGGTTGTTTTGTTTTATGTTGGTTGTTTGATATATGGATATGCATAACTAACAAATTTATAAACATAACAAGCTGAAAATAAATGGTTCTTAATCATTAAGTGGTTAATAAAAGGTTATTAAAAGGATTAATGATTTTAAATAAAAGGGGTTTTATTAAAAGAACCATAGGGTACCATGTATTTGAAAGCATGCAAATGCAAGGTACATAGAGTTTTCTAAACTAGAATTATGAAAACTTAAAATGTCTTTTGAAAACAAGTTTATCACCATGAGGATGTTGAGAATGATCAAATGGTTGATCAACACACACAAAACGTTCGCAAATCTGGTAGAACTAGTAATCCACCTGAAAGATATGGATTTTTCATGGATGGGTGCTATGTGGTTGATTCCGATGAACCAATCACATACCATGATGCAGTGTCCAATTTGGATTGTGACAAATGGCTTGAAGCCATGAATGTTGAGATGCAATCCATGTATGACAACCAAGTGTGGGACTTGGTTGTACCACCTCTTAACTCCAAGGTAGTTGGAAGTAAGTGGGTTTTCAAGAAGAAAACCGATATGCATGGTAACTTGGATACTTATAAAGCTAGACTTGTAGCAAAAGGTTTCACTCAAACTCAAGGGGTTGATTATGATGAGACTTTTTCGCGTGTTGCAATGCTAAAGTCTATTAGGATATTATTTGCCATAGCTGCTCATTATGATTATGAGATTTGGCAAATGGATGTCGAAACCGCATTTCTAAATGGATATCTTGAGGAAGATGTCTATATGGTTCAGCCTGAAGGTTTTGTCGACCCAAAACATCCTAACAAAGTATGCAAGTTAAAGAAATCAATCTATGGATTGAAGCAAGCGTCAAGAAGTTGGAATCACCGTTTTGATGAAGAGGTAATTAAATTTGGGTTCATCAAAAATGCTGATGAGGCTTGTGTGTATAAAAAGGCTAGTGGGAGCATCATCACTTTCCTAGTATTGTATGTCGATGACATCCTACTATGACATTCCAACCTTGGAAGGTATAAAAACCTGGCTTGGAAGCTGTTTTTCCATTAAGGATCTTGGTGAAGCCGCCTATATTTTGGGAATAAAGATCTATAGGGATAGATCGAGGCGGTTGATAGGTTTAAATCAAAGTGCATACATTGACAAGATCTTGAAAAGGTTCAAGATGGAGAACTCTAAGAAAGGTACAGTACCTGTTCAAAGAGGAACGATATTGAGTACGACTCAATGTCCAAGCTCAAAGGATGAGCAAGATAAAATGAAGGGAATCCCGTATGCATCTGCTATAGGATCCATCATGTATGCAATGATATGCACTAGGCCGGACGTGTCATGCGCCTTGAGCATGACAAGCCGATACCAGCAAAATCCTGGAAATAGTCATTGGATGGCTGTTAAGAACATACTTAAGTACCTAAGGAGGACTAAAGATATGTTCCTAATCTATGGATCTGGTGAGGAGGAACTCGTGGTAAAAGGTTACACGGATGCGAGTTTCCAAACTGATCGGGATGACTCACGATCACAATCGGGATACATTTTCATCCTAAATGGAGGAGCAGTCTCTTGGAAGAGCTCTAAACAAGATGTGGTGGCATTATCAACTACAGAGTCAGAATACATCGCCGCTTCATTAGCAGCTCAAGAAGCTGCATGGTTGAAGAAATTCATTGCCGATCTAGGGGTTGTCCCTTCCATTCAGGACCCCCTAGAAATTCTTTGTGATAATGAGGGTGCGATTGCTCAAATCAAGGAACCCCGTGCACATCAAAAGACTAGGCACATTGAGCGGAGATTCAACTACATAAGGGATGAAGTTGAAAAGGGAAAAATATGTATTCGCAAAGTTCATACGGATCAAAACATTGCGGATCCACTCACGAAGCTTCTTGAAAAGGCAAAGCATGAGGGTCATACTTGTGCCATGGGACTTTGATATTCTAGTGACTGGATTTGATTTTGTGATCTTGTATTTGGATATTAGAACCTTTTATTACTTGAATGAATTATATGGTTATAATGTTTCAACTAATGTTCCAATTTTGCATGTTTAATCCATGAGTAAATCATTTACTCTAAACATCCGTAGTCGTTCATGCCTGTGGGAACAAGTATGAGGGTAAGACTATTATGAACTTGGATTGGTAGATATTCATTTGGATGAATATATAGCAAAGGGTTGCTGCCAAAGTTCATAGATATTTATGGGATATAAATATTGGACTGACCCGCATTTCAAATATTACTACATGGAATCTTCTGGATTGATCATAAGTAAATTTGAGTAAAGGCGAATATCATTTGGTATCCTCTGACCTGAGATACATATTGGGTCTTGATATTCACCGGGTATTATACTTTGACTTAGTTCTTCGCTATTCTGAAACATGGCAGTACATAAGACTAAATTCAGGTATAGCACGAGGTGATTGTGAGAGACATATGTAATCAAGATGGGATTTGTTCCTATTATTCGTTGAGAGTAAGATGTCTAAGGCCTGCTAAAGTTAAGTCAATGGAGAATGATCATTCTGTGTCTCTAAGATTTAACATGACATCTGTGACAAAAGGATAGATGATTGTTTCACCTAAAACATTTTCGAGTAAGATACTTGAAGGGGATGATGTTATTGAATGGCACTTAGTCATACGTATTAAGGGTAGTAAACCGTTGTTAGGCGGTATTTACTGCTTGCATCAATCTTCTATGAATCTTGTGCAAGTGGGAGATTGTTGGATCTTATATTCCCAAGACACATACAAGATTGATGTGGTTAGTACGTTATGATCCAAGTCGGGTCATACCCAATAACAAGCTAGGCAAACACCGTTAAACATTTATTTGTTGATCATGATCAAGCAAATAAATCATGACACCAATTTAGAAAATGGGTTTTCTGAATTATTGCATTTGAGATAGAACAAATTATATGGATATTTTGTTCATGAGATATTATTTGTAATGTTGTTTAAATAAGTTAAATAACATCAAATATGAGAGTGTTTAAGTTATAAGATTAAAATTGGTTTAATTATATAACTTAATGAGTGATTAAAATGAATTAAAAGGGTGTTATATCAAAATGGGGGGAACCCATTTTGAATAAAACTTTCGGCCGCCCTTCTTGCCTTTCTTGGGATTCCTTGTCTTGTTTTAATACAAGACTTTAATCCCTTGGAAAAAACACTCAACCTCACTCTCTCTCACACACATGCAAAGAACTCTCTCTTCTCCATCTTGCTCTTCACATTCACGGACATAGAAGCTTGGAAGAGAAGACTTTGGGTGTTAACTTCCTAACAAGTTTGGTGCTTTGCAAGAGTTTGTGGGTATACAAGCTTGAGGTCTTCTCTTTTGAAGACTAGACATTCAAGAAAGATCATCTTCCTCTTCTTATCCGTATCCAACTTGCTTGTTCAAGAAAGGTAGTATTCATGTACATCCTATGGTTGGTTTTGATAGCATTTCTTTTCACATATATATGATCCTTGTTCTTGGGTTTGTTTTCTTGAACATATAAATGTTTATTTTCAGAATATAACACAAGTTTTAAACCACTTATATCCGCTGCGTTTTGTTGTTTAAATGGTTAAACATCCTTGTTAAAACTTGTAAAAACCCAACAATGGCATCTAGAGCCGGTTATGTGGAAAACTTGCTTCAAAAGTCCAAGAAAAGTTAGTTTTGTTGGACTTTTTCAACCCATTAGGGGCTGTTTTGATATGGATAAATGAATCCCTTATCTTTCAAAGTTTTATCTCACATGCTTTAGAATAAACCTTGAAAGATTAACATCAAGTGGTTGATTGTTTTGTTTGGACTAAACCCTAAAGTTTGGGTTCATGTTGGCCGAAACTTTAAGGGTTAAAAAGGGAGTTCATGGTTGTTCTTGGATGTTGTATTTGATACATATTTTGGTGCATAACATAGCCTTGACCTAATGTGTTTTGGTTTTGGATGAATGTGATTGTCATGTTTAGTTTTATTCATTAAAGGGTTGTAATAATAATTTTGGTGTTTGTATCTTTTGGGTTGTAATTTATTTATTCATTGGTTATGTAATAAATAGATTAGGTGCATTTCTTTTATTAGAAAAATTGTATTAGGATATGATTTTTAAAAGAAGATGCACAAGTTGGAGACTCAAGGAAAGATACAAAGGAAGAACTCAAAAGACATGGACACTTGAAGCATTTGGATGTGGATTCGAGTGGGAGTTCTTGGACACATTTTAATGTGTCATTATTAACCCTTAAGAAAGACCTAGTGACAACACTTGTGATGGCAAACAAGTGTGGTCACTTAGTGGCTATGGTTATGCACATATGATTGAATGGTTGTGCTTGTTTGGTTGTTTTGTTTTATGTTGGTTGTTTGATATATGGATATGCATAACTAACAAATTTATAAACATAACAAGCTGAAAATAAATGGTTCTTAATCATTAAGTGGTTAATAAAAGGTTATTAAAAGGATTAATGATTTTAAATAAAAGGGGTTTTATTAAAAGAACCATAGGGTACCATGTATTTGAAAGCATGCAAATGCAAGGTACATAGAGTTTTCTAAACTAGAATTATGAAAACTTAAAATGTCTTTTGAAAACAAGTTTATCACCATCCTTTTACACAACACTTAAGTCACTTGAAAACTCTTAATGGGATAAAGGTCACCTAACCATTTTGAGGGAACTTGTGATTTAAGGTGGGAATGCCATATTTGTGGGATAAAGATCACCTAACCACTTATATTGGTAAACTCACATGTGTGTGTAAGTAGGGTAACTTGATTTGCAAACCATGTTAAATGGATCACCTACAATATGGTTTACAAAAGGTGTTGATGGGATTAACATGCCGACTATACATAAGATGTTTAAGTCGATCCCATACCCTAGAAGTTGCAAAGGGTTGCAATTGTCAAACGTTGACTACCTTGTTAATTTAAATAATGGGATAAAGATCACCTAACCACTATTTAAATGTGACGTTGGATTCTAGAATTTTATTTTGTGTATGACACATAAAGAAATTTATAATTAAAAATGATAATATCGTAAATACTAAAATTGAACCTTGTTAAATTTTGTAGATGGCCACCAACAACAATGAAAATAATGATATTCCATCCGCTCACAACCTATCACTAAGAACCATTCTCCAAAAGGAGCGTCTAAACCATAACAATTTCATTGATTGGTTTCGAAACTTGAGAATTGTTCTCAAGCAAGAGAAACGGTCATATATCTTAGACGATCCGATTCCCGATGAACCCAATGAGGAAGATGAAGAGGCCTACTTGAATTGGGTGAAATACACTGAGGACTCGGTCCAAGTGTCTTGCCTCATGTTGGCAAGTATGACTCCGGATCTCCAAAAGGAGTACGAACATCACGGAGCATACGACATGATAACCCAGTTGAAGGAAACGTTCCAACAACAAGCAAGGGTAGAGCGCTTCGAAACGGTTCGAGCACTCCATGCATGTCGTATGGATGATACCCAATCGGTCTCATCTTATGTACTTAAGATGAAGAGCCACATAGACCGCCTCGAAAGGCTGAATTGTCCCGTCTCGAAAGAGTTGGCTACGGATTTGATCCTCAACTCTTTGTCAAAAAGGTTTGACAATTTTGTTATGAATTATAACATGAACGGTTGGGACAAGAACATAACTGAGCTTCACTCTATGCTCAAGACAGCCGAGGCGGCCATGGGTAAAAGGAGTTTACCCGTTCTCACCATCAATGAAGGTGGGAACAAGAAGAGGCCTCACCCCGCATCCAAGGCAAGTGTTGCCAAAGGTAAAGGGTACGTTGGGAGAAAGGGAAAGGGAGTGGTAAAAGTGCCACCACCAAAACCAGCGGAGAAGAAGCAAAAGGTTGCTTCGGATGACCCATGCTTTAAGTGTGGGGAGATAGGACATTGGGCAAGAAATTGTCCTGTCCATCTCAAAGAGTTGAAAGCAAAGAGGGATGCCGGGCAGACCTCAGGTACAATTTTCATGATTCATATTGATCTAAATATAATATCCTCTAACACATGGGTATTGGATACCGGATGTGGGACTCACATTTGCAATTTGTTGCAGGGGTTCAAAAGAAGTAAAAACTTCAACAAAGGGGATGTTAGCCTCTACATGGGGAATGGGGCAAAAGTTCAAGTTGAAGCCCGAGGGGACTACATCCTGAAGCTTCCAAATGGTTTGGAAGCAATTTTGAACAATGTTTTGTATGCTCCTAGTTTGACTAGGAACATTATTTCAGTTGCACAATTAAGACAATATGGTTATGTTTTGATGTTTATTGAAAATGAAATTCATGTTTCTTTAAATAACATCTTTTATTTTAAAGCTACTCCTATTAATGGTATTTATGAATTGGTTCATGAAAACACATTATATGATAGCTCGTTGTACCAAACCACCACCAAGAAGCTCAAATTAGATTTGAGTGACACCTATCTTTGGCATTGCCGTCTTGGTCATATAAACAAGAAGCGCATACAAACTCTTCAAAAGAATGGTCTTTTAAAAGCAAGTGAATATGATTCATTTGATGTATGTGAATCTTGTTTACAAGGCAAAATGACTAAGGCGCCTTTTAGTGGCAAAACCGAAAGGGCAAAAGATTTATTAGGTATCATACATTCGGATGTATGTGGTCCTTTTAAGCCAATGACTAGGTATAATGAAAGATACTTCATTACCTTTACCGACGACTATAGTAGGTATGGGTATGTGTACTTGTTAAGACACAAAGATGAAGCTTTTGAAATGTTCAAAACCTTCCAAAATGAAGTAGAAAATCAACTCAACAAATCAATAAAAATTCTTCGCACCGATAGAGGAGGTGAATACCTGAGTGATGCTTTTAGAGATCATCTTAGAAGTTGTGGGATTATCTCACAACTATCTCCACCTGGAACACCACAACACAATGGTGTGTCCGAAAGGAGAAATCGAACTCTATTAGATATGGTTCGATCTATGATGGCTGGAAGCTCATTGCCTCTATCATTTTGGGGCTTTGCTTTGCTCTCTGCGGCCCGTATTTTGAATATGGCCCCAACCAAGAAAGTGGAAAGGACACCTTTTGAAATATGGCATGGAAGGGTTCCATCTCTATCATATTTAAAGGTGTGGGGATGTGAGGCTTATGTAAAGACTCCCACCTCAAACAAGTTAGAAAGACGTTCCACTAAGTGTATTTTTATTGGATATCCTAGAGATTCTATGGGATATTATTTCTATGATCCATTGGAACAAAAGGAGTTTGTTGCCAAGAAGGGTGAGTTCTTGGAAGCCAAGTTCCTTATGGAAGGAGCTAGCAGTAGAACAGTGGATCTTGAGGAGGATCAAGGTCCACAACCCGATACACGTTTGGTTGACACTAGCACTCAACATGAGGATGTTGAGAATGATCAAATGGTTGATCAACACACACAAAACGTTCGCAAATCTGGTAGAACTAGTAATCCACCTGAAAGATATGGATTTTTCATGGATGGGTGCTATGTGGTTGATTCCGATGAACCAATCACATACCATGATGCAGTGTCCAATTTGGATTGTGACAAATGGCTTGAAGCCATGAATGTTGAGATGCAATCCATGTATGACAACCAAGTGTGGGACTTGGTTGTACCACCTCTTAACTCCAAGGTAGTTGGAAGTAAGTGGGTTTTCAAGAAGAAAACCGATATGCATGGAAACTTGGATACTTATAAAGCTAGACTTGTAGCAAAAGGTTTCACTCAAACTCAAGGGGTTGATTATGATGAGACTTTTTCGCCTGTTGCAATGCTAAAGTCTATTAGGATATTATTTGCCATAGCTGCTCATTATGATTATGAGATTTGGCAAATGGATGTCAAAACCGCTTTTCTAAATGGATATCTTGAGGAAGATGTCTATATGGTTCAGCCTGAAGGTTTTGTCGACCCAAAACATCCTAACAAAGTATGCAAGTTAAAGAAATCAATCTATGGATTGAAGCAAGCGTCAAGAAGTTGGAATCACCGTTTTGATGAAGAGGTAATTAAATTTGGGTTCATCAAAAATGCTGATGAGGCTTGTGTGTATAAAAAGGCTAGTGGGAGCATCATCACTTTCCTAGTATTGTATGTCGATGACATCCTACTATTTGGAAATGACATTCCAACCTTGGAAGGTATAAAAACCTGGCTTGGAAGCTGTTTTTCCATTAAGGATCTTGGTGAAGCCGCCTACATTTTGGGAATAAAGATCTATAGGGATAGATCGAGGCGGTTGATAGGTTTAAATCAAAGTGCATACATTGACAAGATCTTGAAAAGGTTCAAGATGGAGAACTCTAAGAAAGGTACAGTACCTATTCAAAGAGGAACGATATTGAGTACGACTCAATGTCCAAGCTCAAAGGATGAGCAAGATAAAATGAAGGGAATCCCGTATGCATCTGCTATAGGATCCATCATGTATGCAATGATATGCACTAGGCCGGACGTGTCATGCGCCTTGAGCATGACAAGCCGATACCAGCAAAATCCTGGAAATAGTCATTGGATGGCTGTTAAGAACATACTTAAGTACCTAAGGAGGACTAAAGATATGTTCCTAATCTATGGATCTGGTGAGGAGGAACTCGTGGTAAAAGGTTACACGGATGCGAGTTTCCAAACTGATCGGGATGACTCACGATCACAATCGGGATACATTTTCATCCTAAATGGAGGAGCAGTCTCTTGGAAGAGCTCTAAACAAGATGTGGTGGCATTATCAACTACAGAGTCAGAATACATCGCCGCTTCATTAGCAGCTCAAGAAGCTGCATGGTTGAAGAAATTCATTGCCGATCTAGGGGTTGTCCCTTCCATTCAGGACCCCCTAGAAATTCTTTGTGATAATGAGGGTGCGATTGCTCAAATCAAGGAACCCCGTGCACATCAAAAGACTAGGCACATTGAGCGGAGATTCAACTACATAAGGGATGAAGTTGAAAAGGGAAAAATATGTATTCGCAAAGTTCACACGGATCAAAACATTGCGGATCCACTCACGAAGCTTCTTGAAAAGGCAAAGCATGAGGGTCATACTTGTGCCATGGGACTTCGATATTCTAGTGACTGGATTTGATTTTGTGATCTTGTATTTGGATATTGGAACCTTTTATTACTTGAATGAATTATATGGTTATAATGTTTCAACTAATGTTCCAATTTTGCATGTTTAATCCATGAGTAAATCATTTACTCTAAACGTCCGTAGTCGTTCATGCCTGTGGGAACAAGTATGAGGGTAAGACTATTATGAACTTGGATTGGTAGATATTCATTTGGATGAATATATAGCAAAGGGTTGCTGCCAAAGTTCATAGATATTTATGGGATATAAATATTGGACTGACCCGCATTTCAAATATTACTACATGGAATCTTCTTGATTGATCATAAGTAAATTTGAGTAAAGGCGAATATCATTTGGTATCCTCTGACCTGAGATACATATTGGGTCTTGATATTCACCGGGTATTATACTTTGACTTAGTTCTTCGCTGTTCTGAAACATGGCAGTACATAAGACTAAATTCAGGTATAGCACGAGGTGATTGTGAGAGACGTATGTAATCAAGATGGGATTTGTTCCTCTTATTCGTTGAGAGTAAGATGTCTAAGGCCTGCTAAAGTTAAGTCAATGGAGAATGATCATTCTGTGTCTCTAAGATTTAACATGACATCTGTGACAAAAGGATAGATGATTGTTTCACCTAAAACATTTTCGAGTAAGATACTTGAAGGGGATGATGTTATTGAATGGCACTTAGTCATACGTATTAAGGGTAGTAAACCGTTGTTAGGCGGTATTTACTGCTTGCATCAATCTTCTATGAATCTTGTGCAAGTGGGAGATTGTTGGATCTTATATGCCCAAGACACATACAAGATTGATGTGGTTAGTACGTTATGATCCAAGTCGGGTCATACCCAATAACAAGCTAGGCAATTTAGATCATGATCAAGCAAATAAATCATGACACCAATTTAGAAAATGGGTTTTCTGAATTATTGCATTTGAGATAGAACAAATTATATGGATATTTTGTTCATGAGATATTATTTGTAATGTTGTTTAAATAAGTTAAATAACATCAAATATAAGAGTGTTTAAGTTATAAGATTAAAATTGGTTTAATTATATAACTTAATGAGTGATTAAAATGAATTAAAAGGGTGTTATATCAAAATGGGGGGAACCCATTTTGAATAAAACTTTCGGCCGCCCTTCTTGCCTTTCTTGGGATTCCTTGTCTTGTTTTAATACAAGACTTTAATCCCTTGGAAAAAACACTCAACCTCACTCTCTCTCACACACATGCAAAGAACTCTCTCTTCTCCATCTTGCTCTTCACATTCACGGACATAGAAGCTTGGAAGAGAAGACTTTGGGTGTTAACTTCCTAACAAGTTTGGTGCTTTGCAAGAGTTGTGGGTATACAAGCTTGAGGTCTTCTCTTTTGAAGACTAGACATTCAAGAAACATCATCTTCCTCCTCTTATCCGTATCCAACTTGCTTGTTCAAGAAAGGTAGTATTCATGTACATCCTATGGTTGGTTTTGATAGCATTTCTTTTCACATATATATGATCCTTGTTCTTGGGTTTGTTTTCTTGAACATATAAATGTTTATTTTCAGAATATAACACAAGTTTTAAACCCTTATATCCGCTGCGTTTTGTTGTTTAAATGGTTAAACATCCTTGTTAAAACTTGTAAAAACCCAACAATGTGGTCAGCAAGAAGGGAATGCCTATTGACCAGGAAAGAATAGAAGCCAACAAGAAATGGGCTACGCATAAGACTCCAACTAAGGTACAACAGTTTTTTTTGGTTGTCTGGTTACTACCAACGAGTCATCGAAGGGCTTTCGAAGGTCGCACAACCTCTTCCTGCATAACTCATAAGGGCACTACAAAAGTTAGGGTGATAAATAGAAGTCCGCATTTCCAGTTATGGAACAGAAAGTCTGACTCTATCGATACTATCCATTTTCAGTGGAAAACAAGCGATTTTGTAGTATATTGTGGTGCTTCCATCGAAGGTCTTGGTTGTGTGTTGACGCAATGTGAGAAGGTAATCTAATTCGCATCCCGTCAGTTGAAAGTTCATAAGAAGAACAACATGACATACAACTCAATGTTTAGAGTCCTTGATTTGTACATAAGATGTTGGACCAAAAGAACCAATGAGCCTGATCAGAAAAACCTTTAAGTCCCACGGACATTACAACAACTGAAGTAGTCTGCAACAGCTGAAGACATCAGCTGATAACAAGGTCTGAAGACAAAGTCTGAAGTGAAAGAGCTGAAGACAAAGTCTGAAGACAAGAGCTGAAGACAAAGTCTGAAGTGAAAGAGCTGAAGACAAAGACTGAAGACCAAGTTTCAGATGATTGTCACAACAGCTGAAGAAGACCTCTTCAGTAGTTGTGATGGTTTCCTTTCAGTAGTTGTATTTTCTTTTCTGTACTTGTAGTTTCAGTAGTTTTATGTTTCTTCATGTACTTAGAATACTAGAGATGTTCTCAGTTGTTGTGAACATTCTCAGTAGTTTGCTTACGTTCAGTAGTTTGTAATAATTCTGTTAGACGTCACTATCAAGTGACATCAGCAGACGTCACTATCAAGTGACATCAGCAGACGTCACATTCCTTTATATAAGGAATGCTGACCTAATTGTAATCAGTGCAGCTTAGGAAAACCTAGCAGCCGCCATACCGAAGCATGTGTGCATGAATGTTATTATCCCAATGCAGAAAACCCTATTTCTATATAACCGTGTACTGTTCCATTGAATATTTATTGTGTTCTTGCTATATTTGCTTAATTCTTGCTCTAATTCCGCTGTGATCAAACTCTAATTGATCAAACTTAGATCACTGATCCTAACAAATGGTATCAGAGCAGGTTAATCATTGATCGGTTTAACAATTGATCATTGAAACTGCTATTTTGATATCTATAGTTTGATCGAATTAGCATATGTGCAAGAATTGGTTATAAAGATTGATTTTCTGCTGCTTCTGGTTATTTAAATTGAGTTTCTTCTTTGTTCTTATTGAGTTTGTTGTGTTTTTGTGCTAAATCTTTTGAAACTTGATTGATTTGGTTTGAATCTGAGAATGACTACTCCATCTAATGATCCTCACAATACTGGCTCCTCAACCAAGCCTCCGATGCTGGTTAGGAATGAGTATAACATATGGCAACGAAGAATGCTCCATCACCTGTCTGTTAACAGTTCAGGTTGTTGGACATCTGTGGTTCACGGTCCACACAAGCCTATGGTGAACAATCCGGAGACCAATCAAATGGTTCCGAAGAAGAAGGAGCAATACTCAGATGAAGATCGTAAACTGTTTGAGAATGATGCTAAAGCCCATGGAATTCTGGCCATGGCACTGCCGAATGAAATCTATTCTGGGCTTATGCATCATGAAACTGCTCATGACCTCTGGAATGCTTTGAAGGAACAATTCGGAGGAACTGATGAGGTCTTAGCAAACAACAGAGAAATCCTCGCCCAACAATATGAGACATTCTCTCATAGGAAGGGTGAGACACTGACTCAACAGTTTGAGCGTTTCTCCTGCTTGATCTCTGAGCTGAAAATGGTCAAGCATGAGTACACTAACAGCCAGATGAACAACAGATTCCTCAGATCACTGCCTGAGAGATGGGACACATACACCATTGTCCTACACTCCAGTGCAAATCTGGATAGCCTATCTCTCACCCAACTCCATGGGAAACTGCTTACATTTGAAAGAGAGATAGAGCAGAAAAGGAAACTGGCATCATCAGGAAAGCTCTCTGATGACTTTGTACCAGGTAACACTGCCTTGGTCGGTCATGAGTCAGAATATGCTGGATCAGAAAGTCATTATGATGAGCATATAGATTTCTCTTCAAACAGTTCTGATCATGCATTTGTTGGTGTTGACAGTCATTCTGGGTGTAATAGTGATAATTTATGCTTTATCATGGATGATTTGCAAGGTATTGCTGATGATGATTTAGAAGAGATGGATATTTTGAGCCAAATGGCCCTGATCAATATCAGATCTCAAAAGTTCTACAAGAGAACTGGTAGGAAATTTCCAGGACTCTCTGGCAAAACCAAAGTTGGTTTTGACAAGAGTAAGTTGAGGTGTCACAAATGCCACAGGCTTGGGCACTTTGCAAGAGAGTGTAGATCAACTGGATCTAACTCCTCTGCACCCTTTGTGACCTTTCCAAGCAATAGCTCACAAAATAAAGGGCAACATCCTGCTAGTTCTGGTCATCACTCACAACCTCAATCTCCTGCATACTTTGTCCCTCAGGGTCCAATGCCATATCCTTATCCCTGCTATTACATGCCACAGCCAAATCCTGTTCATGTCCCTATAGCACAACAACCTCAAGCCCTACCTGAGCCTCAACCATCTCCATCACAATCTCAACCTCATCACAGCTTCTTCACACCAGGAGGTGTTGACTGGAGCAGCTTACCAGATGATCTTTCTGGTTTCAATGAGCAATTATCTGCTGGTGCTGGTCAACATGGTGGTGAGCATCCTTTTGGGAATCTTGCTCTCATGGCCCTGGAGTCTACTAAGGGTTCCTGCTCCGATGCTTCATCTTCACAGGTAACCCAGGTATCTTCTGAGGCTAAAGCCAAGTTATGTTCTGAATCATGCATAGCTACCTTTGTCTCTATTAGAGAGGCAAATGTAGCTTTAATCAATCAAAATCTTGAGCTTGAGAAAACTATTTCCAAAAGAAAAGATGAGTATGTGTCTGCACTTAATGACAAAGATGATGAGATTTACAAGCTTAAATGCCATCTTAATGATGAAAAGGCTAAGGTAGAGGTCATACTCGAGAACCACAGAAGTCTCAAAGAGACACTTGCAGCTACCCAAGTTAAGTGTGATCGCTGGGTAACATCCTGCAAGGGATTTGAAATGCTTCTCAGCAAGCAAACAGCTTCAAATGTGAAGTTTGGAATAGGTTACAATCATACTGCACCACCTACTGATTTTACTTCAAAAGTAATAGTAAAATCTGAAGGTGAAAGTAATTTCCAAACCACATCATCATGTGATTCATCCTCAAATGATAATACAAAATTAGAGGATGAAGTCCCTCAAAGTACTCCAAGTACTGAAGGGCAAGTCACAACATCTGAAAAGCATTTCAAATCTGACGAAATAAAAGGAGTAACAACTGCTGAGGAATCTATCATACAGTCTTTCAGGACGGATAGAGAACAGCTGAAGAACAAGTCTTCAGTTGTTACCGATCCTTCTGTACTTAACACAAGTACTGAAAGGAGGAAAGTACTGAAGATCACACCTTCAGTAGTTTCCACTTCAGCAGTTGATCAATCCAAGATGAAGAATAAGCCATGTGAAATATGTGGTAAATTCAATCATCTATCTGATGAATGCTGGTACAAAAAGGGTTCCAAACTCAACAGAGATAAGCTCATTAAAGAAGAGATAAATAAAATGAAAAATGAGTTTGAAACCAAGTTTGTACCACAGTCATCTCAAACTGATAAACCCAAGGCCTCACCAAAATCCAAAAAGAAGGATGGGGTTTATCAGAAAACAGCTGATCGTGCTTCTCATGATAAACATCAGACGAAGTCTGTGAATTTCAAGGAGGAAATGGTGGGTCACAGGAACTCATCAAAAACAAATACTGATGTGTCAAATGAGCTGAAGGCTTTAGCAACAAATCAGACACAACTTGTTATGATGGTTCAGCATTTGTTGGGGAGAGTTAACCAACTAGATGCACCTGTGATCAAACCACTGAAAAGGAAATCCAAGCCCAAATCTAAGAATTCCATTTCAGCACCATCTCCACCTTCATCAGCTGTTAATCATGAGAAACAAGTTATGGTTAAATCTGTTGATGAAAACAGACCCAAAACCAAAAAGGTTTGGGTCTCTAAAGCTAACTAGTTTCTTCTGATAAATGCAGGGTTCTTCAGCATGCCAAAGAAGCATCTGGTATGTAGACAGTGGAGGATCTATGCATATGACTGGGAGCAGTTCTCTTCTTAATGACTACTCTCAAGGAAAGAAGGGATTTGTCTCATTTGGAAATGATGCTAAGGGTTACATCATCGGGAAAGGATTTGTGTCAAATGGAGAAATCAGATTTGATGATGTTAACCATGTGGAGAATCTCAAGTATAATCTATTGAGTGTCAGTCAGATGTGTGATAAAGGGCATGTTGCACTTTTCACAAGCCAGAACTGCCGGATTCTGTCTTCCAAAGTTCTGAGGCTGATTGACAAGGTATTGGATGAACATACTCTCCTGAAGGCCAACAGGATAGGAAGAGTATATGCCTTGGATCTGTCAAAGAAGATTGCGTTAAAAGGTCATCCTTGCCTGTTCTCCAAGGCCTCTCCTCAGGAATCTAAACTGTGGCATAGAAGGCTGGGTCATGTTAATCTCAAAAACATGAATCAGCTGATCCACAATAGTTTAGTAAGAGGTCTACCAATAAAGGAGTTCCTCTGTGATGAAACCTGCACTGCTTGTTTAAAAGGAAAACAACACAAAGTCTCATTCCCTCCTATAGAAGAACCAAAGTCCACTGCCTGCTTGCAATTACTGCACATGGATCTCTTTGGTCCTGTGAGAGTAATGAGCATGGCAAAGAAGAAATACTGTCTGGTAATTGTGGATGATTACTCCAGATTTGTATGGACCTTCTTCTTGCATTCAAAGGATGAGGCTGCTCAGACAATTATTAACTTTGTGTTGTATGTTGAGAAGCAGTATTCCCTATCAGTCAAGTGTATAAGAAGTGATAATGGAACTGAATTTAGAAACCATACACTTGATGATTTCTACCTTTCAAAAGGAATCAAGAGGCAGTATAGCATTCCAAGGACTCCAGAACAAAATGGAGTAGTGGAGAGAAAGAACAGGACCCTAATTGAAGCTGCAAGGTCCATGTTGGCTGACTCTGGTTTGCCACTGACCTTTTGGGCTGAAGCTGTCAACACAGCATGCTATGTGCAAAATAGAGCTCTAGTGAATCAGAGGTTGATGAAGACTCCTTATGAAGTTCTACATCATTTGGCTCCTCTAATTTCATTCTTCAGAGCATTTGGGTGTCCTTGTTACATTCTCAACACAAAGGATCAACTCCAAAAGTTTGATTCTAAGGTGGATGCAGGGTATTTTGTTGGGTACTCATCCACTTGCAAGGCTTACAGAGTGTTCAACTGTAGAACAAAGATGGTTGAACAAACCTTGCATGTGAAGTTCAATGAATCTCCTAAGGACAAAATCCCACAAAACCTTGTGGAGTTGTTTGATCTGGACATACTGCAATATGTTCCTTATCAGCCTCCAGCTGTTGCAGATCATGTGAATTCATCACCTTCTGCAGCTAGTCATCCATCTGGTGGTACTGATGTTCATGATGATCCCAGTACTCACCTATTCAAGTTTAGTGATCAACTACCTGAGTCTACTCAACTTGATGTTCCTGTAGCTTCAGTAGCACCATCCACAACAAATGCTGATGAGATTTCTGAATCCTCTACTTCATTTGACCTGCTATCTAACACTTGGTTTCAAGAATCTGGATCAACATCTGTTGCTGCTGAGCGTGCTACAAACACTTGCACAGATCTCATAGTGTATCCAGAGCTGAAGAATCACCCAACGTCTCAAATCATTGGTGATATCAATGCTGGTGTCTCAACTAGAAGTCAATTGTCCAACACCTAGTGTTAAGGCTTGGTATGCTGCAGCTAGAATAAGTGACAACTACTGATGATCTCAGTCAACAAGTACTGATGAGCATTCGTATACTACTGTCACAAATAAGTACTGAAGTTCTTTTATCCTCAGTAGTTTTCATAAATACTGAAGACTAAATTACTTAAAAGTACTGAAGTACTCATCTGTTGAAAAGAACTGATGTGGTTACAACTACTGCTGTAGTTACAACTGCTGATGTCATAATAACAGATAAGTACTGATGACCTATGAAACATCTGAAACTCAGACAAAGTCTGATGAAGTGTTGAGGTCAGAATGAAACAGCTGATGAGCTAAGAATTGACGACAACAGCTGATGAGAAATTTTTCTCTTCAGTTGTTTCTACAACTGCTGCTTCACTTCAAACAACTGAAGCCAAAATCATGTCTTCAGTAGTTTCACAACTACTGATGACTAATACCAAGTCTTCAGTTGTTACTTCTGAAAGTTAAAACCAGGTCTTCAGTTGTTTTCAAACAACTGATGACAGCACCAACACTTTCAGTCGTTTTATATCAGTTTTTTTCCCTATAAATACCTAAACCTACTTTCAGACGTTTCATTAGCCGTTTTCCGTCCTTCACTCTCTCAACAATGGCGACCATGAAACTCAAACCCAGACACAACTGTGTTGCCTACCTCTCGAAATCGGCCTTCTGGAACAAATTTGATAACGCCATCGATCTTATGGTAGATTCCCAGTACCGAACCGCGTTTCTTCTGAATCCTACCATCTACCCCGATTCCCTAAGCCAGTTCTGGACCAACGTCTCTGTGCAAACTAGTGAGAATGATAGCCAAATCACTCTCCAGTCGTTGGTCAACCAGAAACAGGTGGTCATCACTCCAGACATCATTCGACAAACCCTAGATCTACATGATGCCACCTGTGTCACAGAATACCGAAAGGCACAACCAATATGTCTTTCATCAACAACGGGTATGAAGGAGACTTAAGTGCTACCACCATTCTGAAGAAGCACTTCCATGATGCTGAACGTCTTATATTCCACATGGTGAATGTCTGCCTTTCACCAAAAACCTCCTCATGGGATCAAATGTCTTCCCGATGGCAACATGTATTATACTCTATCTTTGAACGACAAACTTTAAATTTTTCTGAGATAGTGTTTATGGAACTAAAGGATCTGGCCTTGAAACCTGTGGCAAATAGATG
The DNA here is from genome assembly GCA_025506505.1 of Flaveria sonorensis. Lineage (NCBI taxonomy): Eukaryota > Viridiplantae > Streptophyta > Magnoliopsida > Asterales > Asteraceae > Flaveria > Flaveria sonorensis. The sequence goes on along the minus strand of CM046425.1, from coordinate 20,951,776 downwards.
GATATTATATCCCAGGTTTCTCATGGCCATAATTTTAACACAGCTAAAATCAGACGGCCTTGTTGGCCTTGGAGTCCCTGCTCTGGCTGTATTGCCTGAAGTATACTCCAGGCACAACTCTGACCCTACAATGAAAGGGGCTGCCCGGCTGCTCAAACCCAAGCAGCGGGAACCCACAGCCTCCACTTCCAGATCCAAAGTCCCCACCAAACCCAAAACCAAAAAGCCCAAAAAGGCTACTCAGGGAGATGAGTCCCCTGAGGATGCCCCTGTAACACCAATACAGGTAACACTTACTGGTTCTAACCCCCCAGTAGTGTCAATGACTCCACCAGCCCTAGCCACTCAGGCATCCTCTCAACAGGATCCTGATGCAACCATAATTGGGGATACCACAATGCTAGAACCTATCTTAATTGAGAAGGTTACCATTGAAGAGCACCAGTCACCCCGGGTGCAATCTGCTTCAAACCTATCTCCAAATGCAACCGCCCCTCAAAGCCCAACATTATTGTTGCACAAGTGTTGAGTCAGCTGCATTCCTCTCCTCCTCCCCAGACACCAATTACAATGGGGAGAACCTCAACAGCTGAGGAAGAGGACAAAAATGCTGCTGATAACCCACAGCACAGGGGTTATAATGTTCAATCTCCCCGTGTAGAGGAGGAGGTTAGAACATCTGGTGAGGCTGCCACTTCTACTGATTCAGCAAATGAACAGGATGAAGTTGGTAACATCTCTAAGACCTCACCAGAGGCAACTGCCAATGAAGGACTCAGTCCTGAGGCAGGAAGTCCCCAGAACCAAGAACAAGGGGCACATGCTACAACTGATCTACACTCAGGGCATGTACATCCTGATTCAATCAGGAGGTCAGATGATTCAGCAAAGACTGATGATGACCTGGGCTTTTTCTTTGATGTTTTAGCCCATAACACAATCCTTGAGGCTGAGGTGAGCAGACTCAAAGAACTGCTTGCCAAAATGTCTCAGGATCAAAGTCCATCTGCCCCAATAAACCCACAGATGGCACCTTCATCTGAAGGTTTACCAAACACTCAGCCACTACACTCAACTGAGCCACCAGCCACTGTTTTTGGCACCACCTCTCAGGGACAGAACCCCTCTGAGCAGATGGTTGCTACCTTTCAAAATTCCTTATCTCTCATCACTCCCATCATCAATGAGATTGTGCATAAAGCCATTGATGAGAGGATTTCCTCAAATCTACAAACACTTGTTGATGATGCTGTGCAAAGGAAGATTTCTGCCATTCAAACCCCTGCACCCAGTGCACCCAAAAAGGGGGAGTCTAAGGCAGTGAAAGAACGAAAAAGAAAGAGTGTGGAAAATGAGAAACAAGAGAAAGAAAAGGAAAAACAGCTGATCACATACAAAAGAAAGAAAAGTGCTGAAACTCAAAAGGCTGATGAAGAGAAATCATTGGAAGATCTGATTAAAGAAGCCGATGAAGCTCACAGCAGATCAATGGACAGAATAATAGATCAACTCTTCAGACAGGGCTTTGATACAGCCACATTAGACACTGAGATCAGAAAGCTGGTGATTGAAGAGATACAAGAAAGATGGGCCAGTTATAGTTTGATGGAAAGGGAGAGGTTGGAAATAATGATCAGGTTTACTGCAAAATACTTAGGAAGATCATTAATTGAGATTAAATCATGGACCAGAGACAGTATTCTGGCAATAACCACCAGAATCTGTACTTCTGAAGCATTCAACAAGGGGTTAATTATCGAAGCACTAGATGAAGCAGGTGCTGGGAAGAGAACTGATATGGCCAAGCTTTCCAAAGCCAAACTCACCATAAAAATGCTAGATCGGCCTTCCCAAACTCCCTCTCAAAAACAACCAACCCCACAACTCTCCAAATCAACTCAACCCTCAAAACCAACTCCCTTACCCCAAAAACCACCTCAAACCACATCCAGTGATGCACCCAGAAGGAGGAGAAGGGTGTTGAGGATGGTAGAAGAAGAAGAAGAAGACGATGAAGAAGATAGTCTGCCAATCTCTGCTGTTCTAAAATTACCTGAGCCCAGAAGTCAACAAATGATTACACCAGACTTTCAGAGGCAAATGGTGAAAGTTAAGATTGAAGAAGAAGAACAGCAGAAACAGCACGATGAGCAACTTTTGAAGATGATTGACAAAGAGTTTCCTCAGTCATCATCTATACAAGCCATGAAGAAACACGCTCAAAGGCTGTATGCTCTCAGGTATACCTTTCAATATCAAAAGGAGAGAGTAAGGATTTGTCCAGACCCCAGGGTTAGTTCTAGAATTCATAAGAAATCCATACCAAGTAGATACAATGGCCAAGTGAGAAAGACCATAGATGCTGCTATTATGTTGGCCATTGTAGTCTCACCCTGGGAAATACTTGAAGACTTTAAGAGAGCCTACAAGTCAAAGATGACCCCTCAAACTCTAATGGATAACAAAATGGTCAAGAAGGGGTTGTTATACAAGAGGCTTGAAGAGATCAAGAAAAATGAACTCCAGTTGTTATTAGAAGGGACTCACCCAGATGAATTTGCTTACAGAGAGATAACAACTGTTGAGTTGAAAAATGGAAAGACGTTAAAGTACTTATCAGAGTACTATGGCCCAGAGTTCTTCTTCGAAGGAGAAGCAGAAGAACTCACTAAGGAGGAACAAGTTGTTCTCCTTGAGGCCTACGTCAGAGAGTCTTATAGACTCATCAATGGGAAGTAGGTTTCATGGTTGGGATAACGGCTCTGTGTCCAGTTCCCCAAGACAGAGTTCCCTTCCATCCTTTGACATTCACATCTACTGAAACCTGTTCCCTGGCCTGTGCTTATCCTATATCTCTTAAGCTGATCAAGAGAGTATTTCTGCCAAGAATAAGTGGGACCTCAATAAGCTTAAAGGTTTTGGCTGCATTGGTTCAGGGGAGTTTGTTGGACCAAAAGAACCAATGAGCCTGATCAGAAAAACCTTTAAGTCCCACGGACATTACAACAACTGAAGTAGTCTGCAATAGCTGAAGACATCAGCTGATAACAAGGTCTGAAGACAAAGTCTGAAGTGAAAGAGCTAAAGACAAAGTCTAAAGACAAGAGCTGAAGACAAAGTCTGAAGTGAAAGAGCTGAAGACAAAGACTGAAGACCAAGTTTCAGATGATTGTCACAACAGCTGAAGAAGACCTCTTCAGTAGTTGTGATGGTTTCCTTTCAGTAGTTGTATTTTCTTTTCTGTACTTGTAGTTTCAGTAGTTTTATGTTTCTTCGTGTACTTAGAATACTAGAGATGTTCTCAGTTGTTGTGAACATTCTCAGTAGTTTGCTTACGTTCAGTAGTTTGTAATAATTCTGTTAGACGTCACTATCAAGTGACATCAGCAGACGTCACATTCCTTTATAAGGAATGCTGACCTAATTGTAATCAGTGCAGCTTAGGAAAACCTAGCAGCCGCCATACCGAAGCATGTGTGCATGAATGTTATTATCCCAATGCAGAAAACCCTATTTCTATATAACCGTGTACTGTTCCATTGAATATTTATTGTGTTCTTGCTATATTTGCTTAATTCTTGCTCTAATTCCGCTGTGATCAAACTCTAATTGATCAAACTTAGATCACTGATCCTAACATAAGATATATAGGGATTACTTGTACGGTACCAAATGCATCACGACATCAACCACAAGAGCCTTTAGTATATCTTTGAAACGAAGGAGCTGAACATAAGACAATGTCATTGGGTCGACCGGTTGAACGACTATGACAATATAATGAAGTACCAGCTAGGTAAGGCTAATGTGGTAGCCGATGCCCTAAGTCAAAAGTAAACACCTAAACCAAAGCGAGTGCGAGCATTAAAGCTTACCATTCATGCCAAAGTGCCTCATCAAATACGTAATGCTCAAATTGAGGCTTTGAAGGACGAGAATCTGAAGGAATGTACATTGGATTATCCTGACATAAGATAGGTATAGATCTTATGCCTATTACGCTTGATAGTTCAATGTGGTTGTCAACATGGATTGGTTGTCCAAGAACCAAGCTGAATTTATCTGTTGCTAAAGGTCGTTCACACACCACTTCTTGGTGGTGAAGTCTTAGACATCACATCTTGTATGAAGGCCCATAAGTACTTATGCAAGGGTCATACTGCCATTTGAGCTACGATCACCAAGAAAGCAACTGAGGAAAAGAGGATCAAAGAGATCCCTATCGTGTTTTACCTTCCTAAAGTTTTCATAGAAGATTTACCTGGTTTTCCCCAGAAAAACAGATCGAGTTTTATATCAATTTGACACATTGGGTCGCACCTATTGCTAGAGCACCTTACAGATTAGCTTCGACCATTAAAGCTTACCATTAATGCCAAAGTTCCTGATCAAATACGTAATGCTTAAATTGAGGCTTTAAAGGACGAGAATCTGAAGGCTGAACCCATGCAAGACATTGAAAAGCAATTAGTGATAAAATCCGAAGGAATTCCTTATATCATTGAAGGAATATAGATTTTTCTCTATGTAAATTTACAAGAGCTGGTAATAAATAAAACTCATCCGACTCGATATCCCATTCATCGAGGTTCAGGTAAGATGTACCATGATTTGAAAGTTCTTTATCGATGGCAGAATATGAAAGGAGATATCACCATCCATGTAAGCAAGTGTTTAACTTGTTCTAAAGTTAAGGTGGAATATCAAGGACCATCTGGTTTACTCCAACAACCACAAAATTTCCAGAATGGAAGTTGGAGTAGATCTCAATAGATTTCATTATAAAGTTACATCAAACCCTTAGTGGATGCGATACTATTTGGGTAATAGTAGATGGCTTGGAAAAATCCGCACACTTCTTGTATATTAGAGAGACTAATTGAATTCAGAAGTTAACTCGCACCTATCTAAGACAAAAAGTCTCTTGGCATGAGGTGCTAGTTTTGCATCATCTCTGATCGCGACACTCAATTCATTCATTATTTTTGAAGGTCATAGCAAATGTCATTAGGAACATGGTTGGATAGGAGCACAACGTATCATTTGCAAACTGATAGTCAGAATGAGCGTATGACTCAGACTCTAGAAGACATGTTGCGAGCATGTGTTATTGATTTTGGCATTAGTGTGCAAACACACTCACCCTTGATTAAAGTCTCTTACGATAACAGCTACCACACGGAGATCAATGTTGCACTATTTGAGACACTCTATGGAAGTGCTGATTACCTATATGTTAGGCAGAAGTTGAAGGAAAGTCAACTTACAGGTCCTGAGCTTGGGCACGCGACGACTAAGAAAATCATACAAATTCTTAACCCCAGGGTAGCAACACGTGACTATAAAAAAAGGATTTACATGGCCTAACGCCAAGAAAATCCATCAAATATCAAAATCCACAACAAGGTATTTCGAAAAGTGTCACCTTAGAAAGGTGCAATTTGTTTTGAGAAAAAAAAAGTAAAGCTAAACCCGCACTACGTTGGATCTTTTCAGATTGACAAAAGGGTTGGTCCAATAGATTAACAACTCAATTCGCCTACAGAACTCAGCGGAGTGCATGAAGTGTTACATGTTTCAAACCTGAAGAAATGCCTGTCCGTTGAGACACACATCGCTCAGTTAAACGAGATTCATATGAATAAATAATTATGTCTGGTTGAGGAACCAATTGAAATAATGGACCAAGTGGTCAAAAATACTCAAGCAAAATTTTACCCCTATCATTAAAGTTAGTTTGAACTCTAAGTGTGGACCAGAGTTTACTTGGAACACGAGAATCGTATAAAAGAAAAATATCCAGAATTACTCAAAGATGCGCCGTAAAGCGCCAATGGTACCGGTTGAGAATTTCGGGGTGAAATTCCTTCAACAAGGGGATGATGTGACAACCATGAAATTTTAGTCCGTCTTTTACCGGAGTTAGCTAAATTTTGGGACGAAATTTCTTTCAACATGTGGATGATGTGACACCCGGCATTTTCTGATCACTTTCTGATCAACACGATCATGGTTTTCCAATCATACATTCATGAATTTAATATTGTTTACTTAAATGCATCATTTATTGCACAAACATTCATGATTCTTTCATGTAACGGTAATTCAGAGAATTGCCAGATCGCACGCGCGTCTGTCCCCGAATGTTGGTGACTTGTTAAAAATTTTTTTAAATAATCATAATTGGTGTGAAATTATGTGTTATATGATTATATGATTAAATGTGTAGTTTGGTTGTGAAAATTGGGAATTTTCTGGCATTTACGCGTTTTTGCGGATTTTCAGCTTTTAACGCCTAATTATTATAAATATGCCTTTAATGAATATTATTTCATGTTATTAATGTTTGTTTGATATTATATGAGCATTTGGAGGTTTTGGTGTATAAAAAGTTCAATCGTGTAGCGTTAAAACGATTTTTATAAAAGACGGGGGCCTTTCTTGTAAAAATAAAGTATAAAACCCAACCCCAACCCTAATCCCCTCATTCCATCCATCCCCTTCCCTTTTCTCCTCCTTTTTTTTTGAAACTATACTCACAAGAACACACACACACGTTTTGCTCTGATTCTTGCATCTAGAGTTGGAATTCGGACGTTTCTTGCATCAAAACACTTGTAGCACGTGATTCCTTGCATCAACATGAAAGTTTTATGTTTGATTTCATGTTTTTTGATTATCATGATGAACATGAACCCAAGAAATCCAAACTCGAGTCAAAACTTGAAATTGATTGAAACTGATGATTGATTATGTGTTAGTATTCAATATAATGATGTTTGTGTGGATTGGTTTTGTGAAATTGTGTTGTTCTGATCAAAACCCGAGACTTACTTATAATGTAAACTTTAATTTGGGGCATTTGTATAAATTTTATGAATTAGATCAAATTGGATTGAATTTATGGTTCTAGGATGTTAGTTGATGCTAATGGATGAAAAGTCATCTTTTGAACTTTTGTTTCGGCTCGGTTTTTGAGTATTTTCCATTAAAGGAAACTTTTTGGGTAAGTTGGTTTATAAATGATGATTTATGCATGTTTGATGATATGTGATGATTGTTATATGATGTTGAGAGCATAAAAAAGGATCAGATCAATCTGGAACTCGATCTAGCGGTTAGGTGGTACCCCTAGTAGGTCTTCGGGAAACACATCAGGGAAATCACATATTACTGGCACGCCTGATAGTTGAGGCATGATAGCACCCATATCCTTCACATAAGCCAAGTAAGCACCACACCTGCGTCTCATAAACTTCTCGGTCGTGATCATCGAGATTACTCGCGGTGTATTGCACTCCTTGTCTCCATGTATCGTAACCAAACTGCCATCGGGCGCACTCAGACCAATCGTCTTCTTTCGGCACATGATGTTCGCTTTGTAGGCCGCCAACCAATCCATCCCTAACACCACATCAAAACCTCCTAGGGCCATCACATACAATCTAGCAGGAAACTTATGACCGTCCAACTCTACGAGGCAATCGTCTATCACATCAGTCACTTTGGTAGACTTTCCTATCGTTGTCTCTACATAGAAGGGCACGTCTATCTTCTTATTCTTACCATGCATTTCACGACAAAAGGTAGCAGATACAAAACTTCTACTAGCACCCGAATCAAAGAGCACAGAAGCATACAGTTGGTTAACCAAAAACATACCTGAAACTACTTCAGGGTCCACTCTGGCTTCTTCCCGGGTCATGTTGAAGGCCCTTTCCTTGGCTTTGGTGTTCTCACTCCTCCCTTTCTTGCCCATAGTCTGAGTCCCTGAGCTCCCTGCTCCACCTTTCTTGCAATCTCGGCCCGAGTGGCCTACCTCCCCACACTGATAACACTGTGGTACCCAGCACTTCTAGCATAATGGCCTTCGCCTCCACACTTAAAACACCGATTCGTCCCCACTCTACATTCACCCAAGTGAACCTTCCCACACTTCTTACATTCCCTTTTGTTACCCTTTTGTTCAATCCTGGGCGGCGATCGTCAATCCTCATTTTCTTTTCCCCGATCCCATAATGGTCACCCCTGAATTACTTCCCATTACCATTCTTGTTCTAACTATTTTCAACCTTCCTCTGAATTGGCACATGATCCCTCTCATCATACAACCTTCCGTCCAAATCTACTACAGACCTAAAAGTGCTCATTCTAGTAGCTATCATATTCCTCCTGATATCCCCAAGCAGACCCTGCATGTATCTCTTGATCTTCTTGGACTCTAGGGTTACTAGATCCGGTATGAGACTCGCAAGCTCATTGAACTTGGAGGTATACTCTTGATGAGTCATGTTTCCAGCCTCCAAATGCAAGAACTCCTTCTCAATTTTGTCCAACTCCCGACGTGGACAATACTCCTCCAGTACTAGTTCCTTCAATTTCGACTACCTCATCCTTGCAACAGATTGTTTCCCCTCGGCTTGGACAGCGTCGTCCCACCAGCATAATGCCGAGTCAACAAAAGAATGGGAGGAAAACTTCACCTTTTGATCCTCCCAACACCCACTGTGTCTAGGACTGCATCCATCTCTCAAACCCAACGATGAGCAGCAGTAGCATTGCCGTTACCATCAAAGGTCGAGGGTTTGCACCTATGAAACTCCCCATAGGTGTACCCCTTAGCGGTCTCCTTCTCCCCCTCGCTATCTTCATCAGGGATTACCACCTAGGGACTAGATGGCCCTTCATCAGCTTTCTCCTTTTCCCCGGAACCTTTGGTCTTTTCACCATCCTTTACTGCCCTCAATACCTCGGTCACCACTGAAGGTAACACGTTTGGCATGACGTTGTAGACTTCGTCAGCAATAGCTTCCTTTACTGTAGACTTGAGGGTGGCTGATCCTTCACCCTCTTGGTGGCTATGAATATCCGTGTCCTTATGAACTATCTCGGGAGCCTTAGCTTTGCTTCGGGTGACACGTGGCCCAGTATTACGCCCGCCACGAGCACCTTCTTGGGTTGCCTTCCCAGGTTTCCTACCCACCATAAGATCTACCTCCTATAAGATTCAAGCACTACCAAGGTCATTCAAAGTAATAGCTCAGATTATATCAAGTATAGTAAGTCCCTAATTACAGTAGCCAGTTGTGATTAGCCATTTACTTTCCTCTTCATCCCCCAACCATTCCCTATCCAGACTATATTAGTGTCCAAATCTGCTAAGCACATAAATCAAATAGCACACGCATGTAATACCGGTTACTTATGAAAAATTACCTGATGGCATGTAGCTACTTGGGTTGGCATCCTTCCATTCGGTCTCATTTTGAAAATATTTACCCATTTCTCTTAAACTTTGGCTCTGATACCAACTTGTAAGGCTCCGTTCCCAGAAACCTCACAGTTGGACAATCACAACATTTTTCATATAAGATAAATACATTTCATAAAAACATCGCAGCGGTTTTAGTTATCAAAAACCATTCATGCATTAATATTTGGTGTTGCTAAACAATACTTCATTGTAATTTAACAGTTATAAAAGTATCATTCAATTATGTTACAAAGCAACAAAAATCATCATGCACGAATGGATACCAGTCTTTGCCCGGAAGTAGCCTCATCCGCGTGCCATCCTCAGCAACATCCTTACCTGCCAACTGATATGCATATAAAAGTTAGTGTTGCTGAGTGAGTTCTAGTTTGATAATATAGAAAAATACACTTTGTAACTTCATTTGGTGATCATTCATCAATATACATAATCAATCATAAAGTGATTCATTATCTTTCTTTCTTTCATTAACTTTCTCTTTCATTAACTAGGATTGCACAAAGCAAGAGCCTACATTGTTGGTTGGCAACAGACGCCGAACCCCTGTCGGCAAACGTTTATCATGGTAGCTGACCCAGCGAAAGTTGATCCACACTGCTAGGCACGAAGCCTGCTCATGAACTAGGATTCCATTCATTCATTGGTCAATCCCCAGGATTGACCCTAGATGTGCATCCTCATGGGCTATACAGCCGCAAATCAGTTGAGCTAACGACAACAAGGTCGTGCACCTCCATTCATTGTGCTTGCAAGGCTTTTCATTCATCGTAAGGGCCCGGGGGAACATTCATTAAGTTTCACTATTCTTCTTTTATTCTTTCGTGTCCACTTGTTATGGATAATACTTATTAAGATGCATATTACATAATCACATAACATGAAAATATTACAGACATAGAAAAAGCAGCACATAAAAGAGAACCAAGCATAATAATCTTTAAACAAGCATAATCTTTCCTTATACAGAAGTTCTCCATACTTAGCATCTATTCCCAAAATTTCCAGAAATCCCAAGTCTTTAGACAAATGCGGATGAACTTAGACAAATGCGGATGAACTTAGACAAATGCGGATGAGTACAACAAATGCGGATGAACAAATGCGGATGACCAAATGCAGATGAACAAATGCACATGAAACGAATGCGGATGACTAAAGCAATAGACATGGACACTGTAGAAAATGCGCATGGGCAAAACAAATGCAGATGAACAGTTAGCAAATGCGCCTGAGCAAAACAAATGCGGTTGAACACTTAGCAAATGCGCCTGAAGACATAACAAATGTGCATGAAGACATAACAAATGCGCATGAAGACATAACAAATGCGCATGAACTAAAGACTAACTGTTAAATGCGGATGGATATAAAAACTAACCTGAAATGCAACTTATGCCATTACCAGAACCCAATCATCATTCTAGCATGAACACAGCTTAGATCTATCAATCTAACACTTTGAACATCATAAACTTTAAACGATCAACAAGAGAAGCACATAACAAACCATAACATCAACATCATTCGCACCATACATAAAAAATCATAACTTGTTTCGAAAATATCCGTCAACCAGCCCCCAAATAAGCAAAAAACATTTAAAAGAGGGGATCTAGAACTCACCTCTACTGCTTTCGAGTAAAACTCCACCAAACCCAAGGGCAACCTGTAGTTCAAATGCCTAAACACACCAAAACACAAAACTAAGCACAAAGAACACCTAAGAATCGGTTCAAAAGCTGAAAATTCAGCTGAAACCGAACCAATAACACAAGAAAATACACACCTTCGAAAATTTAGCTTTCTCTCACTAGAAACCGAGAGAACTTCAGTTCTTCTTTCTTGCTCCAGCCAAAAAGCAGAAGTGAAAAAGTAGTGGCATGGGCGGCCATGCCCTTTTAAACCATAAAATAATAAGGTTTTGTACTTTGTACACTTTACCCCCTCTACTTGCGTCAATTATCTTTTCTTTCAAGATACTTTTCTTTTCCTTTATTTTAAACAAATTTTCGGATGTTACATTATGGTGATGTGATTTATGTTGGAATGATCATAGGAGTATGTTAGGAGACATTGGGTGAATTTTTGAAACTTGTGTTCTTGTGTTTTAAATTAGAAAACTTTGGGCATGATGAAGAATCTAGGTTATGTTAACATATTATGGATGATTATTGGATGTGTTACATGTATAATTGAGATGGTTGTTATGGTATTTTTCATTATCTTTAATCGGGTTGCACATGTGTAACAATGTCATACATTCCAAAAATAGAAACTTTCCAAAAATATATTTCGAACATGAAACTTTATATGAATCATTATTTGAGCTATTTGAGCATGACTAAACATGTTTATGTTTATTTGAGTCACCAACGGGTCGTCGGGTCAGTCCGGTCAACTTTGGTAAACAAAAGTGAACTTTTGTCAAAAAGTTAATTTTGTCAAACATTTCTCGAACACGCTAACAATTACGTTGTTTGGATACAATGGGGTTCATCTTGAACATTATGTACATACGCTTATGGACCTACATTTGTTAGGTAATGATTAGCTTCCAGCTTTTACACTTCATGCATTTATACTCATATAAGGTAAGTCTTCACGGCCCCACTTTTAGTTACTTTCCTTTTTGGGGGAGAAGCATGCAAACTATTTTTATCTGGTTTTGGTATTATTGGTGTATCACCTGTTACTGGAGGTCGAACGGGTGTTTAATTGACCTAGACATTTGCCATTGTTTTGTGATAAGACATGGCAGAAGGCAAAACAACTCACAAACAGTCAGCTTCGATTCGAAACACTAAGTAACTCGATATATATGCTAGCTACCTATGGTATACCTTTGTTTACTTTTACCACGAAAAAGCTCAAACATATTTACTGATTTAAACCTGTGAACTCACCAACCTTGTGTTGACACATTTTAGCATGTCTTCTCAGATTACAGGCACGCTTTAGGCTAGGGTTACACATTTGAGGTTCATACATCATCTGTACTGTTTGGAAACAAGTTCATTTACATTTACTACGTTCATTGGACGCCTTGTTTTGTGCATTTTATACTCATGGTTTCACAAACGTTTACGCTTCCGCATTGATTACATTGAAAACTGTCTTTTACTCTGATTTACGTTCAAATGCTTATTTTGAAAATACATATAGTGTCGTTTGATATAACTATGTCTGAGATCCTGGTTTGTTACGCGCCTTGCGATAGAACCCCGCCGGTGGGTTTTGAGGGTGTGACATAATACAACTGGATGTGAGCTGTGGCATGTCATAGTCATATGTCAAAAGGCAATATGTCTTTTGACTTTACATTGATCTTGTTGTCTAGATGAGTGTCTAGCTGGCCTTCATAGTATGGCCGGCTGTAGGATGTAGTATAAAGTATCTAATGTAGCAATCTTTAGGACTAAGCTTTGTAACACTTGTAAAATACTTCAGAGCAATATACATCATCCTTGAAAACCAATCTTTTTTGAGTGTTCTTACTTGTCTTGTTCATTGTTTCTTTGTTTGGTTCCTTATTTGATCTAGTAAATATGTTATCTCCAACTGTGAAACTGTTATTAAACCATTTACCCGGTCCTGCAATTGGTATCAGAGCTTATGAAGCTCTTGATTGCAAGATCTGACCATCTTGAATCACTGTTCAGTTTAACATTCACTTACTTGCTCAAATGGTAGCTTTTTCTAAGCTGATATGGAAACCACATAATGACTAAGTCTCCACTGATCAATCTTGATGACTTTGAAAATTGGTGCATAAGAATGGAAGGCTTTATCAAGTCTCAAAGACAGTAGGATGTGGAGATTTATAGTCTCTAGACCTTACATCCTAAATACTACTTTAGCAACCGCTGGAGGTGGGATAATACCCAAGGTAGTGGCTGATTATTCTAAAAAAGACTAGAAGAAAATAGACATTGATCAGAAAGTCATGACCACTCTTCCGACTTCTCTTCCCAGCTCCATCTACAGAGGCTTCAAGAAGTGCAAAAGTGCAAAAGAACTGTTGAATCTGATGTATGAAGGATCCGAGGAAGCCAAGGAGAACAAGAAAGACATCATGAAATAGTAGTTTGAAAACTTCACCTACAAGACAGGTGATACTATGACTCAATAATACTTCAGGTTGTAGATACTCTGAGTGAGAAAGTTCATGTTCTCTCTTCCTAGACAATGTACACACTACTATGTGGCCATCGAGAGAACTGAGAACCTATCTACCCTCACTCTCACTAAGCTGTATGGTGTCCTGAATGGTTAGCAAATGGAGATGAACATGCAAAATCCTTCTACCAGCTTATCCAACACCCAACAACGTTTAGCCCTTCATATGGTTGAAAGAGATAGCAGAAAACCGCATTATATCATCTTTTACCCTAAAAACTCACCAAAGGGTCCTTTCATCACCTGCCTGGAGACACCAAAGGAAAGCTATACTCAAGGAAGTCCATTCCAAGAGCCCACCTCTTCCCAGGCCTTTATGTCTTTAGATGAAAGTTCTGCCAATTTTCTCTTCACCCTTGAAGACCTGGACTGCATCCATTTAGATGATTTGGTGTACATGGAGATAATCCAGTAGATGGCTCGTCTCACTCACATGGCCAAGAACTTCTACAAAAGGATAGGGAGGAAGTTTCCAAGCAATATGTCAAGTGAAAAGTTTGTGCTATACAAGAGTAAAGTAAAACAACTTTAACCAAATGGGCCACTTTGCTAAGGAATTTAAGGCACCAAGAACATATGGTGTCCATACATAGTTCCGACCAAACTACACTGAGGTAGCTCCAAGAACTGCAAAGCACAACCAACCAAAGCAGCAAGCTGCAGTTGCTGTTGAAGAAGGTGGCTTTTATTAGAGCTTTCAAGTGGAAGATGTCTCCCCAAACCAAGCCTTGATGGTAGAACATGATTAATCAAAGGTATTGGAACATCTTTGCTCTCCTAAATGCATTGCTAAAGTTAACATGTATATGTCCTTCAACTTGGAAGTAAGATCTGATCTTGAGTCCTTGAACATTTTAAAAGCTGATTTTAAAATAGCAAAAAATGATTATAAGTGTAAAATAGAAGATTTAGAGAAAACAATTTCAATTCTAAAACATGAGCATACAAACTACATGACTTAGATTAAAGATCTTGTTACCAATGTTACCAAGTTGACTGAATGATAGGCTAAGCTTGTGATCAGCAAAGCCATGGCAGAAAAATATGTTCTTAAAGAAGAAACCTTCAAGAACAAAATATCTTCATCCTTGCATGTAAAGGTTTGTTACTAAAACAGGCAAGGACTTGGATCAAATGAAATAGCTCCTCCACACACATTACTATTAGTTAGAGAACAAAGGTATGGAACTTATGAAGATGAGTTGCCTCCTATTGATCCTATCTAAGTGGAAGATGAAGATGAAACTAATGAAGAGGATATAGTGAAAGATGAACTAGAAATAAATGAAGAGGTTCATTCTAAGAAGGGTCATTATATTCTTGGAAATAAGAAGAGACCAGGGATGGCCTAGTCTGCAAGAAAGAACTTGATCAGGGCTGCAAAAACAAAATCAAAGAAAGTACAGGAGATCAAGCCCACCTTCAACCCCAGGCAAAAACAAGTTTTCATCTCTGCTGGGTTTGAGGTGAGAAAGACTGAAGACTTAATCAAGGACTCTAGTACCATAGTCTTAGTTCAAGTCTAAGCCATTCTAGTAAGGACAAGAAGGTTGAACCAATATGAAACACTTCGGCATAGGCTGGACCATCCAACTCCAAGAGCAAGCTTCAACCTTAAAAGCATGCTGCATCATCCAAGAAGACGAAGAAGGAGCTAGAAAAGGATCAGAACACACCTACTCCTTAGGACTAGACTCTTAGAAGAAAGCCCATAGAATGCATCATGTGTGGTGGTACAACTCATTATTCTAAGGATTGCATTTACAAACCTATTAGTACCATCCACATGAACAAGAAGAAGACTTCAGAGAAGAAAAAGAAGATATCTTCGAATGGAAATTCATTTTCCTTTGGAAGCATCAAGGTGACTCAGAAAAAGATAGGTGAAAAACTATCTTCGGAAGAAAATATGGTCTCAAAAGAAAGGAATGCTTTCGAAGCACTGAAGTCTGCTATAGTGGATGCAAAAGCTTCAAAAGGTTCAGTCTCCAAAACATCCAAACTCATAAAAACTTTTGATGTTTTGGAAGCCAAGTCTAATCTTCCAAAGATGGCGTGGAAGATGAAGGAAGGCCTTGTGACTAAAGTTTCATCATCAACAACAGCCAAGTATCTCATAAGATTGCATATATGATCAATGACTGTAAAACTATCTTTATCTTATCTTGATAAGCCCAAGACCAACAAGGCTTGGGTTTCCGAATATAACTAATCATCTCTTTTCATGTGCCAGAACAGCTGAGGACCAAAAGAAATGTATGGATCATTGATAGTGGTTGTTCCAGACACATGATTGGCAATGGCTCTTTGATTTAAAATTTTAAGAAATTTGATGAGGGCCGATTGCTTTTGGAGGTGAATCAGGAGGTTACATTATTGGAAGGGGCAAGGTCACAAATGGTAAGCTTAGTATTGAAAAGGTAAACTTTGTCAAGGAGCTTGAGTATAATCTTTTGAGTGTATCTTAATTTCATGACCAGAGATATAACATGCTCTTTAATGAGCATGAGTGCATTGTTATCAAGCCTGAGGTGATCATTCCTCAAGAGAATATTTTGCTCAGTGCCCCCAGGAAAGGGAATATGTACAAGATGGGTTTGCAAGAAACCTCCCCTTCTGGAGAAGTTTCTTGCTTTCTATCTAAAGCAAACACTGATGAGTCTTTTCTTTGGCATAAAAGAATGTGTCATGTAAACTTTAAAAACATAAATAAACTGATTAAAAATTATTTAGTAATTGGAATGCCAAAGAAAGAGATTAAGGGATGATCATTGTGTTTTATGTCTGAAAGGAAAGCAACATAAAATATGACACATGCCAAAGAAAATTAACTCTATCACTACTCCCCTTCACTTATTACACATGGATCTCTTTGGCCCCATAAGTGTAATGAGTTTAGGAAGAACTTCATACTGTCTTGTAATCATAGATGATTTCATAAGATATACTTGGGTCTTTTTTCTTAGAAGTAAGGATGACACCCCTGAAATCTTGAAATCCTTCATTCTGAAAATTGAGAATCAATGTGATCACATGGTTAAGATCATAAGATGTGATTAAGGAATTGAATTCAAAAACCAAATCTTTGATGCATTTTATAATGAAAAGGGTATTTTAAGACAATATAGTTCTCCTAGAACTCCTCAAATGGTGTTGTTGAAAGGAGAAATAGGGCACTTATTAAGGCTCCAAGAATCATGCTCTCTGACTCCAAACTGCCCATCACCTTCTGAATAGAGGCAGTCAATACAGCTTGCTATATGTAGAACAAATTTTTAGTAGTCAAAGCTCATGGTAAGACACCTTATGAACTGTGGCATAAAAGGAGACCTTTCATTGGTTTCCTCAGGTCATTTGGATGTCCAAGTACCATCTTGAATACCAAAGATCATATTGCCAAGTTTGATGAGAAGGAAGATGATGGATATTTCATTGGATACTCTTATCAAGCTAAAGCTTATAGAGTATAGAATTTCAAAACTAAAGTATTTGAAGAGTCAGCCAATATGACCTTCAATGAGCACACACCCTGTGTGAAGGGTTCTGGTCCTGATTGGCTGTTTGATCTTGATTTAGTTACCAACTGTTTTAACAAATCTTGTGAAGATGTTTCAGGAACAAAAGGTAATATGTGTCCAAAAGATCCTGATCCAAGATTTGAGATAAGAAGACCAAATAATAGAATCCCTTCAGCACCAGTGGTAACAAGCACTGTAAGTGGAAATCCTGTCAGCATAAATATGACAATAAATTTTTCTGCTGATACATCTAAGGCGCCAACCAATTCCAGCAATGAGGCATAAAACTCAAATAAAGGGATCTCTAATGCAGTAGAAGATAGAGTTGGTGAAAGTGATCAAGAATATCTTGATGTTGAAAACCACACCACTGAAGACAACATTAATGATGTTACACACTCTCTGGACCAAGTCACACTTGATGAGTGTGCTGATGTGGTAGGTGATACTTAATCACCAGATCTAAATTTCTCAAATTTAGATCTATCAAATCAACTTGTTGTGATTCCTCAGCTAAGAAACCACAAGTCACATCCTACCACAAACATCATTGGTGATGTTAAGACTGAGGTAAGAACAAGAGGACAAACCCATGATCAAAATGTTTGTCTGCACTCTTGCTTCTTATCCTAGATTGAGCCAAAGAAAGTGGATGAAGCCTTAAGAGATGGAAGCTGGATTGAAGTAATGTAGAAAGAACTGCTTTAATTCAAAAGATAGTGTGTTTAGAACCCATGTCCTCTTCCTCTTGGGAAGATGCCAATAGGAACCAAATGGGTATTTAGAAACAAAAGATGATATAGGACTTGTCATCAAGAACAAGTCTAGACTGGTAGTCCAACGGTACACTCATGAGGAAGGGATTGACTGCACAGATGTCTTTGCTCTGGTAGCAAGACTTGAGTGTAAGAATATTCCTTGCTTTTACTGCATCTAATAATTTCAAGGTCTACCAACTTGATGTCAATTGTTCTTTTCTATATAGGGTGATAGATGAAGGAGTGTATGTCTATCAACCACCTGGCTTTATAGACCCAGATCATCCTGATTATGTCTGAATGCTTGACAAAGCTCTTTATGGGCTGTATTAAACACCAAGGAAGTGGTATGAGACACTATTACAATACCTAGTCCAACATGGTTACAAAAGAGGTACTACTAACAGGACACTTTTCATTAAAAGAACAGGGAATGACTTGATGTTGGTTCAAGTTTATGTTGATCATTATCTTAGGGTCAGCTAATAAATGGCCCTGCAAAGAGTTTGAGAAGCTGATCAAGAATACGTTTGAAATGAGTGCCATAGGGGAACTCAATTTCTTTCTAGGAAATCAACTGAAGCAAGTTGACAATGGCATCTTCATAAACCAATCAAAGTATGTACAAGACATACTTCTATAGTCAGAAACCACTTCCTAGGGCCTGACCTTAAAGGGAAGTGTGTTAATGAACATGAGTACAGGGCTATGATTGGGTCTCTTATGTACCTAACAGCCAGTAGGCTTGTTTCATGTTTGCTACATGCACACGTGCAAGATGTCAAGCCAACCCTAAGATGTCACACCTAGTTAATGTCAAGAGGATTCTTAGATACCTCAAAGGAGCTCCGAAATTGGGACATCGGTATCCAAAGAATTTTGACTTCAATCTGTAAACATATACAGATAGTGACTATAGTGGCTGCAATATGATTGGAAAGTCTACATTTGGGGGATGTCAGTTCCTTGGTAGAAGAATAGTCTTATTGTAATGCAAGAATCAATCCTGTGCATCTTCATCAACAGCTGAAGCTAAATACATTGCTGGTCCAAGCTACTATGTTCAAGTGCTTTGGATTTAGAATCAAATGCTAGATTATGGATTCAATTTCAAGAAGGCTCATATCCATATAGACAACAATGGTGCTATCTCCATCATAAAGAATCAAGTGCAACACTGAATGACAAAGCACATCAATATCAGGTATCATTTGATCAGAGATAATTTTAAAAAAGGATTAATTAAACAAGTCAAAGTTAACACAAGTAAACAATACGCCAAGCTATTCACAAAAGCATTTGATGAACAGATATCTAAATATCTTGTATCGGTTATTATGATGATTATCCTTGAATAGATTTTCTTAAATTAATTTCCAAATTGTTTTTCAAATGGTGTATGTCTTTTCTTTTGTCTAAATTATAACACATATAAGCTCTTTTTATCTTGGAAGAAAAATTTTTCTCTAAGTATATATTCCTTAGAGTTTTAAGAAGTATGGACAGATTTTCTCTCGGAAGAAATTGTTTTGACTTTGGAAGAAAATTATGTCTTCAAAACTAATAACTACTTACTAAGGGATTTAACTTCGGAAGAAATTCTAATATATCTTCTAAAGCTTAAGTGTGCTTCTAAGTAGTTATATGTTTTGAAAGACAATTTCCTTTTGAAAGAAATTAAGTCTCGAAGTTTTATTTTCTCCTTCAGAATAACTTCTAAAGCTTAATATCTTCCGAAACCAAATCTGTCTCGGAAGCAAAATTACTCTAAGTACACTTTCTTCCAAAGCACTTCTTCTCAAACTAAGGAATATTTTCTGAAATCAATTTAGGTTCGGAATCTTTCTTTAAGCTTCCAAAGATAAATTACCTTCGGAAGATTTTAAACTTCCAAGATAACTATCTTTTTGGGCACTTTTTTAGAAGTTGGAGCGACATCCAGATTTCAAGATTTATCTTTTACAATAACTTTGTCTTAAATCCAAGCATATAAATACCTTTTCCAATAGGTCTCACTCTCTCCTCTTCTTCTTCATCTGAATCTTTCAAGCCCTAAATTATCCATAAACCAACGTTGTTCTTCCAATCTCTCTTCTAAAAAGCTTCATAAATGGTCAACTCTGAACCCCAAAACCAACCAGCCATTTTCATGCATCTACACAGGCAACATAACCAAGTTGCTCTGTTATCTAGTGAAAAGGACCCTGGCTTTTCAATGATTTGCCGCTTTCCCTCAAACTCTTCCTACCTTACAGCTCTTACCAGTGACCCTGCATAATATGAAGAACAACTTTTGGAGTTTTGGAGGACATGTCAAGAATTCATCATGGACGATGAGAAGGCACTCTTTGCCTCAGTGCAGGGGAAGACAATTTTTATCACTCCAACAACCATAAACCAACAACTGCAGATGGATGATGAATATGGTGAACTGTCCGTCACCAAGGAGGCAGTCACTTGATCATTCCAATAGATGGGCTATGAAGGTGACTACTTAGTTAAAACCTTTAGTAAGGGAAAGGTCTCTTATCAGTGGAAATACCTCTTCTATATGGTCATTCACTCACTATCCAACAAGCATGGAGGATAGGACCAAGTTCCAGAAGATTCCTATATAGTCCATAGAATGGCCTAGGGATCAAGTTCAGGTACTCTCAATTTGTATATTTAAATTTACTTGAAAACTAAGATCCCCTTGAATACTACATGTTCCCTAGATATGACCAGCACATTCTCCACTATGAATTAGGCTCACAGTTGAGGGGAACAAGTAATATTCTAAAGATGGGACAAATGAAGCTTGGTATCTTTAAAATAATCAAGAAAACCACTTTTTATTTTTTTGGGGTAGAAAAAGCCCTTGTCCCCAAAATGTTAGAGCTACTTTTCAAGATGAATACTTGGAAATCCCAGCCAATGTTGAACCCACACCTTCATCACCACCACCTACACATCCTCAAATCACCATCACCTAGACTAGAAAATCCAAACGAACCCCTGGCCGGTCTATTCAGATTGAGTAGGCCCCCACATACTCACCCATATAGGAACAAGTGGAAACAAGAGCTCCCACTTCTCCTGAGGAGCAAAACACTCCTATTCCATCTACCAAAAATGGGGAGAAAGTCACTACAATCATAGAACATGAGAGCACTACCGAGAGAATGGACATTAAGGATTCACCACCCTCACTTGCAACTTTACAGACTTAACAACTTCTTCTGGCCCATATAATATGGATGCCATCTTCCAAAGCCTATTTTAGGAGGGTTCTGTACCAAGGGACATGTCACCTCCATCCCATCCTACTGAGAATCCAATCATAGGATGGAGGTATGATAGAAAGGCCTTGGTGCTTTCCAGATTCCAGGGCCAATAAGAAATCTTCAACATCTACACCCTGGGATTCTTTGAAAGCTTACCTCTTACAATCCTGCCACTTGTCAACCCAAGTCAAAACAATTGAGTTGACAGATTAGTAGAGAGGATTCAAATAAGGGTCTGAGGAGTTTGGGGAGGAGAAAAGGGAAAGGAAGTGGAAGGCAAGGGAAGAAAGATAGAAAGAGACTCATAGCTTAATGCTGGCTGTAATCAGGGCTGCCCAAAGGCCAAGCGCTCAAGAAGATGAGTTAAGGGCCGCCAGATTGAACTACCTGGGAACTAGGAATTGCAATATTGATGATCTAATATATCTTTCGTTGGATGAATGGAATGAACTTGTACACACAAAGGTGTCTAGAGAGAGGAAGGAGGCTGAGAATGTTGCTTCGCTTCACAAAATATAAGAAGAAAGAAAGACAAACAAGAAGAAACTATGGCTGTAGAAGAAGAAACCCAAGTAGGTAAAGAACAAGATAGACATAATATGATCAACTACTTGAGTGCCACAAGTTTCTACCAAGCAGAAGCTTTACTCCTTCTATCTTATGATTATATAGAGTTTGAGTATCTTAAGCAGCTGGAACAAGAAGCCATTAAACAAAGAAAAACTGCTAAGAGAAAGATGAGGGAGGAAGATCAAAAATAAAGGGCCACCATCAAAGCTAACAAGAAGAAGTATGAAGACAGACAAAAGATGGTGAGTTTCTTAAAGCTGTATGGGTTCTCCAAAAGGAGGCTTAGTCCCATGTATCTATCCATAATGGATGAGCACATCAGGGTGATCAAGTAGAAGATCAAGAGGGTTGAGCTTCACCTGAAGCTAAGGCCGAGGTTGAACAAAACTAAACAACAGAATACTGATCTACAACCAGCTTCATCTTCTGACCCATAGCAACGTCCTGAACCTTCTTCTGATCATGTGAAGGGGAAGGAACAAACTGAGAAGGAAAAAGAAAGAAAAAGTGATCTAGACCAACCTTGCAAGACCGGTAGTAGGTTATGCAATAGTTTCACAATCTGGAGAGTATAGCACTTAATAGATCAAATAAGGAACCGGCAAATGAAACAAAGAAAAAAAGTAAGAACACACAAGAACACAGAGATTGGTTTTCAAAGATGATTTATATTACTCTCAAGTGTTTTAAAATTGTTAGAAGGCTTAGTCCTAAGGACTGGTTACATGAGTCATTTTATACTATATCCTATAGCCGACCATTCTATGAAGGCTAGTTGGTATACTAACCTAGACAACAAGATCAATGTAAAGGCCAAAGGCAGCTTGCCTTTTGACAAGTGACTATGACATACCATAGCTCACATCCTAATCAATTAAAAAAAGGATAAAAGTAATAGAGTGGAAAGTTATAGACTCAAAGGCCATAATGTACAGTTGATGAAAGTATGAACATAATCACCAACTTGTATAAGTTGGTGAGTCTTAAGAGATGGTAGCAAAAAGTGGTTCAGCTTTTATCAAAAGTAAGTTAGGGAAAACGTGTCCCCTCTGTCTTCGAAAGAAATCAGTCTTTAGGCTTCAGAAGACTTTGTCTTGAAGCTTTGGAAGACTTCACTTTTGGCTTCGGAAGAATTTGGTCTTTAGCTTCGGAAGATTTGACACTTAGTGAATTTCTTTGTGCATTATTAAATCTTCCAAAGTAACTTCCTTGTACTTCAGAATGCATGCTGAGAGATCTTTGGTTAGCATCAACCTATAATATAACTATTACGAACTCCACCTAGGCTGATCCTACCAAAACTTAAGGATGACTATGAGTCTTGATCTGATCTTTACTTGTACACAACCATAATTAGAACCAGAGCCATTCCTATCTTTATCAGTTGTTTTGGGATCTTCAGGCTCTCATAATACCTCATCATGTCTAAGAGATCATGCTAAGGAAGATCAAGTATATTCTACCAGAAGTATATTTCTTGACCTCCTTGATCTCTTATGACATACCATCTGTTTAGGTTTTGGAGAGTAATCCTAGGATAGGATGGGTCTCTCAATAGCATGAAGCTCTACTTGTAGTGGGAGTTATTTGACCAGCCTCTTTTTGTTCACCCTCAAGATGTTCTGACTCATCCTAAGGTGCAGAGGTGGATGCCTTGGACTTCTTCTTCTTCTTATTTAAGTACCTTCTGATGGCCATCCTCTTCCTCTTTCTATACTTCAACTGACAAGGTTGGTCTTGATTTCTAGGTTCCTTCTTTATCCTTCTCAGTTAGGTCCTTCCATTTCACATGTTAAGAAGAAGAAGATTTAGGACCCTACTATGGGTCAAAAGATGAAGCTGGCTATGGTTCAGCACTTGGTCATGGTTGTGCTGTCTCTTGGGGTTTAACCTTGACGTTAGCTTCAGGTGCAGCTTGACTTGGTGGAGAATGCATGTCTAGAAGCTCACCCTTCTTAATCTTCTGCTTGATCACCTTTATATGCTCATCCATTATGGATAGAGACATGGGACTAACTCTCCTTCTAGAGAAACCATATAGCTTCAAGAAGCTCATCATCTTTTGTCTGTCTACAGACTTTTTCTTATTATCTCTGATGGTGGCTCTTGCCTTTGCAACTTTCTTTCTTATCCTCCTCTTAGCAGCTTTCTTTTCTTTGAGAACTTCTTGCTTCAACTACTTGAGGTATTCAAACTCTATGTATTCATAAGATAGAGAGAGTAGAGCCACTGCCTAATAGAGACCTGTTGCACTCAAGTAGGTAATCATCTTTTGTCTGTCTTGTTCCCTACCTACTTGAGTTTCTTCCTCAATAGCCATAGTCTCCACTTCAGGCATTTCTTGAACTGGAGAGATCATAGGGGCTTTAGACAATTTTCTTCTTTTCTTTTCTTCTTTTATCTTGAGGAGCAATTCAGCAGCCTCAGCCTCCTTCCTCTCTTTAGATGCTTTAGTATCAACCAGTTAATTTAATTGCTCCAATCTATGAGAGATCAGTTCATCTATATTATAATTTCTAGATCACTGATAATTCAATCTAGCCTTCTTTAACTCATCTTCCTGAGTGTTTTGCCTAGGGGCTGCCCTGATTGTAGATTGCATAAAGATGGGGATCTCTCTTATCCTCTCTTCCCTTGCCTTCCTCTTCCTCTCCCTTTTCTCCTCCTCAATCTCCTTAGAGGTTAGAATCCTCTTTCCTTTGTCAAGCACTGGCCTGTGTGACTTTGGGAGGAGAGAGCTTTGGCCTACTTGAGTTAGTTCTGCACTTGAGCTCTGGCAAAGGAGAGGATGTGAGACCCTCACTAACTGGTGTCTTACTAAGGGCAATGGGTGCTGAAGGAGTTGTAGTCTCAAGGTTTAAAGGTTCTACAGCTGGGTCTTCAACTGAGGTTTCCCCTTCGAAACTAATCTTAGGGTCTACCTCAATATCCAGTTGACCAACCGTTTTCCCTGCTAGCTTCTGTCTATATAAACTTGTTCTTCTCTTGAACTCGCCCTACGCCCTTAGCTGAGTCCTCTCAGCGAACCTATTATTTTTCCTGTTATGGCTTGGGTTGGCAAGTTGTAGATCAACCAGAGGAAAGCTGTCATAAAATCTCAGGGTCTGATAATTGAACACTTCTTGTTGTCCCTAATATCTAAAAAGCACCAGGGCTCATCTATCATTATCATACCTCTATCTTACTATTGGATTTTCAGTAGGGTAGGATGGGGTACACATAGCCCTTGGTATACCCTCCTCAAATAGACTTTGAATTAAGGCATCCATATTGATATGAGCTTAAGGAGGTTGTTGAGTGTGGACAATTACAAGTGAGAGTGGTAAGTCCTTAATGTCCATAATCTAGGCACTTCTTCCAAGTTTATGTTTATGGAGATTGTCTCCCCCTTTTTGGTAGCATCACCTACTTGCACAGGTGAGCTGGAGGTCAAATCAACCACATCCATAGGTTCTTGTGGACTTGGTTGAGCATGCCTGGCAGGCCTCTCAGCTAACTTGCCCTTAAGATCGATGATCTTAAGTTGCTAATTAAAGACCTGCCTTTGTAAGGTAGCTACCTAAGATTCTTGGTGACTAACCTTAGAAACCAAATAGGTGTGGGTTTTTGTTAATGTTTGCACCCTTAGTTACATACTCCCCTTTTCTTCATTAGAAGAATCATGGGGGGATGAGAGTACATGACCAATGTCATCTCCCTCACCACCAGATACTGTGTCTTGGTCTCTAGATTTCCCCAGCTCAATGTCAGCTTCATAAGAAGTGACAAGGAGCTGGGTTGCCATGGTTGAAGTCTTAGAGATGTATTCACTCGCAAACATGAGAGCCTCTTCCACATGGACCTCCTGAACATGTTCCAGAAGGTCTACCTCAGTCATGGGTGGATGATGTGTGTTAGATATAAGAGTACAGGAGTACTCATCTCTCCTTGAACAGGGGAGGAGAAAAGAGACTCATGGTACTCATCGAATCCCATATCCTTATCATTATAGAATTATAGGTTAGAGATTGGTTGATTGAGTTCTAAAGTCTAGGGATGGTATTTGTCCCCTAAAGGTTGTTCATCTGAGTGTTGAGACTTAGAATGAAGCCTTACAGCTTAGGTTATGAGCTTATCAAGCTGAGCATAAGGAACCTTAGCACTGATCATCGAAGGAATGGGAGTGGTCTACTCTTCAGGAGAAGTGGGAGCTCTTGGCCACTTCCTCCTACATGGGTGAGTATATGGGAGCCTGCTTAATCTGAATAGACTGAGCAGGGGTTCATTTAGATTTTCTCTAGTAAGTGATGGTTATTTGAGGTTATGTTGGTGGTAAAGACGAAGAAGGTGTGGGTTCCACATTAGCTGGTGCTGCTAAGTTGTCACCTTGAATAGGGAGCTCTAACATTTGGGGGACAAAGGATGTTTCTGCCTGGGAAAAACCAACAGTGGGTTTCCTCATTATTTGGAAGATGTTAGGCTTTATCTATCCCAATTTAATAATATTACCTGATCCCCTCAACTGTGAGCCCAGTTCACAGTTAAGAATGTGCTGGATATATCTAGGGAACATGTAATACTTTAAGAAATCCAAGTTAGCAAGTAAGTTTGTATATACAAACTATAAGTACTTGAATTTGATCCCCTGGTCCATTCCATGGACTATATAGGATAGGTCTTCTAGAACTTGGTCCCATCCTCCATGTTTGTTTGATAAATAATGGATTACAACATGAAGGAGGTATTTCTATTGAGAATAGACATTAGCCATTTTGAAGGTCCTTACAGAGTATTCCCCTACATAGCCCATCAGCCAGAATGATCCGATGACTGCCTCTTTTGGAAAGGACAGTTCACCTTCTTCATCATCCAGCCTTAGATGTTTGTTGATAGAGGTTGGAGTTTGTTGATAGAGGCTAGAGTGATGAATAAAGTCTTCCCCTGAACCATTGCAGATAGTGCCTTCTCACTGTCTAAGATAACCTCTTGGTAGGTCCTCAAGAATTCTAGTAGTTGTTCTTCATAAAGAGGAGGATCTGTTATAAGTGCAGTGAGGTAGGATGAGTGGGAAAGATAGTTGCATATCCTTGAAAAACTAAGGTCTTTATCGGATGACAATAGAGCAACCAGATTGTGTTGTCTGTGTAGGTGCATGACAAAGGGTGGCTGGTTTTGGGGTTCGGGGTTGGCCATTTTCTGAAGTTTTTTGTGATAGAAAGTGGACGAACAATAAGGGTTTGTGGGTGATTTAAGGCAAGAAGATTTTAGATGAAGAGGAAGAAGAAAGAAGGGGGAATAGTTGTAAAGGCTATTTATATGCGTGGATGTGAGATAAAGTTATTGCAAAAGGATAAACTTTGAAATCCATATGTCGGTCCCACCTCTAAAAAAGTGCCCAAAAAGGTAGTTATCTTGGATGTTAAGAATCTTCTGAAGGTAATTTCCTTTCAGAAGTTTTAAAGAAAGCTTTCGAAGCAAACATGACTTCGAAAGATATTCCTTAGCTTTTGGAGAATTAATTCGGAAGAAAATGTACCTAGAGTAATTTTGCTTCAAGATAGATTTGGCTTCGGAAGATATTAAACTTCAGAAGTTTTACTCAAGAAGACAATAAAACTTCTGAGACTTTATTGCTTTCTGAAGAAAATTGTCTTTTAAAACATATAAGTACTTACAAGAAGATTTAAGCTTTAGAGATATATTAAAATTTCTTCCAAGGCTAAATCCCTTGTAAGTAGTTATTAGTTTTGAAGACATAATGTTCTTTCAAAGTCTATTTAATGTCTTCCGAAAGAAAATTTGTTCATAATTCTTAAAATTCTATGGAATATTTACTAGTCAGTAAAGATGTTCATCAACACACTCCCTCTCATGATCAGGTCCTAAGGAGTGATTTCTAGCTATTGGAGTCGTAGCAACCTTATAATCAGTCAGATGAAATCTGGTCATTATGTCTTGTACATACTTTGACTAGTTTATGAAGATACCATTGTCAATCTACTTCACTTGAATTCCTTGAAAGAAATTGAGTTCCCCCATTACACTCATTTCAAATCTATTCTTCATCAGCTTCTCAAACTCTTTGTAGAGTCTTTCATTTATTAACCCAAAGATGATGTCATCCATATAAACTTAAACTAGCATTAAGTCATTTTCTATTCTTTTGATGAAGAATGTGCTGTCAATATTATCTCGTTTGTAACCATGTTGAACTAGGTATTGTGACACTATCTCATACCACTTCTTGGAGCTCGATGCAACCCATAGAGAGCTTTGTCAAGCTTACAGATATAATCAGGATGATCTGGGTCTACAAAGCTAGGTAGGTGCTTGACATACACTTCTTCATCTATCACCTCATATAAAAATGCACACTTGACATCAAGTTGGTAGAACTTGAAATCCTTGGATGCAGCAAAAGCAATGACTATCATTACAGCTTCAAGTCTTGCTACAAGAGCAAAGACATCTGCGTAGCCAATCGCTTCTTCTTGAGTGTACCCTTGAACTACTATTCTTCCCTTGTTCTAGATGACAAGCCCTTTATCATTTTTCTTATTTCTAAAAACCCACTTGGTACCTATTAGCATATTCCCAGGAAGAAAAGGACATAGGTTCCGAACACCTTGTCTTTTGAATTGAAGTAGTTCCTCTTGCATTGCTTCAATCCAGCTTCCATCTTTCAAAGCCTCATCAACATTCTTTAGCTTAATCTAGGACAAAAAGCAATAGTGTAGGCAAACATTTTTCTTATAGGTTTGTCCTCTTGTTCTCACCTCAGCCTCAACATCTCCAATGATGTTTGTGGTAGGATGGGACTTATGGATTCTCAGTTAAGGAATCACAGCAAGTTGATTTGATAGATCTAAATTAGTGAAGTTTAGATATGGTGATTGAGTATCACCCATCACATCAGTACACTTATCAAGTGTAGCTTGATCCAAAGAGTGTGCATAATCATTGATATTGTCTTTAGTGGAGTGGTTGTCATCATCATGAAATTCTTGATCACTTTCACCATCTCCATCTCCTCCTACATTGGAAATCCCTTTATTTGAGTTTTGTGCCTTATTGCTAGAATTGGTTGGCACCTCAGATGTATCAACTAAAGAGTTTGTCATGGTTGTGCTGATAGGATTTCCACTTGTAGGGTTTGTTACTACTGGAGTTGAAGGAATTCTATTATTTGGTATTCTCTACTTCAATATTGGATTAGGATCTGCTGCAGATGCATTACCTATTGTTCCTGAAACATCTTCACAAGATTTGTTAAAACAGTTGGTAACTAAATCAAGATCAAATAGCCAATCAGGAGCTAAACCTTTCACATAGGAAGTGTGTTCGTTGAAGATCATATTGGCTGACTCTTCAACTACTCTAGTTTTGAGACTGTATACTCTATACCCCTTAGCTTAGGAAGAGTATCCAATGAAATGTCCATCATTTGCTTTCTCAGCAAACTTGGCTATATGATCTTTGGTATTCAAGATGGTGCATGGACATCCAAATGACCTGAGGAAACCAATGAAAGGTATCCCTTTATGCCACAGTTCATAAGGAGTCTCACCATAAGTTTTGACTACTAAAACTCTGTTCTGCACATAGAAGGTGTGCAGGATCGGTGTTGGTTTCACAACACAAGTTTCTCTCACAAACTCACTTAATCTCACTCGATTTGATGAAGCAGAATCTCTAACTAAGTTCACAAGTAAGATAATAAGTTAATGAATACAAATAAACACAAGAGTAGTTTTCAAGATACTTGTATATATTACTTCTCAACTCAATATTACAAGACTCTTACAAGCATGATTTACAAAGTTACAATGAGAAAACTATATATACTACTAACTATAGCCGGTTATACTTGGATAAACTATTATCCTAGATTAGGTATCTAAGATAAACTATTATCCTAGATTAGGTAGTCATGATAGGTCCATGACTTACCTTTTGGTCACCAACTAAAAGTGGTAACTATACTAACTGATAGTGGGTGAACAGTAGATAAAAGTATGGTCAACTACATGGGCGTGGGAAAGCGCTATGCAGTATATCAGAGGTTGCAGCTGATGTTAGAGAAACCATACTTATATCTACTGGTTCATAGTTGGTTCTTCTAAAGCTAAATGGCTTCGGAAGAATAAGTTCTTCTGAGACCATTTTTACTTTGGAAGAATCAACTTCTTTTGAATCTTCTACAAGTCTTCAGGACTTTATTCTTCCGAAGCTTTGTCTTTAGGATCTTCTATGTTGTATACTTCGGAAGGAGAACTACATAGTCTCGGCAGACTGAGTTCTCACTTCGGAAGTTCTTCAACCTTGAGCTTCGGAAAATATTTGACTTGTCTTCAGAAGAGCAGCTTTGTCTTCGGAAGACCACTTCAATTGTACATCAAAATCTTCTAAGTGTTGTTTTTGTTGCACCAGCCTCATATTATCCAATAAACTCTCCCTAGGCTGATGCTACCAAAACTTCACTTCCTTCTATTCCTTAATGCTTTCAACACCAGGGAAAGTATATATTTGTCTGTCTCTTTGTTCTTCCCTGATACAGTGGTGAGAAGTTTGTACAAATCATCCGTAGATAATAAACCCAATCGGTTGCTCTGGATGATGTGTACCCTTTGTTGTGTCCCTCTGAAGAGAGTTAGTTGGACCTTCAACCATTTATAGGAATGTTCTTCCTTTTCCGGTTGCACCTTCTTCTTCTTCCTTTGCTCTCTTTTTCAACTCTTCTTCAGTCTGGGCTTTCTTTGTAAGCTCTTCAACATAAAGACTGCTCAGATGGTTCTTGATGTGAGTAGCTATCTGAGAGTTGGAGGAATTGAAGAATGGTCTCTCTGCTAACTCAACAATGTCAGACCTGCTTGAGTGTAGCAGAGCAGATGTATCAAGTCTGTTCACTTGACCATTCTCCTTTTCCATAGCAAAGCTGTGTGTAGCTTATCGAACCTCCACTAGAAAATTTGGCTTCTAGGATTGAGGGGATTGGTTGGCAGCTTGTCCCTTTTTCTTGTGTCCAGCAGAGTCACCAGTCTCCTTCTCAACTTCTTCTCTTCTTCATTAAGTGTGTCGGAGTTGGTTGCAAGAAGTTGGAGAGCTTGGTCCAGTGTTCCCCTTGGCAGATCAAGGAATGCATCTCTTTTGAGGGAACAGGAAGAGCCATCACTGTATTTCAGCTTAATTGACTCTTCCTCACAAGAGATTTTGCTCAATGTTATACAGTTTATGAGCTTCCTCTTGATCTCCTTGAATTCTTCTATGGTTAGGGGCTTAGAAGGTTCAAAAGATGGTTTGGGTACATATTGGGTTCTAGGTTGTGTTTTGGGTTTAAGGATAGGTGGTGGTGGTGGTTGTTGGGAAGCAGTGGGTGAGGGTGTAGGTAAGGCTGATGGTATGGGTTCAGGGGTGTAAGGCTCAGTGGTTGGTTCAGTTTTGATGGGGAATGGAAAAGATATGGGTGTAGGTTGTGGTTTAGGTGCTTGTTTGGGTGTTGGTGTTGGTTTAGGTGCCATCCTCTGAATACTTGATCTTTGAATTACCTCCTGCCTTCTTTCTAAGCGAATGATAACCTTGATGTTACTAACATATCATTGTAGGGTCTTCTCTGACATAGGACCCACTTTCCTGCTGATGAAGCCATGGGCTTTGAGATAAGCTTTCATCCATTCCTTATCACCTTCACTCTTGCCAGCTACAAGCTTTGCCTCTTCCTCCTTCTTCTACTTCTCCCTTAGCTTCTCCCTAGCAGTCCTCTTCCACTCTTTGTTTATTTGATCTCGCTCTTTGTGAAAAAGTAACAAGTTCGTATCAAAATCATGAAGTGCCAGCTCCTCTTGAGAATAGCCTCTAGAGCAGAGAAAGGTTGTCCTCCCCATCCTCTCCTTTTCCATAGCCTCGTCATTCCTTTTCCTCTTCTCCTCCTCTTCGGCCAACCTTGGTGCTTCTTCCTTTTCTTTTTGTAGCAAGGTTACCTTCTCCAGCTTTACAAGCTCATCAAGTGGGAGTAGAAGGATATCTTCATTGACTACTCCCAGGCTGATGAGACTGTCTATAACCTCCATTCTCCTCTTGTTGTTGATACTTTCTTGAGCGGCTACTGCTACTTTGCTGCTTGCAGCCAACAGCTTCCTAGTATTAATTTTTCCCTTCTTCTTGAGCTTTTCCAACCTTTCCTCCTCTAGAAGCTCCTTCGCAGTGAGCTTCCTCTTTCCCTTAAGATCATAGGAAGATTCAGCCTTTGGAAACTCAGGTTTAGAGGATTCAGGTTGGGGAGAGTCGGGCTGGACTTATGGTGTTTGAGATAGAGGGGTTGTAAGGAAGTCCTCA
Source organism: Flaveria sonorensis (assembly GCA_025506505.1). Taxonomy (NCBI): domain Eukaryota; kingdom Viridiplantae; phylum Streptophyta; class Magnoliopsida; order Asterales; family Asteraceae; genus Flaveria; species Flaveria sonorensis. Next base: position 20,919,903 of record CM046425.1, on the reverse strand, counting down.
CTGTTTACCTTAGAGGCTAGGTAAAGAATGGACTCTGTGATGAACAGATCATCAAACAAAGAAGATAGTTCAATAATTCCATCCGCAACTTGGATTTCTGCTTCGGAAGAGACTTGAACTGCACTACCTGTCCCTTCTAAATCGGTTGCTGGGCCATGAGTCTGTATATCCCCTTCAAAGTTCATCTCAGGTTCAATAGAGACCATAGGTTAACCAACTTCCTCTTCAGAGGTAGGTGGTACACTCAGCCTTTAAAGCTCTTCAGCTCTAAAGTAGGCAACGGCTACATCAGGGGACGGTTGTTCAAGGGAGGAGCTTATCAGAAATGTGGTTAAAAATTTATTGAGGTTGATAAGCATCCTTGGGTCCACTTGGATAGTAATAGGAGCTGGTTGAGGGAAGATGCTTGAAGGGTGTTTCTGTATAGGATAAAAAGAAGATATGGCATCAAGGGAAGTTGTTGTGATGGCAAAGCTGGGTTCCATATGTTTTTGTTCCTGTACATTCTCCCCCTTTTTGGTAGCATCATCTTAAGAAGTAGGTGAGCTAGAGGAAGAACTTAAAGAAACCTGAGTATGCACATGCCTAGCAGACTTCTGAATCTATGTCTCAGCAAGTTGAGCCTTGAGATGTTCAATCTTAGGTTGCTGAGTGGCAGACCTGTCCTCTAAAGTCTTAACCTTTAATTCAAGGTTTGAGACTTTAGAAGCAGGTCTCTGACAATGAGTTTCAGACTACCCTCATCTTCTTTTGAATAATCATTGGGAGATGAGATAACATACCTAGTATGTTAATCATCACCACCAGTAGTGGTTTCTTGGCGCCCTGGATACCCTTGTATAGTGATGTCTCTTTCAGAGGCATCAATTGGCAAGGTTGCCATAGATCAGTCTCACTGATGTTACCACTGTCCTTTGAGGTTAGTGAAACACTCTCAATAGTGGTAGCTGAGCCTACATAAGTCACCTCCACACCAGTTTTACTCACCTCAGTTAGGTTTAGCCGATGTGGACTAGACATTAGAGGTTCCCTGGGGCTCAATTGATCTTGAGAGTGGTGTGGTAGATCAACATCATGGCCTGAATGAAACATAATGTCCTCATCAGGTTGGGTTAAAAGGTCAATAAAAGATAGAGAAGTTATATTTAGGGACCCAGGACCTTGGTCAGCACCTAATGGCTCCTCTGTAATAGCAGTTGAGCCAATGATGTGGTTATCCCTTTTTGGTTGCTCAAAGGAGTGTAAAGACTCATCCTAAGGGCTAATGGCTTGGGTTGTGGGCTCGTCAAGTGGATACTAAGGAGACTCAACCCTGACATTGTGGTCAATGGTGAATGATGGTTGGACCTCTGGCTGAGTGAGAGCCCTGAGTTCCACTCTAGCCTTTTTGGATTGAACAGAGGGGACATGATCAAGCAGAGTAGATTAATCAGGGGTTTGTTTGAAATGTCTTATGTAGGTGATCTTGATTGGGTGGGAAGAAGTAATTGTCATTGTAGTGGTGGTGTCTGGTGTGGGTTCATCACGTGCTGGGCTTGCATGGATGTCACCAGGAGTCGTTGGCTCGAGCATACCTGGAAGAAGATTAGTGAATCTTCCAGTGAAGTTGGTGGACACCTTCTTTAGAATTTTGAACATGCCAGGCCTTATATGAGGGACCAGTAGAGCTTCTACACATTGTAGTCTGTCCTGGTCTAGCTCACAATTGATAATGTACTGAAAGAATCAAGGTACATGTAGAATGGATCCCGAGTGAGATTGCCTCTTAAGTTGATCAGGACAAATTTTGAGTAGTTGAAGTGCAGGCCCTTTACCAACCAGTGGACTTTAGTAGGGGCGCCCTTATCATAAAGCTCCAAATGCTTCATGATGGTTGATTCAGTTATTGTGATCTTCTGGTCGCAGATCCTTGATCTGATGACCCTTTCATCGTTAATCGTCTCGCTTTGACCATTGGCCCAGAATTTACCCATATGGTTTGAATAGATGGTGGGGTTAACAGTGAGGGCAGTAAAGTATGTCGATTGTGATAGAAATTCAACAATAGGGGAAAAATCAACATCCTTTGAAGAATCAAGGATGGAGACCTCGTTATGTTGAGGATTCAAGGCCATTTTTCAAGGGAGTACTGTTTGATTGAAGGAATTTGAGAGTGAGTGAAGAAGATAATGGAAATTAAGGGATTTTGCAGTGGTAAAGAAAGTAAAGAAAGTGAGTTAGAAGTTTTTAAATGGGGGGTTAAAAAGCCAAACCAATAAGGTGAAAGGACTATTTGGGTTTCGATTTGACAGGGGCTGTAAGATAAAGCATTTCAAATATTACAACAATCATCAATAAAATCTTACTTTTTATAGAATGGGGCCTAAAGACTTCTGTTACACAGTAAAAGTTTTCTTTCGAAAGTAAAATTTCTACCAAGAGAAAACACTTGTGTTTCTCAGTATTGTCTTCCAATCCTTTTTTCCTTCCGAAAGCAAACCATGTCTCAATGACAAGTTTGCTTCCGAGAATACAGTCTTCTTCCAAGAAAAGAAGTTAGTAAGCTTCAGAAGTAGATTTAATCTATGAATAAATGTTCTACCGAGGCTAAAAGCTCTTCAAAAGCGTATATTTATGAAGAGGAATTTTCCCTCGAAAGATAGATAAAGATCTCTTCCAAGGGTAAATTTCTCTTCGGAAGAATTCGTACTTAGAAAAATTTTGAAGAAAACCTTCTTGTAACAGGGCGTAGATTGTTAATAGACAACACAGACAAGACACATTTAAAAAGGTTTTTCAAAAGAGAAAGACTAGTTAATGTTAATCATCCCAATAGTTGTAATTAAATACTTGAATCTCTGTTCATCAAAAGCTTTGGTGAACAGATTAGCATATTGTTCATTTGAATTGAATTTTACTAGTTTGATTAGATTTTTCATATGAATATCTCGAATGAAATAGTACCTGATGTCAATATGCTTTGTCTTGGAGTGCTTGACTGGATTTTTTGTGATAGATATGGCACACTTGTTGTCTATGTGGATAGGGGTCTTCATCAGGTTGAATCCATAATCCAGCATCTGATTTTGAATCCAAAGCAGTTGATCACAGCAGCTTTAGTGGCAATGTACTCAGCTTCAGCAGTAGATGTGGACACATATGATTGCTTCTTGCATTTCCAGGAGATAATCCTTCCACCAGGAAATCAACATCCTCCTAAGGTAGATTTCTTGTTGATGTTGCAACCACCATAATCACTATCCGTGTAACCATAAAGGTTAAAATCCTTATCTTGGGATACCAGAGACCTAGTTTGGGAGCTCCTTTAAGGTATCTAAGGATTCTCTTATCAGTAATTAGGTGAGACACCTTTGGAGCAGCCTGATATCTTGCACAGATGCAAGTTGCAAACATGATATCAGGTCTACTTGCGGTGAGATATATCAGAGACCCAATAATTGCCCTGTACTTATGCTGATTAGTATCCTCTCCCTCAGAATCAGGATTGTGATTTCTAGGTATAGGTGTCTTGGCTGGCTTACAATCTTTCATCTTAAATCTCTCTAAGATGTCCTTAACATACTTAGATTGATTAATGAAGAATCCTTCTTCCATTTGCTTCACTTGAATTCCAAGAAAAAAATCCATCTTTCCCATGGAACTCATCTCAAACTTCTTTATCATGATGCCTTCAAAGTCTTTACACATTTGGTCATTTGAGGAACCAAATATGAGGTCATCGACATAGACTTGAACAACCAACATGTCTTTCCCAAACATCTTTATGAACAATGTCTTGTCTATGGTGCCTCTGGTGTAGCCATTCTTCAGAGAAAACTAAGACAGTGTCTCATACCACAGTCTAGGTGCCTGATGCAACCCATAAAGAGCTTTATCCAGTTTACACACATAGTTGGGGTGCTGTGGGTCTTCAAATCTAGGTGGCTGGCACACATAGACTTCTCTTTATATACCCATACAAAAATGCACATTTGACATCAAGTTGATAGACTGTGAAGTTCTTGGATGCTGCAAAAACAAGGAAGATTCACACAGCCTCAAGTCTTGCAACACGTGCAAAGACATCAGTGTAATCTATGTCTTCCTCCTATGTGTATCCTTGAACAACTAGTCTTGCTTTGTTCTTGATGATCAAACCTCTATCATCTCTTTTGTTTCTGAACACCCACTTAGTGCTAATGGGGACTTGGCCAGGTGGCAGTGGACATAAGTTCCCTACCTTTTGCCTCTTGAACGGAAGCAACTCCTCTTGCATTGCTTCAACCCAATTGTTGTCCTTGAGTGCTTCTTCCACCTTCTTAGGTTCCATTTGAGAGAAAAAGCATGAGTACATCTAGACATTCCTATTATGGCTTGTTCTTACACCTTCTGAGACATCCCCAATGATGTTCTCAGCTGGAGGAGTGGTGTGTATCCTGAGCCTAGGAATCACATCTAGTTGCATAGATAGATCCAGGTTTGAGAAGTGTCGCTCAGAATTTTGGACACCATGACCAGCTAATGTGTCACAATCATTCAATGAGGACTGATCGAATGAATGTGCGATAACATCAATGGTATTTTGTTGTGAAGTAGTATCAACAGTTGCTTGTTCCTCCAGATTTTTGTCATCATCAGCTTGGTGTTGAATGCTAGAGTTGTCAACTGTTGAGTTATTAGGCTCAATTGGCTGATAACTTGTTGACACTCCCTTGTTTCCTGAGATATTCATGCTTTCAGGAATTCCAGTTGAAGGAGCTTGATCTTTAATTCTTCTTAGAGAACTAGGAATAGGTCTGGGTAACTCAAACAATTGATCTTTATAGGGGTCACTTTGAGTTCCTATTCCAGCTAAAACATTCTCACAAGATGGTTTAGAATAGTTCGGAAACAATTCTAAATTAAAGATATGATCACGACCATTTCCCTTGACACAAGGAGCATGCTCATTGACAACAATGTTGGATGATTCCTTAAATTGTTGATTTTTAATATTATACACTCTATAAGCAATAGAGGTTGAGGAATATCCAACAAAGATAGCATCATCCGACTTTTTAGCAAATTTTGCTAAATTGTCTTTTGTGTTAAGTATGGTGCACCTATTGCCAATGGACCTAAGAAAGCCAATGAACGATGGCCTCTTGTTCCATAGCTTATAAGGGGTCTTTCCATGGGGCTTAACAATGAGAACCCTGTTCTGCACATAACATGCAGTGATGACTGCCTCTGCCAAGAAAGTTAGAGGTAGCTTTGAATCAGCTAACATAGTTCTTGCAGCCTCAATAAGTATCTTGTTCCTCCTCTCAGCAACACCATTTTGTTCAGGAGTTCTAGGAGCACTATATTGTCTGGCAATCCCCTTTGAGTTACAGAATGAGTCAAGAGCTTGATTTTTAAACTTAGTCCCTTGATCACTTCTAATGATTTTTACTTTGTGATCCTTCTGATTTTCAATTTTAAGAATAAAAGATTTTAAAGTTTTAGCAGTTTCATCTTTAGTTCTTAAAAAGAAAACCCGCGTAAATCTTGTGAAGTCATCAACAATCACAAGGCAATATGATTTCCTTCCAATGTTCATTACATTTATGGGACCAAAAAGATTCATGTTCAATAAGTGAAATGGGGTGGTGATAGAATTAATCTCTTTGAATTTGTGAGTGACCTTGTGTTGCTTCCCTTTCAGACAAGCAATACAATTATCTTTACACAAAAACTCCTTTTTAGGAACACCATATACCATATTATTTTTAACCAATTTATTCATGGTTTTAAAATTGACATGGCACATTCTTTTATGATAAAGAGTTGATTCATCATTAGCTTTGGAAAGAAAGCATGATACTTCACCTAATGGGGAAGCATTGTTCATATCCAGCTTATACATATCCCTTTTCCTGGGAGTTCTAAGAAGCACCAATTCCTGAGGAATTGTCATCCCGGGTTTGAGGATAATGCACTCATGCTTTGTGAATAGCATTTGGTGCTTTTGATCACAGAATTAAGAAACACATAAGAGATTATGTTAAGCTGTTTGATAAAATTTGTTTTGTCAACTTTTTACTTACCATTAGATACACTACCTCTACCAAATGTATCCTCCAGCTTCAACTTCAAACTAAACAGGACCTCCATCAAAATGTTCAACTTGTTGTAGGAGAGATCTGTTCCCTGTCATGTGCGTGGAGCATCCACTGTCCATAATCCATATATTTCCATTCTTGTCATATGGATGTCCCTGCACATAAGGTTAAAAGATTAGTTAGTATTGGAAACCCAAGCCTTGTTGGTCTTGGGCTCTTTCAATGATACAATTGAACCAAAATTTATGCATCGGGGTTTAATTATGGTTTATAAAGAAGAGGCTTTGGCTGCAACATCTTTTCTGATCATCCATTCCATCCTCTGGTTGATCAGTGTAGACGAGCCTGATGTGGCTTTAGCAACATGACTTGCTTCCGAGGCTTCTTTCTTCTCAGAAGAAGTTTTCACCACCTTTTCTTCGAAGTAGTTATCTTCTCGGAAGATTTCAAAGGATTCTTTTTGTTTCTTTGATTGTTCTTTAGCTTTTCTTCCGAAGCTATTTTCCTTTCGGAAGAATAAGTTTCTTTTGAAAGTAACCTGTCTTCGAAAACAAGCTTTCCTTTCCATAGAACTTGGACCATATTGTAAGGTCCAAATGTGAAACCATCCTTGACTCCTTCTTTCTTAACATTGGTTGCAAAATGTGTGCTTGCTAGATTATAGTAACAATCTTTAGCCATGTGGTTATGCAGACCACAGATTATGCACTCAATGTTATTTTTGATGGGGCATTAGGACTGTTGTTTCTTGCACTTCTTTTCTTCTTCAACAGCCTTCCCCTTTAATTTCTGATCCTTTAGCTGGATAGAGTGATGGTACTAAACTCTTTTCCTGAATTAGAACTTCTAACCACTTGGAATCCAGCTAAAATGAATACACCCTCTTGCCTAGACTCTATCTTCAACTTGGTCTGAGCCACCTTCTTGGCATTTTTTCTTGCTGCCCTGATTTTGTTCTTTCTGGCTTTGGTGGTTAGGGGTTGATCAACAGCAGTGGGGATGAGGTTTTCTACCTTATCCTTCCCTGTGGTGATCACCGTTATTACATCATTCTTTTGCACATTGGGTTGTGGGTCAGTAGTTGGAACCTATTGCTCATCAGTACCACATCTTGGTTGTCTATCAGACACATAAGAGTGTGGTGGAGCAATTTCATTGGTTCCCAACCCACTTTTGTTTTGATAACACACTTTTGAGTGGGAGGATGATGCAATGAGGGTGTTGTAGTTATGTTCTTGAATGACATATTTCTTTGCTTTATCCTCAACTATTACTAGCTGGGCTTGAGCCTCAATCAACTTAGATATTAAATCTTTTATTTGAGCCCTATAGTTGGAATGTTCATGTTTTAAAGAGGACATAGTTTTCTCTAACTCTTCAATTTTGAGTTTGTAGTCAGATTTTGCTCTCATAAAATTAGATTTTAATATGTTTAAGGACTCAATATCAGATTTAATCTCCATGCTGTAGTCCTGATACAACTTAACCTTAGCAATACAGGCTGGAGTAAAGAGAAGTTCATATACCTTACTGTCTTCAGTTCCAGCCATGAGAGCTTGAGTAGGAGTGACATCTTGCATCATGAAGCTCCAGTTAACTTCTTAAGCAACAGTTGCAGTCTGTTGTTCAGTAGGTTTGGCTGCAGCTTTTGGGGTAGCAGGGTGTTTGGAAGCTTGAGCTGCTCCAGGATTGGATTTGGAGCCTTGCATTCCCTTGCAAAGTGACCAAGCTGGTTGTAGTTGTAGCACTTGCCTTGGACTTGTCAAACCTAAATTTGTTGTTGGTTGGGTTTTGAGGGAATTGCCTTCTAGTTCTTTTAAAGAACTTCTTTGCTCTGTAGGTCAGAAGAGCCATCTGCTAGACAATGTCCATATACTCAACATCATCTGGGCTAAAACACTCTAGATCATCAAAGCAGAATTGAAAATCTCAAGAGTGCTCACTCCCTTAAACAAAAGCACAACTATCTTGGAAAGGATTTTGTTGTGCCTGTTAAGATCTGGGTTTCTCAAGGAATGTGATGTATGGCCCAGAAGAGGATGATGGTTGTTGGTGGTAGTTCAGGTATAATTGGGGTTAGGGAGTTCTTGAACCTTCAGCAATATGTAAAGCATGGCTAACAAGAAGGTTTGAGGTTCTGTTCATCTGATGGCTATTCTGAGTTTCCATCTCCATACGGTATCCATCAAGGATTCCATATAGTTCAGTCATGGTGCGAGTGTTGAGATTCTCAGTTCTCTTGATTGAGACACGGTAGAAAGTCCACTCATGAGGAAGTGCACTCATGAATTTTCTAACTATGTCTCTCTTCTCAAGAACTACTCCCATAGACTGAAGAGAGGTGATCAAGTCCATGTACCTGAAGTATTGTTGCCTCAAGGTCTCACCAACAATGTATGTGAAGTTCTCAAACTTTTGCTTCAGCACATCTTTCTTGGTCTCCTTGGATTCAGTAGAACTAGAGTACATCAGCTTCAAAGCATCAAATAGTTCTTTGGCAGTCTCTCATTGCTTAAAGCCTACCATTATGGAGTTTGGTATAGCTGTGAGCAACACAGTCATGGCTTTGCAGTCAATGTCCATCTTCTTGAAGTCTTCATCAGAGTAGTCTTTAACAGCTTTCTCAATCATGGCACCATTACCAGCTGGGGATTCCACCTTTGGTAGGTAAGGACCTTTAGTGACTGATCTCCACATGCGGCTGTCTTGATACTTGATAAAGCCTTCAATACCTTTTCACCAGGTTCAAAAATCATCAGGGGTGATGATAGAAACCTTGGTCATGATTCACATCTTAGACTCAGAAAATTTCTAGTTAAGAGCCATTTGAGTGAAGTGAGTAAGTGTGATGAAACAAGGGTGATTTGGGATGGTTAGATCTCACAATCAAGAGCCTAAAGAGCTTTGATACAAATTGTAAGTTCGGTGTTGGTTTCACAACACAAGTTTATCTCATAAACTCACTTAATCTCACTCGGTTTGATGAAGTAGAATCTCTAACTAAGTTCACAAGTAATATAATAAGTTAATGAAAACAAATAAACACAAAAGTAGTTTTCAAGATATGTGTATATATTACCTCTCAACTAAGTATTACAAGACTCTTACAAGCATGATTTACAAAGTTACAATGAGAAACTATAATGCTACTATCTACAGCCGGTTATACTTGGATAACCAGCTAGAATTTACAACTAGACAAATACTACAGTGCTAGAAGTAAAGTATCTAAGATAAACTATTATCCTAGATTAGGTAGTCATGACAGGTCCATGACTTACCTTTTGATCACCAACTAAAAGTGGTAACTGTACTAACTGATAATGGGTGAATAGTAGATAAAAGTATGGTCAACTACATGGGCGTGGGAAAGCGCCATGCAGTACATCAGAGGTTGTAACGGATGTCAGACGAACCATACTTATATCTTCTGGTTCTTAGTTGGTTCTTCCGAAGCTAAATGGCTTCAGAAGAATAAGTTCTTCCGAGACCATTTATACTTCGGAAAAATCAACTTCTTCCGAATCTTCTGCAAGTCTTCAGGGCTTTGTTCTTTGGAAGACTTTGTCTTTAGGATCTTCTAAGTTGTATACTTTGGAAGGAGAACTACTTAGTCTCAAGAGACTAAGTTCTCATTTCGAAAGTTCTCCAACCTTGAGCTTCGGAAAATCTTTGACTTGTCTTTGAAAGAGCAGCTTTGTCTTCGGAAGACCACTTCAATTGTACATCAAAATCTTCTAAGTGTTGTTTTGGTTGCACCAGCCTCATATGATCCAACAAGGTGTGTTAATTACCTGTACCCAGAAGGTGATGGGCAGTTTAGAGTCAGAGAGCATGGTTCTTGCAGCCTTAATAAGTGTCCTATTTCTCCTTTCAGCAACACCATTTTATTGAGGAGTTCTAAGAGCACTATATTTTTTGAAATACCCTTTTCATCATAAAATGTATTAAAGATTTGGTTCTTGAATTTACTTTTCAGAATGAAAGATCTCAAGATTTTAGGGGTCTCATCCTTACTTTTAAGAAAGAAGACCCAAGTATATCTTGTGAAGCCATCTGTGATCACAAGGCAATATGAAGTTCTTTTTAAACTCATTACACTGGTAGGGCAAAGAGATCCATATGTAAGAAGTGTAGGGCACTAGTGATGGAGTTCATTTCCTTTGGCTTGTGAGACACTTTGTGTTGCTTTCCTTTCAGACATGCAACACAATGATCATCTCTTGTGAACTCTTTCTCTGGCATCCTAGTTACCAAATCATCTTTAATTAACTTATTCATGTTCTTAAAATTTACATGGTACATTCTTTTATGCCAAAGGAAAGACTTATCACTATTGGCTTTAGATAGAAAGCAAGAAACTTCTCCTGATGGGGAGGTTTTCTACTCAAGCTCTTTAACAAAGTTTACCTTATTAATATTGAGCTTACCATTTATGACTCTGCCTCTTCCAGTGATGTAACCACCTTACTATCCTCCAAAAGCAACTGGCCCTAATCAACTTTCTCAAAGTTTTGAAGCAAAGAGCCATTGCCTGTCATGTGCCTTGAACAACCTCTATCGATGATCCATACATTTCTCTTGGTCTTCAGTTGTTCCTGCACATGAAAAAGAGAGGGTTAGTTACATTAGGAAACCCAAGCCTTGCTAGTCTTGGGCTCATCAAGATGAACTAAAGATAGTTCAACAGTTATTGATCCTATATTCAAGCTTGCATGATCCTTGACTTTTGTTGATGAAGAATCAGTCACATGACCTTCCTTCATCTTCCATACCATCTTTGGAAGATTAGACTTGGCCTTTAAAACTTCAAAAGTTTTGATTACTATGGAAGTTTTGGAGACTAAACCTTCAAAAGCTTTTGCATCCACTGTAGCAAACTTCAGTGCTTTGGAAGCATTCCTTTCTTTTGAGACCAAACTTGCCTCCAAAGAAGGTTTCCACCTATCTTCTTTTTGTTCACCTTGGAGCTTCCGAAGGAAAGTGATTTTCCTTCCAAAACTATTTTCTTCTTCCTCTCAGAAGTCTTCTTCTTGTTCATGTGGATGGTACTCTTAGGATTGTAGATACAATCCTTAGCATAATGAGTTGTACCACCACACATGATGCATTCCACCGGCATACTTCTAAGAGTCTTCTTCAAAGGAGAAGGTTGATCTTGATCTCTTTCCAGCTCCTTCTTCACTTTCTTAGATGATGCAACAGACTTCTGAAGGTGAAGCTTACTCTTGGAGTTGGATGGTTCAGGTTGTGCAGCAGTGGTGCACATTTGTTCAAGCTTTTTCTCTCGACCAGGATGGTTTGAACTTGAACTAGGACTCTTGGTATTAGAGCCCTTAGTTAAGTCTTCAGTCCTCACCACCTCAAACCCACTAAGGATAAGGACTTGTTTTTTCTTGGGATTGAAGGTGGGCTTGATCTCAACTTTCCTTGATCTCCTTGTAACGGCCTTAATCAAATTCTTTCTAGCTAACTTAGCCATCCTTGGTTCTTCTTTTTCCAGGAGTATAGTCACCCATCTTAAGATGAACCTCCTCACTCACTTCTGGTTCATCCTTCACTATATCATCTTCATCTTTATCCTCTTCTTGGATAGGGTCAATAGGGGATCAACTCATCGTCACTAGTTCTACACCTTGGAGATCTAATAGATAATAAATTTTATGGAGGAGCTATCTTACTTGATACCAGTCCCTAACTATTTTGATAACAAATCTTTGCATACAAGGATAAAGATACGATGTTCTTCAAGGTTTCCTCTTCATGAAGACATTTTTCTACTCTAGCTTTGCTGATCACAAGCTCAGCCTGGTATTCAGATAACTTGGTAACAAGATCTTTGATCTGAGTCCTGTAATTTGTGTGCTCATTCTTAAGACTATAATTTGTTTTCTCTAGATATTCTATTTTAAGTTTATAGTATTTTCTACTCTTTTAAAATTAGCTTTTAAAATATTTAAGGACTCAAGATCAGATCTCACTTCCAAGTTATAGGACCTATACACGTTTAATTTAGCAATGATTTTAGGAGTACAGAGATGGTCCAATACCTTGGCTTCATCATCGTCAGCCATCAATGCTTGGTTTGGAGAGACGTCCTCTACCTGAAAGCTCCACTCAAAGCCTCCCTCTTTAACAGCAACAATAGCTTATTGCTTTGGTTGGCTTGGCTTCGTAATTCTACGAGTGCATCAGTGTAGTTTTGCCTAGATTGTGTTTGGCCACCATTTTCCCTTGGTGCCTTACAATCCCTAGCAAAGTGTCCTATTTGGTTATAGTTGTAACACTTCATCTTGATTTTATCCAATCCCAGCTTTCCACTGGTTACATTGCTTGGGAACTTTTTTCGTGTTCTCTTGTAGAACTTCTTGGCTCTATGAGTGAGAAGACCCATTTGCTAGACTATCCATATACTCCAGGTAATCTGGATGGATGCAGTCCAAGTCTTCAAGAGTAAAGAGAAAGTTGCCATAACTTTCATCTAAAGACACAAAGGCTTAAGATAAGCTTGGTTCTTGGAATGGGCTTCCTTGAGTGTAGCTCTCCCTTGGTGTCTCTAGGAAGGTGATGAAAACAACCCTTTTATGAGCTGTCAGGGTAGCAGATGAGATGATGTTGTGGTTCTCTGCTATCCCTTTCAACTACATGAAATGCTAAACTCTGTTGATTGTTGGAAGAGCTGGGGATGATTTTGCATGTTCATGTCCATCTAGTAACCACTCAAGATACCATACAGCTCTATGAGAGTAAGAGTAGAGAGGTTTTTAGTTCTCTTAATGGCCACACAATAGTGTGTCCACTGTCTGGGAAGAGAGAACATGAACTTCCTCTCAATGTTTCTATTCTCAGGTTTAACTTCAACATCCATCAGAGTATCTACAATCTTAACATACCTGAAGTATTATTGAGTCATAGTTTCACTCGTTTGGAAGGTGAAATTCTCAACCTGCTACTCCATGATATTATTCTTGTTTTCCTTGGCTTCCTCAGACCCCTTATACATAAGCATCAGTGCATCCCAGAGTTCTATTGTAGTTTTTCACTTTTTGAAGCCTCTGTAGATAGAGTTGTGAATAATAGTTTGAAGAGCTGTCATGGCCTTCTGATCTACATCAATCTTCTTCCAATCTTCCTTAAAATAGTCAACCACATCCTTTAGTATCATCCCACCTCCAGCAGTTGCTGAAGTAGTACTTGGGATGTAAGGTCCTGAGACTACAAATCTCCACATCTTGTTGCCTTATGACTTGATGAAGCCTTCCATCTTTATACACCAAGAACCAAAGTCATCAAGAGTGATCAATGAGATTTAGTAATGGTATTGGTTTCCATATCAGCCTTAGTGAGTGCTGCTATTTGAGCAAGTAAGTGTTTTGTGAAACTGAAGAGATTTAAGATGGTGAGATCTTACAATCAAGAGCCTGAAAAGCCCTGTTACCATATACGAGACCCGTAACGGGTTATGCAATAGTTTCACAAGGTGGAGAGTTTAACACTTAACAGATCAAATAGGGAACCAACAAATGAAACAAAGAACAAAAGTAACAGCATACAAGAACAAAGAGATTGGTTTTCAAGGATGATGTATATTGCTCTCAAGTGTTTTACAATTGATACAAGGCTTAGTCCTAAGGATTGGTTACATAAGAAACTTTATACTACATCCTACAGCTGGCCATATTTTGAAGGCCATCTGGAACACTAATCTAGACAACAAGATCAATGTAAAGTCAAAAGGCAGATTGCCTTTTGACAAGTGACTATGACAAGCCATAGCTCAAATCCTAATCTCTTACAAAAATGATAAAAGTACAAGAGTGGAAAGTTACAGACTCAAAGACCATAATGTACAGTTGACAAAAATATGGAAATAATCACAAACTTGTATAAGTTGGTGAGTCTTTAGAGATAGCAGCAAAAAGTGGTTCAGCTTTTGTCAAAACTAAGTCAGAGAAAGCATGTCTCTTCTGTCTTCGGAAGAAATCAGTCTTTAGGCTTCGGAAGACTATGACTTGAAGTTTCGGAAGACTTAACTTTTGGCTTTGGAAGAATTTGGTGTTTGGATTTGGAAGATTTGACACTTAGTGAATTTCTTTATGTATTGTCAAATCTTCCAAAGTAACGTCCTTGTACTTCATAATGCATGCTGAGATCTTTGGTTAGCATTATCCTCTAAGATAACTCTTACAAACCATCTTAGTTAAAGTATAGAAAGAGAAAATGACGGCTATTAGAAGAGACTTGAAGTTAAAGAAGAATAAGAAGTCTAAGGCATCCACCTCTACAGCTTAAGATGAGACAGAACATCCTGAGGGTTAACCACAAGAGGCCACTCATCTAACTCCCTTATCTGTAGATCCTCTAGCTGCTGAGAGACCCATCATGTCTTGGGTGTTTTCTCCAAACCCAAACAGATGGTATGTCACAAGAGATCAAGGAGGTTAATAAGTATTCTTTCGACAGAACATACTTGATCAGCCTGAGCATGATCTCTTGGACATGAAGAGATACTATGAATGCTTGAAGAGTCCAGACCACCTGATGTAGGAAGGGATGGCTCTGATTCTAATGAGGCTATAAGCAAGTGAAAGATCAATATTCATATTAATCTTTAAAGTTTTGGTAGCATCAGCCTATGAGGAGTTTGTAAGATCATTATCTTAGAGGCTGATGATAACCAAAGATCTCTCAGCATGCACTGAAGTACAAGGAAGTACTTTGGAAGATTTGACTATATACAAAGAAAAATAACTAATTGTCAAATCTTCCAAAGCCAAAGATAGAAATCTTCCAAAGCCAAAAATGAAGCCTTCAGAAGCTAAGTGACAAAGTCTTTCAAAGCTTAAAGACAGAATTTTTCCGAAGACTAAGAAGAAATGTGTCTACTGACACACTTTTAACAAAAGCAGAAGACCTCTCCGCTGTCAACTATGAAGAATCACCAACTTATATAAGTTGGTGATTACCTTTTTACTTTTGTCAACTGTATAATATGCTCTTTTATCTGTAACTTCTTACTTTAGTACTTTTATTCGTATTATAATAAAATAGGATGAGAGCTATTCCATGTCATAGTCACAAGTCAAAAGTCAATTTGCCTTTTGACTTTACATTAATCTTGTTTTCTATATTAGTGTCCAGCTAGCCTTCAAAGTATGGCGGGCTGTAGGATGTAGCATAAAGTATCTCATGTATCAGCCTTTAGGATTAAGCTTTGTAACACTTGTAAAACACATGAGAGCAATATACATCATCCTTGAAAAGCAATCTTTCTTGACTATTCTTACTTGTTTTGTTCATTGTTTCTTACCCTGGTTCCCAATTTGATCTAGTAAGTGTGTTATCTCCAACTGTGAAACTGTTGTTAAACCATTACCCAGTCCTAAAAATTAGCAGTGAAGGGTGTAGCCATGCTGCCACCTTGAGGCTCAAATGACCTCTAGCATATGAATAAACAAGAGAGTGACCATTCCTAAAAATGATATAGGAATAGCCTTGAACTTTGAGAAAATTGCTTTGTTTAGTGTTTATAAGGCATGTATATCTCTTTCAATTTTAAGTTTATTACCCAATTCCTTATTGAAGATGAGTTGAATAAATCTTGGATACATTTAAAACTTAGATTTTTTAGCAACAGTTATATTTTTGCAGAGATTTTGAAAAACGAAATTTGAAAAGTTGTAACTCTAATGTTTTACAAGTCCATGGATAGCCCCTGCTAAATCCAATGGAACTTGATCCCATCCACCAGACATGTTTGACAAGCAATGTAGAAAGATATGAAGGATGATTCTCTAGTTATAATATACCATTGATTTTGAGAAGGTGAATGTTTAAAGAGGTTCTTCATATCCTATCTCCTTGAATATGGCGCTCAACACTTCTTTGGAGAATGAAGACACCTTTTTTATCATGAAGTTGTAGATGCTGATGAATCTTTGCAAGAGATGGTGATGTTTAGTCCTTGCACCATCACGGTCAAGATATTGGTTCCATGTTCTCTTTGAATAGAACATGTATTCCAAAATTGGTGAATTTGTGGTGTACAAATCACTGTGTCGATATAGATGGCAAAAGCATAGTTGCTATTACGAAGAAAGTTAAGAACATGGTCATAGACCGAATCATTAATTGGCTTAAGCGAGGCAGCGATGTTGTGATTTGGTTGGAATTCTTGGTTTTGAACGACCATTTGGAAAGAGTTTGAATTTTTGAATGGCTTAGAAGAGATGAAGGGTTTTGCTATCAGATGAATGTAGATCATGACAATGGTAGGAAGAAGTTAAAAATTACAGTTTAGGAATAATATATAATAGTATTATTATAAAAAAAATTACCATCATAACTGTAAATCTGACATTTTTGTGATAATGGAATAGTCTTGTAAGGGAAAAAATACGACGCCACTACCTATCTGAAGATAGAAGCGGGTCCTACCGTGTCTTTTATAAGACAAGTGCAAAAGTACTCTTATCTGTCGAATTGAAGAAATCAGCAGATACCCAGTTTTGTTATAAGAAAATAATTTTTACAAATTTTATCAGATTTCATTTTATTTGATCATAAATTATTTAAAATTCTTTATCCCAATAGTAGATAAAGATATTTAAACCTTGTTTCATCAAATGTCTTTGTAAAAAGATCTGCATATTGTTTATTTGTATGAAGTTTAACTAATTTAATAATTTTCTTTTATACACAATCCTGAATGAAATGATACCTGATATCAATGTGTTTTATCTTTGAATGCTAAACTTTATTATTGTTGATTGAGATGGCATTGTTGCTGTCAATGTCAATTTGAGTGTTTATGAAGGTTACACCATAATCTCTAAGTTGAGTTTGAATCCATAGCACCTGAGCACACCAACTAGAGAGGTAGCAATGTACTCTACTTCTGCAGTTGATGTAGACACATAGGTTTGCTTCTTGCATTGTAATGAAATGAATCTTCCCCTAGAAATTAACAACCTCTTGAGGTGGATTTCTTGTTGATCTTGCCTCCATATCATTATTCGTATACCCATAGATATTGAATTCAGTACTTTTAAGGTACCATAATCCTAATATAGGTTCCCCTTTAAGACACTTCAAAATCCTCTTTGCAGCTATCATGTGTGACACTTTTAAAGCAGCTTGGAATCTTAAACACAGACATGTGGCAAACATAATATCTAATCTGCTTGTTGTGAGGTACATGAGAGATCCAATGATGGCCCTATACTACTGCTGATCTACCACTTCCTCCTCAAGATCAGGAGTTAATGAACATGTTTAAGACATAGGGGTTTTAGCAGCTTAGCATCAGTAGCTTGAAATCTCGCTATGATGTCCTGAACATACTAAGATTTTTATCGAAGATCCCATCAAGTGTCTATTTCACTTATAATCCCAAAAAGAAAGTGATTTCTCCCATTAACTCATCCCAAATTGACTCCTTCTTCAGCATTTGCCATATCTTGCTCCTTATCAAGAGATTTTGGGTACCATAATAATCATGGGATTCCTCATCTGATGAGATATCATGATCATGTGATGGTTGATCTACAACATTTGTGGTACTGTCATCTACTTGTGCTGGTTGTGGCTGTTATAGGAAGTTTAGAGTAAGACAGCATAGTCTTTACAACCTCAATAAGTGTCATATTTCTTCTATCACCAACTTTGATTTCCTGAGGAGTTCTAGGAGCACTATATTGAGTAACCATACCTTTGGAATCACAAAAAGAACAAAAGTGCACATTTTAAATTTTGTCCCTTGATCACAGCTGACAATTTAACCTTTTGATCAATGTAGTTCTTAATTTTAATAACAAATGATTTTATAATTTCAGCAGTTTCATTCTTTAGTTTCTAAAAAGAAAACCCAAGTGAATATTGTAAAATCATCTATTATTACCATAATAATCATGGACTCCTCATCTGATAAGATATCATGATCATGTGATGGTTGATCTACAACATTTGTGGTACTGTCATCTACTGTGTTAGTTGTGGCTGTTATAGGAAGTTTAGAGTCAGACAACATAGTCTTTACAGCCTCAATAAGTGTCATATTTCTTCTCTCACCAACTTTGATTTCTTGAGAAGTTCTAGGAGCACTATATTGACTAACAATACCTTTGGAATCACAAAAAGAACAAAAGTGCACATTTTAAATTTTGTTCCTCGATCACAACTGACAATTTAAACTTTTGATCAATATAGTTTTTAACTTTAATAACAAATTATTTTATAATTTCAGCAGTTTCATTCTTTAGTTTCTAAAAAGAAAACCCAAGTGAATATTGTAAAATCATCTATTATTACTACAATAATCATGGGATTCCTCATCTGATGAGATATCATGATCATGTGATGGTTGATCTACAACATTTGTGGTACTGTCATCTACTTGTGCTAGTTGTGGCTGTTATAGGAAGTTTAGAGTCAGACAACATAGTCTTTACAGTCTCAATAAGTGCCATATTTCTTCTTTTATTTAAACTCTCTAAAGTTGTATCAAACCAAGACAGGGTTAGGGTACAATACTAAGGGATCACCAATGATATACACTCCTACATACACCCCTAAATGCAACCTAAAGGTAAAGAAGCAAGCATCTGCTGATCCAATCTGTACAAAGCCAGCTACTGAAAAGGCTAAGACAGCAGAGAAAGAAGAAAAAAAAGGACTAGTTGAACAGGTAAATGAAGAAGAAGAGAAGAGAGAAAAGGAGGAAGAGATGGAGAAGATGAAGGAAGATCTCCAAGTTAAGGCAAAGAAAATATGATTCGAAAGGTGAAGTTTGTTAAAGAAAATTCAACTTTCAAAGTCAACATACTATCTAGCTAAGTCAAACACCTCCATCAAGTCAAAACCCCACTCAAAGCACAGCTATAACAAAAAGACACACAATAGAAACTGTTGTGCAATAACTTCAAACTCTTCAGAAGAAAGACAACAACCATACATTCAAAAATCAATTTCTAAAGCAGTCTAGATTCATAAAAAGAAGTTTCGAAGAAAGAAGATTGATATTTTCACTCACATGGACCACAAGTTGAATAAGAACATAAGTGCTACTAAGGAAAATCAGTAGATGAAATCATCAAAAAAAAGTGATACTTGAAGATTTCATTGATCATGAGCTGATTATGAGAGGAAAGAAATAGGAGATGAAGAAGGAGCTACAAGAACTCAAGGTAGAGATCATGACAACTAGGTAGAAGATGAAGATTATATGCCTTGTATGCGGGGAAGATAGTAAATTTGCAAAAGACTGTTCATTTAATCCCTTAGCTCACTACAATAATTATCCAAGATTCTCAAAAGGATCTACAGCTGCTGACAAGCCACTGAAAGGAAGAATTGATACTCACGAGGCTGTTTGGAAGACAAACAAGTCAAGTGCCAATTTCAAGAAAAAGTCGACACTTTCAAAGAGTCTACCGAACAAATCAGCAGCTCCAAACTTAAAGAAGAAGACTTTTGAGAAATCTTCATCATTTCAAAACACTTCCAAAGATCATCAAAGGAGAAAAGATGCCAAAGAGTCCAACAAGTCTAAATCAAACAAGAAAAACTAGAGACTAAAGACATTTGTTAAACCATATAAAACCTTAGATGACCCAAAACATGACATCAAACTTTTCAGCACTTAAAATTGATAAAATCTTGTTGAAATCTAGAAGACGTAGGACCAAACAAACTTGGGTCCCTATTCATCACTAACCAACTTGTTTATTTGCAGGAACATCCACACCAAAAACAACTTATGGATTGTAGATAGTGGATACTCTCGACACATGATAGGTGACAGATCATACCTACTGAATCTTGAACCATATGATGGTGGGTTTGTTGCCTTTGGAAGTGACACAAGTGGAGGATACATTATTGGCAGAGGGACAATCAGCAATGGTAAGGTAAGCTTTGACAAGGTGAATTATATGAAAGAGTTTAACTACAATTTGTTTCGTGTATATCAATTATGTGATTGAAAAAATAACACTTTTTTCATAGAGCATGAATGTCTAGTTATATCTCCTGGATTTGTTATACAAATGATAAAATACTTTTAAGAGCTCCTAGGAGAGAAAATATGTACATGCTCAACATGCAGAATGCATCACTTTCAGGAAATGTATCATATTTCATTTTTAAAGCTTTAAAAATGAATCCTCCATTTGGCACAAAGATTGGCACATGGAAACCTCAAAAACATGAACAAACTAGTTCGAAATGGGTTAGTCACTGTACCGCCGAACAAGGAGTTTATATTTGTTGACCATTGTGTTGCTTGTCAAAAGGGAATGCAAAAAAGATCTTCTCATAAGTCCAAAGAATTAAATTCAGTCGTACTCCTTTACATTTGTTACACATGTACTTGTTTGGCCCTAAAGTTGTAAATAGTTTAGGATGTAAATCATATTGCTTGTTATAATAGATGATTTTACAAAATTCCCTTGGGTTTTATTTTAAGAAACTAAAGTTGAAACAGCTGAACTATTAAAATCACTTTTCATTAAAATTGAGAACCAAATTGATCAAAAGGTTAAAATTATTAGTAGTGATCAGGGAACAGAACTTAAAAACCACACTCTTGATTCTTTATGTGAATCCAAATATAGTGCTCCTAGAACTCCTTAGTAAAACGGAGTTCCTGAGAGAAGAAATAGGACACTTATTGAGGCTGCATGGACCATGTTGTCTACCTTAAAACTTTTTATAACATTTTAGGTTGAAGTAGTCAGCATTGTGTGCCATGTTCAGAATAGTGTCTTAATAGTTGTGACACATGGGAAAACCTCTTATGAATTGTTACATAAGAGAAAACCATTCATAGGGTTCTTAAGACATTTTGGATTTTCATGCACCCTTCACAATACCAAAGACCACTTATCCTAATTTGCTAAGAAATCAGTAGATGTGTTCTTTGTAGAATGCTCATCACAAGCTAAAGCTTATAAAGTACATAACAAAGTTGATCACACTATTGAGGAATCTAAAAATGTCATATTTAATGAAAATTCCTCAAATAGTGTTGGAAACACCCTAAGTTGGATGTTTGTTCTGAATGGATTCAAAGATGCTCTTAACCATTTGCTTGACATTATTTCAGGAGACTCACTTGACAGACCAGCAAACACGCAAGTCACAAATACAGAAGACTACAAGGTTGATCTACCTTATGGTCTTAGTTTCAACAGATCAACTTCTGATCCAATCCAACCACATTCAGCAGAAGCATATGCTAGTAACACAAATGATGTAGATCAACAATCACTGATCATGATGACTCATCAGATGAAGAGTCTCATGATCATTATGGTACTAGACAATCTCTTGAAATGGGGCCAAGTGTGGCAAGTATGAAAGAAGGAATCGATTAGGCAGCTGATCCAGTCACTTAAAATGATATATCTGTCGACTTTCATGAAAAAACTTCTTAAATTTTGATATTTCTCAACAACTTCAAGTGATCCCAAGAATAAGAATTCATAATGAGCATCCAGTAGAGAATGTCATTAGAAGTGTCAATGCTGGTGTCAAGACAATAAGAAAGACACATGTGGAAAACATCTATTTGTTTTCATGCTTCCTTTTCATTTGGAACCAAGTAATGTAGATAAAGCTTTAAGAGATCAGAGGTGTGTAGAAGCTATGCACCAAGAGCTAAAAAAAAGAGCTGGAAACTATGTTCACTTCCTAAATGAGAACTACAATAGGAACCTGATAGGTGTTCAAAAACAAGAAGGATGACAGAGGCATTGTTATCAAGAACAAAGCGAGACTTGTGGTATAAGGGTACACACTACAAGAAGGGATAGATTATGATTAAGTCTTTGCTCCTGTTGCCAGGCATCAAGTAATCAGAATTTTTCTGGCTTTTGCTACCTCAAAGGAGTTCAAAGTGTTATGTCAACGGTGCATTTCTCTACACAGAGATAGGTGAAGAAGTTTATGTCAGTCAGCCACCTAGGTTTGAAGATCCTAAGTATCCAGATTATGTCTACAAACTTAATAAAGCTCTCTATGGGCTTTATTAGGCTCCTAGGAAATTGTATGAGACTCTCTCTTCCCTTCTTCTGAGAAATGGATAAACCAGAGGATCCATAGACAAAACTTTCTTTATCAAGCCAGTTGATTTGGATATCATTTTGTGCAAGTATATTTGGATGACTTCATATTTTGTTCAACAAATAAGATTGTGTACAGATTTTGAGAATCTCATGAAGTCTAAGTTTGAGATAAGTTCAATGGGAGAAATCACCTTCTTCATGGGACTACAAGTAAAACAAACACCTAATGGAATCCTTATAAATCAATCTAAGTATGTTCAAGACATCTTAGTAAGATATCAAGCTATTGATGCAAAAGCTCCTAAGACTCCTATGTCCAAAACATGTTCTTTAACTCCTGATCTTAAGGGGGAAGCAGTTGCTCAGCAGTAATACATAGCCATCATAGGATCTCTCATGTACCTCACAACAAGTAGACCATATATTATGTATGCCATATGCTTGTGCTCAAGATTCCAAGCTGCTCCCAAAGTGTCACATCCGATGGCTACCAAGAGGATTTTGAAGTATCTTAAAGGGAAACCTAAGTTAGGATTATGGTACCCTAAGAGTGTTGACATCAATCTTTATGGATATATGGATAATGACTATGGAAGAAGCAACATCATCAAGAAGTCTACCTTAGGAGGATGTCAATTTCTAGGGGTAGATTTGTTTCATGGCAATGCAAGAAGCAAACATGTGTGTCTACATCAACTACTAAAGCAGAGTACATTTGTAACACTCTAGGCAAATCTCACATCGGCCGTGGACAAGAGAGATTCCTGGTTCATAAGGAATATCCTGCCTCTAATATCACCAATGCATTTTAGGCATATTGGCTGTGGATTAGAGGAGAACTCCACAGCTAAGCATGCTCAAGTGGTAGCAATCCAAGGATGGGTGACCTCACTGGGAAGTTTTCACCCAGGCAACCAAAAGCAAATCCGTGAGCTCCTTGTGGGCAAAGCGGACAATATTGGTGTGTGAGGCCGGGTGTTACCGAATGGTATCAAAGCCACTCTTGTGTCATTCGGGATGGTGGGGCAAACCTCATCAAGGATGGTGAGTCCCCAGGGGTGTTTAGAGGGACGCCTTAGGCAAATCCCACATCCATAGATGGGATGGTGGGGGTAAACCTCATCGAGGATTATGAATCCAAAAGGGGACTGTTTGTAACACTCTAGGCAAATCCCATATTAGCTATGGATAGGAGAGATTCCCGGTTCATAAGGAATATCCTACCTCTAATATCACCAACGCTTTTTGGGCGTATTGGCTGTGGATGAGAGGAGAACTCCATAATTAAGCGTGTTCGGGTGGCAGGAATCTATGGATGGCTGACCTCACTGGGAAGTTTTCACCCCGGCAACCAAAAGCAAGTTTGTGAGCTCGTGGTGGGCAAAGCGGACAATATTGGTGTGTGAGGCCGAGTGTTACAACATTGTTGAATCAAGTTGTTGTGCTCAGGTGCTATGGATTCAAACTCAAGTTAGAGATTATGGGTTAACCATTATGAATACTCCAATTCACATTGACAATAACTATGTCATCTCAATCACCAACAATCCAGTTCAGCATTTAAAGATGAAACACATTGATATTAGGTATCATTTTAATAGAGATTGTGCAGAAAAGAAAATCATTAAATTAGTTTAGGTCCATACAAATGAATAATATGCAGATTTGTTCATAAAAGCATTTTATGAAACAAGGTTTAAAAATCTTGTATTTGCTATTAGGATGATAAACTTTGAATAATTAAGTGACTTAAATAATGACATCTGTAAAAAATTGTTTCAAATGCTTTGTTGATAACAAAAATGGGTAAAACTGGGTATCTGCCGATTCTTGCAATTCGAAAGATAGAAAGGCTTCGGCACATGTCTTTTCAAAAGATCCGGTAGGACCCACTTTTATCTACCAATGTGTAGTGGCGCCATTGTAGTTTCTTGAAAAGAACATTTCATCATCATAAGTCCTCGGATATACAGTTGCAGTGGTAAAAGTTTTTAAAATAATACTATTATATATTATCCATAAACTGTAAATCTAAACTTCTTCCTACTATTGTCATCTTCTACGCTTACTCATAAGCAAGAACCTTCAAAAACACTCATACATTCAAAATTCTACAGTTCGTCAAAATCTTTTCAAATGGCCACTCTTAACCTAGAGTCCCGACCAAATCACAACATAGCCGCATCACTCAAACCCATTGGTGACTCGGTCTATGATGTTGTTCTGAATTTTCTCTGCAATACAATTACACTTTTGCAAATACGATGGATCCGGTGAATTATGCTCCACATATCAAGCAATTTTGGGGTACATGCTCTATTCAAAGAGAGCATGGAACCAAAGTTCTTACTGTAGTGGTGCAATGAATGAAGATCACCATCTCTTGCTCAACAATCATCAACATCACAAATTCAATGACTAAAATGGTGCATCTCCTTCTACAAAGAAGTGGTGAGTGCCACTTTCAAAGAGATAGGATATGAAGGTCTCCTTACAACATCCACATTCTCCAAATCAATGGTATATCATAATTGGAGAATTATCTTTCATATCTTCTTACATTGCTTCTCTAACAAGTCGGGTGGATGGGATAAAGTTGCATTGGACTTAGCAGGGGCTATCCATGGGATTGTTAAATAGCAGAGTTACAACTTCTCCAACTTCATTTTTCAAAATATTTGAAAGAAGGTAACTACTGCTGAGAAATTTAAGTTTTTAACGTACCCAAGGTTCATACAACTGATTTTAAATGAAGAACTTGGAAACAAACTTAAACTTAAATGAGGTATACATGCCTTAGGAACTTTAAACAAAGCAATTTTCTTAAAGTTCAAGGAAACTTCTAAATACTTTTTAGGGAAGGTCACTCCCTTGTTCATACATATGCTTGAGGCCACGGAAACTTAGGGTGACAACATGGCTACACCGTCCATTGCTGATCCCATACCCTGCACTTCAAAGCCTAAATTGCCCTCAAAGAAGTGAACCCTACATCTTCTACTGACAAGATGCCAGCCCCCAAATCACCTCCACCAAAGAAGGAAAGGCTAGAAACTTGGGTCCCAGCCATGCCAAAGGTGTTAGCCACATCTAAACAAGGCTCAACAAAGAAGGTTTATCTTCCTTCTTTAGAGCAAACCCACACCATTGCTACTAGCCCTTAATTAGAGTCCTAACACTCTATTGAGAAACCAATAAGGGATAACCACATGCTTGAGACAATTTTTAAGGAAGAAGTCTCATTAGGATTAGGTACACATCCTGAGCCATTAGACATAGCTCCTCATACTCCCATCCACATGTTTATAACCTAGGATGAAGATGTTCAAGCTACTATTCAGCATGACCCACATTCTATAACCCATATGGAAAAGGTTGTCTCTACTGCTGATCCATCAATTGATCAGTAGGACAGAGACTAACTATGAACTCAACCACGACAACTCACCTTAAGAATGTCTCTTTGGAGCCATCTCTTGATCAGAAGAATCCAGGGTGCCAAGAAACCACATCTGGTGGTGAGGGTGTCGAGGCTCGGCCTAGGACCTCGTCTTCTCCCGAGGATGCCACACCTGTGGATAATGGAAACCTGAAACAAATAAATGAGTTGACGACCCATAACCTTAAGCTTGCCCAAAATCTTAATGCCTTACAAACAGAAAATGCAAGGCTACAAGGTTATGCTGAAAGAGCCATAGTTCTCAAATTTGAGAACTGTCTACTTAAAGCATCAGTAGATATGGTCCTTGAGATTGAAGCTCAACTCAGGACTCTATAAAACCAGGCTGCAAGAGTTATTTCATTGGAATAGCAACATATAACTCTTCAGCAAATAGCAGCCACAGCAATGGATCTTGAACACAAAGTTGAATCATTACAAGAGAACATTGACCTTTAACAATCTGTCATCTTGAGCCTCCAAGTATCAGCACCATAAGAACTTTGGTCATGTTTTCCTTTACCTATTTAATGTCATCTGGAATCTTAGATGATGCTACCAAAAAGGGGAAAGATGAGCCCAAAGAAGCTAAAGACATCTTTCAGGGATCGACTGATCAAGTTGTACAATCTGCACAGCCAATCTCATTCTCTTTCAAATTGACTGAAGAATATGAGCCTTTATCTAAAGGTGAGGTCAAACTGAATGAGCTTCTAGGTAGGTATGGCTATGAGAGCTTGAAAGAGAAAGAAATAAAAGCAAGAAGGGTGATAAAGAGGATGAGCCAAAAGGTTCAACTTAGGAAGAAAAGAATGGCTGCAATGAGAAGGTCCGACACTTTTTCCTTGCTCTATCTTAAAAGGAAAAGATCTGATGAAGAATTATGAAAAAAAGAGCTGGTGCTTGGACTTGAAGCCTTTCCCAAGGCATCTACTGAAAAAGAAGCACCACTATTGAAAATTCTTCTGCAGAAGACAAAACCCTGTCAGGGAGCTGTTCCTATAGAAGGTTGAAGATGAACTCATAGAACTGCATTCTAGCAGAGCTCAAGAATCTTTAGTTAAGAAGAATATCAATACAATAATCAAAAGTTCAAAAGATTCTAGAGCTACAAGAAAAAGAATTAACCCTGTCAAGGAATCTAGCAAGACAAAACCAACAACTCCATCCAAACAAAAGGCCAAGGTTGTTAAGAAAGTGCCAATAATATATCCAGACCAACTGCCGAAGGCACTTCGCAAAGAATAACTACTCAGCAAGCTCTAGTGTTTTCAACTTCCGAGCCTACTCCAATGGCCTCTTCTCAGAAAAGGGAGATGAAAGATCATGAAAGAAGCCTCCTAGAAGCTCAACTTGAGTTTAAAGGATTCAACTTCAATGAGGTCACGGAATTGAGCCTTGTAAAGATTAGATCAAAGCTTATAGTTGCAACTCATGCTGAAATGGAGAAATTAGGATAGTTAGCAAGAAAGAAGAAAGTTGAGCTAAAGGGAAAGCAAGCTAAAAGAGTCAAACATAAGACCACAAACAAGTAACAAATAAAGATGTTCCTTAGATACTATGGTTTCTCTGGTAGACAAGTAGTGCCAATGAGTATGTCTACTCTTGACCTGAATATCAAAAAAAATCAAAAAGAAAGTTACAGCTGGTGAGCTTCTAAATTATGAAGCAGCTAAAGAATAATAGGAAATATAACAAACCAAAACCAAAAGATCAGTTTAGAAGTCTACCTATCAGCCGACTAAGCCTCCAGCATCTCCTGACTTTGACTCCACTACCTCTAATGACAATCAACAAATCTCATCAGCCCTTGCCAAAAAGAAGATTATGCCAAAAAGAATTATAAAGGCAAGGGTGATTGACCCAGAAGTAGACGAAAATATTTTCAAATGACCCAATGTTTTAGGTACTAAAAATATGTCTCAAATGAAAAAATTTATAGTCAAGAGGGCAAATGAAGATATCATGTGCTATGACCATGAAAATGAAGTACTTGATCTGCCCATTGACATCTTAGAGAAAATTGCTGAGTACCTTAGCATTTTTGATGTAGAAATGAGATGTCCAAAATGCTACTTCAAAGGTACTATCTTTAGTCAAGGATGGGTCTGGTGACGAAATCCCTAAAGCTCCAATATTAGCATATTATCCAATAGTGGATTGGGAATATGATCAGAAGAAAGACACATACTTCATCACTAGATAAGCAGCTAGAAGGGTAGCCTACTCAAGAAATTAACTAGTTTGCTTCAACAGATTTGAGATAGCTGACCTGACAAAACTAAGCCTAAGGAATAAAAGCAATGATGCCGACGGAAAGGAAATAGAGAAGGTGTTGATAAGAATGGACCAGTCTCATCTAGAAAATTCAAGGCAGGCTTTAGAACAAAGAAGAAAAACAAAAGTGTGTGAAGCTGCTGAAGTCACCGTATCTAACGACCTTGTACCTAGCACTCTACAACAATTTTCTCCTCCCACCATCCAAATAGCTCAAACCACTGAGCAGGTTTCTCTAACAGTCCAAAAAGCTCCTAAAGTAGCTGAATCTCCAAACCAAAGCCAGTCTCATGATTCAGTAGATAAAGTGATCATCACCACTGCTGTTGAAATAGTAAGACAAGGCTTAGACAATCCAGAGCAAGAAGAAGAACTCTTAGAATCTGAGTAAAAGGAAGACTCGAAAGGTGATGATACAACCATTACCAAATGAGGATATGATTTGAAAGCTAAGAGATTCTTTATTGAAAGAAAGAATAAGTCTAAGTCTTTTTTTTTGACCGAGCTGGAAGTTCTGAACCTCAACCTTGAAGAGTTAAAGAAGATGTTCACTTTGATCTCAGAGTACGAATGCATACCAAAGAAGTATAAATATTTGGCCTCCATTCTAAATATAAAGTTTGAAAACAAGGTTGAGAAGAACAAGGAGGAGACAAAGAAGAAGATGTTCTACATATGACTCCTTTAAGCATTCATGACCCAATCATACACTTGAGTTATAAATCCTCAACCAAAACCTTTTGTTTGACCTTCATTGGTGCCGGCAAAACTAAAGTCTAGAAATATGATCTCTTTAGACAATCTTAGCACAACATGAAGGACTTGGTCAATTTGCCTTTTGAAAACCCCTCAAGAGATACAAGAAGATACATGTATGAACTACTATTGATCAGGATGCTAAAAGGATGAAGATAGAGTTTTGGTAGCATCATACTAAGGGGAATTTATTGATCTGTGAAAAGGATGAAACTACAAAAAACTCTGGTATTTAGCACATGGCTCTTAACTGCCAAATGATACCAAGTGCTTATCATCAGCACATGCCAAGTGCTAAACCAATGCTCATCAACACTGGAAGTGATGAAGTGTTGATTGACTACATATCAGATGCTCTACTGATCAACCACAATTAGGCAAGACTGTTTGTAACGACGGCTGAAGTGGTCTAGCTTTTGGAGAGAACATAGTACTGAAGTTGTCTAACTCTAAAGTGCCGATTATCCATACTATTATACATTCTAAACATATAATAGTTTATTCTAATTGTTTAGATTTCATAGTATAAAACCTCATAATTGTATAGTTGAGAGGTAAGCTTGTAAAGCCACTTGTTTTATCTGTCGATTGTATCATTTGTACTCAAAAGATTAACTATGTGTATACTTTCAAAGAACATCTTGTGTTTATATTTACTCAAAGTATATATGTGTTTATTAGTAAGTAGTTAACTTAGATTTTACATTTGTTTAACTATTGATCAATAAAAAAGTCCTGAAAATCCTTAACATCGATCAACATTTTCTTTCAAAACTCTTTTCACCTGTTGGACCAAACAAGTACGTATGCAACAAATTTAAAGGAGTTATGATAGAATTTAACTCTTGGACTTATAAGAAGCTATATTTTTCTTTCCCTTTTGATAAGCAACATAGTGATCAGCACATGCAAACTCCTTGTTTAGTAGTCTAGTGGCTAACCCATTTCAAACTAGTTTACTCATGTTTTTGAGATTTACATGTGCTAGTATTCTGTGCCAAGGGGAGACTTCATTCATTGAAGCTTTTGAAATGAAAAATAATACATTTCCTAAAGGTGATGCATTATGCATGTAGAGCATGTCCATATTGTCTCTCCTAGGGGCTCTTAAAATTATTTTATCATCTAGTATTTTAAAACCAGGAGATAGAAACATACATTCATGCTTTGTGAAGAGAGTCTTATGGATGTTATCACACAACTGAGATACACTCAGCAGAGTTCATCTCTTTTACATAATTCACCTTATTAAAGCTTTCCTTTCCATTGTTGATTGTCCCTCGACCAGTAATGTATTCTCCTCTTGTATCACTTCCAAAGGCAGTAGATCAACTATCATATGGTTCAAGATTCAGCAAGCATGATCTGTTACCTATCATTAGCCGAGAGCATCCACAATCCACAATCCACAAGTTATTTTTGGTCTGTGGATGTTCCTCTTTCTCGACTTATCTAGTCGTCTTGAAGCCGGATAGTGGTGATTCTTTCCCCCTGAATCACAGTGATAGTGGTCACGATTTGATGGTGGTTGTCGATCTTGAAGGTAGCAGTGGTAGGTGGTAGGTGGTAGTTGTGGATGCTGAGTGATGGTTGTAACTACAACAATGGTTGTGGGCCATTGAGAGGGTGGTTATCGATGGTGATAGTGATGGCGGTGTTGATGGTGGCTGTGATGGTGGATTACGGTGGTGTTAGGTCGTAGGTGGTGGAGGTGGTTTAAGTAGGTGATGATGGCGATAGATGAAGGCGATTGTGGTTAGTTGCTGGTCAAGGCTGTTGACTAGTGGCTTAGATGGCAGACGGCGGTGTTGCGGTGGTGATGGTGTTGGCTGTTAGTTAGGGTGTTGATGAAGATGGTTATCTTGATGGTGGTGTTGGGTTATAGGCGGTGGTGGTGCATATTTGGTGATGACAGTAGTGCCGAAGTTTGTTGGGTGTTGGGGTGTGGTTGTTGTCTATTTCAATGATGGGTGTCCATTGATGGTGGTGTGTCGGTAATGGGTGTGTGTGTTGACAATAGTTAAAGGTGGTTGTGGTGGTGATAGGTTCTAGCTGAGTGTCAGGTGTATTGGTGGTGTTTATTAGTTATGCTAATTATGGCTTGGATGACTATAATTGTAACTATAATCGTCGATTGAGTTGGTTGGTTATGTCTGTTGTTTGACTGTCATTGTAGTTATCCGTCATTGTTGGTTATGGTTATGATTGTTGCTGGTGGTGTTGATGGTTTTGGGTGTGATAAAATGTTGATTCAGATCTTGGTCCTAAAACGGTCAACAAGAGGACTTGAGGGGAACGATAACTAGTGAATTTGAGTTATGAGAACCGTGTAAAAAGGTATACTCGTGTGTTATGAATATTCATATATATTTTACGTAAGTATTTTGTTATTTAAATGAGTATGTTGAGCTCAAAGTTTAGTAATATAAAATCATAAATGTTAATATATTTTTGCAAGATCGAAGGTTTAGAACGAAACTAGTTATAATATACGCTATTAAGAAATAAATTATGATACGTAATTATTGTGTGTATATATATATATGTGGTATATAGAAATAAAATATTTAAAAACATATCACAAGTTATCAAATATTATGATATTATATAAGATTTAAATATGAAAAATGATCGCGTCAAATAAGCTTAATTAATTATAATTAAATGCTTTTATCATAATGTTCTAATGGAAATGTATATATAAATACAAACAAGTAACTACATGTATATATCTATCTACGAGAATATTCAATACACAAAAAATAAGATTTATGGAATTAAAGTAAGTCAAGAACAACATCTAAGGAATTAAAGTAAATTGTACAAACAACATTAATATTATATAACAAAAACTAATATAAAGAGCTCAACCACACATGTTATAGTGTTATTGTATTGTTAAGAACTGACGATAGATGTGCAATTAGGATTGGGATTCCATTGGTGAGTTCTTACGCACAGTTATGAGGTTTTGACATTAACAAGCACATACTTTTAAGAGACCCTAGGTGAGTTTCCGTAGCCCTATTTTATTCACCTTTGGGGTGAGAAGCATACTTGTGTTTTTATGATATGCAATTATTTAAGACTTTCTTTTTGCTATTATGCACTTGCACCAACTGTCAGTATACACAACCATTATTTCAGGATAGAACCAACGGATCGTATGGGTAGTACTACTTGGGGAAAATCCCCCACGCATAGTGTGTCCTAAGACATGCAGTGTCGCGGATCCTGTATTGTTACTGTGAAATATTATCACATGCTTATTCTTTGACAGTTTTGGTGCCCATATTCGAGAATTCAATTCATACTAGATTGGGATTGGATGACCGGGTACAGGTTTAGTTCTGGACTTATTTAATTGGCATCATACATGATAAACTCTGTCTTCTATAAATCTACGAACTCATCAACTATTTGTAGTAGACACTTTTAGTATCTTTTCATGAACTGGAAACCAAAGATAGTTTGGCTAGTTATATAATTTGAAGAATCTCATGTAGTAGTGGTACCGATTTCTAGAAGCCGAAGTTACAAAGAATTTAAGAATATATTTGATTTAATAAAGTTTTTATTATTATCTTGTAAATAATGTTGTTCTTGATATTCAGTTTACTCACACTCATGTGCTTCAATTATGTTCTGAAAGTGGAGGTGTGACATCTAGTTTGATGAGCTTGGGGGAGATGGATTTGAGTTAGTTGCTTTGAATAGCATGGCTTGTGATTTATCTTTCCTATTCCAGGTGATTACTATGTTTAAATGAAGGGACCAATAATTGTATTTAGATCCGACAAGAAAGCAAATCGTGTTTCAGAAATGATTGTCCTAAGATTAGACAGTTTGCGAGCATTTTAAATACGACCTTGCTAATCTTACCAAATAATTTATTTGGTGATAATCGTGACGGTCTTTCAGATCGTTGATCTTGGAGTATACATGAGATGGAGACTTAGCTGCATCCCTTGTTAACTTTACCGTCCTCATGAAATTGAACATTGTAAACTATTTTATCCAAAACACTCCATTATCGCTTGAAAAAGAGGTTCGTTTTTTAGAAAATAGGAATACATGTTTTGTCTATGTGGTAATGGCTCCTTGAATTTCTATTTATAAAATCTGTGAACTTCTTTTATTGCATTGCTTTTGATACACCAAGAACTGTTGATGAAGAGCCCTAGTAATATACTTTTGGCTGAATTTTTCTTAATCTTCCCATTAACGAATGTTGTGTTCTCCCCCCCATCGAAGCTCATTTGACTCTTAACGTTTGCTTTAGATCCTTAATCATATTTGCTCCCAAATCCAATAAACCTTTCTTGCATTCCAGCCTAGCCTACTTATCTTCTTCTGTTAGAATTTGTGCTTCCATTGTTTCATATAACTATTCAAGTTCCAAAAGCATTATACTTGATAATTTCCTCCTACTTAGCTTGAATATCCTCCAACCATTTCTTTGGTTCTTGTTTGAATTGTTTGAGCTTTAGTTTCAAATATTTTTCACGAGGTCCAACAAAAATAAAATAGTTATTAGCATTAGTTATCCTAATCATGGAGTTAGAATAATCATTTTATGCCATGTACCTTCTATATGACATGATTCAATATAGCTTTTAAATGCAGTCCAAATAATAAGTGCCTATGTTTTGTGTTTACATTTTTAAGGTTAGCACTCGGGTAAATCTAAAGTGGACAAGATGAAATTCAACAACCAAAAAGACTATAGATGTAGTATGTGTTGATACTAATATTGTAGTTGAATAAAATTCATATGATGTGTTTGGATTTCGGTTACTATAAATTATTATGGTGATGATTTTTTTTTTGAACAAACAATCATATTATTAATAAAGCTATCAAGGTGCTAGAACTTGTTACATACACATAGATTTTAGGAAGAAAAGTTGAAGTCAGATCACAATTTCCATTCTAGCCATTAAAAAGCACCCTGATGTTTCATTTGAATGAGTTTGTATTAATTTCTTCAGCCACCCGATCTTGATTAGTCGGTTTCCTTTTGATTTAATAAAGTTGTTAAAAACATTGAACGACTAGAAATTTAGAATAGATAAAATTGTTTCTTCGGTTTTCTATTTTTTAAGTACGATTTTGTTAAATTTTGGGATTGAGACGCATGTAATGAAGACATTGCAGGTCCTTTTAATGTCTTAATAAATAGGCCTGTAAATGAAGCGAACGAACACGAACATCGCTATGTTCGTGTTTGTTCATTTAATTTTAACCGAACACGGACACATAATCAAACACAATTTTTTGTTCATGTTCATTCATTAAAAAAAATTGGCATGTTCATGTTCATTGATGTTTGTTTGTTAAAAAGTTAAAAGAACAGTTCATGAACGTAAATGAGCACAAATGAACAAAAATAGATGAATATAATTAACAAACATAAACGAACACAAATAAACACTAATGAACACAAACGAACAAATCTAAGACTCATCTAAAAACTATTAAATATATGTACATGAAATTATGTTTCAACGCATAAACGAACAAACGTAAGTAAATAAACATAAACAAACGTAAGCAAACGAACATAAACGACCCTAAAATGAACAAACATAAATGAACATATATGAACGAATATTCACGAACATAAACGAACAAACAAAACATGTGTTCATGTTCGTTCATTTAATTAATTGAACAAAAAAATTTGTTCGTGTTTGTTCATTTAATTAAATAAAAGAACATAAACGAACTTTTCGTCGAACAGTTCATAAAAATTCTGTTTATTTACAAGCCTATTAATAAATGAGATGTATGATTTACATGAAACACGCGAATACGAAGTTAATCAAAACGAGGTTGAAGCTAGTTTAAGAGTCACTTTTACAATAAGGGTCGGACTGAGTATATAAAAACTATTTGCATTAATGACCGCTTTAAGATCAGGGTTTTAATTCCTTCCTTTAATTCTTTTCCTACTAAAAGTGGGATGAGACCTCTAAAACAATAACAGTTTAAAACCTTCTATTTTTCGTCTAATCTTTCCAATTTCCATGAAAAAACAATCTATAGATTCAAACTTCTTTTATTCATATGTGACTAGTCTTAATTTTTTCAACATTAATAAGTCCCAAGACACTATGTTATGGCCCTTGTCTTCATAAAAAGAATATTTTCCTAGTCATTCATGTCCATAATATATACAACTTAATACAATTTCACATATGAACCATCCGCTTTTTAATTATTCAATTAGATAGGAATATAAAAAAAAGTAATAAGGATGAAAAGGAGATGTGTATTAGATGCATAGAACACAACCAAGGGTATGGGTGAAGCAAGTAGAGTTATCAAGCTTAAATGATACTTCTAAAATTAAAATTCCCAATAATAGAGGTGTGTGTGTGTGTCTATATATATATATATATATATATATATATATATATATATATATATATTATATTATATTGTATTGTATGTTTTATATTTTTAAGTTAGTTTGGTTTTTTTTAAATCATGTAATCACTTTTAGATTAAAGTAATTTTACTCTAACTATAAAATCTTTAATTGGATAAGGCAAAGAGAACAAAAGTATATATGCAATATTGTTAGACAAATTGTAACAAGAATTCGCAATTGAACTGAGATATTAAACCGCTTTAGTGAGCAACCTATTTATAGGAGATGAACCACCATAATGTTATAGTTTTTTTTTTAACAATTAATGATTATAACTGCTTGACGATTGTCTAGTTATATAAGTAGAAACCTTATTAGTGGTGTTTTCCCACCAATTTCTATGTTACTATTGAATAATTATTCCCACTAATGGGCAGTTTACATTGAGCTACTAATTTTAGTTACCAGTGCTTGTAGCTCTTGCAAATACCTAGTTGTCATGAATCATTTGTACTAAACAATTATTATTGAGGGGACTTGTCACTGATAATTAGTAGTAACTTACTGCCAATAATTACCACCAATAACTAGTAACATTTGATGATCAGTTTTCTTGCAATACTCTATCGTTTTGTAAAATCGAAGCAACTTTTAGTATTATTCCAACTTACCTAGGACCCGGCCTCAAGAGCTACTCCCAAACCCACCATGGGGGGTTAACCCCTTTGGCACTGCCCTCTTGAACTCCTAGGTTTCTTGAGGCAATAAATAAAGATAATCATGTACGAACACATGTATTTCACATTTTCTAACTCATATCAAACTATATTCTTTTGTCCATTTGGTCTTAATTAAATCACAACTAACCAAAAAGACTGTTAACACTATAATCACCAACAAGGAATAAATGATCTTTAATTTGTTTTACTTTCAATATATAATATATACACATCTTAATTAGAATCTCAACGACATAGAGTTAAGCTTGTGTATAATTGGGGAGCATCAAGCATAAACCATATGAGGTGATCAAAGAGATTATGATACCTCCTTAATTAATCAAATTGGTTATTCAATTTTCTGTTACCACACATACATCAAAAGTTCTATGCTTTAGTAATCATGAAACCTTGTGCCAACCCCATTTTAGGGTTTATTTTATAGTTTTCAACTTACTAAAAAGTCTTTAAAAATATCTAACAATGAAAATAAATAATCCAACTATAACCAAAATGAATTAATCAAACAATTTTCCTCATGACTAAGAAACAAAACTTAGTTACAATAACTCGTTATATGAAGTGCTTAAATGCTTACCCTCAAGGGAGCTTCATAACTCTAATTTCAAATGACTTTATAATTACGCCATGCCCCACCTAATTAATATTAGCTGTATTTTAGTTTTTAACATAAACGTTTGAAACCAAACCAACTTATGCATATGTATGACACTAGTAGAATATGCAAGATATAGTTTTAGACTTCCACATAAGAAATAAAAAACATTTAGGCTTATAAGGGTGCTAAGGGACAGAATACTTTAAACCAAAATTACTACCCTAACTTCCATCATAATCCAATATGAGGTCATCTTATTTCAGCTCAAAATGACCAAAAACTACTCTAAGACCAAATACAATGGCGCATTTAACCCATTGACTATTTTCACAAACGCTCCCATACCTCGTTGTTATATCGACATGGAAAGTGGGTGGCATTTCCCCTATAACGCCATATATATTTAATAAATCTCATAATTGTTAACGATTGAAGTGATATTAAGAGCAATTACCTATTACCCATATTTGTACCTAAAAATAGTGATGATGATGTGGTAGAAAATTTCTCTTAAGAGGCATAAGCGTTTACCATTAGATATGGTTTTATCTTTACAAATTATACCAATTTAAGCAACTTGAGGCGGCATGATTTTGTCTCCGGGGCCACTATTTTGCGGTTCTAGGGGGCACAAGGGTACATAATGTTGTTTTCTTGATAAATAATGGTAACTTATATGCAAAATAGGTAAAGATTAACTTTTTTAATGACTTTTATATACATTTAAGATTTTAAAATTAAATCTGTCAGTTAATATTCTTTCAAATGTTACATCGAATTTGGGATTGGGTCAAACGATATTTAATAATCTATGACTCTCTATGTTAGAAATTAATCAATTATAAATTTAAACACCTCGATTTGTAATTTATCTAAATAGTTAATTTCAATTTTGATCCATAAGATTTGCGTAAAGTAACCATTTTCCTCTAAAAGATTAAAACATCAATTTAACTCCAAAAATTTTATATGTTGTTTCAATTTCACTCCAAAAGTTTTATTATTTTGGATAAAGTTAAAACAATTAATAAAACTTTGAATTGAAATTGAAACAACTTATAAAATTTTTGAAAGTAAATTGATAGTTTTTAATCTTTTGTAGAAAACTAGTTATTTTCAACAAAACTCAGGGAGTAAAATCGTACTTAACTCTTATCTAAAATATGGGATTACTAATATTAGAAATTGAATTATTTAAAGTTAATTTTTGGAAGTTGTACTAATTCATATGTTATTCATTCACTTATTACCGTTGACCGTTCCATTGTTACCCAATCCTTATTTTGCTCCTGTAAAAATTTTTTTACATACATCACTAGTTGAAAGGGTTGTGACACCATCTTTCTTATTTTCAACTATCCTAGACTTTTTTACTTAGCTCGTGGAGATAAACATTCTACGGCATACGAACCCGGGGGACGCCCGTTCCAAGGTAATCAAAAGACTGATATATTTATTTTGCTGCAAATACACCACTTTCAAGGTATTGTGAAATAAATAAAGATAAATAAACGAATACCCACTTGAAACCGAACATTAATTTCACTCGTGGCATCATCACCACTCCACCTCCTTTAAATGGGGAAATAAAAAAAATAAAAAGAGTATGTGAAGAATGTGTTTATTGGTATGTGATAATTATCACCATCATTATATATCTAAAGAATTTATTCTTTTCCATCAAGGATGGACGAGAATTCTCCAAAAATCGATAGGTTCACATAAAAAGACAAGGCTATGTATATATAGTTGTACTATACTCGATACAGAATCATTTTGATTGGTCATAGTGGCCGAAATAAAATTTATTAAGAAATAAATAGAAAATATAACACTTTTTAAGCTTCTAAATAGAAACGATCAAAACAATTAAAAACTGAGACCAATAAAGTCAAATAGACATAACAAAATCACGACTTTCGTAAAATGTCTAGACTTTCTTTATGATGTTGCAGTCACACATTGAAAAGAAAGTTAAAGCCTCAATAGCTAAATAAATGGTATTTAATCATAATAAGTTCAGATCAAAATAAGTATAGTCAAAATGAAATGAAATTAATACAACTTAATTAAAATCAACTAGAAGTTCTGTATTTACAATAAAATTCACAACATTTATAAACATTTACACAAATAATATATAATTCATTCATACACTTTTGAAAAGATTTATGGTTAACAAAGATAGGTTTTTAAGTAAATTAAAATTTTGTCCTAACTTTGTTTAAAATTATCGATCTTGTGTTTAAACTTTAATAAGTATACTGAGCGTCATTTATTTGAAAACTTATCACGTTTTATATCGTTTTTACTAACAAAAGTTAACTTTTTCTATTAATTTTGTGTGAATGGAATATTTTTCTCTTACACAATAAAAAACGAAATCTGTAATATTCACTAATGTTTTATTTTTTCCATATTTTTTTATTTAATTTACTTTATCATTTTTAATTATATTTTATTTTATAAACTTATCTTAAATGTTATTACTTCATTATTAATCTTTTTCATAAAATGTACTTTTATTTATAAGTTTTAAATTTATTATGTATATTTTTTTAAAATTAGTTATCTACCTTTCTAATCGTACAAGAACAGATTAGAGAGTTCAAAATATAATTTTTGATGTTATAAAATTTAAACTAGTAATCGGTTTTGTTTTACTTGTCTTTTTTTACTACCTTTTTTATATAGGAATTTTAAACTATGTTAACAATTTTTCTTATGGTTTATATTAGAAATCCATTAGAGACCGTATAACTTTGGTATGTAAATTTTTATATTTGACTTGCTTATAATTATTTTAAGTTGGGCTATAAGTATAATTAAGTTTTGATTAATACGTGGACTATTTAAGTGTTTTTACTGTAAAAAGGTTCAATAAGCCTAAGCGTAAAATGAAACCAAAACAAAACCCTTAGTAATTTTTTGGTTCAGTTTTGTTTTAACTTTAAGTGGTTTGGTTTTGATTTATATTGATAGAAACTCATTATTAAAAGTTTAAATAAAATTCTAAATGAAATTGCATTTAATTTAAGAAAATTTGAATGATTTGTTTATTTAAAAACTCCGAGTAGTTGTTTAGAAACCTTTTAGTATATATTATTTTAAATTAATGTTATGACCTTTCACACTATCTTTATATCTAAAAACAAACTATATGATTGAATACGAAAAATTAAAAATTCATATCCTAAATCAAAATCTTACTTTCTCCAACCGGTTTTGAATATAAACCCTAAACCAAATAATTTGAAACGAATATAAAATTTTGTACAAAAAAAATTAAAAATCGAGTTGTCTAATTTCTATGGTTTTATTAGAAAGATAATGAACAAAGTAAACAAATGAAAATAATTTTGTAAAAAAATAAAAATCTATAAATAAAATTACATTTTATAAAAAATAAAACAAAATTATTACAAATATTTGAAGAATCCGGAAGGGTGGTCAATGCAATAGTTTCACAAGATGGAGAGAGTTGGAACACTTAGCAGATCAAATAGGGAACTGGTTAGTGATAAAACAATAAACACAAGTAAAAGAACAAAAACAATAACACTCAAATATGGTTTTCAAGAATGATGTATATTATTCTCAAGTTCTTAAAAATGTTACAAAGAATACATAAAGATACAAGTACTTGAGACACTTTATACTTCATCCTACAGTCGGCCATACTTTGATGTCCAGCTGGAAACACTAATCTAGACAACAAAATCAATGTAGAGTCAAAAGGCAGATTGTTTTTTTACTAGTGACTATGACGTCATAAATCACATCCTAATATATTACAAAAAAGCTAAAAGTACATAGTTGGAAAGTTACAGACAAAAGACCTTAATCTACAGTTGACAAAAGCATAGAATTTTCACCAACTCATATAAGTTGGCGAGTCATCAGAAGTGGCAGCGAAAAATGGTTAAGCTTTTGTCAAAAGGTGATTCAGAGAAAGCATGTCTTGTTTGTTTTCGGAAGAAATCAGTCTTTGGCTTTGGAAGACTTTGTCCTTGAAGCTTCGGATGACTTCATCTTTGGCTTGGTAAGATATGGTGTTTTGGCTTCGGGTGATTTGTTACTTAGCATAATTCACTGAGTTATGTCAAATCTTCCAAAGTAAATTCCTTGTAGTTTACTTGTGCATGCTGAGAGCTCTTTGGTTGTTCTTTGGTTGCATCAGTCTCTAAGTGTATTCCTTACAAACTCCCCCTAGGCTGATGCTACCAAAACTAAAGAGACCTTTGATTCTTGATCTTCATCTGTTGGCAGTCCTCATTAGAGTCAAGACCATTCCCTTTATCATCAGTTGGTCGGGATTCATTAAACTCTCAAAGTATCTTCTCATGTCATAAAGATCATGTAGAGGGAGGTCTGGTATGTTTTGCTAGAAGTATAGGTCTTGACCCCCTTGATCTCTAGTGACATACCATCTGTCTGGATTGGTGGCAAACATCCAAGACATGATGGGTCTCTCAGCAGCAAGAGGCTCTACTTGAATAGGAGTTGGATGAGCAGCCTCTTCTTGAGCACCCTCAAGATGTTCTGACCCATATTCCTGAGGTATAGAGGTGGATGCCTTGGACTTTTCTTCTTCTTCTTCTAGTCCTTTCTTATGGCCATCCTTTTCCTGTTTCTGTATTTTAACTGAGGAGACTGGCCTGCAGTACCAGATTGTTTTTATTTGTCATCCTTAGTTAGGTCCTTGTCCTTCACAAGTTCAGAAGGAGAAGAATCAGGACCCTGCTGTAGATCAGAAGATGAAGCTGGCTGTGATGCAGCACTAGGTCCAGGTTGTGTTATCTCCTGGGGTTCAACCTTGACCTCAGCTTTAGGTGTAGCCTGACTTGGTAGAGTAAGCAAGTCAACCAGCTCACCCCTTTTGATATTCTGCTTGATCACTCTAATGTGCTCATCCATGGTGGATAGAGACATAGTACTAAGTCTCCTTTCGGAGAATCCATACAGCTTCAAGAAGCTCACCATCTTTTGTCTATAAGTATATTTCTTCAAGTTTGCTTTGGTGGTGGCTTTTAACCTTGCAGTCTCTTCCCTCATCTTCCGCTTTGTAACTTTTTGCTCTTTTTGCACTTGTTGCTCAAGCTACTTGAAGTATTTGAACTCAATGTAGTCATATGGCAAGGGAAGAAGGTCTGCTGCCTGATAGAGACCTGTGACACTAAAGTAGGTGATCATGTTTTGTCTATCTTGTTCCTTGCCTACCTGAGTTTGTTGCTTAGTAGCTACAGTCTCTGTCTCAGGACATTCCTGAACTGGGGAGAGGGTAGGATCTTTGTAGAATCTTTTTCTCTTTCTTTCTTCTTTGATCTTGAGAAGCAGTTCTGCTATCTCAGCTTCCTTCCTCTCCTTTGACACTTCTATGTCATCCAGTTCATTTTATTCCTCCAAGGGGAGATAGATGAGTTTATTAATATTATAGATCCTAGACCCTAAATAATTTAATCTAGCTGCCCTTAACTCATCATTTTGTGTACTTGGCCTGGGGGCAGACCTGATTACAGCTTCCATAAAGCCATGGGTCCTACTTAAACTCTCTCCTATTGCCTTCCTCTTCCTCTCTCTCTTGTCCTCCTCAATCTCCTCAAGAGTCATATTCATTTTTCCTTTGTCACTCATAGGCCTGTATGACTGAGGGTGAAGAGAGCTTTGGCCTTCATTGCTTGGTGCAATACTTGAGCTCTAGCCAGAGAGAGGCTATGAGACACCTTTACCAACTGGTGTCTTAGTGAGGGTAATAGGTGCTGAGGGTGCTAAAGCAGCTCCTATCTTAAGGTTCACAGGCTCTACTACTGGGCCTTCAGCCAAGGTTTCTCCTTCGAAGCTAATCTCATGGTCCACCTCAGCATCCAGTTGACCAATAGTCTTGCCTGCTAGCCTCCATCTATATAATCTGGTTCTTAGCTTGAACTCTTCAAGCACCCTTTGTTGAATATCAGCCAAACTTCTAGCTTGCCTGTTTTGACTTGGAATGGCAAGTGGGAGGTAAACTAGATAGCTGCTCTTATAGTATCTCAGGTTATAGAAGTTGAAGATCTCTTGTTGACCCTGAGAACTAGAGATTACTTGGGCTCTCCTTTCTTCATCATACCTCCATCGTACTATTGGATTCTCAATAGGGTGAGATGGAGTAGGCATAGCCCTTAGTATACCCTCCTTAAACATGCTTTGAATGAGTGAGTCCACATCAATGTGGACTTGAGGAGGTTGTTAAGTATGGACAACTATAAGTGAGGGTGGTGAGTCCTTTATGTTGATACTCTGAGATGAACTCCCAGTTTCTGTGATTGTAAGTAAGACTTTCTCCCTATTTTTGGTAGCATCACCCTCTTGCGTAGGAGAGCTAGGAGTTAGGTCCACCATATTCACAGGTTCTTGTGGGCCT
The DNA here is from genome assembly GCA_025506505.1 of Flaveria sonorensis. Classification (NCBI taxonomy): domain Eukaryota; kingdom Viridiplantae; phylum Streptophyta; class Magnoliopsida; order Asterales; family Asteraceae; genus Flaveria; species Flaveria sonorensis. The sequence goes on along the minus strand of CM046425.1, from coordinate 20,877,191 downwards.
GGTTAAGTCCTCTGGATGGGTCTCTCACCTAACTTGCCCTTGAGATCGGTGATCTCAAGTTGCTGGTCATTGACCATTCTTTGTAAGGTAATCACATGAGATTCTAGGTGACTAACCTTTAAAACTAAATAGGTGCAAAGTTTGGACAGTTTGTGCACCTTTAGTTGCAAACTACCCTCATTTTCATCAGAAGAATCATGGGGGGATGAGAGAATAGGACCAAGGCCTTCTTCCTCATCACAAGCTTTAGTTTCTTAGCTACTAGTTTTCCCTTGCACGCTGACAGCTTCAAAAGAAGTGTCAATGGGCTGGGTTATCATGGTTGAGGTCTTAATGATGTAATCACTTGCAAAAGTGAGAGCCTCTTACATTTGGGCCTCCTGAAAAGGTTCAGGGAGGTCCACCTCGGTTACGGGTGGATGATTTGGGCTAGATATAGGTGATGCAGGAGCACTCATCTCTCCTTGAGCAGGGGTGGAGAAGAGAGACTTATGGTACTCACTGAATCTTATATCTACATCATCATAGAATTCATGGTTGGGTATTGGTTGATTGAGGTCAAGCGGCTAGGGATGGTAACTTTCCCCGAAAGGCTGATCACTAGAGTTTTGAGACTCTGAGTGAAGGGTTAAGACTGGGGTTATGAGCTCATCAGGCTGAGCATGAGAAACCTCAACACTAATCATAGAAGTAATAGGAGTGGTTTGCTCCTCAGAAGAAGTGGGAGCTCCAGTGTCCACTTCTTTCTGTATGGTTGGTGATTTAGGGGCCTGCTCAACCTGAGTAGATTGAGCAGGGGTTTGTTTGGATTTTCTTTGGTACGTTATGGTGATTTGTGGCTGTGTGGGGGTTGAAGATGTAGAAGGTATAGGTTCAACATTGGCTAGTGCTGCCAAGTTCTCACCTTGAGCAATGAGCTCTAACATTTTTGGGACCAGGGTAGTTTCTACCCTTGAGAAGCCAATAGTGGGCTTTCTTATTGTCTTGAAGATGTCGGGCTTCATCTGTCAATTTAAGAATATTACCTATTCCCCTTAACTGTGAGCCCAGTTCACAGTTAAGAATGTATTGAACACATCTAGGGAACATATAATATTCTAAGGAGTCCAAGTTTTCAAGTAGATTTTTATATACAAATTGAGAATACCTGAACTTGACCCCTTGAACCATTCCATGGACTATGTAGGAAAGTTCCTTGGGAATTTGGTCCCAACCTCCATGTTTGTTTGATAGGGAGTGAATGACTACATGGAGGAGGTACTTCCACTTGGATGAGACCTTACCTTTTCTGAAGGTTCTTATGGAGTAGTCCCCTTCATAGCCCATCTGCCGTAATAAGTTAATAACAGCAGGCATAAGGAAGGACAAGTCACCCTTTTTATCATCTAGCCATAGATGGGAGTTGATAGTGGCTGGAGTGATGAATACTCTCCTCCCCTACACCATGGCAAACAGTGCCTTCCCACCATCCAAGATGACCTCTTGGTAGGTCCTCCAGAACTCCAAAAGTTGATCTTCATATAATGGAGGGTCGATTCTGAGGGCGGTGAGATAGTTGGTTAGAGACAAGAAGCGGCAAATGTCTGAGACACCAGGATCTTTCTCAGACCATAACAGGGCAACTTGATTATATTGCCTATGTAAGTGCATGGAGAAATCTGGTTGGTTTCAAAGATCAGGGTTGGCCATTTTGAGTAGTTTTTAAGTGAAGAAAGGTAAGAACAAGGCCAGTTTGTGGGTGAATTCAGGGTTTGAATCTTACAGATGAAGGAGAAAGTAGAAGAGGGGGAACCGTTATACAAATATTTATATGATATGGATTTGAGATAAAGTTAATATAAACGAATAAACTTTGAAATCCGAATGTCGGTCCCACATTTGAAAAAGTACCCAAAAAGGTAGTTTTCTTGGAAGTCGAAAATCTTCCGAAGGTAATTTGTCTTTAGAAGTTTTTTTTGAGAAAACTTCCGAAGCGAATTTGGCTTCGGAAGATATTCCTTGGCTTTTCAAGAATTTCGCTTCGGAAGAAAAATTACTTAGAGTATTTTTACTTCCTAGATAGATTTTGCTTTGGAAGATATCAAATATCAGAAATCTTACTCAATGAAAGAATAAAGCTTCCAAGACTTAATTGCTTTCAGAAGAAAATAGTCCTTCAATACATATAAGTACTTGGTGACAAATATAAGTTTCGGAAGTTATATCTATATTTTATATTTCTCAGAAGTAGTTATTTGTTTTAAGACATAATTTTCTTCTGAAGACAACTTGATGTCTTCCAAAGGAAAATATATCTAAATTTCTCAAAATTCTAAGGGATATAATTTTGAAAACTTTCTTCCAAAGTAAATAGGACTTATATGGTGATGATATAGACAACTTAAGACACACATATTAAAAAAAATAATCTTGAGTTTAGTTTAAGAAAAATTCTACTCAAAGTTAATCATCCCAATAGCTAATACAAGATACTTAAATCTCTGCTCATCAAAAGCTTTTGTGAACAAATCAGCATATTATTCATTTATGTTAACTTTGACTAGTTTTATCAATCCTTTTTCAAAATAATCTCTAATCAAATGATACCTGATGTTGATGTGCTATGTCTTTGAGTGTTGTACAGGATTCTCTATAATGAAGATAGCACTATTGTTGTCTATATGGATGGGAGTCTCCTTGAAGTTGAATCCATAGTCTAGTATCTGATTCTGAATCCAAAGCACTTGAGCACAGCATCTTACAGCAGCAATGTATTTAACTTTAGCAGTTGATGCAGATACACAAGATTGTTTCTTGCATTGCCATGAGACTATCCTTCCGCCAAGAAATTAACACCCCCAGATGTAGACTTTGCATTTATATTGCAGCCACCATAGTCACTATCTGTATATGCATACAGATTGAAGTCAGAACTCTTTGGATACCAAAGGTTTAATTTGGGAGCACCTTTAAGATATCTGAGAATTCTCTTGACAGCAACCAGGTGTGACATCTTAGGGTTGGCTTTATATCTTGCACAAATACAAATAGCAAACATGATATCAGGCTTGCTAGCTATGAGGTACATAAGAGACCAAATCATATCCCTGTATAGATATTCATCAACACACTACCCCTCAAGATCTAGTCCTAGAAAGTGGTTTCTGGCTATGGGTGTCTTAGCAACCTTGCACTCAGTCATATAAAATCTGGTAAGTATGTCTTGCACATACTTTGACTGATTTATAAAGATTTCATTATCAACCTGCTTCACTTGAATTTCTAGAAAGAAATTGAGTTCCCCAAAGCACTCATTTCTAATCTATTCTTTATCAGCTTCTCAGAGTACTTACAGAGCTTATGATTAGTTGATCCAAAGATAATGTTATCTACATAAACTTGAACCAGCATCAAGTCATTTCCTGTTTATTGGTCCAAATGATCGTATAAACGTGCTTTTGATGAAGTCTTAACACCAGAATCATCAAGTTATCACTATTTCCAATAACTTCGGGACCAAGTAATGATACAAGAATAAACACAATCAAGCAAAACCCATTTGAAATATGTTTCGATAAGATGATAAAGAACAATGCTGATAGATAACAATAATAAGCTCATAGCAATACATAATGAATTCAAATCAGTAGTATTTCATTAATGTTCCCTCGAGTTGCAAAATGATCAACAAACAAACATATTTATACAGGTTCTAGTTTCGCATACAGTTTCGCATGGTACAAAACTGTCATGCTCTATGACCATGTGAAACTACTGAGCGAAACTACAGTTTCGCATGTAGTTTTGCATGCCATAGAATACACAATACAACCTATTACAATAATAACTAAGCTATAACTAATGGTAAGGTGAATACCACCCTATACCTGATCATCAATACTCCCCCTAGGGGGGGTATTCACCTGCCTGGTCTTCTGGGTTAGCTCCTGTCGATGCTTTCTCCAACATCCTTGTCAAGTCCCTCACTTGTGCTTCCCGATCATCATGTTCCTGCAGACTCTTATGAGCTGCTTGATCTCCGATCTGACTCCCCTAGCTTTGTTGGCCACTCTCTCAAACAATCTAGCCTCCGCCTTGGTCTCTTCTCCCATACCGAACTTAATCTATTTTTTGCATAATACCTTCAGATCATCATCAATAAATAAGAATACCTCCATTGGATCAAACAACTGTATTTCATATCCGTCCTTCACCCGCACTACTACCTCACCAGATTGGTTATCATAGAACCATTTCTCAAGCTTCTGCAGTCTTGACGGTTGCTGATCCGGTACCCTCACTCGATTGGCGGTCTTTTCAGGCTTTAGGTTTAGTATTATCTTCCCTTTTCCCATTTCCCAATCTAAATCTTTCCTTGACCTCTTCGTCTCTGTCTTCATGTATCCAAAAGTACCAAAATTTTCATGAATGCCCTAGCGAATCTCATGTTCTGGCAATATGGCGCGCTTGCTTAAAAAGAATCTAGCAGGGGGATCTCTGCTAGCCTTCTCAAATCCCACCTAGGAAGAGTCTTAAACGCCTTCCTCTTGTACAGATTTGAGATCCCCCCCCCACCTTTTTACCATAAACATCTTTTGTTCAGGATTGTACTTCCAACTCATGATCTTCTTATCAGATTCTTTCCCTTCCGGTTCTTTGATATTTTCAAAGAGTGGGGTTAGCTTTTCTGGCTCTTCAACCATTTGTGAACCAATCCTCTTTATCCATCTCTATGATGTCTCCTTCAGCTGAACTGCTCTGAGCCACATATGTCATTGGTCTCTCTTCCACTTCATAGAATTCTAGCTCAGAATCATATTCCACAAGTTATTCTTCAACCTCCTCCTTTTCATCTATTGACTTGAGCTCTACATTTCTCTTTTCACCTCCTGCTATCTCCTCCCTAATCACTTCATTTCCAGTAAGATCAGTATCTATATCTAGCCCCAAATCCATAAATCCAGCCTCTATCACCTCATCAACATTTCCTCCAGCGTCTCCTTCACCGCTTCCTATAGCACCGCTTCCTCCCACATCACCATCTTCACTATTATTCTCAGCTTCAATAGTTTCAAAACCAACATCACCTCCACCAGCTCCAGATCCACCAATACCACTACCACCAGCTTCAGATGACTTGTGAATGAATGTATACTGAGATGCGTCAGTCATATCCCGAATTTCCTAATCAGTTGGTACATTAGCAACACCAGCTCTTCTTCTCAACTCGCTTACTTCTTCCAGCAATCTTCTAGTAAAATCTTGTTGGTTTAGCATCATCTTCTTCATTTCATCCATCTCCCTTCCCCTCTGCCTCTCTCTTTCTTTAGAGTTTATCAGTTTAGTCTTCATCATACTTATCTCATTTGATAAAGATGTGTTAACATTCCTGATTACATCCTCATTAAGTTCTGATTTGATATCCCTTCTTTGTCTCCCAGCTTATCCTGCAAGCCCATTCTCTGGAATTACTGGCTGCTTGCTTTTACTTCTCCTTTCCCGTGTAGGAGAATCAGCTTTAACTTGGGAAGATGATTTCTCTCCACTCTTTTTCTTCCTTTTCATCCTTATCTCTTCCTCCATCTCATCTAGTTGCTCCTCAAACGTCATCTCAGTCTCTTTTGTATATTTCTTTCTTTTCTTCCTCTCTTCTGCAATTCCTCTACTTGCTGCTACTCTCTGTTCCTCCAAAGGGATTTGGGTCTTGATGTAGTTCCATCTATCCTCAATGTACATATTCTCCAGCAAGTATGAAATTTTTCTAGAAAAATCATGCCTGGAGGCATCACAATCAGCAAATATTCTCGAGTTCATAGGGATCAACTTCAGCTCATCTCGAAGTTTTAGTATGTTTGGCTTCAAATAATCGAGAATGATCTGAATGAATATAGGGTATAAAAGCCACTTATCCTTCTTTAGAGCCATGATGTTCTCTAGCAGATAATCATGAATAGTCTAGGAAATGTTTGCCTTTTCTCCTATACAGAATATGATCATGGCTGTGGACCACTTCAGATTCAGCCCATCAGATCCACCCTTTCTATGATCCAAGCAACTGATGAAAATGTGCACAATGAACCTCCAGTCCTTCAATAGACACGTCTTCTTGATCTCCTTTCTTTTCTCGAAATCGATTCTCTTGTATCCAATTGCTTTGAATGTTGCAATAACTTCAGAATCAGACATCTCTACATCCTCACCCATATCACCTTCTAGCCTCAAAGCCTTTGCCACAGTCTCAATTGAGATCTCAATCAGCTCCCCTTAAACAGACGCTCTCATGATCTTTTCTTTGGAATCATAATCAGCTGTTCTCCAAAAGTCTCTAATCTGTCTTTCATCTATTACAGGAAAGTGAGAGATTGTGTAGTGAATGTGAGACCTTTTCAACCAAGAGATAGCGTCTTGAAAACCAGTGGTCTTTGGGTCTCTATCGTTTAGATATGCCACCACGTTTGATCTCGGATCAAATTTTAAGCTTCCCATAGGATCTGTAGGTGAAATCGAAAGTTTGTTAGTTCAACCTTATTAGTTAAACACTTAATAATTGTTAAAATAAAAAGGAGAAATTAAAATTAAAAATTAAAAAAAAAATAAAAAATAAAAAATTGCAATTAGTTTCGCAACCAGTTTCGCATTGAGAAACTATAGTTTCGCAGAAGGTACGAAAATATAGTTCCACACAAGCCGGGAGAAACTATTTGGACTTAGTCATAATGGAAATTAGAATCACTGTGGAAACCATCGATTCTGCTGGATGGATCGAATATTGCAATCGTATTGTTGTCGTTTATCGGATCTGTGATGCGGAATCTTATAAACCCATTGATGATTTCAAGTGAAGATCTGATGCAAGATTGAATGTATGATGATGAATGAATGATGAATAATTCAAGAACACATATTCATAAAATATATCGTTCATTCATATGTATGATGATGCTACGAGATTACAAAAGGAGTTTGCAAGAGGTTTCTCTCTCACACATACTCAACCTAATTGTTTCTCTCACTAGACTAAATCTATATGTTTGCTTAGAGAATGCTTGGTAATGGTTCTTAATGGTTGATTAGAGTATAAATGAATACACTTAGTCAATTTGTACTCTTTACAAAAATGAATAAAATTACATTTAAGCCCTAATGATTACACAAATATTCTTCAACGTCTGATAAATTCTCTGTTGCTAATGCGTGACTGCCGGGTACTGACGTCACTCGGGACGTCCGCTGATGTTGACTGTTGACTTTGACTACAGTTGACCAAGTTTGACCAAGTTTGACATTCGTCAATTTTCTTCGTTTTGTTCAAATGTTCAGCATAGCTTCACCGTGTTAGTTTTGGTAATCATCATGAGATTTGGCACTTAGGTTTTGGTAAGTATCATCTTCAAATAGTCCAACAATACTCCCCTTAAGATGATGCTGCCAAAACCGCATGATTATCAAAACCTTGGATGTTGATTGATGTGCAGTCTTGGAGTGCAGTCTTCTCCCCTTTTTTGGTAGCATATTCTTAGAAGCTTTAAAAAAAGGCATTGAGAAATAGACTTTGTTTCAGCATATAAAGACTTTGGTTCGGCACTTGATGGATGTTTCATTAGCTTGATCTTCTAGTCTTATTTTGAAGACTTGAAAATACACCCATTTGCATACACTATGGATTGCACAGGTAGCAATATTAGCAGCTCTATCTCAACTTCAGAAGTGAAGGAGAAGCATCAGACAATCTTCGGACTTGACATATACTCTCCCTCAACAAAAGCTTTGGAGGGTGAGGAACTTTTATGTATGAGACACCAAGCGGAGGATTCTTAGTTCTCAGCAACTGGCAGGAGATCTTTGAAGGAAGCAGGAGTGTTCACTTGACATCTTGAACTGAATGATAAACTCAGGCATGTTATGCAATTCATCACCTGCAAGAGTCTAAATCCTCTCAGTAGAGGTATTGCATGGAAGTTTCACTCCTAAATCAATAACACATGAAAATCTGCCAAAACTAAGAAAAATACTAAAAATGACAAATCTTTTCGGAATTTTAGATTTTTCAAAATTATGTTATTTACAAGCATGAATCCATCAACTGCATTGAGATCATACTAATCTAAAATCCTCTACATCTAAGAATGTTTAAAGTTGGAATAGACATAGACAAAGAACAAAGTTGATTGTAAGTATGTTTGTCCACTTAAACTCATACAAGGATCTATTGTCAACACTTTGTGATATTTATCATGTTTAGGATTGTTTAGATATGCTAATTGAGTACCCCACACTCAGAAGTATGGAAGAATTACCCTCCTCATGACATACAAGGTGGCACTTTATCACAACTTGAACCAGGCTACTTAGAGTATAAATTCTCATGATATGATCCACTTTGGGATTCTTTTATACCTCACTTTGGAAGTTGATCCTCCTTGGATTCTTTTAGCTTTGATCTACATTGGGATTCTTTTCTTTGCCTTTTTGGCATGCATCATCAGTTTTAGTGCAAGGTCAACTAGGTCTGTGCTCAGCACAACAAAAGTTGTCCTTATGTTTACTCCAGGTCTGTATTTACATACAACAAAGGAGAAATAGATGCTTTTATCAATGAGAAATTTATAAACTATTTTCGCATGGTGTGTTTAGGTAACCACACAAGCAAACACTTGGAAAAGTCATTGCTTACGAATACCCAAAGATGGTTTTGGTCTACAATGCATATTGATTTAGTTCATCACAAATATGCTTATCTTAAATCCAAGCTGAGCCTACTGACATATCAAATAGAGCCTTTCAGTCTTTATTGATTTTGAAAAATAGATGCAGAAGATAGTAGATGAGTGTACTATCATTTCTCATGTAAATGCAGGAAGATTCAATAGAAATATTTTTAGACTTTTCTTGATTTTCTAATTTTTAGGATTTTTGTTTTTGAGAAAATATAGAAATGGCATATGTGTTATCAATTCAATAGAGATCATCAACAGTTAGTCCATGTAGCAATGTAATCAGACTAAACAGATGGAATGAAACATCGATTGTTTCTTGCATTGCCATCATAGTTTTTGTGAATGATTGATGTCCTGCATTGAATCATGGTTAATTTCTGCTCCATTTGGCTCAGTTGCATCATAACATCATGAGCAGGAAGAACGTTCCTGTCATGGGAAGGGATAGGCACTGCTAACTTTTCTTGGGAACGTTCTTGATGAAATAAACATAAACACATGTTGAACATGAACATATTAGAACAATATTCAACATGAACAGGTAGATTTCCCCAAGGATCTTTTCAAAATCTCTCAATAATCAACAAACATAAACCATGGTGCGGAAACCCATGATAGATGCTATGAAATCAGTGTGTGTGTGATTGTGTGTGATGGAATGCTCAAAAATAATAATAACTGCTTATTTGATTGATTGTTCAAAAGCTTACAAAGGATTAGGGTAGAGTGCTATTTATAGCCTATACACATAGCTATATACAATTACTAAACTACCCTTATGTTAATGAAAATTACAAAAATAATCCTAAGTCTACAAGCTATCCGCTGTGATGATTGGTCGTCCGCTGTTGATGTTTTAGTCATCCGCTGTAGAAGAAGATTGTTTATCCGCTATGCATTGGATGCTGTCCGTTGTGAAGAGTTTTTTGTAGTCAGCTATGGAATGTTCATCCGCTGTGGATGAACATCTGCTCTGTACTTGTATCCGCTGTCTGTTGTTCATCTGCTGTGGGATGTCTTCATCCGCTGCACACACTTGGAATTAAATCTTCATCCGCTGCATGTTGACCTTCATCCGCTGTGAGATGTCTTCATCCGCATTGGTGCTTTGGTCATTCGCATTGTGGTACTTCATTCGCTACAGGTACTTGTTAAAATTTCTTTTATCTACAATTCTGAAAAAGAAATTTAAACAAATTTTAGTGAATGTTATGATTGTTAATGATGCTAATGTGTTAGTAAAAGATTGTTTGGATGTTAGAACATATTATGTTTGTTATATGTTTGATTATGGCAAGCATCATCCTTTAAAGCATTAATTCATTTATGCACTTGTTGAATCCAATAATACTCCCCCTAAGGATGATGTTGACAACTCTTTAATGTTTGATTGTTAATGTTTTATTTGTTACTAAAATGTGTGTGTGTGTGTGTGTTTGTTAATGATATGATTATAATGATAGTGTGTTATACTTAAACTGTTTGATGGTATGTTTGTGTTATGCATGATTGATTGTTAAAATGTATGATTGCATGATTACTTGTATGATTGCTTGTTACAGTTACTGTATGATAAACTGTTACTATCTGTTTTGTATGCTTGAATGTTTGTTTGAAAATTTTACAGATTATACATGTGTAATCTATGAATGTTTGATTTGTATGATGCAGAAGAGATTTGTTTTGATTGTTTAATATGATAGACATGATTGTTTGTTTGTTTTGTCTATTTGTTTGTTAGAAACCTCTATGAATTTTATGGACCAACTTCTTCTGCCTATTTCTGGACATCTTCTGTAGCCTTCAAAGTGTCTTCTATATCTTGTTCTATGACTTGATTTGTTTCAGCTTCTTTGACTTGGTCAGTCAAGGCTGTGATCTTCAAGGCATTTCTACAGTTGACTATGTGTTCAATAAAGTAGTCTACTGCACTTCTCTGGTCATCATATTTTCTTTCAATGGTAAGATGCACCAGTTGTTCCAATGTTGACTGATCCAGGCTTTAAACATCTATGTTGCTCACCAGAGTGGTGAAAACCTGTTTACCCTTTAATATCTCTAAATTATTTTTTTCTGAGATTCTCATGCCACTGATTCCTTCTATGTGTGTTAGGGGTTGCTGCTTGGTTTCTAATCTTTGTTTGAGAGCTGCTTTCACAAAGACTATCCCTAGAATTCTCAGTGTGTGTATGAAGTAGCAGCAATCTCCTTTGCACAAAGCATCTTCTATGGCTGGAAATGTTTTTGTTTTCAGAAATGATACATAAGATGGGTGTAGCAATTTAATCTCTACTGGATCAAATAATCTTATGTCTTCAGCCTTTTTTCCTTCCAACTTTCTTTCCAATACCACTTCAAAATGATTTTCATCATAATACCATTTGGTGATTGGATGATTGTACTGATTGCCTTCAATCTTTTTGATAATTAACTTTAAATCTGAAGATCTTAGTGGATATCCCACTCTCTCAAGTAATTCACTATCAATTTTCTCTGTCTGTTCAGCTTGAGGTTGTTTGCCTTTGCCTGCTGCTTTTTGCACTCTTCTGAGCTTTTCAATGTGCAATTTGTCTTCTTTATTGGCTTTTGCTCTCATCTCATAGTGATGTTTATGCATGTATGATCTCAATATATGATAGAAGTCTGCTCCCCATGGGTTGTTGGTGTGATTGACCATTCTGAGTTACAGAAGGTCTAATCTATCTTCATAGTTTAGGGATCCCAGCTGGGAGATATATGATAAGTACTGGACAAGTCCAGAAACTCTCTTAACAAGTACAGCATCCCAGACTTCATCATATTTCCATGCCATAATCTTGATTTCATTAGCCCCAGCAGTTAGAGATATTCTATCATACAACTTGACAAAATTTGTTTTTGCACTGATCATTTCTCTAACTCATTGCCTTCATCTTCTCTATTTGAGAATCTTTAGGCAAATTCTTTTGTAGTTCTTGCTGATCCTTTATCTCTTTGTATCTTCTGTATGTTTGCTCATCTTCAGTTTTCATTACCTCTTGAAAATCCTTGAGCAAGTCTTTAACCTTTGAGAGGTTAAGTTGCATGAAAGCATCATAAGGGAACCCTCTTGAAACCAACTCAAATCCTATCAAAGTTTCTGGATCATCTGGGAAGAGTTCTTGAATGTTTTGAATGGTATCCTCAGCTTCTTTTTCTTCTGTTTCATCATCAAAATCAGTCAATATGATGATTGTCTGCTTGTCAGTGCTTTGGTCAATCTCTCCTTCTTCAAGAGGACTTGATTGTTGAGTTGCTTCATCAACTAGTTTTGATTTGATTTTTAAAATCTTTAGAGGAGGGGATTCAGGTTCATTAACATCTTCAATGGCATTCTTCCCCTTGGATGAGGATCCCAAATACATCCTCTTTCTTTTCCTTTCATATGTTTTGATCTGGGGTTTAGAAGATAAGGCTTGAAAATCTGATTGTTCAACTTGCATGGTTGCAGTCTTTGCAAACTGCCTAATTAATTCCTTTTGTTTGTCTGTTAGTGGGTAATAAGGAACAATGCTTGTTTCTTGAGCTTGTGGATCAGGGGTGTGAAAGTGTTGCCTCATTATTGGGGAATAGTGAATGTTTTCAAATGGGTTGACTTCACTGAACAACTGATCCATTGAGTAAGACTCTTCAGGGATAATCAGTGCCAGTTCTGTTTGAGTTTCTTATTGGCTTGCATCTTCTTCTTCAATCACTTTTTGATCATCACTCAGGTCTTGTTCTAGACCTTCTGAATGTTCTTCCTTATTTGGTTGAGTGTCTTTAAGCTCAAGCTCTCTATTCAACCTTTGAATTTCCTCATTTTAAGCTTCAATTATTCGTTTAAGCTCATCAATCTCATCACTTCTTGCTTCTGTTTGTTTGGATAAGTAGGCAATACCAAATTTTGCACTACTGAGCTCTTTATCTTTGGATTTCAGCTCATCTTTTGTTTGATCAAGCTGTTGTTCAAGAAACTGCACAATCAACTTTTGGGCTTTTTGATTAGACTCAAGCTTCTCAATTTCTTTATCTTTTCCTTTAAGCTTGTCTTTTAGCTTCTTGACCCTTGTGTTTGATCTTTCAATGAGTTTATTACACTCAGTGAATAAGAAGAACTTTGAGTATTCAATATCATCCTCTATGGGAATCTCACTGCTTGATTCTTTAACATTTTCAGCAGCAATTGGTTGTTCCTGTTCAGGCTCATGGTGTGTAGAAGCGCTCACTTCTTTTTGTTCATTAGATTGTTCTTCCAAGGCTGTATCAATATCTCTTAACAAAGATGATAATGTTTGTTGATCAGAAAGGTTTGGGCATTGAGGTGAATGAGGAAATTGATGTTCCAAATGAATGTTTTCTTGTTGTTGGATTTCTTCTTCAATGATTGGGTCAGGATGAATGATTGGTTGTTCTTGAATGATTAGGGCTGGCTGTATGATTGGATCTTGTGTATTTCACGTTGAAAGATCATGTGTGGATCATCTTGGCCAGGTATTCTTAAGAATACATCAGGAACTAGGAGATCATACTCTATCATGTGCGGTGGAACAGGGACCTCATCTCCATTATACAAGCTTGACTTGATCCAGTTAAACACATGTTCATTGAAATGATTAGGATGGAAGATTGCTCCTTCTCTATGGATGTTTGGTAAAAGATCATTAATGATCATTTGAAGGAATCTTAGAAACATCTGAAATTTGTTCCTGACCTCTGCTAAGTTGTATACCATCCCATTCAATACTTGTGCAGCAAAGTTGAATGGTCTTCTGGCTATAATGCCTGCTATGGCAGAAGAGCTTCTTAATGAAGTGGCATCCCAGCCTGTCTTTCTGTTTGACATTGTCTTTTGGTATGTATGCATGAGGAATCTAAATTGGGCACACATATATGACTTCTTGATCTGTTTCTTGTCAATGGTTCCTGTATAACCAATCTGTCTGAAAACATGTAAAACATAGTTTTCTTCAAACTCAACTGGACTTTGACCATCTTCTTTACCCAATTGAAGTACTCTCCTTATTACTTCTTCAGAGACAGTAATCTAATGATTATGAACTAAGGAGACCACTACTATTCATTTCAGATGTTTGCATGAGTCCAAAACTAGACAATATGATCCTCATAAATGTCTGGTCTAGCAGTCATTACATGAACCAGCCTTGTTTGCCTTATAGCATGGATCATGTATCTATATTTCTCTACCTTGGATGAATCAGATTGAGAAATGCACAGATGTTATGATCTCTGACAAACACTAAGTTTGCCATATCTGCAACATAAAGAAGAGTATGTTAGTAACTTGTATAATAAGAATGTATGATGTTTGAATTTATGAAATGTAGATCAAGTGTTCATTGGCTAATTTTGATTGTTATAAAATGATAAATGTTGTATGTTCAACACTTGTGATTTGTTTGAAATGTATGTTAGAATGGTATTACCAAATAAGAGAGTTTGACTTATTCAAAGTCAACTGTTTGTTTTATTTTGGTCATGAAAACTTGTATGATACAATTTGTTTTGATTAAACTTGATTCTTTAATGTGTTTGTTTTATCATAAAAAGTTGTTTTGTTCAATATTTACAACAATTTCACTTCATAACAGCTTGTTCATGAATATTAGTTTGACCTTTTAAAATCAAAATGACCATTTAATACACATGAATGAATATGGATTTAATGTTTGTGTGATGAATGCCATGCCAAATTAACTGTCTTTACTTGTTTGTTATTGTATTACGAAAATGTTTGCTAAGTTATAACATGTTTTAATTATTTTTGAACATTTTCAAAGATCAGACTTAGGGTTTTGTTTGATTTTGGCATGAACACCCCGACTGTCATGAACCCGATGAACAATTAATCAAATTTCATCAAATCAACAATCTCAATACATTCAATTGAAGTCATAAAACACTCATTCAATGTTTGCTTTTGTTTATAAACATCAGAGATTCATGTGTGATTTTGGTTCAAGGTTCGACTTCGTCTAACAGAGTATGAATATGAATCACTCAATCTAATGTTTTAATGAATGATTGATGATAGGAATGTTGTTGTTATACCTATTTGATTGTGAATCAGATAATAAATCACAATGATTTTAGATCTTTAATCTAACAAGGTTTCAAGGGTTTAAGGGTTTAAACGCAGTGTATAACATTTAAAAAATTTTGGATTTTTCTCTCTCTCTCGTGATGAAAAGAAAAATTTACAAGTGTTGTGTTTATATATACAGCGGACAAAAGACTTATCCGCTGTGAGTATAGTGTCCGTACACTGTATGAACAGTGACTTAAAAATTTGATTTTAAGTGGTGCGCTGTGAGTTACTCATGCGCTGTGTGAACAGCGTGTCCGCAGTACAATTTTTCATTGAACACTGTCTTGTATGTTGTACTGTGTTCACAATGGATGAACAATTGTTCATGCGCTGTGGATCCTTGAAATATTTGTTTGTTTGTTCATAGCGGATGAACATTTGTTCATGCGCTGTGGACACATGAAACGTTTTGATGATTGTTCATAGCGGATGAACATTTGTTCGTGCGCTGTGGAGACTTTAAAGATTTTTTTGATTGTCCACAGCGGATGAACATTTGTTCATGCGCTGTGGACACTTGAAAGAAATGTGTGAATGTTTACAGCGTATGATTACCTGTGAGCATATGCTGTATACACTTACACTGTTTCTACAACGGATGACTTATCTTAGTCATGCGCTGTGGAATGTCACTGTATTCACAGCGGATGTTTTGTCAACATCATGCGCTGTGAACACTTGTATGTTCACAAGTGCATAGCGTATGTTTGTTTGTTTTGTCCGCTATATACACTTGGTGTATTTTGCATGTTATGATGGTTATTGTAGTTACAGCGGATGTATGTTTGTGTGTCCGCTGTGACAACAGTTGTCAAAAATAAATAAAAAAATTAGATTTTATTTATATTTCTTTTGTTTGTTTTGAAATGCTTTCTTCCGAAACATATGTTTGATAAATTTACTTCCGAATGAAAATTTTGTTTGATAAAACTTGTTTAAATAAAATTTTTTGTTTAAATCTTTGATTTAAAATGTATGTTAAAATATTGAAATTTTAATATATTCAATATATGGATGTTTAGATATCACTCATAAGCAATATTATGCAATAAAAAAAATGAATGTGTGTCAAACTGCTATTTGTTGGTGCTGGCTTGACATGGCTTTGTTTAATACACAAAATTGTGAAAATTTCAAATTTTAAAATGTATGAATCATGCACAATTCTGCTGTCTTTGATATTTTCATGTTTAATTTCTCCCCCTAAATTTTTGAGTAGTTATAAAAATCTTTTATAAAATGACAAAAATTTATATGTGTTTGAATGGAAATTATCAAAGTCCAAACGTATCGATTGATTGTTAAACACTTAGTAAGATCACTTTGAATCTTACTGACAGATGAATGTGTTGCTTGGTTGAATCATGGATCAGTGTCACATACCATGAGATCATACTAGTCTAAAATTCTCACTGAGTGGTTTGAATGTTTTTAAGATAGACATAGACTAATACAATGTTGATTGTAGATATTGGATCCACTTAAACTCATGCATGGTATTAATGATTGATTAAAACAGTGAGTGATTATCATGTTTTGAGTTAATTGATATGAGTTGTATGTACCCCATATCTGATTGTATGATTGGTACAACCCTCCTCAAGATATGCTAGAAAGCACTTTCAATACTTAAGACCTAGCTACTTAGGAGTATAAATGCTCAATTTGATCCATGATGTTTGATCCTCATTGGGATTCTTTTTTACTTCACTTTGGAAGTTGATCCTCTTTGGGATTCTTTTGATTCATTCACAAGGAATGTAGTCTTAAAGACTTTATTGATTGTTCATCCATGATGGATGTGTTTCTTTTTGGGAATCTTTTTGGATCATAATTTAGGTCATTCAGGTCTGTGCTTAGAACAACAAAGAATGCATTGGTGTACTCCAGGTCTATGATTATCATAACAGAGGAGACACTTGTATGATTGAGCAATTTATAAACTGTTTTACTTGGTGTATTGTAGTTACTTTACAAGCAACCTATATTGGATAGATTAATACTCACCATAAACCAAGATGTGTTGTTTGACCACACTATCATGAGAATTTAGTTCTTCACTGTTGTATGAGATGTTAAGTGTCCCATGCTGAGCCAATCCATATATCAAACAAAGTACAGTCAGTCTTTATTAGTGGAAAATAACTCAAGTGAAGAATATGCTAGTGTACTATCATTTCTTATGAATGGTATATGTGGTTTAATATATTTAAAAATGATGTGTTTGTTTGATATCTTGATTTTGAAAGATACATGTTTGATGTTAAACTTGGACTTTAACAAAATCAAGCTTGTTTGATTTTAATGTTTTGAAAAACATTACTTGTTTGATTCAAAGTTGATCATTCCAAGTAACTGAACCAAAAATTTAAATCTTGTTGAATCAAATGGTTTAGTAAATAGCTCAGCCAATTGATTGTCTGTATGGACTTTGATCAACTTGATCAGACCCTTTTCTGAGCAATCTCTCAAAAAGTGATATCTGATATCTATGTGTTTTGTTTTTGAATGTTGAACAGGATTGTTAGTGATAAACATGGCAGCAGAATTGTCAATGTGTATGGGTGTTTGAAAAAATTTAAAGCCATAGTCAAGCATTTGGTTTTGAATCCAAAGAACTTGAGAACAACATGCAGAAGCAGTTATGTATTCTGCTTCAGCTGTTGACACAGAGACATTTGTTTGTTTCTTGCACTGCCAAGAGATCAATCTCGATCCAAGAAACTGACAACCTCCGATAGTGGATTTTCTGTTTTGATTGCATCCTCCATAATCACTGTCAGTGTATGCATATAAAGAGAAATATTCATCTTTGGTATACCACAAACCAAGAGCTGGTTTGCCTTTCAAGTATCTAAAGATTCTCTTTATTACATTGATGTGTGATTCTTTGGGATCTGCTTGATATCTTGCACACATGCAGACTGCATACATGATGTCTGATCTGCTTGCTGTTAGGTACATAAGGGAACCTATCATGGATCTAAAAAATTTTTGGTCCTCGAATTTTCCTTCTGGATCGGGTCCAAACATTAATCCAGTTGCAAATGGTGTTTTGCTGGATGTGCAATCAGACATGTTGTATTTCTTCAATATCTGATTCACATATTTGCTTTGATTGATGAAAATTCCTTTAGCAGCATGTTGAACTTGAAGACCAAGGAAGAATGTAAGTTCTCCCATTGAGCTCATCTAGAATTTTGATTGCATAATATTTTCAAACTCTTTGTAAAGATGTGTGTTTATGGATCCAAAGATTATGTCATCCACGTAGACTTGCACTACTAACAAGTCTTGTTGTTTTTTTTAAGAACATTGTTTGGTCGATTTTCCCATGGGTGTATCCATTCTGTAGTAGAAACTTTGATAACATTTCATACCATTTCCTGGGTGCTTGATGAAGACCATACAAAGCTTTATCTAACTTGTAGACTCTATGAGGGAATTCTAGATCTTCAAACCCTGGTAGTTGACCAACATATACCTCTTCATCTATTTTACCATAGAGGAATGCACATTTGACATCCATTTGGTTGACAGTGAAACTCTTGGATGATGCATAAGCAAGGAATACTCAGATGGCTTCTAGTCTTGCTACAAGAGCAAAGATATCATCATAGTCAATGCCTTCCTCTTGAGTATAACCCTAGGCTATTAGCCTTGCTTTGTTTCTTATGAAAATCCCTCTGTCATCTGCTTTGTTTCGGAAGAGCCACCTTGTGCCAGTTGCATATTGACCTTCAGGTAGATCAACCAGCTTCCATACTTCTTGCTTCTTAAATTGTTGTAGTTCCTCTTGCATGGCTTCTATCCAACTGTTGTCTTTGAGTGCTTCAGTGATGTTTTTGGTTACAGTTAGGGATAAGAAACAGGAATACAGACACATGTTTTCTATATCAGATTGACTTCGAGTTAATCTGGTATTGAGGTCACCTATAATATTTTCTATGGGATGGTCTTTGTGAACTCTTGTTGTTGTAATCTGATCAACAAGAATTTTTGGATCAAGATTGGTGATTGTTTGAGAAGGGGATGATGGTTCAGCAAGAGTATCAGGAATTGTTTGGTTATCTGGCTGAGGGATCTCATTGAATGTTTGAGGTGAATCATGAAAGAAATCTAAGATTTCATCTTCATGATATGTGTCTGGTAATGAGTGGTAATCATCATCTTCTTCAGCTTTAGTTGGTTGATGTGGTTTTGTTTGGTTGTGTGGTTGTGGTTGGGTGGTCATAGGAGATGAAGATGATGGCGTGTTTGATGATGTTCCTTTTGATGTGTTTGTTTGTTCTGGAGGAGTTGACATTGTTGTACTTGAAGGAGTGTTGTTAGTTCTCCTTGTAGGATCAGCAGTAAACGGAACATCAATGGTTATTAAAGGCACCATTGGATACTCATGGTTATCCTTGGTATTTGAAACATCAAAATAAGATATGTCAAATGATTTAGTTAAAGCATCAATATCAAACAGCCAGCTTGATCCAGTGACTTTCTTAGTGAAAGAATGTTCATTAAAAACAACATCTGTTGTTTCTTCCACTATATTTAGCCTTGGATTGTATACTCTATAAGCTTTTGAGCTTCTAGAGTATCCAACAAAGAATCCATCATTTGCTTTTTGAGCAAATTTGGATAATTGTTCTCTGGTGTTTAATATTGATACAAAACATCCAAATGCCTTAAGAAATCCTATGAATGGTTTTCTTTTAAACATTAATTCATAAGGCGTTTTGGAATGTTATTTGATGATTAATGTTTTGTTTTGTATGTAGCAAGCTATGTTGATTGCTTCAGCCCAAAAGGATATGGGCAATAGAGAGTCAGCTAGCATAGATCTGGCTGCTTCTATCAATGTTCTGTTTCTCCGTTCAGCTACTCCATTTTGCTAAGGAGTTCTTGCTACGCTGAATTGATGACTAAGTCCTTTTTCTGCACAAAAAGAAGAAAATTAGTCATTCTTAAATTCAGTACCATTATCACTTCTTAAAAATTTAACTTTAAGATCTAATGGATTCTCAATCTTAGTGATGAAAGATTTTATTATGTCTGCTATTTCTGACTTGTGTAGTAGAAAGTAAACCCATGTGAATCTGGTATAGTCATCTACTATAACAAGACAGTATTGCTTCTTTCCTATGCTTAGGATGTTTGTTGGGCCAAATAGGTCCATGTGAAGCAATTTGAGTGGTATGTTATTATAGTTTACCATTTTTGACTTATGGGACACTCTATGTTGTTTGCCTTTCAGACATGCTATGTAGTGGTCTGTATAGAAGAATTCTTTTTATGGTAAACCTATTATTAGATCACCTTTTACAAGTTGGTTCATTCTGTTAAAGTTAGAGTGTCCTAATCATCTGTGTCATAATTGGGAAACATCTTCTGATGCTTTTGATAATAAACACGTTTCAGGGGTTGATGCTGAAACAGTATTCATATCAACAATGTATGTATTGTTAGGACGGGGAGTTTTCAAAAGGATACAGTCTTCTGGAATTTGAAACCCCGTCTTGAGGATGTAGCAGTTGTTGGAGTCAAATAAGGTGGCATATCCTTTGTCGCATATTTGGGATATGCTTAGAAGATTGAACTAAAGATTGGAGCAGTAGTTGACATTCTCAAAATCTTCCCACCTGTCTTGTCTCCTCCAAAGGCTACATTACTTCCATGTTTGCTCTTAAAATCTCGAAGGAGGGAATAGTTGCCAGTCATATGTCGGGAGCATCCACTGTCAACATACCAAATGTTGTTAGACCTTCTTTGATGTCTCTACAAAAGAAAAGAAATTAGTTAGTTGGTACAACCCAAGCCATGATGGTCTTTGGGTTTTCCGTCTTTCCTTATAACATAAATTTCTTCTAATATGGCACTGTCTGAAGGTTTAGGAACTCTAGGTGCACTAGTGTTCCTTTGGTTCTGTTTAGCTCTGTCAGGAGAAGTACTTTGAGCCCTTCTCCTTTGAGAGTTAATGTCTGGTGACTGTCTGTTTTGAGACTTATGTCTCCTTGTTGGTTGTTTAAAATTGTCATAAAATGTTTTGTCACTGTTTAAAATAACTTTTTGGTGAGGAGTTTGTCTTGGAACTCCTCCTTTGTTTTTAATTTGAACACTTGTTTGTTTCTCAGTTGATTTCTCAACTTGAGCCTGTTTGTTTTGCTTTTTATTTTTTTTATTGAAAAAGCAATTTGCTGTGCTGTGGTTATTTCTTTCACAAATTGAACAATAGTTGTGAAAATGGCATGTTTTAGTACTGTGATTATTCATATGACAGTACTTGCGGTATTTACCATACTTGCATTTTTCAGTGGAGTGTGTGTATTGATCACACCACTCACAATATGGTAACTCTTATTTTGTTTGTTTGTTAGTAACTTTTGTCTTAAAGTTTTATTTTGAGAGAATTTCAAAAGTTACAGTTTGTTGTTTTGGCTAAAATGTGGCTTTGCCTTTCCCTTTATTTACCTGTTTGGGAGAGACAATGGAAGTTATAGTTTTCCTTCTACCAGAACAGATATCAAAACCTTTAATCTGTTTCGTTTGTTTGTTTGATGTATCAGCCACACTGGAAACCTTTTGAGTTTCAGTAATTGGCTGAGTTGGCTTATTATGCAATAAATCATCTTCATCGTCATCTGTTGTTTGTTCATCAAATTCATTATTCTCTCCTTGATAAAAGTCAGTTGATTTAATTTGTGGTGATACTAAACTTTTAACAAATTTTATGAAAGGTGATTTTGATGTTAATGGTGTATTTGATGATGATGATGATGATTGTTTGGAATCATCAGTCTTTTCATGAGTGTCAAGAGATTCATCCTGTTTATTGGTCATTGAGTCAGGTAAAGGAATATAATTATCATTGTAAGGTAGGCTGACCTTGTTATATCCTAAACCTGACGGGTCTTTGAATACTCTTTGTTGAGCAAGAAGTTCTTCGAACTTATTGTTGCTTACCTGAAACTTCTGAAGTTTTACTTCAGTTTCAGCATGCAATGCTTTTGATTCAGTCAATGATGCAGAGAGGTGCTCAACTTGAGCTACTAGTGTTAATTTCTCAGACATTAGTTTATCTAAGTCACTTTGTAATGAAAGTATTTTGGTTGCATATTGTTTATGTTCTGATTTTAAGCTTTCATTTAAAATGTTTGTTTCTATAACTTTCTTCGAAAGTTTGTTTGCATGCTCTCTATATCTGTTGACCTCATCAATACATGCTTGTGTGCAGAGGTGCTCCTTTACCTCTTTCAGGATGTTTGATAATTTATCTTCAATATCTGCCATAAGGGCATGATCTGGAGATGGAATTTCAGCCTCATACAGGCTCCAGTCACATTCATCATCTTGTTTGATTATCATTGCAGAAGATTTTGAATGTTGATTTGGACTGTACTGTATGATTTGTGGTGGGGTTGGTGCAGCTGGAATGCTGATTGGAGGTGGCACCTGTCTGTTAGAATGATAACTACTAGATGTTGTGCTTGATGTGTGTTTCCATCAACCCTTGGCTGCTGGCATTCTCTTAAGAAATGCCTATAAAGTTGACAATTGTAGCACCTCACTTTTGTCTTATCAAAACCAATCCTGGTTTTCTTGTCCATGTTCAATCCCTGATTTCTTTGCAGAAACCTTTTAGATCTGTATGCAATCATAGCCATGGACCATTGAAGATCCATTTCTTCTACCATATCTGGTGGAAGTTCATCCAAATCTTGCTGAATAATCTGTGATTGTGTTAGACTTGCACCTAAAAATGCTTCAAAGCTTGTAGAAAAGGCTGCATAAGCTGCCTTTTGCTCTTCACTTTGTAGGATTATGGTAAGAGTATCCATTGGCTTTTCAAGTCTATGTATGTTGTTGGTTTGAGGTTTTGGCTGTTTGTTTGAGCTAGAGGTATGTGGATGTTGTTTACTCTGAGGTGTTGCTTTATGTGAAGCATGCACACCAGTCTTTTTAGACTTATGTTTGTTGCTGGATGATTCAGGTGCTAAAAAGAATGATGTATCACTGGTGTCCAAAAATTCTTCATCTTCTTCTTCTCCAATGTTTGTTAGAAATGCACTACCTGTTTGTTATGGTTCTTTGAATTTGTAAGCCTCTACATGTCTGATGTGATTGTTATTTTTGGATTTTTCATCCATTTCCAGAGCTTTAACCTTGGCTACCAGAGAGTCAAGGGATAGGGCTTCCAAGTCCAATGTTGCCTTCATCAAGGATACTGACTGAGTCTAGTTTTCAGGCAGCGTGTGCAACATCTTCTTGTTGATTTCAACATCTTCATATTCCAGTCCATATACAATCATCTCATTTACTAACTGGACATATCTATGTAGCTGTTGTGGGATAGATTCTCCCTAGATGTGATGGAAAGTTTCATATTGGGTTCTCAGTTTCTCTTTCTTGATTTCTCGTATTTCTTCACTTCCTTCACACATTGTGTGAAGAACTTTTCACAATTCTTGAGCTGTTTTGAAATTTTCAACACGAGTCAAAATTTCAAAAGGCAATGTCATAGCAAGGATGCCATAAGCCATCATATCTGTTTTGACCTTTTTCAGGTCATCACCAGCTACGTTTTTCAAGCTAACTGGCTTCTGTATGTTGTAATCTGGTCCAAGAGTCACAGGTATGAAAGGACCCTCGGTTATAGAAGTCCATAAATCAGGGTCTTGAAAAATTATCCAGTTCCTGAACATGATCTTCCATTGTTTTAAGTCTGACTTTTTCTTTAGTCTGGGTGGTTTTAGACCACTGTTTATACCTGAAATTTTATCAGCCATGATTGTTTAATTTTAACCTAACTTTTTAAGTTAAATTTGTTTGTTGATTTTAGCCTGGTGCTAACTTTGTTTAATCCTAAGGTCTCTAGGATTTGTTTGTTGTTGATAAAACCTTTTTAATTAGATTTACCAAATAAATAAAATTAATTAATTAATTAAAATCCAATGATAAGTCACTTTCAAATCCAATGACAGGAAAAAAATATTCTGTGAAAGTAATGTCAACTTTCTAATTAATGCAGTCAATAGAAAGTCAAAATCCTAAAAAAACACAAAAAAATGTTTGTAACAGATTACTTTTTGGATCAAAAAGTAACTTTTTAAAAAAGTTCAAAAGAAGATTTCGGATCTTCTTTGAATTTTCTGATGAACCAACACAATCTCCGTAGATTGTGAAGGTTTTTGCAAAATCAAAACCTAGGGTTTGTTCTAGGGTTTTTGGTGGCGGCTATGCTGTTCTTCACAGAACCAACAATCGGTTTGTTGATTGAAGAACAAAAACCAATGTTAGTGAGTTTTTCACAAGAATATGATGATTTTGAACAATCTGAACGATTCAAACTGTTCAAAACAATGTATGTTTTGATGAAAATTGAATGAAATACTACTTGAACACTTTTGATCAAAAACCCTTTAAAACCGATAAGGTTTTAAGGTAATGAGATGACTTTTTGTGTTAAAAACTATTGTTGAATGTTGAAAACAGATAGAACAATACCCGTGTATTGTTATATCAAAGAATACCCGTGTATTCTAATGAGTTTTCAGAGAATGTTTGATGATGAACACAATGAAAACTAGTGTATGAATGATGTTTAGAGCTTTAAAACCACAGAAACTTCTTCATAATGCACAAAACAGATTAAGAAAACATGTTTGTTAAGCATTTGATGAATGTTAAGAGTAGAAGAAGGTTGTTGTCATGTATTTTTAGCTCGTAAATGTATGGTTTGAAGCTAATGAACCACTGAAATCATCTTGTTGATTGAGAGGATGGAAAATCTATGAATGATTTGAGCGAAGGCTCTGATACCACCTGATGAAATCAACTTAAACACATGTTGAACATGAACATATTAGAAAAATATTCAACATGAACAGGTTGATTTCCCCAAGGATCTTTTTAAAATCTCTCAATAATCAACAAACATAAACCATGGTGCGAAAACCCATGATAGATGCTATGAAATTAGTGTGTGTGTGATTAGGTGTGATGGAATGCTCGAAAATAATAATAACTGCTTGTTTGATTGATTGTTCAAAAGCTTACAAAGGATTAGGGTAAAGTGCTATTTATAGCCTATACATATAGCTATATACAATTACTAAACTACCCTTATGTAAATGAAAATTACATAAATAATCCTAAGTCTACAAGCTATCCGCTGTGATGATTGGTCGTTTGTTGTGGATGTTTTAGTCATCCGCTGTGGAAGAAGATTGTTTATCCGCTGTGCATTGGATGATGTCCGCTATGAAGAGTTGATTGTAGTTAGCTGTGGAATATTCATCCGCTGTGGATGAACATCCGCTGTGGAATGTTCATCCGCTGTGGACTTCTATCTGCTGTCTGTTGTTCATTCGCTGTGGGATGTCTTCATCCGATGCACATACTTGGAATTAAATCTTCATCCGCTGCATGTTGACCTTCATCCGCTGTGGGATGTCTTCATCCGCATTGGAGCTTTGGTTATCCGCATTGTGGTACTTCATCCACTGCGGGTACTTGTCAAAATTTCTTTTATCTGCAATTCTGAAAAAGAAATTTAAACAAATTTTAGTGAATGTTATGATTGCTAATGATGCTAATGTGTTAGTAAATGATTGTTTGGATGTTAGAACACATTATGTTTGTTATATGTTTGATTATGGCAAACATCATCCTTTAAAGCATTAATCCCTTTATGCACTTGTTGAGTCCAACAATCACAGATATAGTCACATGATCCAGCCGAAACTGTTCAGAGCATGCGGGCAGCATGACTAGACAGTTTCGCTCAGATCAGTGAACTTTCGTTCAGTTTCGCTCGGATATGGGCTTCAGGGAGTATCATGAGTCTCTCTTCTCCACCCCTGCTCAATGAGAGATGAGTACTCCTGTTTCTCCAATGTTTAGCCCATATCATCAACCTACTACTAAGGTGGATCTCCCTAAACTTGTTAAGGAGGTCCATATGGAAGAGGCTCTCACTTAAGCAAGTGATTACATCATTCAGACCTCAACCATGGCAACCCAGCCTCTTGACACTTCTCTTGAAGTTGTCATGATTTAGGGGAAATCCAGCAGCTAAGAACAAAGTGCTGGTGATGAGGAAGAAGACCTTGGTCCTATTCTCTCATCCCCACATGATTTTTCGGATAAAGATGAGGGGAGTCTGAAACTAAAGATGCAAAAACTAAAAAAACATGCACCTATTTAGTCTCAAAGATAAGTCACCTGGAATCTCAGGTGACTGTCTTACAAAGGAGGGTCAATGACCAGCAACTTGAGATCACCGATCTCAAGGGCAAGTTAGCGGAGAGACCACTCAGGAGAACTCAACCAGGTCCACAAGAACCTATGGATGTGACAGACTTAACCCTAAGCTCACTTATGCAAGAAGGTGATGCTACTAAAAAGGGAGAGAAAGTCCAAACAATCACAGAACCTGGGAGTTCTTCACAGAGTATGCATTTTGAGTATTCACCACCCTCACTTGCAATGGTCCATACTCAGCAACCTCCTAAAAGTCTACATGGATGTGGACTTACTTGCCCAAGTCTACATGGATGTGGACTTACTTGCCCAAGTCTACATGGATGTGGACTCACTCATACAAAGTTTGTTTGAGGAGGGTATTCCCAGAGCTATGCCTACCCCATCTTATCACTCTGAGAATCCAATCATGGGATGGAGGTATGACACTGATAGAAGAGCTCTTGTCATCTCTCAGGGTCAACAGGAATTTTTTAACTTTTTCAACCTGAGCTTCTATGAGAGCATCCATCTGATTGGTCTTCCATTTGTCAACCCAAGTCAAAACAGACAAGCTGCAAGATTAGCAGATCAGATTTAAGAAAGGGTGTTTGAAGAATACAAGCTAAGGTAAAGACTATACAGATAGAGGCTAGCAGGTAAGACTTTTGGTCAACTGGATGTTGAGGTGGACCCTAAGATTAGCTTCAAAGGGGAAGCCTTGACTGAAGACCTAGAAGTTGAACCTGTGAACCTTGAGACAAGAACTTCTTCAGCACCTATTACCCTCAGTGAGGCACCAGCTGGTGAAGGTGCTTCACAACCTCTCTCTGGCCAGAGCTTGACTATCGAATCAAGCAATGAAGGCCAAAGCTCTCTCCACCCTGAGTCACCAAGGCTTGTGAGTGACAAAGGGAAAAGGAAACTGACTTCTGAGGAGATTGAGGAGGAGGAAAGAGAGAGGAAGAGGAAGCTAATGGGAGAAAGTTCAAGAGGGTCTCCAGGCTTCATGGAAGCTGCCATCAGGGCTGCCCCCAGGGCAAATACTTAGGATGATGAGTTGAGGGTAGCCAGGATAAACTACTTGGGGACCCGAAACTATAATATGGATGATCTACTCTCTCTTCCCTTAGAAGAAGTGAATGAACTGGCTGACAAGAGGTAAATCATGGACCTGTCATGACTACTAATCTAGGATATTATTTTTTTTTCAGATACTTTACTTCTAGTAATGTAGTATTTGTCTAGCGGTAAATTCCAGTTAGTTTCCAAGTATAACCGGCTGTAGATAGTAGTATATATAGTTTCACATTGTAACTTAAATAACCATTCTTGTAAGAGTCTTGTAATACTAAGTTGAGAGTTAATATATACAAGTATCTTGAAAACCATTCTTGTGTTCATTAACTTATTATATTATTGTCAACTTAGTTAGAGATTCTGCTTCATCAACCGAGTGAGACTTAGTGAGTTTGTGAGATACAAAACTTGTGTTGAGAGACCAACACCGATCCTGCAATTGGTATCAGAGCTTTTTAGGCTCTTGATTATGTGATCTAACCATCCTAAATCACTCACTCACTTCACTCAAATGGCTCTTAACCAAAAATTTTCTGAGTCCGAGATGGGAACCATGACCAAGGCTCCTATCATCACCCATGATGATTTTGGAACTTGGTGCAAACGTATTGAAGGTTTCATCGAGTATCAAGACAGCCGCATGTGGAGATCTGTCACTTATGGTCCTTATAAGCCAAAGGTGGCAAACCCGGCTGGTAATGGCCCCATGATTAAGAAAGGTGTTGAATTCTACTCTGATGAAGACTTCAAGAAGATAGACATCGACTACAAAGCGATGACCATGTTTGTGGAAACCATCGATTCTGCTGGATGGATCGAATATTGCAATTGTATTGTTGTCGTTTATCGGATCTGTGATACAGAATCTCACAAACCCGTTGATGATTTCAAGTGAAGATCTGATGCAAGATTGAATGTATGATGATGAATGAATGATGAATGATGAATAATTCAAGAACACATATTCATAAAATATATCGTTCATTCATATGTATGATGATGCTAGGAGATTACAAAGAGAGTTTGTAAGAGGTTTCTCTCTCACACACACACAACCTAATTGTTTCTCTCACTAGACTAAATCTATGTGCTTGCTTAGAGAATGCTTGGTAATGGTTCTTAATGGTTGATTAGAGTATAAGTGACTACACTTAGTAAATTTATACTCTTTACAAAAATGAATAAAATTACATTTAAGCCCTAATGATTACACAAATATTCTTCAACGTCTGATAAATTCTCTGTTACTGATGCGTGACTGCCGGGTGCTGACGTCACTCGGGACGTCCGCTGATGTTGACTATTGACTTTGACCACGGTTGTCGAAGTTTGACCAAGTTTGACTTTGGTCAATTTTCTTCGTTTGATCATATTTTCAGCATAGCTTCACCGTGTCAGTTTTGGTAATCATCATGAGATTCGGCACTTAGGTTTTGGTAAGTATCATCTTCAAATAGTCCAACAATGTTGCTTACTGCTATACCAAACTCCATAATGGCAGGCTTTAAGCAATGCGAGACCACCAAAGAACTATTTGATACTTTGAAGCTGATGTACTCTGGTTCTACTGAATCAAAGGAGAACAAGAAAGATATGTTGAAGAAGAAATTTGAGAACTTCACTTATGTTGTTGGTGAAACCTTGAGCCAACAATACTTCAGGTATATGGACTTGATCACCTCTCTTCAGACTATGGGAGTTGTTCTTGAGAAAAGAGACATAGTCAGAAAATTCATGAGTGCACTTCCTCATGAGTGGACTTTTACTATTTCTCAATCAAGAGAACTGAAACTCTTAACACTCTCACTATGACTTAACTGTATGGAAATCTTGATGGATACCGTATGGAGATGGAGACTCAGAAGAGCCACCAGATGAACAGACCCTCAAATCCTGCAGTCAACAATGCTCTACATGTTGCTGAAGGATCAAGAACTCCCCAGCCTCAGTTGTACCTGAATTACCCCCAACAGCCATCATCCTCTTCTGGGCCATACATCACTTTCCCTGAGACACCCAGGTCTCAACAGGCCAACACACTCCCTTCCAGGATATTTGTGCTTTTGTTTCAGGGAGTGAGCACTCTGGAGATTTTCAATACTGTTTTGATGATCTAGAGTGTTTCAGCCTAGATGATGTTGAATATATGGACATTGTCCAGCAAATGGCTCTTTTAACCTATAGAGCAAAGAAGTTCTTTAAAAGAACTGGAAGGCAGTTTCCTTAGAACCCAACTAACAGGGAATTCGGGTTTGATAAGAGCAAGGCCAAATGCTACAACTGTAACCAGCTTGGTCACTTTGCTAGGGAATGTAAAGTTCCAAGATCTAATCCTGAAGCAGCTCAAGCCTCCCAACATTCTGTTACCTCAAAGGCTACAACCAAACCCACTGAGCCACAAACTGCAACTGTTGCTCAAGAGGTTGACTGGAGCTATATGGTGCAAGATGTCACCTTTGCTCAAGCTCTCATGGTTGGAACTGAAGACAATAAGGTATATGAGCATCTTTGTACCCCAGCCTGTATTGCTAAGGTTAAATTGTATCAGGACTACAACATGGAAATTAGATCTGATATTGAGTCCTTAAATATCCTAAAATCTAATTTTAATAGAGTAGAATCTGACTATAAGCTCAAAATATAAGAGTTAGAGAAAACTGTGTCCTCTTTAGTCATGCGCTGTGGAATGTCACTGTATTCACAGCGGATGTTTTGTCAACATCATGCGCTGTGAACACTTGTATGTTCACAAGTGCATAGCGTATGTTTGTTTGTTTTGTCCGCTATATACACTTGGTGTATTTTGCATGTTATGATGGTTATTGTAGTTACAGCGGATGTATGTTTGTGTGTCCGCTGTGACAACAGTTGTCAAAAATAAATAAAAAAATTAGATTTTATTTATATTTCTTTTGTTTGTTTTGAAATGCTTTCTTCCGAAACATATGTTTGATAAATTTACTTCCGAATGAAAATTTTGTTTGATAAAACTTGTTTAAAAAAATTTTTTTGTTTAAATCTTTGATTTAAAATGTATGTTAAAATATTGAAATTTTAATATATTCAATATATGGATGTTTAGATATCACTCATAAGCAATATTATGCAATAAAAAAAATAAATGTGTGTCAAACTGCTATTTGTTGGTGCTGGCTTGACATGGCTTTGTTTAATACACAAAATTGTGAAAATTTCAAATTTTAAAATGTATGAATCATGCACAATTCTGCTGTCTTTGATATTTTCATGTTTAATTTCTCCCCCTAAATTTTTGAGTAGTTATAAAAATCTTTTATAAAATGACAAAAATTTATATGTGTTTGAATGGAAATTATCAAAGTCCAAACGTATCGATTGATTGTTAAACACTTAGTAAGATCACTTTGAATCTTACTGACAGATGAATGTGTTGCTTGGTTGAATCATGGATCAGTGTCACATACCATGAGATCATACTAGTCTAAAATTCTCACTGAGTGGTTTGAATGTTTTTAAGATATACATAGACTAATACAATGTTGATTGTAGATATTGGATCCACTTAAACTCATGCATGGTATTAATGATTGATTAAAACAGTGAGTGATTATCATGTTTTGAGTTAATTGATATGAGTTGTATGTACCCCATATCTGATTGTATGATTGGTACAACCCTCCTCAAGATATGCTAGAAAGCACTTTCAATAC
Source organism: Flaveria sonorensis (assembly GCA_025506505.1). Lineage (NCBI taxonomy): Eukaryota > Viridiplantae > Streptophyta > Magnoliopsida > Asterales > Asteraceae > Flaveria > Flaveria sonorensis. The sequence goes on along the minus strand of CM046425.1, from coordinate 20,846,388 downwards.
TTAAGACCTAGCTACTTAGGAGTATAAATGCTCAATTTGATCCATGATGTTTGATCCTCATTGGGATTCTTTTTTACTTCACTTTGGAAGTTGATCCTCTTTGGGATTCTTTTGATTCATTCACAAGGAATGTAGTCTTAAAGACTTTATTGATTGTTCATCCATGATGGATGTGTTTCTTTTTGGGAATCTTTTTGGATCATAATTTAGGTCATTCAGGTCTGTGCTTAGAACAACAAAGAATGCATTGGTGTACTCCAGGTCTATGATTATCATAACAGAGGAGACACTTGTATGATTGAGCAATTTATAAACTGTTTTACTTGGTGTATTGTAGTTACTTTACAAGCAACCTATATTGGATAGATTAATACTCACCATAAACCAAGATGTGTTGTTTGACCACACTATCATGAGAATTTAGTTCTTCACTGTTGTATGAGATGTTAAGTGTCCCATGCTGAGCCAATCCATATATCAAACAAAGTACAGTCAGTCTTTATTAGTGGAAAATAACTCAAGTGAAGAATATGCTAGTGTACTATCATTTCTTATGAATGGTATATGTGATTTAATATATTTAAAAATGATGTGTTTGTTTGATATCTTGATTTTGAAAGATACATGTTTGATGTTAAACTTGGACTTTAACAAAATCAAGCTTGTTTGATTTTAATGTTTTGAAAAACATTACTTGTTTGATTCAAAGTTGATCATTCCAAGTAACTGAACCAAAAATTTAAATCTTGTTGAATCAAATGGTTTAGTAAATAGCTCAGCCAATTGATTGTCTGTATGGACTTTGATCAACTTGATCAGACCCTTTTCTGAGCAATCTCTCAAAAAGTGATATCTGATATCTATGTGTTTTGTTTTTGAATGTTGAACAGGATTGTTAGTGATAAACATGGCAGCAGAATTGTCAATGTGTATGGGTGTTTGAAAAAATTTAAAGCCATAGTCAAGCATTTGGTTTTGAATCCAAAGAACTTGAGAACAACATGCAGAAGCAGTTATGTATTCTGCTTCAGCTGTTGACACAGAGACATTTGTTTGTTTCTTGCACTGCCAAGAGATCAATCTCGATCCAAGAAACTGACAACCTCTGATAGTGGATTTTCTGTTTTGATTGCATCCTCCATAATCACTGTCAGTGTATGCATATAAAGAGAAATATTCATCTTTGGTATACCACAAACCAAGAGCTGGTTTGCCTTTCAAGTATCTAAAGATTCTCTTTATTACATTGATGTGTGATTCTTTGGGATCTGCTTGATATCTTGCACACATGCAGACTGCATACATGATGTCTGATCTGCTTGCTGTTAGGTACATAAGGGAACCTATCATGGATCTAAAAAATTTTTGGTCCTCGAATTTTCCTTCTGGATCGGGTCCAAACATTAATCCAGTTGCAAATGGTGTTTTGCTGGATGTGCAATCAGACATGTTGTATTTCTTCAATATCTGATTCACATATTTGCTTTGATTGATGAAAATTCCTTTAGCAGCATGTTGAACTTGAAGACCAAGGAAGAATGTAAGTTCTCCCATTGAGCTCATCTAGAATTTTGATTGCATAATATTTTCAAACTCTTTGTAAAGATGTGTGTTTATGGATCCAAAGATTATGTCATCCACGTAGACTTGCACTACTAACAAGTCTTGTTGTTTTTTTTAAGAACATTGTTTGGTCGATTTTCCCATGGGTGTATCCATTCTGTAGTAGAAACTTTGATAACATTTCATACCATTTCCTGGGTGCTTGATGAAGACCATACAAAGCTTTATCTAACTTGTAGACTCTATGAGGGAATTCTAGATCTTCAAACCCTGGTAGTTGACCAACATATACCTCTTCATCTATTTTACCATAGAGGAATGCACATTTGACATCCATTTGGTTGACAGTGAAACTCTTGGATGATGCATAAGCAAGGAATACTCAGATGGCTTCCAGTCTTGCTACAAGAGCAAAGATATCATCATAGTCAATGCCTTCCTCTTGAGTATAACCCTAGGCTATTAGCCTTGCTTTGTTTCTTATGAAAATCCCTCTGTCATCTGCTTTGTTTCGGAAGAGCCACCTTGTGCCAGTTGCATATTGACCTTCAGGTAGATCAACCAGCTTCCATACTTCTTGCTTCTTAAATTGTTGTAGTTCCTCTTGCATGGCTTCTATCCAACTGTTGTCTTTGAGTGCTTCAGTGATGTTTTTGGTTACAGTTAGGGATAAGAAACAGGAATACAGACACATGTTTTCTATATCAGATTGACTTCGAGTTAATCTGGTATTGAGGTCACCTATAATATTTTCTATGGGATGGTCTTTGTGAACTCTTGTTGTTGTAATCTGATCAACAAGAATTTTTGGATCAAGATTGGTGATTGTTTGAGAAGGGGATGATGGTTCAGCAAGAGTATCAGGAATTGTTTGGTTATCTGGCTGAGGGATCTCATTGAATGTTTGAGGTGAATCATGAAAGAAATCTAAGATTTCATCTTCATGATATGTGTCTGGTAATGAGTGGTAATCATCATCTTCTTCAGCTTTAGTTGGTTGATGTGGTTTTGTTTGGTTGTGTGGTTGTGGTTGGGTGGTCATAGGAGATGAAGATGATGGCGTGTTTGATGTTGTTCCTTTTGATGTGTTTGTTTGTTCTGGAGGAGTTGACATTGTTGTACTTGAAGGAGTGTTGTTAGTTCTCCTTGTAGGATCAGCAGTAAACGGAACATCAATGGTTATTAAAGGCACCATTGGATACTCATGGTTATCCTTGGTATTTGAAACATCAAAATAAGATATGTCAAATGATTTAGTTAAAGCATCAATATCAAACAGCCAGCTTGATCCAGTGACTTTCTTAGTGAAAGAATGTTCATTAAAAACAACATCTGTTGTTTCTTCCACTATATTTAGCCTTGGATTGTATACTCTATAAGCTTTTGAGCTTCTAGAGTATCCAACAAAGAATCCATCATTTGCTTTTTGAGCAAATTTGGATAATTGTTCTCTGGTGTTTAATATTGATACAAAACATCCAAATGCCTTAAGAAATCCTATGAATGGTTTTCTTTTAAACATTAATTCATAAGGCGTTTTGGAATGTTATTTGATGATTAATGTTTTGTTTTGTATGTAGCAAGCTATGTTGATTGCTTCAGCCCAAAAGGATATGGGCAATAGAGAGTCAGCTAGCATAGATCTGGCTGCTTCTATCAATGTTCTGTTTCTCCGTTCAGCTACTCCATTTTGCTAAGGAGTTCTTGCTACGCTGAATTGATGACTAAGTCCTTTTTCTGCACAAAAAGAAGAAAATTAGTCATTCTTAAATTCAGTACCATTATCACTTCTTAAAAATTTAACTTTAAGATCTAATGGATTCTCAATCTTAGTGATGAAAGATTTTATTATGTCTGCTATTTCTGACTTGTGTAGTAGAAAGTAAACCCATGTGAATCTGGTATAGTCATCTACTATAACAAGACAGTATTGCTTCTTTCCTATGCTTAGGATGTTTGTTGGGCCAAATAGGTCCATGTGAAGCAATTTGAGTGGTATGTTATTATAGTTTACCATTTTTGACTTATGGGACACTCTATGTTGTTTGCCTTTCAGACATGCTATGTAGTGGTCTGTATAGAAGAATTCTTTTTATGGTAAACCTATTATTAGATCACCTTTTACAAGTTGGTTCATTCTGTTAAAGTTAGAGTGTCCTAATCATCTGTGTCATAATTGGGAAACATCTTCTGATGCTTTTGATAATAAACACGTTTCAGGGGTTGATGCTGAAACAGTATTCATATCAACAATGTATGTATTGTTAGGACGGGGAGTTTTCAAAAGGATACAGTCTTCTGGAATTTGAAACCCCGTCTTGAGGATGTAGCAGTTGTTGGAGTCAAATAAGGTGGCATATCCTTTGTCGCATATTTGGGATATGCTTAGAAGATTGAACTAAAGATTGGAGCAGTAGTTGACATTCTCAAAATCTTCCCACCTGTCTTGTCTCCTCCAAAGGCTACATTACTTCCATGTTTGCTCTTAAAATCTCGAAGGAGGGAATAGTTGCCAGTCATATGTCGGGAGCATCCACTGTCAACATACCAAATGTTGTTAGACCTTCTTTGATGTCTCTACAAAAGAAAAGAAATTTTAGTTGGTACAACCCAAGCCATGATGGTCTTTGGGTTTTCCGTCTTTCCTTATAACATAAATTTCTTCTAATATGGCACTGTCTGAAGGTTTAGGAACTCTAGGTGCACTAGTGTTCCTTTGGTTGTGTTTAGCTCTGTCAGGAGAAGTACTTTGAGCCCTTCTCCTTTGAGAGTTAATGTCTGGTGACTGTCTGTTTTGAGACTTATGTCTCCTTGTTGGTTGTTTAAAATTGTCATAAAATGTTTTGTCACTGTTTAAAATACTTTTTGGTGAGGAGTTTGTCTTGGAACTCCTCCTTTGTTTTTAATTTGAACACTTGTTTGTTTCTCAGTTGATTTCTCAACTTGAGCCTGTTTGTTTTGCTTTTTATTTTTTTTATTGAAAAAGCAATTTGCTGTGCTGTGGTTATTTCTTTCACAAATTGAACAATAGTTGTGAAAATGGCATGTTTTAGTACTGTGATTATTCATATGACAGTACTTGCGGTATTTACCATACTTGCATTTTTCAGTGGAGTGTGTGTATTGATCACACCACTCACAATATGGTAACTCTTATTTTGTTTGTTTGTTAGTAACTTTTGTCTTAAAGTTTTATTTTGAGAGAATTTCAAAAGTTACAGTTTGTTGTTTTGGCTAAAATGTGGCTTTGCCTTTCCCTTTATTTACCTGTTTGGGAGAGACAATGGAAGTTATAGTTTTCCTTCTACCAGAACAGATATCAAAACCTTTAATCTGTTTCGTTTGTTTGTTTGATGTATCAGCCACACTGGAAACCTTTTGAGTTTCAGTAATTGGCTGAGTTGGCTTATTATGCAATAAATCATCTTCATCGTCATCTGTTGTTTGTTCATCAAATTCATTATTCTCTCCTTGATAAAAGTCAGTTGATTTAATTTGTGGTGATACTAAACTTTTAACAAATTTTATGAAAGGTGATTTTGATGTTAATGGTGTATTTGATGATGATGATGATGATTGTTTGGAATCATCAGTCTTTTCATGAGTGTCAAGAGATTCATCCTGTTTATTGGTCATTGAGTCAGGTAAAGGAATATAATTATCATTGTAAGGTAGGCTGACCTTGTTATATCCTAAACCTGACGGGTCTTTGAATACTCTTTGTTGAGCAAGAAGTTCTTCGAACTTATTGTTGCTTACCTGAAACTTCTGAAGTTTTACTTCAGTTTCAGCATGCAATGCTTTTGATTCAGTCAATGATGCAGAGAGGTGCTCAACTTGAGCTACTAGTGTTAATTTCTCAGACATTAGTTTATCTAAGTCACTTTGTAATGAAAGTATTTTGGTTGCATATTGTTTATGTTCTGATTTTAAGCTTTCATTTAAAATGTTTGTTTCTATAACTTTCTTCGAAAGTTTGTTTGCATGCTCTCTATATCTGTTGACCTCATCAATACATGCTTGTGTGCAGAGGTGCTCCTTTACCTCTTTCAGGATGTTTGATAATTTATCTTCAATATCTGCCATAAGGGCATGATCTGGAGATGGAATTTCAGCCTCATACAGGCTCCAGTCACATTCATCATCTTGTTTGATTATCATTGCAGAAGATTTTGAATGTTGATTTGGACTGTACTGTATGATTTGTGGTGGGGTTGGTGCAGCTGGAATGCTGATTGGAGGTGGCACCTGTCTGTTAGAATGATAACTACTAGATGTTGTGCTTGATGTGTGTTTCCATCAACCCTTGGCTGCTGGCATTCTCTTAAGAAATGCCTATAAAGTTGACAATTGTAGCACCTCACTTTTGTCTTATCAAAACCAATCCTGGTTTTCTTGTCCATGTTCAATCCCTGATTTCTTTGCAGAAACCTTTTAGATCTGTATGCAATCATAGCCATGGACCATTGAAGATCCATTTCTTCTACCATATCTGGTGGAAGTTCATCCAAATCTTGCTGAATAATCTGTGATTGTGTTAGACTTGCACCTAAAAATGCTTCAAAGCTTGTAGAAAAGGCTGCATAAGCTGCCTTTTGCTCTTCACTTTGTAGGATTATGGTAAGAGTATCCATTGGCTTTTCAAGTCTATGTATGTTGTTGGTTTGAGGTTTTGGCTGTTTGTTTGAGCTAGAGGTATGTGGATGTTGTTTACTCTGAGGTGTTGCTTTATGTGAAGCATGCACACCAGTCTTTTTAGACTTATGTTTGTTGCTGGATGATTCAGGTGCTAAAAAGAATGATGTATCACTGGTGTCCAAAAATTCTTCATCTTCTTCTTCTCCAATGTTTGTTAGAAATGCACTACCTGTTTGTTATGGTTCTTTGAATTTGTAAGCCTCTACATGTCTGATGTGATTGTTATTTTTGGATTTTTCATCCATTTCCAGAGCTTTAACCTTGGCTACCAGAGAGTCAAGGGATAGGGCTTCCAAGTCCAATGTTGCCTTCATCAAGGATACTGACTGAGTCTAGTTTTCAGGCAGCGTGTGCAACATCTTCTTGTTGATTTCAACATCTTCATATTCCAGTCCATATACAATCATCTCATTTACTAACTGGACATATCTATGTAGCTGTTGTGGGATAGATTCTCCCTAGATGTGATGGAAAGTTTCATATTGGGTTCTCAGTTTCTCTTTCTTGATTTCTCGTATTTCTTCACTTCCTTCACACATTGTGTGAAGAACTTTTCACAATTCTTGAGCTGTTTTGAAATTTTCAACACGAGTCAAAATTTTAAAAGGCAATGTCATAGCAAGGATGCCATAAGCCATCATATCTGTTTTGACCTTTTTCAGGTCATCACCAGCTACGTTTTTCAAGCTAACTGGCTTTTGTATGTTGTAATCTGGTCCAAGAGTCATAGGTATGAAAGGACCCTCGGTTATAGAAGTCCATAAATCAGGGTCTTGAAAAATTATCCAGTTCCTGAACATGATCTTCCATTGTTTTAAGTCTGACTTTTTCTTTAGTCTGGGTGGTTTTAGACCACTGTTTATACCTGAAATTTTATCAGCCATGATTGTTTAATTTTAACCTAACTTTTTAAGTTAAATTTGTTTGTTGATTTTAGCCTGATGCTAACTTTGTTTAATCCTAAGGTCTCTAGGATTTGTTTGTTGTTGATAAACCCTTTTTAATTAGATTTACCAAATAAAGGAAATTAATTAATTAATTAAAATCCAATGATAAGTCACTTTCAAATCCAATGACAGGAAAAAAATATTCTGTGAAAGTAATGTCAACTTTCTAATTAATGCAGTCAATAGAAAGTCAAAATCCTAAAAAACACAAAAAAATGTTTGTAACAGATTACTTTTTGGATCAAAAAGTAACTTTTTAAAAAAGTTCAAAAGAAGATTTCGGATCTTCTTTGAATTTTCTGATGAACCAACACAATCTCCGTAGATTGTGAAGGTTTTTGCAAAATCAAAACCTAGGGTTTGTTCTAGGGTTTTTGGTGGCGGCTATGCTGTTCTTCACAGAATCAACAATCGGTTTGTTGATTGAAGAACAAAAACCAATGTTAGTGAGTTTTTTACAAGAATATGATGATTTTGAACAATCTGAACGATTCAAACTGTTCAAAACAATGTATGTTTTGATGAAAATTGAATGAAATACTACTTGAACACTTTTGATCAAAAACCCTTTAAAACCGATAAGGTTTTAAGGTAATGAGATGACTTTTTGTGTTAAAAACTATTGTTGAATGTTGAAAACAGATAGAACAATACCCGTGTATTGTTATATCAAAGAATACCCGTGTATTCTAATGAGTTTTCAGAGAATGTTTGATGATGAACACAATGAAAACTAGTGTATGAATGATGTTTAGAGCTTTAAAACCACAGAAACTTCTTCATAATGCACAAAACAGATTAAGAAAACATGTTTGTTAAGCATTTGATGAATGTTAAGAGTAGAAGAAGGTTGTTGTCATGTATTTTTAGCTCGTAAATGTATGGTTTGAAGCTAATGAACCACTGAAATCATCTTGTTGATTGAGAGGATGGAAAATCTATGAATGATTTGAGCGAAGGCTCTGATACCACCTGATGAAATCAACTTAAACACATGTTGAACATGAACATATTAGAAAAATATTCAACATGAACAGGTTGATTTCCCCAAGGATCTTTTTAAAATCTCTCAATAATCAACAAACATAAACCATGGTGCGAAAACCCATGATAGATGCTATGAAATTAGTGTGTGTGTGATTAGGTGTGATGGAATGCTCGAAAATAATAATAACTGCTTGTTTGATTGATTGTTCAAAAGCTTACAAAGGATTAGGGTAAAGTGCTATTTATAGCCTATACATATAGCTATATACAATTACTAAACTACCCTTATGTAAATGAAAATTACATAAATAATCCTAAGTCTACAAGCTATCCGCTGTGATGATTGGTCGTTCGTTGTGGATGTTTTAGTCATCCGCTGTGGAAGAAGATTGTTTATCCGCTGTGCATTGGATGATGTCCGCTATGAAGAGTTGATTGTAGTTAGCTGTGGAATATTCATCCGCTGTGGATGAACATCCGCTGTGGAATGTTCATCCGCTGTGGACTTCTATCTGCTGTCTGTTGTTCATTCGCTGTGGGATGTCTTCATCCGATGCACATACTTGGAATTAAATCTTCATCCGCTGCATGTTGACCTTCATCCGCTGTGGGATGTCTTCATCCGCATTGGAGCTTTGGTTATCCGCATTGTGGTACTTCATCCACTGCGGGTACTTGTCAAAATTTCTTTTATCTGCAATTCTGAAAAAGAAATTTAAACAAATTTTAGTGAATGTTATGATTGCTAATGATGCTAATGTGTTAGTAAATGATTGTTTGGATGTTAGAACACATTATGTTTGTTATATGTTTGATTATGGCAAACATCATCCTTTAAAGCATTAATCCCTTTATGCACTTGTTGAGTCCAACAATCACAGATATAGTCACATGATCCAGCCAAAACTGTTCAGAGCATGCGGGCAGCATGACTAGACAGTTTCGCTCAGATCAGTGAACTTTCGTTCAGTTTCGCTCGGATATGGGCTTCAGGGAGTATCATGAGTCTCTCTTCTCCACCCTGCTCAATGAGAGATGAGTACTCCTGTTTCTCCAATGTCTAGCCCATATCATCAACCTACTACTAAGGTGGATCTCCTTAAACTTGTTAAGGAGGTCCATATGGAAGAGGCTCTCACTTAAGCAAGTGATTACATCATTCAGACCTCAACCATGGCAACCCAGCCTCTTGACACTTCTCTTGAAGTTGTCATGATTTAGGGGAAATCCAGCAGCTAAGAACAAAGTGCTGGTGATGAGGAAGAAGACCTTGGTCCTATTCTCTCATCCCCACATGATTTTTCGGATAAAGATGAGGGGAGTCTGAAACTAAAGATGCAAAAACTAAAAAAACATGCACCTATTTAGTCTCAAAGATAAGTCACCTGGAATCTCAGGTGACTGTCTTACAAAGGAGGGTCAATGACCAGCAACTTGAGATCACCGATCTCAAGGGCAAGTTAGCGGAGAGACCACTCAGGAGAACTCAACCAGGTCCACAAGAACCTATGGATGTGACAGACTTAACCCTAAGCTCACTTATGCAAGAAGGTGATGCTACTAAAAAGGGAGAGAAAGTCCAAACAATCACAGAACCTGGGAGTTCTTCACAGAGTATGCATTTTGAGTATTCACCACCCTCACTTGCAATGGTCCATACTCAGCAACCTCCTAAAAGTCTACATGGATGTGGACTTACTTGCCCAAGTCTACATGGATGTGGACTTACTTGCCCAAGTCTACATGGATGTGGACTCACTCATACAAAGTTTGTTTGAGGAGGGTATTCCCAGAGCTATGCCTACCCCATCTTATCACTCTGAGAATCCAATCATGGGATGGAGGTATGACACTGATAGAAGAGCTCTTGTCATCTCTCAGGGTCAACAGGAATTTTTTAACTTTTTCAACCTGAGCTTCTATGAGAGCATCCATCTGATTGGTCTTCCATTTGTCAACCCAAGTCAAAACAGACAAGCTGCAAGATTAGCAGATCAGATTTAAGAAAGGGTGTTTGAAGAATACAAGCTAAGGTAAAGACTATACAGATAGAGGCTAGCAGGTAAGACTTTTGGTCAACTGGATGTTGAGGTGGACCCTAAGATTAGCTTCAAAGGGGAAGCCTTGACTGAAGACCTAGAAGTTGAACCTGTGAACCTTGAGACAAGAACTTCTTCAGCACCTATTACCCTCAGTGAGGCACCAGCTGGTGAAGGTGCTTCACAACCTCTCTCTGGCCAGAGCTTGACTATCGAATCAAGCAATGAAGGCCAAAGCTCTCTCCACCCTGAGTCACCAAGGCTTGTGAGTGACAAAGGGAAAAGGAAACTGACTTCTGAGGAGATTGAGGAGGAGGAAAGAGAGAGGAAGAGGAAGCTAATGGGAGAAAGTTCAAGAGGGTCTCCAGGCTTCATGGAAGCTGCCATCAGGGCTGCCATCAGGGCTGCCCCCAGGGCAAATACTTAGGATGATGAGTTGAGGGTAGCCATGATAAACTACTTGGGGACCCGAAACTATAATGTGGATGATCTACTCTCTCTTCCCTTAGAAGAAGTGAATGAACTGGCTGACAAGAGGTAAATCATGGACCTGTCATGACTACTAATCTAGGATATTATTTTTTTTCAGATACTTTACTTCTAGTAATGTAGTATTTGTCTAGCGGTAAATTCCAGTTAGTTTCCAAGTATAACCGGCTGTAGATAGTAGTATATATAGTTTCACATTGTAACTTAAATAACCATTCTTGTAAGAGTCTTGTAATACTAAGTTGAGAGTTAATATATACAAGTATCTTGAAAACCATTCTTGTGTTCATTAACTTATTATATTATTGTCAACTTAGTTAGAGATTCTGCTTCATCAACCGAGTGAGACTTAGTGAGTTTGTGAGATACAAAACTTGTGTTGAGAGACCAACACCGATCCTGCAATTGGTATCAGAGCTTTTTAGGCTCTTGATTATGTGATCTAACCATCCTAAATCACTCACTCACTTCACTCAAATGGCTCTTAACCAAAAATTTTCTGAGTCCGAGATGGGAACCATGACCAAGGCTCCTATCATCACCCATGATGATTTTGGAACTTGGTGCAAACGTATTGAAGGTTTCATCGAGTATCAAGACAGCCGCATGTGGAGATCTGTCACTTATGGTCCTTATAAGCCAAAGGTGGCAAACCCGGCTGGTAATGGCCCCATGATTAAGAAAGGTGTTGAATTCTACTCTGATGAAGACTTCAAGAAGATAGACATCGACTACAAAGCGATGACCATGTTTGTGGAAACCATCGATTCTGCTGGATGGATCGAATATTGCAATTGTATTGTTGTCGTTTATCGGATCTGTGATACAGAATCTCACAAACCCGTTGATGATTTCAAGTGAAGATCTGATGCAAGATTGAATGTATGATGATGAATGAATGATGAATGATGAATAATTCAAGAACACATATTCATAAAATATATCGTTCATTCATATGTATGATGATGCTAGGAGATTACAAAGAGAGTTTGTAAGAGGTTTCTCTCTCACACACACACAACCTAATTGTTTCTCTCACTAGACTAAATCTATGTGCTTGCTTAGAGAATGCTTGGTAATGGTTCTTAATGGTTGATTAGAGTATAAGTGACTACACTTAGTAAATTTATACTCTTTACAAAAATGAATAAAATTACATTTAAGCCCTAATGATTACACAAATATTCTTCAACGTCTGATAAATTCTCTGTTACTGATGCGTGACTGCCGGGTGCTGACGTCACTCGGGACGTCCGCTGATGTTGACTATTGACTTTGACCACAGTTGTCGAAGTTTGACCAAGTTTGACTTTGGTCAATTTTCTTCGTTTGATCATATTTTCAGCATAGCTTCACCGTGTCAGTTTTGGTAATCATCATGAGATTCGGCACTTAGGTTTTGGTAAGTATCATCTTCAAATAGTCCAACAATGTTGCTTACTGCTATACCAAACTCCATAATGGCAGGCTTTAAGCAATGCGAGACCACCAAAGAACTATTTGATACTTTGAAGCTGATGTACTCTGGTTCTACTGAATCAAAGGAGAACAAGAAAGATATGTTGAAGAAGAAATTTGAGAACTTCACTTATGTTGTTGGTGAAACCTTGAGCCAACAATACTTCAGGTATATGGACTTGATCACCTCTCTTCAGACTATGGGAGTTGTTCTTGAGAAAAGAGACATAGTCAGAAAATTCATGAGTGCACTTCCTCATGAGTGGACTTTTACTATTTCTCAATCAAGAGAACTGAAACTCTTAACACTCTCACTATGACTTAACTGTATGGAAATCTTGATGGATACCGTATGGAGATGGAGACTCAGAAGAGCCACCAGATGAACAGACCCTCAAATCCTGCAGTCAACAATGCTCTACATGTTGCTGAAGGATCAAGAACTCCCCAGCCTCAGTTGTACCTGAATTACCCCCAACAGCCATCATCCTCTTCTGGGCCATACATCACTTTCCCTGAGACACCCAGGTCTCAACAGGCCAACACACTCCCTTCCAGGATATTTGTGCTTTTGTTTCAGGGAGTGAGCACTCTGGAGATTTTCAATACTGTTTTGATGATCTAGAGTGTTTCAGCCTAGATGATGTTGAATATATGGACATTGTCCAGCAAATGGCTCTTTTAACCTATAGAGCAAAGAAGTTCTTTAAAAGAACTGGAAGGCAGTTTCCTTAGAACCCAACTAACAGGGAATTCGGGTTTGATAAGAGCAAGGCCAAATGCTACAACTGTAACCAGCTTGGTCACTTTGCTAGGGAATGTAAAGTTCCAAGATCTAATCCTGAAGCAGCTCAAGCCTCCCAACATTCTGTTACCTCAAAGGCTACAACCAAACCCACTGAGCCACAAACTGCAACTGTTGCTCAAGAGGTTGACTGGAGCTATATGGTGCAAGATGTCACCTTTGCTCAAGCTCTCATGGTTGGAACTGAAGACAATAAGGTATATGAGCATCTTTGTACCCCAGCCTGTATTGCTAAGGTTAAATTGTATCAGGACTACAACATGGAAATTAGATCTGATATTGAGTCCTTAAATATCCTAAAATCTAATTTTAATAGAGTAGAATCTGACTATAAGCTCAAAATAGAAGAGTTAGAGAAAACTGTGTCCTCTTTAAAACATGAACATACCAATTATAGGACTCAAATAAAAGATCTAATACCTAAGTTGACTGAAGCTCAAGCCCAGCTAGTCATAGCTGAGGCTAAAGCAGAGAAGTATGCTATTCAAGAGCATAACTTCAACATCATTATAGCATCATCCTCCCACTCCAAGGTATTCTATCAAAACAAAAGTGGGTTGGGATCCAATGAAATTTCTCCACCACACTCTCTTGTGTCTATTAGACAGCCAAGATATGGTACTGATAAGTAAGAGGTTCCAACTGCTGACCCACTACCTAGTGAGCTGAAGAATGATTCAATAATGGAAACCACCACAGGGAAGGATAAGGTAGAAATCCTCCCCATAGTTGATAAATCCTTGACCACCAAAGCCAGAAAGAACCAGATCAGGGAAGCAAGAAATACTGCCAAAAAGGTGGCTGAGACTAAGATGAAGATAGTCCCAAGACAAAAGGTGTATTCATCTCAGTTGGATTCCAAGTGGTTGGAAGTTTTGATTCAGGAAAGGAGTGTAGTACCAGCACTCCTATCCAGCTGAAGGATCAAAAATTAAAGGGAGAGGCTGTTGAATAAGAGAAGAAGTACAAGAAACAACAACCCACATGTCCCAACAAAAATAACATTGAGTGCATAATCTGTGGCATGCATAACCACATTGTTAAAGATTGTTACTATAATCCAGCAAGCACACATTATGCAACCAATGTTAAGAAAGAAGGAGTTAAGGATGGTTTCACGTTTGGACCTTACCATATGGTCCAAGTGTTAAGGAAAGGAAATCTTGTTTCGGAAGCCAAGTTGCTTTCGGAAGAAACTCATTCTTCCGAAACTAAAATAGCTTCGGAAGGCAAGCTAAAGAACAAACAAAGAAACAAAAAGATTTCCTTGAAACCTTCCAAAAAGAAGACTGCTTTGGAAGAAAAGGTGGTGAAAACTTCTTCTAAAAAGAAAGAAGCCTCGAAAGCAAGTCATGCTGCACAATCCTCCACAGGCTCATCAACACAGGTCAATAACAGGATTGAATGGAAGACCAGAAAAGATGATGCAGCCCAAACCTTTTCATCACAAACTATAATTGAGCCCACATGTATACAATTTGGTTCAGTTATATCATCTGCATTAGAAGAACCTAAGACCAACAAGGCTTGGGTTTCTAATAATAACTAATCATTTCACCTTATGTGCAGGGACATCCATATGACAAGAATGGAAATGTTTGGATTGTGGACAGTGGATGCTCCAGGCACATGACAGGGAACGGATCTCTCCAACAACAATTTGAACATTTTAATGGAGGTCCTGTTAAGTTTGGAGGTGAAGCCGGAGGATATATTTCTGATAGAGGTAGTGTATCCAATGGTAAGTTAAACATTGAGAAAGTAAACTTTGTAAAACAGCTTGAACACAATCTCTTGAGTGTTTCTAAATTCTATGATCAAAAGCACCAAATGCTTTTCACAAAACATGAGTGCATTACCCTCAAACCCGGGATGGCAATTCCTCAAGAATTGGTGCTTCTTAGATCTCATAGGAAAGGGGATATGTAGAAGCTTGATATGAACAATACTTCTCCACTGGGTGAAGTATCATGCTTTCTTTCCAAAGCTAATGGTGATGAGTCAAATCTTTGGCATAAAAGAATATGCCATGTTAATTTTAAAACCATGAATAAGCTTGTCAAAAATAATTTGGTACATGGTGTGCCTAAAAAGGAATTTTTCTGTAAAGATAACTGTGTTGCTTGCCTGAAAGGAAAGAAACACAAGGTTTCTCACAAATCCAAAGAGGTTAACTCCATCACCACTCCATTACACTTATTGCACATGGATCTTTTTGGTCCTACAAGTATAATGACTATTGGAAGGAAATCCTATTGTCTTGTGATTGTTGATGATTTTACAAGATTTACATGGGTATTTTTTTTAAGAACTAAAGATGAAACGGCTGAAACATTAAAATCTTTTATTCTTAAAATTGAAAATTAAAAGGATCACAAGGTAAAAATCATTAGAAGTGATCAAGGGACTGAGTTTAAGAATCAAGTTCTTGACTCATTCTGTAACTTAAAAGGAATTACCAGACAATACAGTGCTCCTAGAACTCCTCAACAGAATGGTGTTGCTAAGTGGAGGAACAGGACACTTATTGAGGCTACAAGAACTATGTTAGCTGATTCAAAATTGCCTCTAACTTTCTGGGCAGAGGCAGTCAGCATTGCATGCTATATGAAGAACAAGGTTCTCATTATTAAGCCCCATGAAAAGACTCCTTATGAGTTATGGAACAAGAGGCCACTGTTCAATGGCTTTCTTAGGTCCTTTGGCAGCAGGTGTACCATACTTAACACAAAAGACAATTTAGCAAAATTTGCTGAAAAGTCGGATGATGCTATCTTTGTTGGATATTCCTCAACCTCTATTGCTTATAGAGTGTATAATATTAAAAATCAACAATTTGAGGAATCATCCAACATTGTTGTTAATGAGCACACTCATTGTGTTAGAGGGAATGGCCCTGATCATATCTTCAATCTAGAATTGTTTCCAAACTATTCTAAACCATCTTGTGAGAATGTTTCAGCTGGAACAGGAACTTAAAATGACCTCTTTGAAGATCAAATGTTTGAGTTACCCAGACCAATTCCCAGTTCTCCAAGAGGAATTGAAGAACAAGCTCCCACTATTGGAAGTCCTGAAAGCTTGAGCATCTCAGGAAATCATGGAGCTTCAACAAGTTGTCAGCCAACTGAGACTCAAAACTCATCAGCTGACAACTCCAGCACTCAACACCAAGCTGATGAAGACAGTAATCTGGAGGAACAGGCAACTGTTGGTACTACTTCTCAACAGAATATCATTGATGTTGTCGCACATTCATTCATTCAGTCCTCATTGAATGAGTGTGAGACATCAGCTGGTCATGGTGTTCAAAATCCTGAGCAAAACTTCTCAAACCTGTATATATCTATGCAACTAGATGTGATTCCTAGGCTTAGGATACATAACACTCACCCAGTTGAGAACATCATTAGGGATGTCTCAGAAGGTGTGAGAACAAGAAGTCAGACCCATAATGGGAATGTCTGCTTGTACTCATGCTTTCTCTCTCAAATGGAACCAAGAAGATGGAAGAAGCCCTCAAGGACAATAATTGGATTGAAGCTATACAAGAGGAGTTGCTTCAATTCAAGAGGTAAAAGGTATGGAGCTTATGTCCATTGCCACCTAGCCAAGTCCCCATTGGCACCAAGTGGGTGTTCAGAAATAAGAGAGATAATAGAGGTTTGATCATCAAGAACAAGGCAATACTTTTTGTTCAAGGATACACATAGGAGGAAGGCATAGATTACACTGATGTCTTTGCACCTGTTGCAAGACTTGAGGCTATGAGAATCTTTCTTTCTTTTGCAGCATCCAAGAACTTCACTTTCTATCAACTTGATGTCAAATGTGCATTTTTATATGGGGATATCAATAGAGAAGTCTATGTGTGTCAGCCACATGAATTTGAAGACCCGTAGCACCCCAACTATGTATGCAAACTAGATAAAGCTCTTTATGGGTTGCATCAAGCACCTAGGCTGTGGTATGAGAACTTGTCTTAGTTTCTTCTTAGGAATGGCTACACCAGAGGCACCATAGACAAGACATTGTTCAAAAAGAAGTCTGGGAAGGACATGCTGCTTGTTCAAGTCTATGTTGACGACATCATATTTGATTCCTAAAATGACCAAATATGCAAAGACTTTTAAAGCATCATGAGGAATAAGTTTGAGATGAGTTCAATGGGAAAGATGGATTTCTTCCTTGGAATTCAAGTAAAGCAGATGGAAGAAAGGTTCTTCATCAATCAATCTAAATATGTCAATGACATCTTAGAGAGATTTAAGATGAAACATTGTAAGCCAGCCAAGACACCTATACCCTGAAATCACAATCTTTGTCCTGATTCCAAGGGGGAGGACACTGATCAGCATCAGTACAGGGCAATTATTAGATCTCTGATGTATCTCACTTCAAGTAGACCTGATATCATGTTTGCAACCTGCATCTGTGAATATATCAAGCTGCTCTTAATGTGTCTCACCTAATTGCTGCCAAGTGAATTCTTAGATACCTTAAAGGAGCTCCCAAACTGGGTCTCTGGTATCCTAAGAATAAGGAATTTAGTCTTTATGGGTACACTGATAGTGATTATGATGGCTGCAACATCAACAAGAAATCCACATCTGGAGGATGTCAATTTCTTGGTGGAAGGATTATCTTCTGGCAATGCAAGAAGCAATCATATGTCTCAACATCAACTGCTGAATCTGAATACATTACTGCAGCAAGTTGCTGTGCTCAATTGCTATGGATTTAGAATCAGATGCTGGACTATGGTTTCAACTTCATTGAGACTCCTATCCATATAGACAACAAGAGTGCCATTTTTATCACAAAAAATCCGGTCAAGCACTCCAAGACAAAGCAAATTGACATCAGGTATTATTTCATTAGAGATATTCATGAAAAAAATCTAATAAAGCTAGTCAAAGTGAATTCAAATGAACAATATGCCAACTTGTTCACCAAAACCTTTGATGAACAAAGATTTAAATATTTAATTACAGCTATTGGGATGACTAACATTGACTAGTTCTTCTCTTTTGAAAAACCTGTTTAAAAATATGTCTTGTCTATGTTGTCTAACTACAATCTAAGCCTTGTTACAAAAAGACTTTCTTCAAAATTCTAAGTGTAAATACTTCCGAAGAGAAATTTACCCTCGGAAGAGATCTTTATCCATATTCCGAAGGCAAATTCCTTTATATAAATATTATCTTCCGAAGAGTTTTAGTCTCGAAAGAACAATTTATCATAGATCAAATTTACTTCCGAAGCTTACTAACTTCTATTCTCGGAAGAAGACTGTACTCTTGGAAGCAAACTTGTCATTAAGACATGGTTTGCTTTCGGAAGTAAAAATGGCTTCGGTATGGAATATTGAGAAACACGAATGTTTTCTCTCCGAAGCATGTTTACCTTCGGAAGAACACCTTTACTGTGTAATGGAAATCTTTGGGCCCCACTCTGTAAAAAGTAAGATTTTATTGATGATTGTCGGAATATTTTAAATGTTTTATCTTACCGCCCCTGTCAAATCGAAACCTAAACAGTCCTTTCACCATATCGGTTTGCTTTTTAACCCCCATTTAAAATTTCCGACTCTCTTTCTTTACTTTCTTTACCATAGCAAAAGCCCCAAATTACCACCATCTTCTTCACCCTCAAATTCCTTCACTCCAACCGTACCTCTTAACAATGGCCCTAAATCCCTAACATAATCAGGTCGCTATCCTTGATTCTTCAAACGATGTCGTCTTTGCCCCTATTGTCAAATTGCTGTCCCAATCGGCATACTTCACTGCCCTCACTGTTAACCCCACCATCTACATTAACCACATGGCCGAATTCTAGGCCAATGGTCAAAGTGAAACACTAAATGGTGAAAGGGTCATCAGATCGAGGATCTACGAACAAGAGATCACCATTGCTAAATCAACCATCAGGGAGCATCTGGAGCTTCATGATGAAGGCGCCCCTACTGAATTCCCCAAATCTGAGTTGGAAGACACTTACACTCAGATGTGATATGGCGGCGATGTGAGTAAGTCTAAAGTCTATAAATTTAACTTCTCCTACAATTGGAAGTTCTTACAGCACATCATCCTCCACTGCCTATCCAATAAATTCGGGGGATGGGATCAAATCCCATATGATTTGGGCTGTCTAGTCCATGGGTTAGTAAAGGTCCTGCGCTAAAACTACTCAAGATTTGTGTTGAACAACTTAAGAGGCAATCTCACCCGGGATCCATTCTATATGTATCCCTTGTTCATTCAACACATAATCAATTGTAAGCTGGACCAGGACAGATTACAATGTGCAGACATTCTACTAGTCCATCACATGCGACCTGGCACCTTTAGAACCTTGAAGAAGGTGTCCACCAAATTCTCTGGAAGATTCACTAATCTTCTTCCAGGTATGCGCGAGCCAACGGCTCCTAGTGACATCCCTGCAAGCCTAGTAGGTGATGAACCCACACCAGACACCTTCACTCAAATACCAATCACTTCTTCCCACCTAATCAAGATTACATACACAAGATGCCCCAAACGAACCCCTGATCAATCTACTCTGATTGATCAGGTCCCCTCTGTTCAAACCAAAAAGGCTCAAGTGGAACTCAGGGCTCCCACTCAACCAGCGATCCAACCATCCTCACCATTGACGTTAATGTTAGCATTGAGTTTCCTTAGTCTCAAGCTGACGAGCCCACAACCCAAGCCTTTAGCCCTCATGGTGAGTCTCAACACTTTCTTGAGCAGCCAAAAAGGGACACCAACATCATCGGGTCATTTGCTCTCGCAGAAGAACCCGTAGGTGCTGAACAAGGTCCCGGGTCATTAGATTTAACGTCCCTATCCCTCATTGACCTATCAAACCTACATGATGAGGGCATTATGTTTCATTCAGGCCATGATATTGATCTACCATACCACTCTCAAGATCAACTGAGCCCCAGGGAACCTCTAATGTCTAGCCCACATCAGTTATACCTAACTGAGGTGAGTCAAACTGGTGTGGAGGTGACTCATGTAGGCTTAGCTACTACTACTAAGAGTGTGTCACTAACCTCTCAGGGCAATGGTATCACACGTGGGACTGAGTCTATGGCAACCTTGCCCCTTGATGACTCTAAAAGAGACATCAGCACGCAAGGGCATCCAGGGCTCCAAGAAATCACTACTGGTGGTGATGATGAACATACTAGGTATGTTATCTCATCTCTTAATGATTCTTCAAAAAAAGATAAGGGTAGCCTGAAACTCATTATCAGAGACCTGCTTTCTAATGTCTCAAACCTTGAAGTATCAGTTGAAGAATTGGTCATGGTTGTGCTGACAGGATTTCCAAATACAGGGCTAGTTACCACTAGAGTTGAAGTAGTTTGAACATTTGGTCTTCTCAGCTCAAATCTTGGATCAGAATCTCCTATTGATGAGGTACCTGTAGATCCTGAAACATCTTCACAAGATTTGTTAAAATAGTTGGTAACTAAATCAAGATCAAACAGCCAATCAGGACCAAAACCTTTCATACTAGGTGTGTGCTTATTGAAAGTTACTTTGGCTAACTCCTCAACTACTCTGGTTCTAAGATTGTATACTCAATAAGCTTTAGCTTGGGAAGAGTATTCAATGTAATGTCCATCATCTGATTTGTCAGCAAATTTGGCTATTTGATCCTTGGTATTCAAGATGATGCAAGGACATCCAAATAATCTGAGCTGACCATTTATGACCCTACCCCTTCCAATAATGTAACCACCAGATTCTCCTCCAAAAACAACCGGCCCTCCATCAATTTTCTTGAAGTTTTAAAGTAAATAACCATTGCCTGTCATGTGCCTGGAATAGCCAATGTCAATGATCCATACATTCTCTTTGGTCTTTCGCTATTCCTGCACATAAAGAGATGGTTAGTTACATTTGGAAACCCAAGCCTCATTGGTCTTGGGCTTGTCATAGTGAACAGAAGATAATTCAACAGTAACTGATCCTATATGCAAGTTCTGAGGATCATGTGTTGTTGTTGATGAAGAACTTTCAGTCACATGGCCTTCCTTTATCTTCCACACCATCTTTGGAAGACTAGACTTGGCCTTTATCACTTTGGAAGTTTTGATGACTTCAGAAGTTTTGGAGACTGGTCCTTCGGAAGATTTGCATCCACTACAGCAGACTTCAGTACTTCAGAAGCATTCCTTTGTTCCGAAACCAAATTTTCTTCTGAAGGTAAGTTTTCACTTATCTTCTTCTTCACCTTGGAGCTTCCAAAAGGAAGAGATTTTCCTTCTAAAGTTGTTTTCTTCTTCTTCTTCTTAGAAGTTTTCTTCTTAGTAATATGGATAGTACTTTTGGGATTATAGATGCAATCCTTTACAAAGTGAGAAGTACTACTACACATGATGCATTCAATTGGCATGATTTTAAGAGTCTTATTTTGAGTGGAAGGCTGAGCTTGATCATTTTCCACTCCGTTGTTCATCTTCTCAGATGATACAGCAGGCTTCTTGGGATGAGGCTTGCTCTTGGAATCGATGGTTCAACTGTGCAGCAGTAGTGCACATTTTATCAGTCTTCTTGTCTAGATCAGGATGATTTGGACATGAACTAGGACTCCTGGTACTAGAGTCCATAATTGAGTATTCAGTCTTTACTACTTCAAATCTAATAGAAATGAATAATTGGTTTTGCTTGGAGTTGAAGGTGGCCTTGATTTCTTGGGCTTTCTTGGATTTTCTTTTGGCTGCCCTGATCAAGTTCTTCCTTGCAGACTTGGTCATCCCTGATTCTTTCATACCTGATCTATGGAGGGCAGCTCATCTAGACAAGTTCCATACCTTGGAGGTCTTACAGATAATAATGTGTGTGGAGGAGTCATCTTAGTTAAACCCAATCCTTACCTGTTCTAATAAAAAAATCTTTACATTCATGGATGAATATATTTTGTCCTTGAAGGTTTCCTCTTCAAGAACATATTTTTCTACCTTAGCTTTGCTGATCACAAGCTCAGCTTGGCATTCAGTTAACTTAGTAATGAGATCCCTAATTTGAGTCCTCTAATTTGTGTGCTTATGCTTAAGAGTTGAAATGGTTTTCTTTAGATCTTCAATTATAAGTTTATAATCATTTTCAGCTCTTTTAAAACCAGCTTTTAAAATATTCAAGGACTCAAGATCAGATCTCACTTCCAAGTTGTAGGACCTATACATGTTAACTTTAGCAATGCATTCAGGAGTACAAAGATGTTCCAATACCTTAGCTTCTTCATGATCACCATTAGTGCTTGGTTTGTAGAAGGATCTTCTACCTGAAAGCTCGAGTCAAAGCCTCCTTCTTCAACAGCAATAACAACATGTTGTTTTGGTTGGCTTGGCTGCTTAGTTCTTGGAGCTGCATCAGTGTAGTTTGGTTTAGATTGTGCTTGGCCACCATTTGTCCTGGGTGCCTTGCACTCTCTAGCAAAGTGTCCCATTTGGTTACAGTTATAACAGTTTAGTTTGCTTTTGTCCAGTCCAAACTTTCCACTGGCCATATTGCTGGGAAACTTTCTTCCTGTCCTCTTGTAGAACTTCTTGGCTCTGTGAGAGAGAAGAGCCATATGTTGAACTATCTACATGACCTCCAGATCATCTAGATGAATGCAATCCAGGTTTTTAAGAGTGAAGAGAAAGTTGCCACAACTTTTATCAGTAGACACAAAGGCTTGTGTAGAGCTTGTCTCTTGGAATGGGCTTCTTTAGATGTAGCTCTCCCTTGGTGTCTCAGGGAAGGTGATGAAATGACCCTTTTATGAGTTTTTAAGGAAGCATACGAGATGATGTTGTGGTTTTATGCTATCCCTTCCAACCACATGTAGGGCTGAACTCTGCTAATTGTTAGAAGAGTTGCTTGATGGATTTTGCAAGTTTATCTCCATCTGGTAACCACTAAGGATACCATAAAGCTCTGTGAGAGTAAGAGTAGAGAGGTTCTCAGTTCTCTTGATGGCCACACAGTAGTGAGTCTATTGTCTGGGAAGAGAGAACATGAACTTCCTTACTATGTCTCTAATATTAAGTTTTACTCCAACATCCATTAGAGTATCCACAATCTCAACATACCTAAAGTATTATTGAGTCATGGTTTCACCTGTCTTGTAGGTGAAGTTTTCAAACTGCTACTTTATAATGTCTTTCTTGTTCTCCTTGGCTTCCTCAGACCCCTCATACATGAGCTTCAGTGCATCCCAGAGCTGCTTTGCAGTTTTGCACTTCTTGAAGCCTCTTTATATGGAGTTAGGAAGAGCAGTTTGAAGAGCGGTCATGGCTTTCTTATCTACATCTATCTTCTTTCATTCTTCTTCAGAGTAGTCAGCCATTTCCTTTGGTATCATTCCATCTCCAGCAGTGGCTGAAGAGGTGCTTGGGATGTGAGGTCCTTTAACAACAGATCACCACATCCTGCTGCCTTGAGACTTAATGAACCCTTCCATATGTTGGCACCAAGTATCAAAGTCATCACGAGTGATCAATGGAGACTTTGTCATAGTACTAGCTTCCATATCATCCTTTGAATGCCTGCTATTTGAGTTGATAAGTGTTTTTTGAAACTGAAGGGATTTAAGATGGTGATATCTTACAATCAAGAGCCTGAAATGCTTTGATACCAATTGCAAAACCGGGACGGGTGGCCATGCAACATTTTCACCAGGTGGAGAGAGTTGAAACACTTAGCAGATCAAATAGAGAATCGGTTAGTGATGAAACAATGAACACAAGTAAAAGAACAAGAACAAGAACACTCAAATATGGTTTTCAAGAATGATGTATATTGCGCTCAAGTTCTTACAAGTGTTATAAAGCATACATAAATATACAACTACTTGAGACACTTTATACTACATCCTACAGCCTACCATACTTTGAAGCCAGCTGGAAACACTAATCTAGACATCAAGATCAATGTAGAGTCAAAAGGCAGATTATCTTTTGACTAGTGACTATAACATGCCATTGCTCACATCCTAATATATTACAAAAATGATAAAAGTACATAGTTGAAAAGTTACAAACAAAAAACCTTAATCTACGGCTGACACAAGCATAGACTTTTCACCAACTCATATAAGTTGGTGAGTCATTAGAAGTGGTAGCGAAAAGTGGTTCAGCCTTTGTCAAAATGTGATTCAGAGAAAACATATCTTCTGTGTCTTTGGAAAAAATCAGTCTTCGGCTTAGGAAGACTTTGTCCTTGAAGCTTTGGAAGACTTCATCTTTGGCTTTGAAAAATATGGTCTTTTGGCTTCGGAAGATTTGACACTTGACATAATTCACTGAGTTATATAAAATCTTTCGAAGTAACTTCCTTTATTTATGCATGCTGAGAGCTCTTTGGTTGTTCTTTGGTTACATCATCCTCTAAGTGTATTCCTTACAATATTTATGATGATATTTTTAAACTAAAGTGGTTAAGAATAAATAAAAGTACAGAAAATAAAATAAAAAAAAACATAAAGAAAGAAAATAAAATAAAAAAACATAAAAAAAGACAATAAAAGGTTAATAATAGCACATTTTATCATTCTAAGGGTTAAGGGCAAAATGATTATTTAAAAAAATAAGTTTATAAAAAAGAAAATGATTAGAAAAGACAAAAAAAATAAAAAGTAAAGTAAATAACATAAAAACAAAAAGGAAATAAAATAAAAGATTAGTGAAAATTACATATTTAATCTTTTAAGAGGTAAGGGTAAAATGATCTTTTACAAAAAAAAACTAACCGAAAAATTTAGTTTTTGTTAGTAGAAAGGACAGAAAGCGTGATAAGTTTTCAAATAAAAGACACTCACTGTACTTATTAAAGTTAATGATAAGATCCATAATTTTAAACATACTTAAAGTACAAATTTGTAATTTATTCTAGGTTGTTATATAGAAAGTTTGTATGCAAAAAAATTGTCATGAAATAACAAATATACGAACTTTAAATATGTCTATACTAGATGTTATTAGGTGATAAATACCAATGTGCATAAAGTGTTTCTAACACAATAGGAGGGTGCCCGCGTGATACGACGGGGGCAATGTAGTGGAGTGATATTTTATATCAGGCATACGTTTGTAGTATTTTGTTATTCTTGTAGTAATTTTATAAAAATTTATTATGTATTTTCTAAGTTTTTAAGTTAGTAGCATCTTCGTGGTGGATATACATTATAAGCATCACATGTCTAACAACTAATAAATAAACATTTAAATTATCAAATAGTTAAAGAAACTATTGATGCAATTAAGTAGTACACAAATAAACAAATATAACTCTTAAACATAGATGGACCGGAAGATAGATGTGGGTTGTTTTTAACAATCTAGAAACAATTTAGACCAGCTAAAATTTAAAACACCAAATAGAGTGTTTTACATAATTACTTGTATATTTATTCATTAACTTATTTTATATCATAAATTATAGGCTGGATCAACAAAAGGTTTACATCAAAACGTTTAAAAAAAACACAGGTTACAATTGTAGTATCAAAAAGTTTTTAAACGTAAAAGATTAAAAGATATAGCTGAGAGCTTAAAACAAATTCAGTTTTTTGGTGTATTAGTAGATAATGTAAACGTTTATGTAAGTGTCAGTAGTTGTAGAGTTATTATGTAACTAATTGTAATGGGGTAATGTGTAAATAATATTATAAATACTATTTTACCAGTGATTATATTTTATGTATTGAATAAAGTAATTACTCTTATTTTCAGTGTAATTTAAAGGGAAAATTTCATATATGTCTCTCTAAAGTTGTTAAATATCATATATATCCAAACAAAACTTTTAATATCAAATATATCATTCTCTAATAAATTTTAATTTAATGACAAGTTTAACCTTTCTAAATAAACTAAAAAAATATTATCTTAACCCTTTAGGATTCATCTCCGATTTAGCCTTACCATAGTTGGCGCTTTGTCTCCATTCAATTCAGTCCTACAAGATCGGTCATTCATATCTAAGGTTGCACTAGGTTCATCCATTACATTCACTACATTTGTTTCATATAATTCAATATGCAAGTGAGTTATGATTTAGTTTTTCATGTCCTAGCAATTCCTAACAAACAAGAAAGTGACTTTTGAGTAATCACAAAATCATTAATCTTGATTAAATATTTGAGAAACAATCATCCAGTTTTTATGAATAATTATTATAAAAACGTCCATTGCTTTCATCCAGTTTTCATATTCGATTCATAGGCCATTACCATTATTAGTGTCCCTAATTTTTAATTCATTACTTAGAATGTTAATAAAAGCAAATGAAGACTTTTTTCTTGCTTCGGTTACGTTTTTTGTATTCATCAATTTGGTTTTTTAATTCAATTCTAGTTCATTCTTTTGAGCACTAAAATGTTCCTCGTTAGGCAATGATAAGTTAAATGATTTAATGTTATATATATGTGGTTTATGTGAATAAAAAAGAAAAAAAAGACAAAAAGAAATGATATATTATAAAATATTATTAATGAAATGCATTAAAATAAATAGATATGTTATTTTAATTAGTTGGGAGAGATATATTTGGATATTTTAAATACATAGGGGTAAAATAATCATATTAGAAGTTATTTATAATAAAAAAATATTAAAATGGATATATATGATATTTTAATAATTAAGGAGGAATATATTTGATATTAAAATTTTTATTTGGATATATATGATATTTAACAATTTTAGAGGAATATATATGAAATTCTTCCTAATTTAAACTATTTCTCATGTGCTTTATAGATAGTATAGATGTGCACGCTAAAAATGGTTTAGTGACAAGCACTATAAATAAATTATGTACCGTTATAATTTGTAATTATGTATCGATCAGAGTAATATTACGTTATCGTACAATACAAGATAATAGTGATGTTTGATGATAATACTAATATCAACTATGACGCTTTAAATAGACATGGCATGCCTTGTATGGTATCTCATTTCATTTAGACCTTTTTGACTACTAAAATGATTGATGTATTTTAAAATCCAATAAATATAACACTAAGATTATATAAAATTATATATTATTATATGCATTAGATTCTCAAGAGTTGTATATATAGAGGGCGGAGGTAGTTAACATTTGTGAAACACATTAGTGTTGGGTTAGTCTTTGAATACGTTTATCTCTTGGACCCATCCTTGTGTTTCCCTCTAGACTTCAGAGTTAAATGAAGGTATGTATTTAATGTTGATATGATTTCCTTTCATGATATTGTTTTTGTATGTATTTACAAATGACGATTGCTAAATAATTAACTAAATAGTTTTTAATCAGTTATTGATCGAATGTTAATAAGTATTTATAGCTTGTTTATGCTAAAAACTTATGATTTAAGGATTAAAATTAAAAAAAGTAATATAATTCTATAAATAGATGTGTAAACGAAACGAGCCGAGCCGGGTCAAGCCTGAACTTGTCTAGGCTTTAGCTCGGATTGTTTTCACTTAAAAGGCTTGAGCTCGACTTGTTTATTACTTAATTATTTCACTTATATATATTTTACATATTTATTATTATTCATAACATAATATATATATATATATATATATATATATATATATATATATATATATATATATATATACTAGTTAACTATTTGTATTATATAATATATAAAATAATTACTTATATAAATATTCTTTAGCATAACAAATAAAATAAAAAAAAAAATGCTCGAGGCTTGTGATCTCGATATGTGAAGCTCGGTTTTGACTTCGTGTATCAAATGAGCCATAAAAGGAGCTTGAGTTTGTGTTCGTTTAAACTCGACCCGATCAAGCCTTTAACCAGTGCGACATGGTGGCTTATGTGTGACCTGTGGCTCACGTCTCCAAATTGTTCATGGAAGTAGATCCCAAATAATAGCTCAGAGACTGACTTAACTCGGTTACACCTTAATTATAAACAAAAGACCATCTGGTTTTCAAAATTATTAAAATTTAAAGTAATGGTTAAGTATGTATAAAAAACCATTGATTTCTTAAAATTTTTATAAGAAATAAATTGAAATCTTTAACCATAATAATTTTCATTGTGCCGACGACGTGTAAGTAATTTAGCGAAACATATGATTAGACGCGGCTTTAACAATTTAGTTTTTTGATTTATTTAAAGTTTTTGTTTTCTAGTTACATTTAGAAATGACATTCATATCGGGCTTTAACAATTTTGCTTTTTTATTTTTTCATAAGGGAACCATAAGTTTCAAATAGTTTTACTTTATGTCACGTCTCCATGAAAAAAAAGTAATATTTTTCATGCTGTATGAGGATTAAAAAACCCGGTTATTTACACCAAATCTTCATCACTAGTTAGTTCATAAACTTTTATTTTGACAAAAATGTTGTTTTAAAACAATATAAAATGCTACTAATAATTTAATTAATTTCTAAACTTATAAAGTTATATATTTTCTCAAAACATAAATCTCAATGTGTAATACTTTTCAAGTATGATTTAAAAAAAATTCAACATCTATTTAACTTTTAAAATTATTACTAATAAATTGTAGAGTATCGAAATCAATGACTATTTTATTAGAGAATATACAACTCCATTATGATGATATATATCTTCCAAGACAATAATTAAATTAATCACGCAAATATTTTTGTGCTAACACAATAAATAGGGTATAATTAATGCAATCGAGAATAGACCGTTGTTGTCTAGTGAGAAACGAACATGAGAGTAAATGAATTCTTATTTGTATAATATTTTAAAATACATCTATTCTATAACAATAATAGAAAAATAATATGTTAACACAGGTCGGAGACTTTAGTCAAACTCTAAATTGTTCTTTTCTTTTTCTTTTGTTATTAAACTCTATTGTTGCATTATTTTGCCACGTGATCTCCCACACCGCCCCCACCACCACAACAGTTTATATAAACCCATCCGGTGCACCTCTTGTTTCACATCTCCTCTGCTTTCAATCATCAACCTCTAAGCAGAGTTCATATTCAATTTTTGACCCTTATCAATATATCATCTCCCTTGGGAGTTGTGTTATCAGAATCATCAAATCGTCAGTTTTGAAGACCATCGACTTCAATTCTGACTGAAATTTATACAAACTTGAATTCTTTGAGCTTATAAAGTTCTTGATTTTTGAAATTTGTTTGAACAAAAAGATGGGTGAAGACGCTGCCGGAAAGCACCAACAAGGGTTCGAGCTCTCCGGAGGATTTGCTCCTCAGGCTCCGTCGAAGTGCTTCGATGACGACGGTCGTCTGAAAAGAACTGGTAAATATTTGAAGTCAAAATTAGGTGAATCATGTTTGACCCTTTGCTGATTTTTCTACTTTGGGATGAATTAGGTACGGTGTGGACTGCAAGTGCACATATCATAACTGCAGTCATCGGCTCCGGCGTGTTGTCGCTGGCGTGGGCCACGGCTCAGCTCGGCTGGATCGCCGGACCCACCGTTCTGTTTCTTTTCTCGTTTGTGACTTATTATACGTCTTGTCTTCTCGCCGCTTGCTACCGCTCCGGCGACCCTGTCACCGGAAAACGAAACTATACGTATATGGAAGCCGTTCAGAACAATCTTGGTACTTTTTTGTTAAATTTCAAGCATAATTATCAAATTTTCTTGTTTTGATAAAGCTTAAACTTTAACAATTTTGAGTTTTATCAGGTGGGTTTCAAGTAAAGATTTGTGGGCTCATTCAGTACTTCAATCTTGTTGGAGTAGCAATCGGATACACCATTGCAGCTTCTATCAGCATGATGTGAGTTATCAGTTCTGTAAAGATTATAATTTTTATGAATTTGGTGGAATTGAAGTTGATCGTTTGGTGATTGATGAAAAACAGAGCAATAAAGAGATCAGATTGTTTCCATGAGAAAGGTCATCATAACCCATGTGCAGTATCGGGCACACCGTACATGGTGTTGTTCGGTGTTCTTGAGATCATCTTCTCTCAAATTCCAGATTTTGATCAGATTTCATGGCTGTCGATGGTGGCTGCTGTCATGTCATTCACTTATTCGTCCATCGGTCTAGCCCTTGGGATTTTTAAAGTTTCTGGTAAGTCAAAACTGTTGAAGTTTTAGGTCAAACTAGTAGTTACATAATTTCAAATTTGTACAAAAAGCACGGTGGATTGTTGGTTGTTGGAAATTATTTAATAAAAAAAGTTGGAATACAAAGGGAAAAAAAGATTATGTATGAACTTTATGAGTATATTCATGTGGTATTTCAATTTTTAAAGGAATTAAGTTTGACTGTAAAAGGTCAGAAGCTAACATATAATATGTCTAGGGAAATTAATTTGTCATTTTCTTTTTTGATTACCAGAAAATGGAAAGATCAAGGGAAGTCTCACTGGTATTAGCATTGGAAAGTGACTCAAACTCAGAAGATATGGAGGAGCTTTCAAGCTCTTGGAGCCATTGCTTTTGCTTATTCTTATTCCCTCATCCTCATTGAAATTCAGGTGATAAATTAATAAAGATTATTATATGATGTAATCTATGTTTAGTTCATTAATAACTTTAAGTTACAAAAATATTCTGCAGGATACAATCAAATCGCCACCAGCAGAGCACAAAACCATGAAGAAAGCAACTTTCATAAGTGTAGTGACAACAACCATCTTCTACATGTTTTGTGGATGCTTCGGGTACGCCGCCTTCGGGGACATGGCGCCTGGAAACCTCCTAACCGGCTTCGGCTTCTACAACCCTTTTTGGCTTCTGGACATCGCGAATGCAGCCATAGTAATCCACCTTGTCGGGGCCTACCAAGTATACTGCCAACCCTTGTTCGCCTTCGTGGAAAACACCGCCGCCAAATACTTCCCCGAGAGCACGTTCATCAACCACAACATCGAGATCCCGATCCCATTCGGAGGATACAAACCCTACAAACTTAACTTGTTCAGATTGGTTTGGAGAACTCTATTCGTGTGCATGACCACAGTTGTTGCCATGTTGATGCCGTTTTTCAATGATGTTGTTGGGATCCTCGGGGCGTTCGGGTTCTGGCCCTTGACGGTTTATTTCCCCGTTGAGATGTACATTGTTCAAAAGAAAATACCCAAGTGGAGCACGCGATGGGTCTCCTTGCAAATATTGAGCTTGGCTTGTCTAGTTATCTCGATTTGTGCTGCCGCGGGATCGTTTGCAGGGGTGGTTCTTGATCTAAAGGTCTACAAACCCTTCAATACAATGAGTTGAATGTGGATTGAAACCTGTTATTGGAAAGAAATGATTTTTAGGAGCCTCAAGAATTTTCAACAGATGTTGATTATCAAGATAAAGCAATCCTAAAGAGATGGATTGTCATTCTACCTTTGTATTTCTGTTTTGTTTTTAATTTTGTTTATATATATGTATTTTATGTAATGGAATCAAGTTAATCACAACGATTACAACTTTTGGTCCAAGCTACTAATTTGACTTGGGAATATTTTTCGGAAAATCAAGAATACTTTTGAAGGATCACATTATTATCCCGTGGAGTTGATTACATAACCAAAGAATCACAATAAACGAATCAAAAATTCACATTTGGAAATATGCATAAGAATCAGAATAAACGAATCAAAAATTCACATTTGTTGACACATTCATTTCGATGAAAGACAACCGTATATTAGTTGGGGTATGTATAGGTCTCAAAAGTGTTTACAACACAATATGCAAATTAATACATTTGTTTAAACAGTATTAAAAACCTCAATCATGATTCATTAAAATAAAACTAAGTAGACTAAGACACCATACGATTGTTTTCATGAAAGTTCACATATGTGTTCTCGATGGTTGATAAAATGGGTGACAAAATACGAGTAAGAGTAATTTTTATTAGATTTTATTGTAATTAGACAATACTTAAGAATGAAAGATATAATCTTGATATGTTTATAATTGACGGTTTAATTTGAACAAAGTAAAAGAGATCAAGTAGTGAAATCAAAAGTTTGATTTAAATAATTAGGAATTATCTAGTTATTTGGAATAGTTAATTATTTGTCTATCTAGTTGGTTATTTATATAGTGTTTGAGTTGAATAATCATTAGTTTATTTATACTATCAATATAGAGTTTTGTATTCGGTTTTATAAGTCGAGTTCAATAGAAAGAAACGAGTTGAATTATGTTACTTCAAATGTGTGTGTTTACACATATTTCAGGTTGATCCAATTGGTTACTCCAACAATTGGTATTAGAGCTAAAGGTCCCGATCTCTGTGGAGCCTATCGGAGTTCATGTATGGAGAAGAAATCAATCGAACTATCAAGAAGAGATAGCATCCGAACTCGACCAGAATGGATAAAGGTGAAGGGAGTTTATTAGTCTATTAGTTATTTTCGATTATCGTAGCCTAAGAAGAAAGAGAAGAAAAAGGGGTTACCAACAAAACAGGGGGCAAAAAGGATTTGAGTGGTGGTCATCATGGTAGCAAGTTTAAAAAGAAGGTACAAGTGATGTTTTGCTTTGCGCGTAGATGGAGTCATAATGCCCTCGAGTCAGAAGCAAGCTGATGAATTAGAGGTTTTTTGTTTTTTTTGATGAAAAGACAATAGCTTGTTTGATAAGGGGATATTGAAAAACAAGTTAGTAAAAGAGTTTGATTCGATCATTAGCAGGTTAGCAGATGTGATCGATCAAGGCGTTAGCCAGGTTTGTTTGTAATTAAGAAGGTTTTAAAGGATGAGAACAATAGTGGACTTTTCTTCCTTGCCATGGAAAAGAATGGGTGGTTCTCTTTTGGCAAAAGTAATCCGATAGGAAGCGCGGGAAACGAAACAACATGGTGGTAGGTTTTTGTTTAGCAGCTGGGTAAAAACAAAAAAGCAAGGGGCTAGTTTTTCAATTGGAGGTCGGTGAGTAGGTGGCTTGAACGATCCGGGAAGAAGTAGAAGTCAAAGACGCAGGCTTTGATTCAAATAAATTGTTATCGAAAGTAGGGGTTCAAACCGAGAAGATCTAGGACGTGGTTGGGGTTGGGGTAAGGTCAGGGTCTAGAAGAGATTGCAGAGATAAACAGTTTCAAACATAGATGAGAGGTAAAGGTCAATATCAAGATTAAGGGGGTGAATGAAGGATATAATCTTGATATGTTTATAAATGAAGGTTTAATTTGAACAAAGTAAAAGAGACCAAGGAGTGAAACCAAAAGTTTGATTTAAATAATTAGGAATTATCTAGTTATTTGGAAGAGATAAATATTAGTTTATCTAGTTGATTATATAAATAGTGTTTGAGTTGGATTATGATTAGTTTATATCTACTATAAATATAGGGTTTTGTATTCGGTTTTATAAGTCGAGTTCAATGGAAAGAAAATAGTTGAATTATGTTACTTCAAATATGTGTGTTTACATATGTTTTCGGTTTGATCCAGTTGGTTACTCCAACAAAGAATAGTTTATGTTAATCTAAAACAATATAAAAACTCATGTAATATCATAATTTGTTAATATGATTACAATCATAAATATGCTCTAGACCGATTATGTATAAGAGCATCACCACCACCGTAATAGCATCAATTTTCTCATCGATATGCATACAAGTCTTCACCACTACCTCTCTCTACCATTGTTGCTAACAATCACAACACACAAACTACCACTGTCATTTTTATCATCACAACAGACAATTGAAGCTCATAACCGAAGCCACCGCCTATAACCTGATCTGATTGTCGCGACTGCTAATCACACAAAAGTTACAACTTTAACTTTCTTCTCCTTCTTTTACCATCACAGCTTCATTACAATAGGGATTCAACAATCTAGTATCATTATGATCTTCATCACAAGCGCCTTTTTACAATCTTCACTACGATCTTGAATATGTTGTTTCTGATCTTGTTACAAGAAGTTACAACTATCGTTCATTTGGTTAACATGAAAGTACAACACTTCCACCTGAAGTTTCACATAAAAATAATATGAAAGTTACAAGTTCGCACAAAAGTTCTAGAACCTACAAGAAAGTTACAACTTTCGGTTGTTAGCCACATGAAAGCTTACTCACACGAAGGCCACAAACTTTGTTCTTAGACACATGTAAGTAGCCACATGAACGTTCCAATTTTCAAAATAAAGTTTCAACTTCCATAGGAAAGTTACTTGGTTTAATACGAAAGCTGCAAATCCAACCTATAATTTTCACTTCTGGCCCCTTTACCTCTTTCATTGCTTCCACCTAAAAAAGGATACAAACAACTCCAAAATATTTATGTTTAGTGCAGGACCGGTGAAAGGGGTCAATGCAACAGTTTGACAATATTTGGAGAGACTTAAAACACTTAACAGATCAAATAGGGAACCGGCTTAAAGTGAAACAAAGAATACAAGTAAAGAACAAAACAAGAACACAACAAGATGGCTTTCAAGAATGTTGTATATTGGTCTCAAGTTCTTTTTACAAAGTGTTACAAAGCTTGGTCCTATAGACTGGTACCTGAGATACTTTATACTACATCTTACAGCCGGCCATACTTTGAAAGCCAGCTAGAAACACTAATCTAGACAATAAGATCAAGGTAAAGTCAAAAGGCAGATTTCCTTTTGACTAGTGACTATGGCATGCCATAGCTCTCCTTATCTAATACAAAAAGGATAAAAATACATAAGCAGAAAGTTATAGACACTATGACCAAAATCTATAGTTGACAAAAGTATGGACTTTTCACCAACTCATATAAGTTGGTGAGTCTTCAGATATGGAAGCGAAAAGTGGTTCAGTTTTTGTCAAAAGTAAGTCAGAGAAAGCATGTCTTCTCTGTCTTAAGAAGAAATCAGTCTTTTGGCTTTAGAAGACTTTGTCTTGAAGCTTCGGAAGACTTCATCTTTGGCTTTGACGAAATGGTCTTTTGGCTTCGGAACATTTGATACTTAGTGTATTTCATTGAGTTGTATCAAATCTTCCGAAGTAACTTCCTTGTACTTCAAATGTGCATGCTGAGAGCTCTTTGGTTGAATCAGCCTCTAAGTATAATCCTTACAAACTCCTCCTAGTCTAATGCTACCAAAACTGAAGGAGAACTTTGAATCTTAATCTTCATATGTTGACAGTCCTCATCAAAATCAAGACCATTCTCTTCATCATCGGTTGGTCAGGATTCCTTAGACTTGAAAAGGACCATCTCATGTCATAGAGATCATGTAGAGGGAGGTCAAGTATGTTTTGCCAAAAGTACACATCTTGACCCCCTTGATCTCTAGTGAGATACCATCTGTCTAGGTTAGTAGCAAATGCCTAAGACAGGATGGTTCTCTCAGCATCAAGAGGCTCCACTTGGATGGAAGTTGGATGAGCAGCCTCTTCTTGATCACCTTTAGGATGTTTTGTCTTATCCTGAGGTGCAGAGGTGGATGCCTTGGACTTCTTCTTCTTCTTGTCCCTTCTAATGGCCATCCTTTTCCTCTTTCAGTATTTTAATTGAAGAGGTTGGTCTTGAGTACAAGATGTTTCTTATTTCTCCTCCTTATTTGGGTCCTTTTCCTTTCCAGGTTATGTTGTCTCTTGGGGTTCAACCTTGACTTCAACTTCAGGTGCAGCCTGACTTGGTGGAGAATGCAAGTCTATCAGGTCACCCTTCTTAATCTTTTGCTTGATCACTCTAATGTGCTCATCCATAGTGGAAAAAGACATTGGACCAAGTCTCCTTCCGAAGAACCCATACAGCTTCAAGAAGCTCACCATCTTCAGTCTGTCAGCAAACTTCTTCTGATTGGCTCGGATGGTGGCTCTTGACTATGCAGCCTCTTCCCTCTTCTTTCTCTTAGCAGCTTTTTTTTCTTTTAACACTTCTTGCTCAAGTTGCTTGAGGTACTCAAACTCTATGTACTCATAGGATAAGGGAACTAGGTCTGCTGCCTGATAGAGGCATGTGATACTCAGGTAGGTTATCATATTTTACCTGTCTTGTTCCCTACCTTCCTGAGTTTCTTGTTTAGTTGCCATAGCCTCTGCCTCAAGGCTTTCTTGAACTAGTGAGAGGGTAGAGCTTTGTATAGTCTTTTTCTTCTTCCTTTTTCTTTCTTCTTTGATTTTGAGGAGCAACTCTGTAGCCTCAGCTTCCTTCCTCTCTTTTAACACCTTAGTGTCAGCCAATTCTTTAAGTTCTTCCACAGGAAGATAGATGATTTCATCTATATCGTAGTTCCTATACCCTACATAGTTCAATCTGGCTGCCCTCAACTCATCCTCCTAAGTGTTTGGCCTGAGGGCAACCCTGATTGTAGCTTGCATAAAGCTAGGGGTCTCACTTAAACTCTCTCCCCTTGCCTTCCTCTTCCTCTCCCTTTTTTCCTCCTTAATCTCCTCAGAGGTCATAATCCTCTTCCCTTTGTCAGTCATTGGCCTGTATGACTCAGGGTGGAGAGAGTTTTAGCCTTCATCACTTGGTCTAGAAATTGAGCTCTGGCCATGGAGAGGTTATGAGACACCCTCACCAGCTGATGCCTCACTAAGGGTATTGGGTGCTGAAGTAGTTCTTGTCTCAAAGTACACAGGTTCAACTACTAGGCCTCAACTGAGGTTGCCCCTTCAAAGCTAATCTTAGGGTCTGCCTTGGTATCCAGTTGACCAACAGTCTTGCCTGCTAGCCTTAGTCTATATAATTTGGACCTTTTCTTGAACTCTTCAAGCACCCTTTCTTGAATTCTCTCAGCTAACCTTTTAGCTTACCTAGTTTGACTTAGATTGGCAAGTGGCAGATCAACTAGAAAAAAGCTCTGATAGTATCTTAGGTTTTGGAAATTGAAGACTTCTTGCTACCCTTGAGATCTAGAGAGTACCAAGGCTATTCTATCAGCATCATACCTCCATCCTACTATTAGATTTTAGCAGTGTAGGATGGGGTAGATATAGCCCTTGGTATGCCCTCCTCAAATAGACTTTGAATCAGGGCTTCCATATCAATATGGGCCTAAGGAGGTTGTTAAGTATGGACAACTGCAAATAAGGGTGATGAGCCATCTATGTCCATACTCTGGGTAGAACTCTCAAGTTCTGTAATCATAGGTACGACTCTCTCCCTCTTTTTGGTAGCATCACCCTCTTGCACAAGGGAGCTAAGGGTTAGCTTTACCACATCCACAGGTTCTTGTGTACCTGGTTGAGTTTACCTACCAGGTCTCTCAGCTAACTTGCCCTTGAGATCGGTGATCTTAAGTTACTGGTCACTGACCTGCCTTTGCAAGGTAACCACCTGAGATTCCAAGTGACCTACCTTTGAGACTAAATAGGTGCAGATTTTATACAACTTTTGCACCTTTAGTTCTATACTCCCTTCATCTTCATTAGAAGAATCATGGGGGGGGGGGATGAGAGAATAGGATCAAAGTCTTCTTCCTCACCACCAGCTTATGGTTATTGGCTGCTGGCTTTCCCCTGCACCATGACAGCTTCAAGAGAAGTATCAAAGGGCTGGGTTGCCATGGTTGAGGTCATAATGATGTAATCACTTGTAAAAATGAGAATCTCTTCCATATGGACTTCCTGAACATGTTTAGGGAAGTCCACCTTAGTTAAGGGTGGATGATGTGGGCTAGACATGGGTCATTCAAGAGAACTCATCTCTTATTGAGTAGGAGAGG
This sequence comes from Flaveria sonorensis, assembly GCA_025506505.1. Classification (NCBI taxonomy): domain Eukaryota; kingdom Viridiplantae; phylum Streptophyta; class Magnoliopsida; order Asterales; family Asteraceae; genus Flaveria; species Flaveria sonorensis. The sequence goes on along the minus strand of CM046425.1, from coordinate 20,808,801 downwards.
AGAAGAGAAACTCATGAAACTCACTAAAACCCATATCCTTATCATCATATAATTAGAGGTCAGGGATAGGTTGGTTTAAGTATAATGACTGGGATGGTAGCTTTCCCTTGTAAGCTGATCACTTGAGTTCTGAGACTTAGAGTGATGGCTTAATATCTGGGCAATAAGCTCATCAGGCTGAGTATGAGTAACCTCTGCACTGATCAAAGAAGTAAATGGAGTGGTCTGCTCCTCAGGGGAAGTGGGAGCTTTTGGTTCCACTTTCTCCTGCATGGGTGATTATATGGGAACTGCTCAATCTAAGTAGACTGAGCAGGAGTTTGTTTGAATTTTTTGGTTTAGGTGATGGTTATTTGTGGATGTCTGGGGGGTGTAGATGTAAAAAGTGTGGGTTCAACATTGGCTGGTGTTGCCAAGTTGTCACCATGAGCAATAAGCTATAACATTTTTGGGACCAGGGCTGTTTTTACCACTGAGAAGCTAACAGTGGTCTTTCTCATGATTTTAAAGATGCCAGGCTTCATCTAACCCAATTTAAGAGTAGCACCTGTCCCCCTTAACTGTGAGCCCAGTTCATAGTTAAGAACGTATTGAACGTATCTAGAGAACATGTAGTACTCTAAGAAGTCCAAGTTTGCAAGTAAGTTTGTATAGTCAAACTGTAAGTACTTAAACTTGACCCCTTGAACCATTCCATGGACTATGTAGGATAAGTCCTCAGGAATCTGGTCCCATCCTCTATGTTTGTTAAATAAAGAGTGGATGACAACATGGAGGATGTACTTCCATTGGTAGGAGACCATACTTTTTGAAGGTTCTGATTGTGAAGTCCTCTTCATAGCCCATCTGCCATAATGACTCATTTACTACAGATTTAGGGAAGTACAACTCGCCTTCTTCATCATCCAGCCTTAGGTGAGAGTTGATTTTGGCTGGGGTGATGAAAACTGTCCTCCCCTGCCATGTGGCAGACAGTGCCTTCTCACCGTCCAAGATCACTTCTTGGCATATCCTCCAGAACTCTAGGAGTTGTTCTTCATATAGTGAAGGGTCTACTGCTAAGGCTGTGAGGTAGTTTAGTTGAAAAAGGAAGCGGCAAACATCTTAGAAAACTGGATCTTTCTAAGATGACAACAGAGCAACTTGATTATGTTGTCTGTGTAAGTGCATGGAAAAATCTGGTTGGTTTCAGGGTTCAGGGTTGGCCATTTTAGAAAGCTTTGAAGTGATGAAAGCAAAGAACAAAGTCTGCTTGTGGTTGAACTTAGGGTTAGAAGTTTTGCAGATGAAAATGAAGGTGAAAAAGGGGGAACCATTGTATGAATATTTATATGGTTGGATTTAAGACAAAGTTAATGGAAAAGAATAAACTTTGAAATCCTAATGTCAGTCTCACCTCTGAAAAAGTGCCCAAAAAGATAGTTTTCTTGGAAGTCTAAAATCTTCCTAAGGTAATTTGTCTTCGAAAGTTTTCTTTTGAGAAAACTTTCGAAGCCAATTTGGCTTCAGAAGATATTCCTTAGCTTTACAAGAATTGCTTTGGAAGATATTATACTTCAAAAGTTTTATTTAAAGGATGAATAAAGCTTCCGAGGCTTCATTGCTTTTGGAAGGAAATTGTCCTTCAAAACATATAAGTACTTAGAAGTATATTTAAGCTTCATAAGATATATCAGAATTTCTTTTGAATGTAGATTCTTAGTAAGTAGTTATTAGTTTTGAAGACATAATTTTCTTCCGAAGTCAACTTAATGTCTTCTGAAAGAAAACCTATCTTAAATTCTCAAAATTCTAAGGAATATCATTTTGAAAAATTTCTTCCAAAGTAAACTAGGCTTATAATCTTAAGACATACATGTTTAAAAAATAATCTTGAAATTAATTTAAGAAAATCTACTCAAAGTTAATCATCCCATGTAACACTAGGAAATTTCAGAAAAAAAGAAAAGAAAAGAAAAATAAGGGAGCAAACAGGAAGTTATTTATAAAGCAAGGGGTTAGAAGCGTGCAAGGGCCAAATTTGCCCATAGTGGGTTCACAAAGGTGTTAAGGCTGCCCATACCCTCCCTTTCAGGTACATATCGGCTGAAAAAAAGAAAAGGAAGTTCCCATTCGGTTGAGAGAGAGAAAGTGGAAGTTCTTCAAGAAGGTGAGATTTTAAGGTAATTCTTCTCGGTTTTTCAGTCGGGTTTCAGCTTCTGGACCGATTTTCTGGTGTTTAGTGCTTGTGTTCGTGTGTTTTTGGTGCAAGAACTTTAAGTGGGCTCTCGGATTTGAGGTGTTCTACTAGAAAGCTGTTTAAGGTGAGTTCTAGATCCCTTCTTTTACTGGTTTTCTACGTGTTTGGGGTTGTTATGCATACTAGACCGAAGGTTTCTAAACCAAACTATGAATTTTCCATGAAGTATGACTGTGTACGGTTAAGGTGTGTTTTAAAAAGGATTTCCAAGTTGTTGTATGATTTTTAGTATGTTTTAAGTGTGTAACATATTAGATCTATGCTAAGTGTAAGTTAGAATGATGTTGGGGACTGAAAAGTACGTTTGATGCATTTCAGATGGTTTGCATGATGTCCGCTGTGGACATAAAGTGTCCGCTCTGGACACTTAGTGAATCATGCATGATATCTGCTGTGGACATAAAGTGTCCGTTGTGGACACTTAGTGAATCATGCATGATGTCCACTATGGACACTTAGTAAATCATGCATGATGTCTGTTGTGGACATAAAGTGTCCGCTATAGACACTTAGTGAATCATGCATGATGTCCGCTGTGGACATAAAGTGTCCACTGTGGACACTTAGTGAATCATGCATGATGTCTGCTATGGACATAAAGTGTCCGCTGTGGACACTTAGTAAATTTTGCATGCTGTCCGTCGTGGACATTGAACTGTCCGCTGTAGACATTTAGAAGGATTTATACCATCCGCTGTGGATTTACATGTCCGCTGTGGACTTTGCATGTCCGCTATGGACACTTAGTAAATTTTATGGTTTGTCCGCTATGGACTTATTCATCCGTTGTGGACTTGTTCATCCGCTGTGGACTTGTTCATCCGTTGTGGACTTGTTCATCCGCTGTGGACTTTGTTCATCCGATGTGGATACTTAGAATATTTTTGTCATGCGTTGTGGATTTTAAGCTGTCCGTTGTGAACCTTGGCTGTCCGCTATGGACACTTAGAGTATTTTAAGCTGTCCGCTGTATACTTGTTCATGCGCTGTGAACACTTTGATTATTTCTAAAATTTGGGGAAATTGAATTAAGTGCTACGTACTGATATTTTATGGAGGCCTATGCGTGTTTATGTTATGTATGCTTGTAGGCTGTTGTTATGATGATGATGTTCCATGTTATGTATTATGATGTGACACTACGTGGCGTGATATGTATATGTATGTAAAGTACTATGTAATGAAAATGAAAGATAACGTTAACGTGAAGTGGAACATAATGAATAAATGTAAAGTCTTGCAAGAAAAATGATGGAGTTTCATAACTCAACGAGGTAGTTGTTTGCTCAACTATGTGAGGTTTAGCTAACCCTTGTTAATGCGCACAGGGTTCTAATCCTTGAGATTGACCGAAAAGTATTAAATGGGATACTTGTCGCTCCACCCGGTACTGTGTCAGCTTTGGCATGACATGGGGGTTTACTTGTAAGCCTAGGCATAGTACCAACTTCGACATGATGTGGGGGTATAGCATATGGCAGGATCTAGATAAAGGCGAAAGATAATAATGAAATAAGGTATAAAATGAATGATTATAAACAATGATGGAAGATAATAATAATATTATCTAGATGTATGTATAATGTATGATCACGTACAAAAGTAAAGAAAATGTTTAAATGAAAGTAAAGTATTTTATTATAAAACTAGAACTCACTCAGCGTCACTGACTTTTGTATGCATAATAGTTGGCAGGTAATTGTTGATACTGAGGAGATGCAGGCATGGATGCATAAGCTACTAGGGATGGTTCAAGTCTGGCATTCATATTTTGGAGAATGTTATTGTATTAATATATTTTTGGGATATAAATGAAATGATATGATTATTTGACATTTTTTAATTATTAATGAAAAGTTAAATTTCCGCTGCAAAATGATGAGTTTTATGTGTTTTAATGCAATGATTGACCAACTGTAAGCATTCCAGGAATGGCGCCTAACATCCCAATAGCTGATACTAGAAACTTAAATCTCTATTCATCAAAAGCTTTTGTGAACATATCAGCATATTACTCATTTGTGTTAACTTTGACTTGTTTTATCAACCCCTTCTCAAAATTATCTCTTATCAAATGATACCTGATGTTGATGTGCTTTGTCTTAGAGTGCTGCACAGGATTCTCTATGATGAAGATAGCACTGTAATTGTCTATGTGGATGGGACTCTCTTTGAAGTTGAATCCATAGTCCAACATCTGATTCTGAATCCAAATCACTTGAGCACAGTAGCTTGCAGCGGCAATATATTCAGCTTCAGCAGTTGATGCAGACACATAGGATTGTTTCTTGCATTGCCATGAGACTATCCTTCCACCAATGAATTGACATCCATTCAATGTAGACTTAGCAGTCATTTTGCAGTCACCGTAGTCACTATCTGTATAACCATACAGATTGAAGTTAGAATTCTTTGGATACCAAAGGCCCAGTTTGGTAACACCTTTGAGATATCTAAGAATCTTTTTGATAGTAACCAGGTCTGATATCTTGGGGTTGGCTTGATATCCTGCACAAATACATATGACAAACATGATATCAGGCCTGCTGGCTATGAGGTACATAAGAGACCCAATTATAGCCCTATAGAGATGTTCATCAACACACTCCCCCACAAGATCAGGTCCTAGAGAGTGGTTTCTAGCTATGGGTGTCTTAGCAACCTTACACTTAGTCAGATGAAATCTAGTAAGTATGCCTTGCACATACTTTAACTGGTTTATAAAGATTCCATTGTCAACCCGCTTCACTTGAATTCCTAGAAAGAAATTGAGTTCCCCCATGACACTCATTTCAAATCTATTCTTCATCGGCTTCTCAAAGTTTTTGCAGAGCTTTAGATTAGGTGACCTAAAGATGATATCATCTTCATAAACTTAAACCAGCATCAAGTCATTCTCTGTTCCTTTAATGAAGAGTGTGCTATCAATAGTACCCCTCTTGTAGCCATGCTGAACAAGGTACTGTGACAGTGTCTCATACCATTTCCTTGGAGCTTGATGCAGCCCATAAAGAGTTTTTTCAAGCTTGTAGATATAATCAGGATGATCAAGATCTACAAAGCCAGGTGGTTTTAGACATACACTTCCTCATCTATCACAAACATATAAGAAGGCACACTTGACATCAAGTTGGTAGCCCTTGAAATCCTTGGATGCAGCAAAAGCAAGGAATATCCTATATTCTTCAAGTCTTGCTATTAGAGCAAAAACATCTGTGTAGTCAATCCCTTATTCTTATATGTATCCTTGAACAACTAGTCTTGCCTTGTTCTTGATGACAAGTCCTCTATCATCTTTCTTATTCCTAAAAACCCACTTGGTACCTATTGGTGTCTTCCCATGAGGAAGAGGGCATAGGTTCCAAACCTTTTGTCTTTTGAATTGAAGCAACTCCTCCTGCATTATTTCAACCCAACTTCCATCCTTCAGAGCGTCATCAACCTTCTTTGGCTTAATCTGGGACAAGAAACAAGAGTGAAGACAAACATTTTTGTCATGGGTTTGTCCTCTTTTTCTCACCCCAATCCCAACATCTCTAATGATATTTATGATGGGATGTGACTTGTTGATTCTCAATTGAGGAATCATAGCAAGTTGGTTGGATAGATCTAAATTGGTGAAATTCAGATCTAATGACTGAGTATCATCCACCACATCAACACACTTATCTAGATAAACTTGATCCAATAAGTGTGTGACATCATTGATGTTGTCTTCTCTAGAGTGGTTATTAGCATCAAGAAATTCTTGATCACTATCACCACCTCCATCTCCTCCTACATTGGAAATCCCTTCATTTGTGTTCTGTGCCTCAGTGTTGGAATTTGTAGGGACTTCAGATGTTTCAGCTGAAGAGTTTGTCATTATTGTGCTAAAGGGATTTCAACTGCAGGGCTAGTTTACCACTAGAGCTGAAGTAGTTTTCTAACCTGGTATTCTCAGCTTAAATCTTGAGTTAGGATCTTCTGTTGATTTGCTACCTATAGATCCTAAAACATCTTCATAAGATTTGTTAAAATAATTGGTAACTAAATCAAGATCAAACAGCTAATCAGGACTAGAACCTTTCAAACTAGGTGTGTTCTTATTGAAGGTCACATTGGCTAACTCCTCAACTACTCTAGTTTTGAGATTGTATACTCTATAAGCCTTAGCTTAGGAAGAGTATCCAATAAAGTATCCATCATCTGATTTCTTAGCAAATTTGGCTATCTGATATTTGGTATTTAAGATGGTGCAAGGACATCCAAATGATCCAAGAAAACCAATGAAAGGTCTCCTTTTATGCCACAACTCATAATGAGTCTTACCATGAGTATTGACTAATAAAACTCTGTTTTGCACATAGTAGGTAGTGTTTACTACCTCTGCCTAGAAGGTGATGTGCAGTTTAAAGTCAGAGAGCATGGTCCTTGTAGCCTTAATATGTTTCATGTTTCTCCTCTCAATAACACCATTTTGCTGAGGAGTCTTGGGAGCATTATGTTGTCTTGTAATACCCTTTTCATCACAAAATGTATCAAGAATTTGGTTCTTAAATTATATTCCTTGATCACATCTTATGATTTTGACCTTGTGATCACATTGATTCTCAATTTTTAGAATGAAGTTACTCAAGATCTCTGGGGTCTCATCCTTAACTCTAAGAAAGAAGACCCAAGTGTATATTGTGAAATCATCTGTGATCACTAGGCAATATGAAGTCCTTCCTAAACTTATTACACTGGTGGTTACATCACTAGCAGTGATGGAGTTTTTTTCCTTTGGCTTGTGAGATACCTTGTGTTGCTTTCCTTTTAAACATGCAACATAATGATCATCACTTTTAAACTCTTTCTTTGGCATTCCAGTTACCAAATCATTCTTAATTAGTTTATTCTTGTTCTTAAAGTTTACATGACACATTCTTTTATGCCAAAGAAAAGACTCATCACTATTGGCTTTAGATAGAAAGTAAAAAACTTCTCTAGATGGGGAAGTGTCCTACAAATCCATCTTGTACATGTTCCCTTTCCTGGGAGGTCTGAGCAGGATATACTCTTGGAAAATGACTACCCCTGACTTGAAAACAATGCACTCATGCTCACTGAAGAGCATGTTATGTCTCTAGTCACAAAATTAGGATACATTCTAGAGATTCTACCCAAGCTCTTTAACATAATTTACCTTTTTAGTAATGAGCTTACCACTTGTGACCCTACCCCTTCCAGTGATGTAACCACCTGATTCTCCTCCAAAAGCAACTGGCCCTCCATAAATTTTCTCAAAGTTCTGAAGCAAAGAGCCATTGCCTGTCATGTGCCTAGAACAACCATTGTCAATGATCCATACATTTCCTTTGGTCTTCCATTTTCCTGCACAGAAATAGATGGTTAGTTATATTTGGAAACCCAAGCCTTATTGGTCTTGGGCTCATCAAAGTGAACAGAAGATAGTTTAATAGTTATTGATCCTATATGCAAGCTCTAAGGATCATTTGCTATTGTTGATGAAGAATATTCAGTCACATGGCCCTCCTTCATCTTCCACACCATCTTTGGAAGATTAGACTTGGCCTTCAGGACTTCGAAAGTTTCGATGACTTCAAAAGTTTTGAAGACTGGACATTCGGAAGCTTTTGCACCCACTACAGTAGACTTCAGTACTTCGGAAGCATTCATTTCTTCCGAGACCAAAATTTCTTCTGAAGATAATTTTTCACCTATCTTCTTCTTCACTTTAGAGCTTCTAAAAGGAAAAGATTTTCCTTCCTAATCTATCTTCTTCTTCTTCTTCGCAGAAGTTTTCTTCTTGATCATGTGGATGGTACTCTTGGGACTATACTTGCAATCCTTAGCAAAGTGAGAGGTACCACCGCACAAGATACATTCAACTTGCATACTTCTGAGAGGCTTCTTTTGAGTAGAAGGCTGAGTTAGATCTCTTTCCACTTCCTTCTTCACCTTCACAGATGATGTAGCAAGCTTCTTAGGGTGATGCTTTCTCTTGGAACTGGATGGTTCAGGTTGTGCAGCAGTGGTGCATATTTGATCAACCTTCTTCTTTTGGCTAGGATGATTTGAACATGAACTAGAACCCCTGGTACTAGAGTTCATAGTTGAGTCTTTAGTATTCACCACTTTGAACCCAGCAGAGTTAAATACTTGTTTTTGCTTGGAGTGGAAAGGGGCCTTGATTTCTTAGGCTTTATTTGATTTTCTTTTGGCTGCCCTGATCAAGTTCTTCCTAGCTGATTTGGTCATCCTTGGTTCTTTCTTCTCTCCAGGAGCATTGTGACCCTTCTTAGGATGATCCTCCTTACTCATAATAGATTAATCCTTCACTATCTCCTCTTTATCTTCATCCTCTTCTTGGATAGGATCTATGAGGGGCAGCTCATCTTGACTAGTTCCACACGTTGGTGATCTTACGGATAGTAGAGTGTGCAGAGGAGATATTCACTTGATGTTAATACCTGCCTATTCCGACAAAAAATCTTTGCATGCATGGATGAATATATGGTGTTCTTGAAGGTTTCTTCTTCAAGAACACACTTTTCTGCCCTCACTTTGCTGATCACAAGCTCAGCTTAGCATTTAGTTAACTTGGTAATGAGATCTTTGATTTGGGTTCTGTAATTTGTTTTCTCATGCTTAAGAGTTGAAATTGTTTTCTCTAAATCTTCTATTTTAAGTTTATAGTCATTTTCAGCTCTTTTAAAATCAGCTTTCAAAATATTCTAGGACTCAAGGACAGATCTCACTTCCAGGTTATAGGACCTATACATATTTACTTTAGCAATGCATTCAGGTATACAAAGATGTTAGAATACCTTGGCTTCTTCATGATCAACCATCAATGCTTGGTTTGGAAAAATATCTTCAACATGAAAGCTCCAGTCAAAGCCTTATTCTTCAACAGTAATAGTAACTTGTTGATTTGGTTGGCTTGGCTTCTCAGATCTAGGAGCTGCATCAGTGTAGCTTAGTCTAGATTGTGCTTTGCCATCATTAGTCCTTGGTGCCTTGCACTCCCTAGAAAAATGTCCCATCTGGTTATAATTATAACACTTCACTTTGCTTTTATCCAGTCCAAACTTTCCACTAGATACATTGCTGTGAAACTTTCTTCCAGTTCTCTTGTAGAGTTTCTTGGCTCTTTGAGTGAGAAGAGTCATCTGTTGTACTATCTCTATATACTCTAGGTCATCTGGATGGATACAATCCAAGTCTTCAAGAGTGAAGAGAAAGCTGTCACAACTTTCATCAGCAGACACAAATACTTGAGATGTACTTGTCTCTTGGAATGGGCATCCTTGGATGTAGCACTCCCTTGGTGTCTTAGGGAAGGTGATGAAAGGGCCCTTTTATGAGTTGTTAGGGTAGCAGATAAGATGATGCTGTGGTTCTCTACTATCCCTTTCAACCACATAAAGGGCTGAACTCTGTTGATTGCTGGAAGAGCTGTTTGATGGATTATATGTTCATCTCCATATGGTAGCCACTGAGGATACTAGATAGCTCTATAAGAGTAAGGGTGGAGAGGTTCTTAGTTTTTAATGGTCACACAGTAGTAAGTCCATTTCCTGGGAAGAGAGAACATGAACTTCCTCACAATGTTCCTATTTTCAAGCTTGACTCCAACATCCATAAGAGTATATACAATCTCAACATACCTAAAGTATTATTGAGTCATAGTTTCACCTAGTTTGTAGGTGAAGTTCTCAAACCGCTGCTTCATGAGGTCCTTCTAGTTTTCATTAGCTTCAGCAGACCCCTCATACATAAGCTTCAGTATATCCTAGAGTTTGGAAGATCAGTTTGGAGAACAGTCATGGCCTTTTGATCTATGTCAATCTTCTTCTATATAGAGTTTGGAAGACCAGTTTAGAGAGCAGTCATGGCCTTCTGATCTATGTCAATCTTCTTCCAGTCTTCCTCAAAAGAGTCAGCCACTTCCATTGGTATTATCCCACCTCCAGCAGTGGCTGAAGAGGTACTTAGGATGTGAGGTTCTTCGACAACAGATCTCCAAATCCTGCTGTCTTGAGACATAATGAACCCTTTCATACATTGACACCAAGTATCAAAGTCATCTGGAGTGATTAGTGGAGACTTTGTCATGGTACTGGTTTCTATATCAGCTTTTATGATAGCTGACATTTGAGCTGGTAAGTGTTTTATGAAACTGAATTGATTAAAGATGGTGAGATCTTACAATCAAGAGCCTAAAAAGCTCTGATACCAATTGCAGGGCTGGTGAAGGGGGTCAATGCAATAGTTTTACAATGTTTGGAGAGACTTAGAACACTTAACAGATAAAATAGGGAACTGACTTAAAGTGAAACAAAGAACACAAGTAAAGAACAAAACAAAAACATAAGAAAATGGCTTTCAAGAATGATGTATATTGCTCTCAAGTTCTTTTTACAAAGTGTTACAAAGCTTGGTCCTATGGACTGGTACCAGAGATACTTTATACTACGTCCTACAGCCAGCCATACTTTGAAGGCCAGCTGAAAACACTAATCTAGACAACAAGATCAATGTAAAGTCAAAAGGCAGATTGCCTATTGACTAGTGACTATGACATGCCATAGCTCACATCCTTATCTAATACAAAAAGGATAAAAGTACATAAGTAGAAAGTTACTGACCTTATGACCATAATCTACAGTTGACAAAAGTATGAAATTTTCTCCAACTTATAGATAACAGTGGAAAGTGTTTAGCTTTTGTCAAAAGTACATCAGAGAAAGCATGTCTTTTCTATCTTCGGAAGAAACCAATCTCTTAGCTTCAGAAGACTTTGTCTTGAAGCTTCAAAAGACTTCATCTTTGGTTTTGGAAGAAATGGTCTTTTGGCTTTGGAAATTTTGATACTTAGTGTATTTTATTGAGTTGTATCAAATCTTTTGAAGTAACTTCCTTGTACTTCACGTGTGTATGCTGAAAGCTCTTTGGTTGCATCAGCCTCGAAGTATAATCCTTACATTTACCTTTTCACCTACCAACAATAGATGTTGGAAAACTATGATTTGACAATTCTTAATAACCAATATCCTCTGCAGGTATGTTGATAGACCATACCTTACCCGTACTGATTGTTACCTTCTGGGTCTACTGAAGATGTAAAACCTTAACCTAATCCAAGTTCTTCAATATGGATATCTAATTATGCACATTTTTACATGATTATTACTCTTAATAGTTTATGAGGCTTCATTCTCTCATATTAATCAGGTTACCATGGCTTGTGAGTTATCAGATTCTCTTGCACATGCTTATGCTCCACAAACTACTACACAAGAATATACATTTAAAGCACAGCTTCTTAACCTTCAAAATAAAAGGGAAAGAAACACCCTACCAATCTAACTCGTGCATAGGAATCCACTTATGTACTTGTCAATATTGGTGAACCGGTTAAGGATCTAGTTTTTTGTTGTTTTAAGGTTGCGTGAAGAATACAATGGCTTAAAAACCCAACATCCTTGCATGTACATCTCTATTGACATTTAATGAGCTCTATGGTCTTGTTATGGTTCAGTCTTCTGTACCTCAATGACTTTGACACAATAGTCTATCTTATAATTTGTATGCTTTCTCAAACATCTTCTAACATACCTTCCTTTACACACTTGTTCAAATATTCTCCGAACTACTTATTTTTTCATGTATTTAACTACCAAAATTTTCCCCATCTTTGACCATAAAGATTTCTCTCCATGCAATGCATTTTTTCTATGACACATTCCTCATCATCATGGCAACAGTTGTCTTGATGCATCAACAAATCACATCTATATTGCCCGGAATGTCTTTTTCAATGAGGACCATTTTCTTTGTTCAACACCTATCACAACCAACCACCCTAATTTACTCGCCATCCTCCTCTATTTCCACATTAGCATAAACTCTTCCTTTAGGTCTTCCTCCACCTCATCCTTTGCATTCAAATTATGCCACAATCTAAAATGATATAATGCTAAAGTCCTTCTACTAATCATACTATTGTAGCCTCCTAACTCTCCAGTTAAACCTACAACTTTTACCATTACCAACAAACATATAAAATGGTGTCAAACATGGCTAATCAATTTTCTGTACTTTTCAAAAATAATACGTAGATGTCAGTTCATTATGTTCTAAATACTTATTGATTGCCTGTGCATTTTACAAGTAAAACAAGGACCTAAATAGTTATTTACATGTTACATAACTCGTCTTGTGGCAAAGGGTTTTTTACAACAACCAGAAGTTGGCTTTAGTGATTTTTTTATCCTCTTGGTAAGTTTACTACAAGAAGAATGGTTCTTTCTCTTACAATTATAAAGCAATGGACACTATGTTAATTAGATGTTTAAAATGAGTTCTTACATAGTGATCTTATAGAGACAATATACCAAAGCACCCATAAGATTTTGTTAATCCTAATTATCTTAAACATGTTCGTTAACTATCCAAATCCTTTACGAGGCCTCAAATAGGCTCCAAAGGCATATTGTTTTATCGTTTGTACATGGCCTTCAAAACATTAGGCTTCATTGGTTCAAATTTTATCCTATTCTGTTTACATACAAGTCCGCAAACACACTTATATACATTCTAGTTTATGTTGATGACATTGTTGCCACTAGAAACAATCCAGTGGTAGTCGACAGAGTTACATAAGTACTTAGCAAATATTTTTCCTTCGAGTAACTAAGGAACTTTGACTATTTTCTAGGCTATGAATTTGTTTCACAAGGATGAGATATCCTTCTGTATCAGAGGAAATATATCTTTGAAACTCTTCAACGGGTTGCACTTTCTGATTGTAAACCTGTAACCTTTCTTAACGAGCACCTCACAAGTCTTATCCCTTATGAACAATCCTTTATTTTTGAGCCTATCAAATATTAACAAGTTGTTAGTCCCCTTCAGTATGTTTCACTGTCCAGACTAGATGTCACATATGCTGTCAACAAAATATGTCAATACATGTCTGTTTCTTCTAGTAATCACTAGTCTACAGTTAAACAATTTCTTAGGTACTTGAAAGGGCCTTATCAGTCTTGGCTTACTTATCCGGCATAAATCTGGGCCAAACTTTAGGCTTCCACTAATGTTCACTAGCAAGTGCCGTCATACATCCATGCCTCCTTTGATGTTGATTGGGCTTGCTGCCTAGGTGACCGTTAGTCCATGGGAGGATTTGCTATCTATTAGGCTCCAATATTTTATCCTTAATCACATAAAAACAAAAAAATCATTTCTTGGTAATCTACTAAATATGAATACAAAGCCTTAATTCATCCATAGCTGAATTGATCGTGTTTAAAGCTCTTCTTCAAAAACTTAGGTGTACTTGTGGCTAATATGTTCTTCATGCTTAAACAAAGCATCTTACAATTAATTTTCAATTTTTTTCATAAATAGTAAGAACAATGGAAACTCTGTGTATACTTTGTTCTAATATATGACCGGATTGTTAACATCTTCACAAAAGTTGCTACCAACTAAAAAAGTCATGCTTTTACACTCCAAGCTACAAGCCGCTTCCTTCTTGTAGTTTGCGGGGTAGTAATAGATAATATTATAATTAGGCAATAGTTAAGAATAGTTTATGTAAACATACAAATGTATAGAAAATCTTGTAATACCCTAATTTGGTAATATAATTACAGTCACAAACTCTAGATTGATTGCTTCCCTATGTACATACCCATACCAATTACGATTTCGTTCAAGTAGCCTCCAACATGTAAAACTGAGGAACTAAGAACTAGTTACATGCTTTTTCTTCTATTTTTCAAGTAATTACAAGTAAATGTGATCAATAAAATTTTAAGCAAAAACTCCTCTATGGATATAGAGAAAGATAGAGAGTTTACATGCTTCAAAAATATGTTGGGAAACTGAACGATGGTTGCACAATCATTTCGTGACATCATGTTTTGTATCCAGATGGAAAGTGCACAACCAGATCATGAAAACAACCTCTAATTCATTTTGGTAGAATTCTTTGATTGCAATAACGTTATTCGTGGATGATCCATTGCTTGTAAAGCCATCTTTATGTGACCAATTTAATTGGTTACACAATTACATTGGTTTGAATTTCTACTTGTATTCAGTCTTTAAATAATTCTATAGAATTAAATTATTCTTAGTTGCACACATTCTTTCTATCTATAAATGATCCACGTCATACATACATATACAAACAAAAAGCTAAATAATTCTAAAAATTCATAAAATTTTATATATTTATAATATTATTTAAGTTAATCATATGTTGACATCGCTAGTCTAAATTAAATATAAGTTTAGCTACAAAAACATACTAAGTGTTCTACAAATGTATACAATTAAAGAGTTCTTAAATACATGTGTGTAAGGCCCCGTTACCTGAGACCTCACAGTTGGTCAATCATAGCATAAAACATTTCATAGTTAATAAACCAATGCAACGGAATTAATATCATAAGTCATTCACTTCATTAATAAATATTGCTGCTAAGCAATATATTGTTAATTGTTAATAGATACAAAAGATCATGTTAATTGCATTACAAAACAACAATATTAGTATGCGTGAACGGATGCCAGTCTAGCCCCGACGAGTAGCCTCCCAGAGTGCCATCCTCAGCAAAAACTACCTGCCAACTGAAAATGCATAAAAGCAGCGTTGCTGAGTGAGTTCTAGTTTAAAAACATTAAAATACCTTAAAAGGTTTGTATATAAAAATACCCTTTAAAATAATATACTTTTCATTCGTACGTGATCACCCATCATACGTACAGTTAAGATAACATCCATTATCTTCTTTTACCAATTACATCATCGTTCATCCGAACCTTTATTTTAATCTTTCACTTAATCTGGACCAATGTGCTATGCCCCCGATATTGCGCACTAAACTGGTACTGAGTCGAGGTCTACACATAGACCCCATACTGATGCACGAAGCCGACTCCAGTACCAGGGCAGCAACAAGGGTCCCCTCAATCTCAAAGATTGACCCTGTGTGCATCCAACTAGTTAGCTAAACCGCACACAGTTGAGCTAACAACCTAGTGGTTGTGAACCTCATGTGGATTTGCTTGCAAGTCTTTCTTCCGTTCTTTATGTTCCACTTCTCATTATCATTAATCTTTCCACTTTCTTTAATGATAATACTTTACGTATACGGATAAATCACACCACGTAAAGTCACATAATAATATAATAAATAGGAACACAAGAACAGCCCAAAACATAAATAAAATAATCAGATAATAGCATCAAGCCAAACCAGGGTCAAACCCTAAAATTTTGATTTCCCAAAATTCCAGAAAATTTTCTAAGTGTTTAGGCACATGAGCACTATGCAGGCGCATGAGTCCTTCTTAGGCGCATTGACACTATTCAGGCTCATAAACTCTACACTTAGGCATTTTAGCTTACATTCTGGGCGCATGAACTGTTCAGGCATATGGACTAGCACTTAGGCACCTGAACAAAGGGTTGGGCTCATGACATTATTCAGGCGCATAAGTCTACACTTAGTAATTTCAGGCAAAACTTTGGGCGCATGGGCACTATTGGGGCACATGACCCTCACTTAAGTTTTTCTAAGGCAAATTCCCAGGCGCATGGGCCCTGTTTGGGCGCATGGCCTGTACTTTGGTGTTTCTACGTCAAAACCTCGGGCGCGTTGGCCCTATTTGGGCGCATGACCACCTGTTATGCATTTTTCAGAATCAAGACTAACCCAGATCTGCATTTGCACCTGTTCTAAGCATAAACTTAACAATCTAAACAACCACAACACATAACAAGCATAAACATACACAACATACGGGTATACATAAACCAGTTGAAAACATTTTAATCAGCATTTTCAGCCCCAAAACAATTTACAACACATAGAAACCGGGGTCTAGAACTCATCTAGTGCAGCAAACAAGTAAAACTCCACCGAACCTGCTTGCACACGAGTTCAAGCACCTAAACAAGCAAAAACAAGTACCAAAACACATATAAATCGGTTTAAAGTTGAAAACCCAACAAAAACCGAGCCAAATATACAAACAACACTTACCTTGAAGATTTTCAGCCTTTCTTCTCCAACAAACCGAGAGAAAGCAAAAATTCATCTTCTTTCTTCTTCTTTTCGGTCGAACAACAGCAACAGCAGGATGATATGGGCGGCCATGCCCATAAAAAGTGCATTTTTGACTTTTTGGTACTATTTACACAAAGCACCCCTCAACTTTGCCTTCTTTTTATTTTCGTCAAAATACTTTTCTTTTCTTTTTATTTTGACCGAGGTTTAAGGTGTTACAAGTATACCCCCCTTAAAGAGGTTTCGTTCCTGAAACCTGTCACTCTTCGAATAACTGTAGGTAATGCTGTCTCATCTCTTCTTCAGTCTCCCACGTAGACTCAGAACCCTTCCGGTGTTTCCACTACACCCGCACAAGTGGAACCACTTTATTCCTCAACCTCTTCTCCTTTCGATCGACGATTACCACTGGTTGCTCTACATAGTTAAGTCGTTCATCTACTTCGATATCTTCCTGTGGTACAATCATTTCTTCATTGGCTAGGCACTTTCTCAGATGAGATACATGGAATGTCGGATGAATTCCACTTAACTCCTCGGGCAATTCTAATCGATAGGCTACCTCCCCTACTCGTGCAACGATTCGGAAAGGCCCTATGTATCTCGGGCTCAGCTTGCCTCTCTTCTGGAACCGGATGATTCCTTTCCAAGGTGAGACCTTCAACATGACTCTATCACCCACGTTGAATTCAATCAGTCTACACCTTTTTTCGGCATACGACTTTTGTCTATCCTTCGCTGCCTTCATAAAGGCTTTGATCTTTTCTAACTTCTCTGTCGTAGCCTCGATCACCTCCACGCTTCTCAACTCTTTCTGCCCAATGTCTCCCCAACATACGGGCGTTCTACACCTCCTACCATATAACATCTCGTATGGTGGAATACCAATGCTGGCATGATAGCTGTTGTTGTATGAGAACTATGCTAATGGTAGGTGATCATCCCAACTCCCTCCAAAGTCGATCACACATGCTCGGAGCATATCCTTAAGCGTCTGAATCGTCCGCTCAGACTAACCATCTATCTAAGGATGGTAAGCCGTGCTAATGTGTAGTCTCGTCTCCATGGCATCATGGAATCTCTTCCAAAACTTCGATGTGAACCGGGTGTCACGATCCGACATGATAGACACCGGCACACCATGATGAGCTACAATCTCTTTAATGAATAGATCCACCAGTCTCTCAGAGGAGTATGTCTCGCGGATCGGTTGGAAGTGAGCACTCTTTGTCAATCGATCAACTATCACCCAGATGGTATCGCACTCCCTCGTAGTACAGGGTAACTTCGATATGAAGTCCATGGTGATGTGCTCCTACTTCCATTCGGGTATATCCAAGGGTTGGATCTTCCCGTATGGCTTCTGGTGTTCTGCCTTCACTTGCAAGCAGGTAAGGCACTTACTCACATACTCCACTACATCGCGCTTCATACCCGGCCACCAGTAGTCCTTCCTCATATCTTGATACATCTTGTTAGCACCGGGATGAATGGAGTATCGAGTCTTATGAGCTTCATCCATAATTCGCCCACATAGATCCCCATACTGAGGAATCCACATCCATCCAAAACGAGTCTTAACCCCGCGGGTGTTCTCCCCCAATTCTCGACTAGACCTCTCATCCTTTCGGCATTAAGGCGTTCTTCCTTTAATGCCTCATTCTAAAATTCCTTGACATGTGCCATCACGTCAGAGGTCATCACCAACTGATATGCCTTCACCCGAATCGGCTCGGGTCTCTCTTTTTGGCTAAGGGCATCGGCCACTACATTGGCTTTACCTGGGTGGTAATGGATCTCGCAGTCATAGTCCTTGAACAGCTCTAACCACCTCCTCTGCCTGATATTGAGATCCTTCTGCTCGAAGAAATACTTTAAGCTTTTGTGGTCGGTGAAAATTGTGCACTTTGTCCCGTATAAATAGTGCCTCCAAATCTTCAACGCAAAGACCACCGCCGCCAACTCCAAGTCATGAGTGGGGTAATTGGCTTCGTGGGTCTTCAACTATTAGGACGCGTATGCTATCACTCTCCCACGCTGCATTAACACACAACCTAGTCCCGAATAGGAGGCATCCGAATACACCACTAAGTCTTCACTCCCTTTGGGTAATGTCAAAACAGGAGCTTGAGTTAATCTTGCCTTTAACTCCTCAAAAGCGTCTTCCTGTTCTAGACCCCAAACAAACTTCACCTCCTTGCGCGTCAATTTGGTCAAAGGTGAGGCTATCTTGGAAAAGTCCTGGATAAATCTTCTGTAGTAGCCCGCCAAACCCAAGAAACTACGAATCTCGGATGGCGTCTTTGGAGACTTCCATTGCATCACAACCTCAACCTTTGCCAGGTCCACCATGATTCCTTTAGGATACACCACGTGACCCAAAATTGAACTTCATGTAACCAGAAAGCACACTTAGAGAATTTAGCATAAAGCTTCTCCCTTCTAAGTGTCTCCAATACCTCGCGTTTGTGACCGGCATATTCATCTTTCCTCTTTGAATAAATCAGGATATCATCAATAAACATAATCACTGATTTATCTAGCATCGTCCGGCACACTCGATTCATCAAATCCATAAAGGCAGCTGGCGCATTAGTTAAACCGAAAGACATAACGAGGAACTCGTAATGTCCATAACGCATGCGAAACGCTGTCTTAGGAATATCTTCTTCTTTTACTTTCAGCTGATGGTAGCCAGATCGAAGATCTATCCTGGAGAACTAACTGGCACCTTGAAGTTGGTCAAACAAGTCATCTATCCTTGTCAATGGATATCTGTTCTTCACCGTCAACTTGTTCAACTCACGGTAGTCTATACACATCCTCATACTACCGTCTTTCTTCTTAACAAACAAGACCGGAGCACCCCAAGGAGAGATGCTTGGTTGAATGAACCCCTTGTCCATCAACTCCTGCATCTGATCCATCAGCTCTTTCATCTCAGACGGAGCTAACCGATACGGTGCTTTGGTAATGGGCTGAGCACCGGGTATTAGGTCAATCTGAAACTCGATCTCGCGGTCAAGTGGCACACCTGGTAAATCTTCTGGGAACACGTCCGGGAAGTCACACACCACTGGCACCTCAGAAAATTGTGGTATCGACGCGTCCACATCCTTTACATAAGCCAGGTAGGCACTACATCCTCGCTTCATGCACTTCTCTGTCACCGCCATCAAAATCACCCTCGGAACCGTAACGACGCGGTCACCGTAGACCGTCACCGAACTTCCATCGGGCGCAATTAGTCGAATCATCTTCTTACGGCACATGATGTTTGCCTCATAGGTTGCTAACCAGTCCATCCCTAGTACTACATCGAATCCTTCTAGGGGCATCACATATAGTTTAGCAGCAAACCTATGGCCTTCTAACTCTATGCCATAATCCTCAATCATATTAGAAATTCTGGTAGACTTACCAATAGCAGTTTCTATGTCAAAAGGCTCATCAATACTTCTACTACTAACAGGCAACTTAGCATAGAAAGTAGCAGATATGAAACTCCTACTAGCACCAGAATCAAATAATACAGAGGCACAAGTTTGGTTTACTAGAAACATACCTGACATGACGTCTGGGTCAACCCGGGCCTCTTCTCGGGTCATTGTGAAGGCTATAGCACTCGCCCTCTGTCCTCCTTCTTTGGCCCCCTTCTTGGCCCCAGAGCTCTCAGTTCACGGCTTCTTGCACTCATAGTTCCTGTGGCCAGTCCCACCACAGTTGAAGCATTTTGGCAATCCACAATCTTTCGCTATGTGACCGGCCTTCCCACACTTGAAGCACACAGTCACTCCCCTCATACAATCACCAGTGTGCTCCTTACCACATCGGTCGCACTTCCTCAACCCCGGGCCTGATGACACCACCTGCCGGTCATCTATCCTCCTCCTCTTGTTGTTTGGGGTGTAACTGCCACGCCCAAACCGCTTACCTCTCCAGTTCTTATCACCGTCGTCTGCCTTCTTCACCTCAACCACCGCTACTTCCCTTTCATCATAAAACATTCCCGCCAAATCCACTGCCGACCTAAAAGCGCTCGGTTGGGCAGCGATTAAATGTCTGCGGATATCGGCCGGTAGTCCCTGAACGTACCGATTGATCTTCCTCGATACCGTCATAACCTGATCCGATACCAACCTCGCCATTTCGTTAAACTTGGTGGTATATTGCTGGTGGGTCATAATTCCCACCTCCAGCTGTAAGAACTCCCTTTCAATCTTGTTGAGGTCTCGGTGAGGATAGAATTCCTCAATCACCAACTTCTTCTGCTCTACCTATCTCATTCTCTCGATGGCCCTATCACCCTCGGCTTGTTTAAGATTGTCCCACTAACATAGTGCTGATTCGACAAACGAGTGACAGGCGAACATCACTTTCTAGTCTTCTCGACACTCACTGATCTTCAACACTGCCTCCATCTCCCTTATCCATTGGTGGCAGCTGCAGCATTGCCATTACCATCAAAGGTAGGGGGTTTACACCGTTGGAATGCCCCGTAGCTGCATCCCCTCGCGGTTTCCCGCACCACCACCTCTTCTTCATCACTAGAGGCTCCCCTTCCATCATACATCTCCTCCTCATCATTTTGACCTCTTACATTCTCCCTCCTACCAGCAGTCGTCCTCCTCTCTTCCTCCTTCTCTTTCCTTTCATCTTCTCTAACAGCCTGGATAACTTCAGTCACGATAGATGGTAGGATCGTCTGCATGACTTGGTGAACCTCCTCCACCACTGCCTCTTTCACCGAGGCCCTCAAATTGGCACTCTCATCACCGCCCTCCGGGTGATGAAGATCAGGCACAACAGGAGCCGTCTCTCCGGTCCTCGTCTTATTCTTCACGGCTCGTGGCCTACCAGCATGACCACATCGTGTTCCACCTCGAGAAGCCTTAGATGATCTACCTCCGGCCATCCTCTAAACACTATAAGATTCAAACACCAACATGGTCATTCAAGGTAATAGCTCAGTTTATGTTAAGTATAGTAAGTCCCTAATTACAGTGGCCAGTTGTGATTAGCCACTTACTTTACTCTTCATCCCCCGAGCATTTCCTACCTATCTATATCAGTACTCAAATATACTAAAAGCACATAAATCAAATAGCACAGGCATATAATACCGGTTAACATTAAGAAAAGAAATACCTGATGGCACGTAGCTACTCGGGCTGGCATCCCTGCATTCGTCCCGTTCTCAGTTTAAGTTTAGGTTTTGAAAATATTTACCTATTTCTCTTAAACTTTGGCTCTGATACCAACTTGTAAGGCCCCGTTCCCGGAGACCTCACAGTTGGTCAATCATAACATAAAACATTTCATAGTTAATAAACCAATGCAGCATAATTAATATCAAAAGCCATTCACTTCATTAATAAATACTGCTGCTAAGCAATATATTATTGTTAATAGATACAAAAGACCATGTTAATTGAATTACAAAACAACAATATTAGTATGCGTGAACGGATGCCAGTCTAGCCCCGACGAGTAGCCTCCCCGAGTGCCATCCTCAGCAAAAACTACCTGCCAACTGAAAATGCATAAAAGTTAGCGTTACTGAGTGAGTTCTAGTTTAAAAACATTAAAATACCTTAAAAGGTTTGTATACGAAAATACCCTTTAAAATAATATACTTTTTATTCGTACGTGATCAAACATCATACGTACAGT
The DNA here is from genome assembly GCA_025506505.1 of Flaveria sonorensis. NCBI lineage: Eukaryota > Viridiplantae > Streptophyta > Magnoliopsida > Asterales > Asteraceae > Flaveria > Flaveria sonorensis. Next base: position 20,786,817 of record CM046425.1, on the reverse strand, counting down.
TAAGATAACATTCATTGTCTTCTTTTACCAATTACATCATCGTTCATCCAAACCTTTATTTTAATCTTTCACTTAATCTGGACCAATGTGCTATGCCCCTGATATTGCGCACAAAACTGGTACTGAGTCGAGGTCTACACATAGACCCCATACTGATGCACGAAGCCGACTCCAGTACCGGGGCAGCAACAAGGGTCCCCTCAATCTCAACGATTGACAATATGTGCATCCAACGGATTAACTAAACCACACACAGTTGAGCTAACAACCTAGTGGTTGTGAACCTCAAGTGAATTTGCTTGCAAGTCTTTCTTTCGTTCTTTATGTTCCATTTCTCATTATCATTAATCTTTCCACTTTCGTTAATGATAATACTTTACGTATACGGATAAATCACACCACATAAAGTCATATAATAATATAATAAATAGGAACACAAGAACAGCCCAAAACATAAATAAAATAATCAGATAATAGCATCAAGTCAAACCAGGGTCAAACCCTAAAATTTTGATTTCCCAAAATTCCAGAAAATTTTCTAAGTGTTTAGGCGCATGAGCATTATGCAGGCGCATGAGCCCTGCTTAGGTGCATTAACACTATTCAGGCGCATAAACTCTACACTTAGGCATTTTAGCTTACATTCTGGGCGCATGAACTGTTCAGGCTTATGGACTAGCACTTAGGCGCCTGAACAAAGAGTTGGGCGCATGACACTATTCAGGCGCATAAGTCTACACTTAGTAATTTCAGGCAAAACTTTGGGCGCATGGGCACTATTAGGGCGCATGACCCTCACTTAAGTTTTTCTAAGGCAAATTCCCAGGCGCATGGGCCCTGTTTGGGCGCATGACCACCTGTTATGCATTTTTCAGAATCAAGACTAACCCAGATCTGCATTTGCACCTGTTCTAAGCATAAACTTAACATTCTAAACAACCACAACACATAATAAGCATAAACATACACAACATACGGGTATACATAAACCAGTTGTAAAACATTTTAATCATGCATTTTCGGCCCCAAAACAATTTAAAACATATAGAAACTGGGGTCTAGAACTCACCTAGTGCAGCAAACAAGTAAAACTCCACCGAACCTGCTTGGACACGAGTTCAAGCACCTAAACAAGCAAAAAAAAGCACCAAAACACATAGAACACATATAAATCGGTTTTAAAGTTGAAAACCCAACAAAAACCGAGCCAAATATACAAACAATACTTACCCTGAAGATTTTCAGCCTTTCTTCTCCAACAAACCGAGAGAAAGCAAAAATTCGACTTCTTTCTTCTTCTTTTCGGTCGAACAACAGCAACAGGAGGATGATATGGGCAGCCATGCCCATATAAAGTGCATTTTTGACTTTTTTGTACTATTTACACAAAGCACCCTCAACTTTGCGTTCTTTTTATTTTCTTCAAAATACTTTTCTTTTCTTTTTGTATTGACCGAGGTTTCGGGTGTTACAATGTGTCACTTAGAACTACACTCCAAATATTTACAATCAACAATGAATGAGAGATCCGACACCTAAAGTACTCTCATTTAAAACATGATCAATAGTCTCAGCAAACACATAGGGTGGCACTCTTTAGCATGAATTTTCATCCCATCTTTTACGGATGGAGAAAGTGTATTTATGAATTGCATTTTTAATAAGACATAATGTCTCCCTTTTTCATACTAATGGGATATCCTTCACTATCTAACTATATATATGGGAAAATGATCTTGTTTTGTTTCTCAAATGAAAAAGGGTATAGTGAGAAGGATCTTAACATATAAATTTGATCTTCACTAACCTAATTAAGGTAAAATAAATCTTGTTAACCAAGTGATGTAATAGTTAGGAAATATTGTGTCTTTCTCATGGGTCACGAAGAATAATCACAACATAATCTAGTAACAAAACTAATTTTTCCAATGGTACCAATTGGGTTTGTTAAGGCTTTGGTCTTGGGGTAATGTTTAGTTTTGTTGTTTATTAAGTTGTAAAACCTAATTAATGTTTATATATATACCCATGTCATGTATTGTAATCTTTGTATTGAACTAATAAATTGAAACCGTAGTTGTAATCCATGGACGTAAGTTATACTCACAGAACTACGTTAAATTCTTGTGTTAAATTACTGCTTTTCGTGTGTGTGTGTGTGATAGTGTTCCACTGTGTATACCTAACAAGTGGTATTAGAGCTAAAATTCATGTACTCTTCGGTCCTCCCACTGTTTGATTTCCTTATGTTTTCAGGTTCCAAGACTATAATTGTTTTAATATTATGGACAAGTTGCTGCCAACCAACACAAGACCCGCGATTAGGGTTTTAGAGTTAACCATTTAGAATTGCTACCTATCTTAATTCTAAGTCCCTATCGTTGTTTGATTAGGGTTTTACCCATTGAATCTGTCATCGTGATCACTAACAGTACCACCACTTGTCGTGTTTCCTACGGCTGCCAAACAAAGAATAGCAGTAAACACGATGGTTTTGTTGTTACTGTATCAAAAAACTCTTTACCACCGTTTGGGTTATTACTGGGAATCACCTTCTATACTAATCATTTTTTCATTCGAGATCAGGAGAGAACAAATTTACTTGTTTTTTTGTTTTCTAATTAGGATTTTGATTAGTTTGTTTCTTTCACGTTTTTTTAGGTGTTCAAGTATAGAGGTATTATTTACATTTGTTGTTCATGCTTTCTTTGATATATGATTTGGGTATTTCTCGATAAGATAACTAAGTTAGGTTTATTTGTCCATTTTTTAACTAAATTATCAACTTAAGAATTACTTCTTGTAAACAAGAATAAATGATCGAGTCCCTTTGACAATGTCTAATAAAACATGTGTCAAGTTCAGGCCCATACCGTTATTGTGTTTGTTGACTGCTTCTTGATTTTCTGTCTCTCATCTGCTAACAGCTGTAGATGGGAAGGCCACAATGAGAAGTTAATGGAGCTTATTTTAATTTGTGGAAGATGCAATAGAAGGTGTTCTATGTCAAAAGCATCTAGCAATGGCTTTGGTTAAGGTTAAGTTTACGAAAGATAGAACGAGTTGATTGAAATTTGACGGATTATAATGCTAGGGCTATCATTAGATTATCACTGGCTAAGGGTCTAGCATTCAATATCATGAAGGAGACTAATGCCTATGGTGTGATAAATGTGCTTTCAAACATATATTAGGAGTCGCCACCTACTAACAAGGTATTCTTGATTCGGGGGCTTGTAAACATGAGCTTAAGAGAGGAAAGTACAACTACTACTCGTATCGATAACCTTGATTTAATTCTTGTAACACTTGTGTTTGTTGGAAATCAGTTTAAAGATGAAGTTTATGCTATAATTCTATTTTCATATTTGCCTAACAGTTGGTCTAGAACTATGAATGTAATTCCAATTCTATGGGGGTGATTTCATTCACTTTTGAAGGTATTCAAGTTTTAATTCTAGGTGAAGATGTGAAAAGGAGAAACTCAGGCGAATCATTAAATAGTAAACTATTAATTGTTGGTAGGGGACAGGAAAATAACAGAAATAGTGAGAGTTAGGGAAGGAATTCATCTAAACCTTGGAAGAATTTGAGTGATGGAGCTACAATGAGGTGAGACATGTTAAAATTTAGTCTCCATATAAGAAGAAGATGAACACTATTGATAAGGATGTTTCGGATGATGATATATTCAAAATCAATATGGATAACAAATTGGATTCTTTAGCTAATGATGATATACTTGAGGTACAGGCATACATGTGACTGATTTGGTTCCTTTAGTACTGCATGGAATATGAAGAATGTCAAGGTTATTTTAGGGCAGAATAAGAAACTAATTTTGATCAGTCAGTGGATGGACAAGGGCTAGAAGTAAGATTTGGTATTTGTAAAAAAAGGATGATGAATGATAATATGGTAATTATTTGTGGTTTCTGATGCGTGTGAAAGATGTATATATTTTGAAAAAATATTTCTGCACAGATTCAGTTTTAATTGGTTATTACTTATACTAACTACACACACAAAAGGTAAGTGTACCTATCGTGTAGTAATATAGAGTTGGTAAGAACTGAGTATCAATCTGTGGACACACCAAGCCTACCCAACAACTGTTGGACCCTGAAAGGATCATGCATGCCAATTTCAAGTAGTGATGAATTATGTTCTGGTTAGTAAACACAAGTGTTGAACTATGCGGATGGAACTTTGAGGATGAAGACAAAGAAATGCGGATGAACAAAAAAGGCTAAGTGTTTATTCAGCTGCATTAGTTTTTGCGGGTGAACTAAGACAAATGCAGATGAGAATTTGTCCACCCGCAAAGAATTAATGCGGGTGAAAATAAATAAATACTTATGCCTAAGGGAAGAAATGCGGACAAGACTTGTATACCCGTAAAAACAAATGTGGATATACAAGACATAAATGCTGGTAAAGAACCATCTTTTGCGAATACTGTTATTTGTACCTAGTACTTGATATTTTAGAATGTATGTTAGGGTATTTAGGTCATCATACAGGTCATAGTATCTGACTTATAAATAGAATAAGTTTTTACCCTTTTTGTAACTTTTGTCTAAAGCTCAGCCTACATCGTATATTTTGCACAAACTTTCACACAAAAAGCTTTGTACACATAGAAATCAATACAAACAGAATATTATGAGTATTTATGAGTGTTTGATCTTTGTTATTTGTATTTCCGCTGGAAATATATATTGAAGTCATCTGATATATTCGATCCTTATTGATTCTAACCCATTCAAAAACCTTTATATTTGACTATCAAAATAGAATTTGTTTTGAAAAAATGATAGGTTTTATTGATGTAACCAAATTTTTAGGGTTTTTAAAACAATAATTAAAGATAAAAGCAAAAGCAAAATTATGACTTTTGGGTTTTAAAACAGAGAATTAAGGCTATCATCTGAATTAGTTTACACTTATAACTGTCATGAATGTTGTGTTGTATTTAAAGATATAAGTTTAAGTAGTTATGTTAATATTTATAAACAAGTTATATCGTGGATTTCTCATCTGCCAGCTCTGTAGTGACAAGGAAATCATCATCGAGTAACTTACAATGATAACCCTCCAAACCAATAATAATGTAGGTAATACTTGTGCACCCTTTCAACATACGATTTCTGAAAACATAACTTAATATTAGAAAGAGAGTTGATCAAGTTCCTTTTTAACATACTGTCAATTTTAGAAAACCATAAAATTACTATAGATTTCTCAGACTAATAAAAGAAAACTCTCAAATGATTAGATAGTTAAGGTTATATGATTTATAATAACCATTTCTAGTTCATTAGCCATGGATTTATTATGAAGACTGGTTTTACAAATAAAAGCTAGTTCATAAGTTTTTCAATCTTGTATGACATTCACAATTACAAACTATAAGTTTATAACTTTTTTTTCAAATGTAGATACCTATCAAAACATTTACCCAAGATTACCATAACGTTAACATAATATAAATCACACCATTAGTTTATCACAAATTAAATAAATTTCATCCAATTAGGATGATAATGAGAGTTTAGCTCATAACAAGCTTAAATATAACAATAAACAAGATAGAAGATAGATCTGGAATAATCGGTGAAATGAAATAATCAAACCGGTGATATACAATGGATGATGTTTAGACAATCCCGAGCTTCTTCCAAGTGTTGTATGCACCTCCCGAGTCTCCTAAGGGTCTTCAAGTCTTGATTACTGAGAGAATTCAGTAGGGTAACCCTTCGATAAAAGCTCTCTCAATTGATAGACTTAAGCATCTATTTATAGGCTTTCTAGAGTGTTTAAGCATGGCCCCATGCTAATACAATGCTTACAAAAGTTTGTCGGTCGTACATGCAGAGGTGGTCGGGCACGATCATGTGTTTGAGGTGGGGCATGCCCCTGTGTTTGAGGTGGGGCACGACTGTGACATCCGGTAATTTTCCGTTACCAAACTCCGTTAGTTCCGTTAAGTCTTGCATACACGTGTCGGGAGCACACACTAGTTGTCGTTGAACGTTGGTGACTTAATAATAATTAATAATGTGAAACAAATAATTTTTATGTTGATTATTAAGTTGTGCTTATGGGTTTACGTGATTTAAATTTTTATCGCGTAACGTGTGTGTTTAATCCGTATGTTTTGTATCTAGTGAAGATAATGCATATGATTATTATTGTTAGTTTATATGCTTATTATTCTAGTTAAAAACGCTTTAAAAGAGTATTTAAAAGTCTAATTTTTATAAAATACAAAATGCAAGGGTTTAAAGGGTAATTATGCAAAATTAAACATGATTAAAACACAAAACTCTAACCCTAATAGCTCCATCGGCCTCGACCTGCACTCCCTCTCCCTCTCCTCTTCGAATTCAGCCCAAGAACAAGCAATCACCCTCGGATTTGATCGATTTCAAGTGATAGAACACGTTAGAACCTTCAATGGCAAACTATTACACATTTAAAGTTTAGATTTTTACATGTTTTTGATGATTCTTCATGTTGGCCGAAAGTTCCATTCGAAATCTGCAATTGATGGTCAATTGATGCTTAGTTGTTGATGTTAATGTGTTTACTAGATAGATTACATGTTATTTAACGTCAAGTATGCATAAAGATTGGATTTTTGGTTGTTCTTTCGGGTGATGAACCCTTAGCCGAAAGTTTGATGCAATTTTGATCAAATTGGATGTTGAATGTTGGTTTTTTGATGTTTTAATGATGCTAGTTAGGTTGTGTGCATATTGGTTAACGTCAATTTTGCAAGAAAGCTTCGATTTTGATTCATGGTTCATAGGTTACTAAGAATAGTAACTTTATTTGGCATGAATTGATGATTTGATGATGTATGAATGTTATGGATGTGTTTGTGATGATGATTAGATGCTAGGTTAATGATATGAACAATTTAAAATCAAGAAGATGTCTTATAGTTCTTACATTGCTAAAAATAGTAACTTTTGGTGTTGAATGTTGATGAATCATGATGATTAGGTGTTGTTGATCATGTTTAGATGTTGTCATGGACTTGAATTGGTATGTAAATGATGAATCCATGAATGTCTTGGGTGTTTGATGAAATTGGGATGTACTTTCCCAAAAGGGAAACTTTATTTGTGCAAATCCTTGAATTGGATGATTTGAGCATGTTTGGGATATTAGGACCATGCTAGTGTGTTCATGGATGGTTTCTAAGGTGATTAAATGTGTTGTTTAGGTTATATGAATATTGATTTGGTTTGTTACCTGTTTTGGCCTGTTTGTGGAAAATCATGGTATGAGTCATATAGGTAAGCTAGGACTTTTGTGGATTGATGGTTGATTAAGAATGAACATTTTAGATGTTATGAGCAAGATAATAGTTGAGATTCGCATGACTTGTATGATATATAGTTGTATGATGATCCAGGTAGTACATGTGGTTAATGAAGTGCTATATGTAATCAAGTTGTATGTTGATCATGTATGATATGCTATTGTGTTAGTATTAACGAATTATCACCTATAATGTCACCAACGGGTCAAACGGGTCAACCGGGTCAAACGTGTCTTGTCTTTCAAAAACCTTGAGTTCCTTGGTTTGTAGAGCACTTAGGGTTTCATGTTGATTCTGTGTGCACGTGCTTATGTACTCTTGTATTCTAGGAACCTTTGAAGGGTTGTCTTTGCACCTATCACCAGTTCTCTTTAGTCATTATCTTTACACACCAGGTGAGTTCTTGCCCCACTCATTTTACATAATCTCTTTTGGGGGAGATAGCATACTGTTGATCACAAACGCTTTTATATATGATTGTGTATAATATTGATATAGTGTTGTTTACCATGGAAAGTCCTCACACTTTCGGATTGTTAATATTGACTAGCGGGGAAATTTTGGGTAGTACTACTGGGTCTGACGAGCCCCACCTGTGTGACTCGAGGTCATACGGGTGCAATTTTGTCCTAACATATATTCGTCATGACCTGGTAAGTCGTGATGGGAGGCACAAACTATCACAGTCAGCTTCAATCGCGAAATCACTATGATTAATATTTTTATGTTAATAGACTAGCTATCTATTGCAATACACTACTTATGATTTGAAAACTGTTTATTGGTTTACCTATTAACGCAAACTCTTGAACTCACCAACTATGTGTTGACTTGTTTAGTATGCTATTCTCAGGTTAAGGTTGTCAGTTGCCTAGGAGCACGCACGTCAGTATTGTTGAGTTGTCTACATTTGCCTTGTTTACAAATTTGGGATTATTTTCATATTAAACAATTGTGTTTGGGGCGCGTATGTTTTGCGCATTCTCTTTACATACTACTTGTTTTGGGTTTTCTGGTTTTAAAAACGCTTCCACAGTATTTTAAACGTTAACTCTGGTTTTGTTTATTAATCATATAGAGTCGTTCTTGGTAACTAATGACTGAGATCCTGGTATGTCACGCGCCTCGCGGTAAAACCCCGCATGCAGATTTTAAGGGTGTGATAGATTGGTATCAGAGCCATTGGTTATAGGGAATTAGGTTGCATACACACACTAGACTATAACCGCACAGTTGTTAGTTACTCATCGCTTACTCTCCTTACTGTATACTCATTGGCATACGCAACACGTACTTCGCAGCATGGCATCGTCGTCCAGGAATTTAGGCAAGAGACCTGCACGATCTGAGTCACCTCCTACGTCTCCCGTACCTGATAGGGGATTTAACTGGCCCCGACATCCTTATCCTCCTGGCGAGATAGACAGGGATCAGCCTTTCATACCTCCTGAGCTCGATCCTCCGCGGAACTAGGATTTCTACCCCACCTACATAAACCGTATGGCATATAGAGAGCGCGCCACCAGTAGCTCCTACACGACCAAGGACTAGGTCATCGACCGCCTCTACTTTGCCTACACTTCCTACCTTGAGCATCCCTCTGGAGCAGTCATTTGCACCCCTAGTAGCAACACTGGACACAGAGCGACAGCGTATCCGAGGACTCACTGATAAGAACTCTGCATTACGATCTGAGATGCGTCAGTTGCGTTTCCAGGTAGAGACGCTTCAGGAGCGACTCTCGATGACCATTGGTGGACATCATACTCTGGCAGGCAACGTGGTAGCACTTAGTGGGCGCATGGACGCACAGGATCACCATAACATTATGATCGATGATAGGTTTGCTGATTTAGAGGCACAACTAGCAGCACTTCAGGTTGTTGAAGGCCCTGCACCTTTGGTGGACCTTGATGAGGAAGACCCAGAAGAGGAACCCGAGGAAGCCCCCGTAGAAGAACCAGCAGAGATGGACGAGGACAGTGACGGATCTGACGTACTGGACTGATTCCACTTTTAAATGACTTAGACTATGTAGTGATTCTTTTCTTTGAAACCTATGTGGGAAGGGTTGTTTCCCACCCAACTAACAAACTTAAATTTTGACATTGATGGAATATTTTGTGACTCAATTGCAATTTATTTATCTTTGATTATTATTTCTGTTATAAATGTTGTGGTTGTGGTGAATACATTTTTTCTTATTGTTTACTGTACCTTGATGAGATTAATGTGTTGGATGTTACTCATTATTGTAATTGTGAATTGTAAAGTGAAATATGGACGCACGTGGAAGAGGACGTGGGCGTGGTCGTGGACGTGGAGCCGGAGCCATAAACATGACGCCTGCGGAATTGGCGGCATTAATTAACAAACATGTTCAGGCGGCAGTGGCTGCTGCCCAACCGGGACAACCAGCAGGTAAATGATAACAAGAGGTTAAACTAATTATTCTAGTTAATTGTCTAGGATATCTGACTAATGTTTGGGTTGTCAAAACAGGACCACCACCATGTACCTACAAGTCCATCATGGACTGTAAACCCCATACCTACAGCGGGACGGAAGGGGCTGTAGGGCTTGTAAGGTGGTTTGAGAAGATAGAGTCTGTCTTCGCAAAATGCAACTGCCCGCCTGCTGATCAGGTGAAGTATGCCACCGGGACATTGGAAGGCGCAGCACTTTCCTGGTGGAATGCCCAGGTACAAATGCTGGGTCAAGCCATGGCTAATGAACTATCTTGGGATGAGTTTAAGGGGATTATGACCGAAGAATACTTACCCCGAAATGAAGTGCAGAAACTGGAGATTGAGTTCTGGCAACTCAAAATGCAAGGCTCAGAAATTGAAGCCTACACGACCCGTACTCATGAGTTAGCTACTTTATGCCCAGGGATGGTGAATGAAATTTACAAGAGGGTTGAGCATTATATACGAGGATTGGTGCTCGAAATTCAAAGTATGGTAACTGCCTCTAACCCCACTACCATACAACAAGCTATCTGAACAGCCCACAGGCTGACTGATCAAGCAGTCGAGCAAGGTCGATTACCTAAGCGGGGCACGGTGGCAAGCGTGCCAGACCATAAACGCAAGTGGGATGGTTCAAGCAACAAGGGATCGTCATCCAGTAGCCAATCTCAACCTCAACAACAGCAGCAAAGTCAGCAACAACATCGGAAGTTCGATAACAATCGAAGCTTCAACCAGGCGACTCCCTCAAATCAAGGACCCGGTGGGTATGGCGGAAGACAGCCAAAGTGCAACCAGTGTAACTACCACCATGTGGGTTAATATGATAACTTCAAGTGCCAACGTTGTGGGAAGATTGGTCACGCAGCCAAAGACTGTCGGGGTGAACTGATGAAAAAGCCACAACAATCGCAAGAAACTTCGAAAGGTTGTTTTGAGTGCGGAAAAGAAGGCCATTACAAACGCAACTGTCCCCAACTTAAGAGGAATGGTAATGGCAACAACAACAATGGAAACACCAGTAACAATAACAATGGCAACAATAATAACAACAACAATAATAATGGCAACAACAATGGAGGCAATAACAACAATGGAGCCAAAGGAAGAGCCTTCGTCATTGGCTCAGGTGAGGCTCTAAACGATCCTACAACAGTAACTGGTAAATTTTCGGTTAATGGTCGTTTTGCTACCGTATTATTCAATACCGGAGCGGATAGAAGTTTCGTGTCCACTAGGTTCTGTAGTCTTTTAAGTGATATGCCCTCAACCTTAGAATCTAAATACACCGTAGAGTTAGCTAACGGCACACATATTCACGTAACGCATATTCTTAGAGACTGCAAGATAGAGCTTGCTGGTCATACATTCACCATAGATCTCATGCCTGTTACGTTAGGAAGCTTTGATGTGGTAGTAGGCATGGATTGGCTTTCCGATAAGCAAGCGGAAGTCATATGCCACGAGAAGATCATACGGATTCCCATTGGTGAAGAAGTCCTTACGGTCAGAGGTGATAGGAGTGGTGCGGTGATAGGCATCATCTCGTTTATGAAGGCACAGAAGTTGTTACGAAAGGGTCGACTGGCCATATTGGCACTCGTCACAGATAAACAGACTGAGGAAAAGAAGATAGAGGATATTGCCATAGTTCATGAGTTTCCCGAGGTGTTTCCGGAAGACCTGCCTGGGTTACCGCCTCATCGTCAAGTTGAATTCCAGATTGAGTTGACTCCAGGAGCCGCTCCAATTGCGAGAGCATCGTACCGGTTAGCTCCAAACGAACTGCAGGAATTATCTGCTCAACTCCAAGAACTGTTGGATAAAGGGTTTATCCGACCGAGTTTGTCGCCCTGGGGAGCGCCAGTTCTATTTGTGAAGAAGAAGGATGGTACATTTCGAATGTGCATTGACTATAGGGAACTGAACAAGGTTACTATCAAGAATAGATATCCCTTACCTCGTATCAATGATTTGTTTGATCAACTGCAAGAATCAAGCTATTACTCTAAGATTGATCTGAGGTCTGGGTATCATCAGCTGAGAGTTCGAGAAGAGGACATCTCGAAAACTGCCTTCCGTACACGATATGGTCACTATGAATTTTTGGTCATGCCATTTGGGTTGACGAATGCACCAGCAGTATTCATGGACCTCATGAATCGCGTGTGCAAACCCTATCTTGATCAGTTTGTTATCGTCTTTATTGATGACATACTGATATACTCAAGGACCGAGGAAGAACATGAGAAGCACTTACGTTTAATCTTAGAATTACTTAGAAAGGAACAACTGTACGCAAAGTTTTCTAAGTGTGATTTCTGGATACGTGAGGTACAATTCTTGGGTCATATTGTCAATGAGAAGGGAATACATGTTGATCCTGCTAAGATTGATTCGATAAAGAATTGGTCTGTTCCTAAGACCCCAAGTGAGATACGACAATTCCTTGGATTAGCGGGATATTATCGACGATTCATTGAAGGATTCTCTAAGATTGCACAACCTCTCACAGCCTTGACTCATAAGGGAACGACATACAAATGGGGTGAGAGTCAGGAATCTGCTTTTCAGTTGCTGAAACATAAATTGTGTAGCGCACCAATATTAGAGTTACCAGATGGTAGTGATGATTTCGTAGTCTATTGTGACGCTTCTATTCAAGGACTTGGATGTGTCCTGATGCAGCGGGATAAAGTGATAGCTTATGCCTCTAGACAGTTGAAGATTCATGAGAAGAACTATACCACCCATGACTTGGAACTGGGTGCGGTAGTGTTTGCCTTGAAGATCTGGAGACATTACTTGTACGGTACCAAATGCACCATCTACACCGATCACAAGAGTCTTCAGCATATATTGGAGCAAAAGGAGTTGAATATGAGGCAAAGGCGCTGGGTAGAGTTATTGAATGACTATGATTGTGCTATCAAGTATCATCCGGGAAAAGCAAATGTAGTTGCTGATGCGCTGAGTAGAAAAGAGACTGCTAAACCTCGACGAGTGCGAGCTCTGCAACTAACGATTAGTATGCAATTACCTGAACAAATCCGTGATGCTCAAACTGAAGCTCTGAAGGTAGAAAATATGAGTTTAGAAGGGTTACGGGGAATGGAAAAGCAACTAGAAGTAAAGGCGGATGGGATTTGTTACTTCATGGATAGACTATGGGTACCTCTACATGGAGACCTGAGAGACTTGGTGATGAGTGAGGCTCACAAGTACAAGTATTCTATACATCCTGGATCTAACAAGATGTACCACGATTTGAAGGCGCACTATTGGTGGCCTAACATGAAAGCAGATGTAGCTACTTATGTGAGCAAGTGTCTGACCTGCTCAAAGGTGAAAGTGGAGTATTAGAAACCATCTGGTCTACTACAACAACCCGAGATCCCTATATGGAAGTGGGATTAGATATCAATGGATTTTATTACTAAGTTACCTCATACTTCTACTAGTTGTGATACAATATGGGTTATCGTGGATAGATTAACAAAGTCTGCTCATTTCCTAGCGATAAAGGAAACACATAAGATGGAGAAATTAACCCGACTCTATTTGAAGGAGATCGTTTTGAGGCATGGAGTACCAATCTCAATCATTTCTGATCGTGATTCTCGTTTCACATCACACTTCTGGCAATCACTGCAGAAATCTTTGGGTACGCGATTGGATATGAGTACTGCTTATCATCCACAGACTAATGGTCAAAGCGAGCGTACTATACAGACTTTGGAGGACATGTTACGTGCTTGTGTGATTGACTTCGGGAATAACTGGGATGTTCACCTACCATTGGTGGAATTTTCTTACAACAACAGTTATCACACTAGCATAAAGGCAGCACCTTTTGAAGCTTTGTATGGGAGAAAGTGTAGATCACCAGTTTGCTAGGCTGAAATTGGTGATAGTCAATTAACGGGTCCTGAGTTGGTACACGAGACAACTGAGAAGATTGTCCAGATAAGAAACCGCATGGCTGCAGCGCGAGACAGACAAAAAAGCTATGCTGACAAGCGACGGAAACCCTTAGAGTTTCAGATAGGTGACAAGGTTTTATTAAAGGTCTCACCATGGAAAGGCGTAGTTCGGTTTGGTAAGCGAGGAAGCTAAATCCCAGATACGTTGGACCATTTGAGATAGTGGAAAGAATTGGTCCAGTGGCCTATCGACTAGCCTTACCTGATTCATTGAGTGGAATCCATGATGTATTCCATGTTTCAAATCTAAAGAAATGTTTAATGGATGAAACGATGGTCGTACCACTGGAAGAAGTTCAAGTAGACGAACAGTTACGCTTCATTGAGGAACCTGTCGAAGTGATGGATCGTGAGGTGAAGACACTTAAGCAAAGCAAGATAACCATTGTCAAAGTTCGATGGAACTCGAGACGTGGACCAGAATTCACGTGGGAACGTGAAGACCAAATGAAGCTTAAATACCCTCAGCTATTCGAAAGGACGATGCCAGCCGGCGAAGGTACTGATTAAATTTCGGGACGAAATTTCTTTCAACATGGGGATGATATGACAACTCATCCAAAACTCACAAGATTTTGATTTCCTTGTGCCAATGCAGTAGACCAATGATGGATCACTCACCATGTAACGCAATTTTCGGGACGAAAATTCTTTCAACATGGGGATAATGTGACATCCGGTAATTTTCCGTTACCAAACACCGTTAGTTCCGTTAAGTCTTGCATACACGTGTCGGGAGCAGACACTAGTTGTCGTTGAATGTTGGTGATTTAATAATAATTAATAATGTGAAACAAATAATTTCTATGTTGATTATTAAGTTGTGCTTATGGGTTTACGTGATTTAAATATTATTTGTGAATTTTATCGCGTAACGTGGAAACGTGTGTGTTTAATCCGTATATTTTGTATCTAGTGAAGATAATGCATATGATTATTATTGTTAGTTTATATGCTTATTATTCTAGTTAAAAACGCTTTAAAAGAGTATTTAAAAGTCTAACTTTTATAAAATACAAAATGCAAGGGTTTAAAGGGTAATTATGCAAAATTAAAATTGATTAAAACACAAAACTCTAACCCTAATAGCTCCATCGGCCGCGACCTGCACTCCCTCTCCCTCTCCTCTTCGAATTCAGCCCAAGAACAAGCAATCACCCTCAGATTTGATCGATTTCAAGTGATAGAACACGTTAGAACCTTCAATTGCAAACTATTACACATTTAAAGGTTAGATTTTTACATGTTTTTGATGATTCTTCATGTTGGCCGAAAGTTCCATTCGAAATCTGCAATTGATGGTCGATTGATGCTTAGTTGTTGATGTTAATGTGTTTACTAGATAGATTACATGTTATTTAACGTCAAGTATGCATAAAGATTGGATTTTTGGTTGTTCTTTCGGGTGATGAACCCTTAGCCGAAAGTTTGATGCAATTTTGATCAAATTGGATGTTGAATGTTGGTTGTTTGATGTTGTAATAATGCTAGTTAGGTTGTGTGCATATTGGTTAACGTCAATTTTGCAAGAAAGCTTCGATTTTGATTCATGGTTCACAGGTTACTAAGAATAGTAACCTTATTTTGCATGAATTGATGATGTATGAATGTTATGGATGTGTTTGTGATGATGATTTGATGCTAGGTTGATGATATGAACAACTTAAAATCAAGAAGATGTCTTATAGTTCTTACATTGCTAAAAATAGTAACTTTTGGTGTTGAATGTTGATGAATCATGATGATTAGGTGTTGTTGATCATGTTTAGATGTTGTCATGGACTTGAATTGGTATGTAAATGATGAATCCATGAATGTCTTGGGTGTTTGATGAAATTGGGATGTACTTTCCCAAAAGGGAAACTTTATTTGTGCAAATCCTTGAATTGGATGATTTGAGCATGTTTGGGATATTAGGACCATATTAGTGTGTTCATGGATGGTTTCTAAGGTGATTAAATGTGTTGTTTAGGTTATATGAATATTGATTTGGTTTGTTACCTGTTTTGGCCTGTTTGTGGAAAAATCATGGTATGAGTCATATAGGTAAGCTAGGAGTTTTGTGGATTGATGGTTGATTAAGAATGAACATTTTAGATGTTATGAGCAAGATAATAGTTGAGATTCGCATGACTTGTATGATATCTAGTTGTATGATGATCTAGGTAGTACATGTGGTTAATGAAGTGCTATATGTAATCAAGTTGTGTGTTGATCATGTATGATATGCTGTTGTGTTAGTATTAACGAATTATCACCTATAATGTCACCAACGGGTCAAACGGGTCAACCGGGTCAAACGTGTCTTGTCTTTCAAAAACCTTGAGTTCCTTGGTTTGTAGAGCACTTAGGGTTTCATGTTGATTCTGTGTGCACGTGCTTATGTACTCTTGTATTCTAGGTAACCTTTGAAGGGTTGTCTTTGCACCTATCACCAGTTCTCTTTAGTCATTATCTTTACACACCAGGTGAGTTCTTGCCCCACTCATTTTACATAATCTCTTTTGGGGGAGATAGCATACTGTTGATCACAAACGCTTTTATATATGATTGTGTATAATATTGATATAGTGCTGTTTACCATGGAAAGTCCTCACACTTTCGGATTGTTAATATTGACTAGCGGGGAAATTTTGGGTAGTTCTACTGGGTCTAACGAGCCCCACCTGTGTGACTTGAGGTCATACGGGTGCAATTTTGTCCTAACATATATTCGTCACGACCTGGTAAGTCGTGACGGGAGGCACAAACTATCACAGTCAGCTTCAATCGCGAAATCACTATGATTAATATTTTTATGTTAATAGACTAGCTATCTATTACAATACACTACTTATGATTTGAAAACTGTTTATCGGTTTACCTATTAACGCAAACTCTTGAACTCACCAACCATGTGTTGACTTGTTTAGTATGCTATTCTCAGGTTAAGGTTGTCAGTTGCCTAGGAGCACGCACGTCAGCATTGTTGAGTTGTCTACATTTGCCTTGTTTACAATTTTGGGATTATTTTCATATTAAACAATTGTGTTTGGGGCGCGTATGTTTTGCGCAGTCTCTTTACATACTACTTGTTTTGGGTTTTCTGGTTTTAAAAACGCTTCCGCAGTATTTTAAACGTTAACTCTGGTTTTGTTTATTAATCATATAGATTCGTTCTTGGTAACTAATGACTGAGATCCTGGTATGTCACGCGCCTCGCGGTAAAACCCCGCACGCGGATTTTGAGGGTGTGACAACGACCACATGCTTCCTTTTGGGGGACTGTACTTTTTGTCTTGTCAGGTGTCCAAACACGGGGGTATGCTAATTTAAGCACAAGGGTCTGTTTAGGCTGGTTAAGCACGACCCCATGCTTAGACTTCTAAGTTCGGTTTTCTTCAAATTCATGTTAAGTATGCTCCTTTTGTCCATCTTGGCCCTTTGAGTACCTGAAAACACAATTTAACATTTTTTTTAGTTTATTTTTATTATTTTAAGCAAGATATTAATGAATAATTGATGTACTACTAATATATTTTTATGTATAATTTAAAGCACACTAAAAATCCTCACACTTGAACTTTGCTTGTCCTCATGCAAAACCAATTAAAATGACAATACCATCAAAAACCAAATAAATCAAACGATTTATATATCTTTCTAGAAATATGCAAGTAAACATATTATACCAAAATATAAAAGTTTTAAGCATATGTAAAATGATATCCTAACAATCAATAGATTAGTTAGTGATGATCTACAGAGGTTGGACTTACTATAGTTGATAAGTTTATTTTGGCTTTGTAATAGGTTAATTGTTAGTTTCTTATTTGTAATTTGTCTTTCTATGTAATTTTGTATTACAGCGAAACTACGGGCGAAACTGTAGTTTCGCCCGGAGTCAGCTGATCTAGTTCACCCGGCGAATCTATAGTTCGCTGTCGGGTGAAACTGTAGTTAGTCAGGCAGTTTCGCTATTCAGCGAAACTAGGTCTGTTATATATATTGTAATCTTTCTATCTTGGAAGACACTTTTTGCAAAAACCCTAATCGAAAATATTTGTGTTGCTATTGTGTGTTTGGCTGGAAGCTTATCATCTATATCTTTGAGCCTTTGTTATTGCATTTATGGTTTATATTCATTGATTTTCATTATGCTATTGTGTTTGTAAGTGTTGATTCAATAGAAAATTCATTGGGAAGAAACAATTGCACTGTATTATCGATCGAGTGGACCAACAATATGGTATCAGAGCCTTTGTGCTCTTGATTAGGCTGTTTTTGGTCATTTTTCGAAAAAGTTACCGTTCCATCTATTTTAGAATCTGTTTTGGGTGTTTCTGTTATGGAAATCGATTGAGGATGGTGTGTTTTTGATGTGAGAAGCTACTGTAACCATCAAATTCCAAATTCAATGTGTTTTGAATGAGTTTGGGTTGATTCTGCTGTGAAAAGGAGTTTCAGATTCATCGGGCGAAACTATTGTTCTTCCAGCGAATTTACCAGCGAAACTGCTAGATTTGGTGATTGCAAATTTGAGTGCTATTGTCAGCGAAAGTAGTCCATCTTTGAACGAAAGTTCAACTGTCAGCTAGTCACTACGAGCGAAAGTGCTGGCGAATCTATTTTAGAATGAAAGTTCTACTAGTCTCAGCAAAACTATCACCGAAACTAGAGTTTTGGATCATTGATTCA
This sequence comes from Flaveria sonorensis, assembly GCA_025506505.1. Lineage (NCBI taxonomy): Eukaryota > Viridiplantae > Streptophyta > Magnoliopsida > Asterales > Asteraceae > Flaveria > Flaveria sonorensis. The sequence continues at coordinate 20,768,353 of CM046425.1, read as the reverse complement.
AGCAAAACTACTGCTTGTATTCCAGCGAATCTACTAGCGAATCTACCAGCGAAGTTACCAGCTAATTTACCTGTTTGTCAGCAAAATTATCCTCTTTTAGTTTATGATGTCCACCAATATTACCATATTTGACTTGGAGAGTGTTGCTCCTAATAGGCCACCGAGGCTTATAAATGGTGATAACTTTGAGGACTGTAAAAGATGTTTGAAAGACTTCTTTTACTACATCAATCACAATCAATGGGAATCAATTGTAAATGGTCCTCATACCCCAACTGTCACTGTCGGTCAAGTCACCTCTCCAAACACCGATTCATCTACCTTCACTGAAAAAGACTTGAAGTTAATTGATCGTGATCAGAAAGCTTTTGGAGCTTTAACTCTCTGCTTATCTCAAGACATCTATAACCGATTTGCTGAACACAAGAATGCAAAATCTTTGTATTATTCCTTGTGTGAATTCTATGATGGAAATGAGGATCTGAGGAAAGACAGAAAAGCTCAAGCTGAAAAGGAGTTTAATTCATTTGTTGGACACAAAAATGAAATCCTTACTGACATAACAAATCGATTTCTGTCCATCTCAAGCACATTAAAGAAATATGACGAGTAGTTGGGAAATCATGAACAAGTCTCTAAACTCATGGACTCACTTCCACCTCAATGGAGCCTGCAAGTTAGGATGTTGAAGCAGGAAAGAAACTTTGCTGATTACAAACTTATGGATGTAATCAACAAACTGAAATCTTTTGATTTGGATTTAAAGAGAAGAGAATACAATCAATCCATGATGTCAGCCACTGTATATCCACAAAATGTTGCATTGATGTCATCCGCTGCAAACTTGTCTATGTATGGTTCAACTTATGGTGGTTCTACAAGATTTGGTGCTTCAAATATGTCCAGTGGGGGGTCTACAGGTGTTAGTTCAAGCTCAAAACCTTCTGTCACTGCTCAGATTCCATCAGATACTATGGCATTATTTGGGATGTTCGTGCATAGTTATGAAGCTTTAGTTGCGGGGGAGTTAAAGGGAAAAGGAATGACTGTTGAAGACATGTATCAAGTTGATCCAGATGACTTAGAAGAAACAGACATCCAATGGCAAATGGCCATGCTCATATTACGTGCAAGAAGATTCATGGAACGACCTGGTAGAAGGAGCTTTGGAAATCAGAATCAGAATTCTAAGTTGGTTTTGATAAGTCAAAATTAAGATGCTTCAATTGCAAACAGCTGGGGCACTTTAAAAGAGAATGTCCAAATCCTATCATTTCTGAACCAGAAACTTCTGGAACTTCTAAAGTTATCCCCATTACTAACAAAGAAGAAGTCAAGTCAAAGAAGGCAATGGCTCTCATCTCAAATTTTGATTGGAGCGCAGAAATTAAAGAAACTGAGGAAGAAATCAATCATGCACTAGTGGTTGAGTTAGTGGATAGTGAAGTGGAATCTATTGATAACTTTGATCCTTTTAGAGAGCTCAAGGTTGAAACTCAAGAGGTTATTGGTGAAAGCAACAAGGAAAGGGTTCAGGATAAAGAGAAAAAGGTTGAGGAAGCTGAAGTTGAAGAGGGTGGATGTGAGAAAGCAGGTATTGAAGATAAAAAAATGGATGAGTCAGAAGAAAATGTGAAAGAGGATAGTAAAGCTGAGAAGGATAGCGAGAATGCAGCGGAGGATGTAGCTGACAAGAAGAATACTCTGGTCTGTTAGTGTGAGAAGGCCCTGGCTGCTGAGAAGGTAGTTATGGGTCTCCCTTATGAGGTAATTCAAGACATGTGCTATCCTCCTTGCAAGATTCGTTTATTTTGGGTTTAGAAGGCAAACAGATTGTTGTTAGATAATTAAAAGGAATTGAAACAAATTAATAAGGAACTTAAAACTAATGAGTCTAAATATTTTGTTAAATTAAATGAAGCATTAAAAGAAAACAAGCATTTAAAAAGAAATCTTTTGGAAAGAAACGTTGAAATAAATGCTTTAACTGAATGCGTGGCACTTGCTGAATTTGAAACAAGCAAATTAAAAACCAAACTTGAAAAATGGACAATCTTTGGGATGAAACTTAAGGAGCTTTACATGAATCAAAGGGGGGCTAGAATTAAAACCGGTTTGGGAAGCAAAGAAACTACTCATGTTTATCCTCCACCTAGTACATATTGTTACTCTCCTATGCCTACACCTCATCCTACTAATGAGTTAATTCAAAATGATACTGACAGTTTGTATGCAGGTTTAAAAGGAGTTAATCATAAGGAGATTCAAGAGGATTATGATTATGGTGCAAGTAGTGGTCTGGGCAGCTCTAGATTTAATGTTTCTGATTCCAAAAAGTCTTCTATAGACAGTAGATTAAGTAGATTTATGTCACAAATGTCTGTCACAGATAGTAGTTCATGTAGCCCTAGTTCTAGTTCATCTTGTTTGTCCTCTGATGTCAATGAATCTAGTGATGATGTTTCAAATTCACTTGTTAATAGTTATGATAATTGTTTACCTAATCCGACAAATAGACATTCACACCCAAATTATTTTGAAAAGTTTCTTTCTCATCCTATTCCATCTTTCACACCCAGTCGGACTTCAAATCTTAAAGATATTGAGACAACTTCCTCAATCGTTAACAATAGTAACGAAAATGAACCAAGATTTACTAAAATGAAAGTTACAAAGGAAATATTAAAAGAATCACATGACTCATGTAGCAATTCAAATTCTTATACCTCTGAAGGTGAGGAAGAAATTTTAACTGATCAAGCATCTATTTTAAGATGTAACAAGAAAAGATTGAAGTTTCGATGTTTTAGATGTGGAAAGAATGATCATGTTCTTAAAACTTGTCATGCATCTGTTAATAGTAATATAAATCACAGCTACTTTGGAAGTAGATTAAATCATTTAGAAAATAAATTCTTTTGTAAAAAATCTTTTGTTTCAATGCCAAAGTCAGTCAAGACTTGGGTCCTAATTTCCAAGTCCTAATAAATTTTTTTTGGTTATGCCAGGAACATTCTAGAAGAGCTATCAATAGTTTTTGGCATGTTGACAGCGGATGTTCAAGGCATATGACAGGGTTGAAGGACTTACTCACCAATTATCGAATCATTAATGGTGGATATGTTGCTTTTGCTAAAGATAAGAAGGGTGGAAAAATGATTGGTCAGGGTGAAGTCTCAAATGGGTCATTAACTCTGGAGAAAGTGAATTATGTTCCTGAATTGGCATTCAATCTGTTAAGTGTGTCACAAATTTGTGATAAGGATATTCCAGTACTGTTTATGTCAAATGAATGCTTATTTCTTAAACTAGAGTTCATTATTCCTAAAGATTTAGTGATCATGCGTGCTCCAAGAAAAAATGATACCTATCTTCTTGATATGGGATCACAAGAGTTTACATCCACTGTGATGTGTCTTTTGTCCAAAGCCTCCTCTTCTGAATCCTTCTTGTGGCATCGTCGATTAGGACATGTTAATCTTAAAAATATAAATAAATTAGTTAGGAACAATCTTGTGAGGGGTCTACCACTTAAAGATTTTTCAGTGGTAGAAAAATGCATGGCTTGTGCTCAAGGCAAACAACACAAAAAACCACACAAGCTTAAGCTTGAAAACATAATTTCAAAACCCCTCTAATTGTTACATACTGATTTGTTTGGTCCTATTAGTGTTAAATCTATTGCTAAGAAATCTTATTGCTTGGTTGTTACAGATGATTATTCGAGATATTCCTGGGTGAGATTTCTAGCAAGCAAGGGAGATACTGCCGAAAAACTTCAAAAGCTTATCCTTTCTATTGAGTCTGTCAACAAGAGGAATGTTATAGCCATTAGAAGTGATAATGGTACGGAATTCAGAAATCATATCTTTGACTCATTCTATGCAAGCAAAGGGATTCTCAGACAGTTCAGTGCTGCTAGAACACCTCAGCAAAACGGTGTTGCTGAGCGAAAGAATAGGACACTCATTGAAGCAGCAAGAACTATGTTGATTGAGTCAAAGCTTCCAATAATTTTCTACGCTGAATCAGTCAACTGTGCTTCTTATGTACTTAACAGGGTCCTTATTGTTAAAGACAAAATGAAGACTCCCTATGAGCTTCTTCATAAACGGAAACCCTTGATTAACTTTTTCCGCCCATTTGGTTGCTCATGTACCTTGCTAAACACTCAAGCTTAGAAGTCAAAGTTTGGTGCAGTTTCTGATGAGTGTCTCTTCATTGGCTATTCTTCTTCACAAAAGGCGTATCGAGTTTACAACAAAAGAACGCGTATTGTGCAGGAATCATTTTATGTTGATTGGCAAGAGTCAAATTCTCCTAACATGGGATCTGATCCTGCATGGTTCTATGACTCAAATACTGTTTTCAAATCTTTCAATCTTCTAGTTTTTGATGACGATGTTGTTCCTCAAACCAATGTAGAAATCTTACCTCCAACTGAACCTCTTCCACCTGCACCTCATCCACAACCACCAATAGACCATCTCCCTCAAATTCCATTTGATGTACCACCTACCCCTTCACCACAACCACCCACTTCCCCATCACAGCCTTCACAACCCACTTCCTTATCACAACCTTCACAACCATCACCCACCCCCTCCTCATCTTCATCAAATCCCTCAAACCTTAACACAAATTTTAAAACTTTAAAAGACCACCCACATGATTATATCATTGGTTCTATGACTGATGGAGTGAGGACACGGAGTCAATCTGGATTGATAAATGAATGCCTCTATGCTTGTTGCTTATCTCAAGCAGTTCCCAAAAATATCTCAACAGCACTTCAAGACCTAAGTTGGGTTGAATCAATACAAATAGAGCTTCAGCAGTTCAGGAAATTGAAAGTTTGGCAATTAGTTGATCTTCCTCCAAACAAGTTTCCTATTGGTACTAAATGGGTATTCCGGAACAAACCAGATGATCGGGGAGTAATAATTCATAACAAATCTAGGTTGGTTGTTCAAGGTTTTACTCAGGAGGAAGGAATTGACTATACTGAAGTGTTTGCTCCAGTTGCTCGAATTGAAGCCATCCGAATTTTTCTTGCTCATGCAGCTCACAAAAACTTTAAAGTCTTTCAGATGGACTTGAAATGCGCATTTCTCTATGGGAATATTGATGAGGAGATTTATGTTTGTCAACCTCCAGGTTTCGAGGATCCAGATTTTCCAGACAAAGTGTATAAACTTGACAAATCCTTATATGGACTATATTAAGCCCCTCGGATTTGGTATGAAACTTTGACTTAGTATTTATTAAGTAAAGGTTTCTCTCATGGTTCGATAGACATGACTCTATTCAAGAAAGAAGTTGATGGTGAAATGCTAATTGTTCAAGTGTACGTATATGACATCATTTTTGGGTCAACAAATGAGAAACTACGCAGAGAATTTGAAGAGGTCATGAAGGATCATTTCAAAATGAGCATGATGGGGGAGTTATGCTTTTTCTTGGGATTACAAGTTGAACAAAAGCAGTCTAGTATTTTGATTCATCAGGAAAAGTATGTTCTGGAGATTCTCAAAAAGTTCAACATGGATGATTCTTCTCCAGAACTTACTCCATTCACTGCTCAGACATGCTTAACTCCAGATGATAATGGGAAATCCGTAGATGCTCATCCCTATCGTTCTATGATCGGATCCCTCATGTATCTTACAGCCAGTCGTCCTGATATTACATTCGCTGAGTGCTATTGTGCTCGTTTTCATGCCAACCCAAAAGAATCCCATGAAAAAGCTGTTAAAAGAATTTTTCGTTAGTTAAAAGGTTCCTCTCGTTTGGGTCTTTGGTACCCAAAAGAAGGTAACTTTGACTTACATGCATATTCTGACAGTGATCATGGTGGTTGCAGAGTCAATCGGAAATCTTTCACTGGTGGATATCAATATCTAGGAGATTGTCTCGTTTCATGGCAGAGTAAGAAGCAAACTAACGTATCTCTGTCTACAGGAGAAGCTGAATATGTTGCTGCCTCCAGTTGCTGTTGCCAAGTGCTGTGGATACAACATCAAATGATGGATTACGGGATTAATTTTCTTCATACACCACTTTTCTGTGATAATGAAGCTGCTATTGGGATTTCCAAAAACCCAATTCATCATACTCGCACCAAGCACATTGAAATGAGAATTCATGCCATCCGGGACGCTCAGGAAAAGGGTTTTATAGATATTATTCCGATTGACACAAAAAATCAACGAGCGGTTCTTTTCACAAAAACTTTTGATAAACCGCGTTTTCATGAATTGATCTCCATGTTGGGTTTAATATCTTTTTAAAACCTTTTTCTTATCTTAATGTGCATATTTCTGTAAATAACTCTTTTTATTTATACTTTTATTGATAAACTTCTGAGTCCCATATGTCTTCACATCTTTATTCTGTTTGTTTCAACTTTTTTAATACTTAACAAAAAAAAGGGGGGGGGGAATTTCTTTTTCTTGTCTCATGATAGTTAAAAAGAAATTTCGGGAGATAATAAAGATCTATTCTTATTTGTCTATGTTTTATTTTTTTTTTCTTTTCAGGAACTTCATGCTAAAGAAGTTTGATGGAGAATTAATTGCTTTGTTTAGGATATGCTGGTAGGATCAGTCAGATATCGAAGTAAACTGTGATCGTGTAGCTTAATTAAAAGTCAAAGAACTAGACGACAAGGATTATCCTTATGATATTTTAGCCTGCACAAAGATACAAGGCCTTGTCTAAAAGGGGTTGAGAGTTTCAAATCTTTGCTGGTTGTAAAATATATTAAAATCAAATGGGTGACATATCTCGTGCTTATCTCCTCTGCTATGTGTGAACATTGACCTGGAGTGATGATCTCCTCTGTTATACGTAAGTATAGATCTGGAGCTCTCATCGGCACATTCTGATGATCTTCTCTGTTACACGTAAGTATAGACCTGAAGCTCTCATCAGCGAGATAAAATGATTATCTCCTCTGTTATACGTAAGTATAGACCTGGAGCTCTTAACATCTGTCCCTATAATAATGAAACAATGATTCTTAAAAATTAAGAGTCATTGTTGAAATATTTATAAAAAAAAATTGCAAGCCAAGTGAATTATATTGCTCAATAAACCATGAAGAACAGAATTAGTACTTTGCTGAATATCTGTGGGATCCAAGTCATTTGAGTTTTTCAATAAATCCAAAACATGATAAAACAACTGCAGATTACTTGTTGAAAAGAGAAATGCATGAGTTTAAAAGGACAAACATATCAGCAATCCCGCAAATCTTTGATTCTCCGGATCAATTTCTTGAAAAAGAAGTCTCCATATCCTTTTATTTTTCTTTCTTAATTTTTTTTAAATTCTTTGTTTTGTGCTGATAATGTGGGACAAAGAACGTTTTTCATAAAAGTCATTTATTTTTAATTTTTGTTTAATTTTTTTTAAAGTTTTTGGTTCCAGCGAAACTACAGTTTCGCCTGCAGGTTCGCCGAGCGAATCTATAGTTTCTATCGGCACTATCGCTGTTCACCAAACACTAATTTCTTTTGTGATGCCGTGCGAAACTACAGTTTCGCTGCCAGCGAAACTAGGTCATATTTATAGCACAGTGTGTTCATCAGTTCACATTATATCGTGCGAATGTAGCCCTAGTTTCTCTCAGGCCGAATCTTTTTGACCTAAATTTTTCATCATTTCCGTCGGGATTGTTTGATTCTAAACCTTTTGGTAGGTATTACGTCTATGTATTTGCGGTTTAATCATGGTTTTATGGCCTTATCGATTGCTTAGGGTTGATTCGCTGGTTTGAGAATTCGCCTGTTTCGTCCTGCGAATCTACCTAATTCTTCCAGTGAAACTAAACGAAAGTTCCCTGTTGCGAGCGAATCTATCTGGTTATGCTGTCCAAACATATCTGACAGTTTCGCTCGAACCTTTCCAGCGAAACTATACTTTCGCCCAGCACATTATCTGCTCTGTTGGGGTCAGCGAACCTACAACTTCGCTGTTGTGTATGATTCATAAGTTAGTCCTCAGCGAAAGTGTAGAATCGCTCAAACTCATGGTCTAGGGCTGAGTTACAGCGAATCTACACTTTTGTTGGTCAGAACTTATGACCAATCAACAGGAAAACTATGTATTGTGCCTAGCGAAACTATAGCTTCGCCGGTCAGCGAAACTATTGAACTTAGTTTCAAAAACTTCGGCGAAGCTGTCTTGCTATGTCTGGCGAAATTACAATTTCGCCACTTCAGCGAAACTATTTTTTTATTGGCTAATTATCTTTTTGTTATATATTACTTACCTATGTTTTTATTTTACAGTTCATGGCAAACTTAAAGTTCGATGAGAAGACTAATATAGTGGCACTCCTAGACGACAGTAATCCAAAGACTGTTGGATTTCGAGATTGCATTAGATGGCTGAAACAGTCTTCCATTCATATGCCATTTCTCATTTACCTACGATCTATGACATTCACATTAGAGATTTCTGGGTCAATGCTGAATGTGACTTGGGAGTTACTCCACACAGGATCACTTCAAGAGTTCTTGGGGAAGACGTGATTATTAGTGCTGAGACGATTGTGAGGGTATTAAGGTTGGAAGATGATTGTGGAGATGAGATTAGTATGTCTGATACTGAAGTCCATAATGCTTATCGAAGCATCGGATATGAAGGACCTTCTTTTGGGTCAAAGAAGGAAATTAAGAAATCATTTTTATCCAAGGAATGGAGATATATTGCCCATGTTTTCATAATGTGCTTGGATCATAGGAAGGGAGGATCGGACGGTTTAAATGCACAGTGGGCAAAGGCCATGATTGTATACTGTAGAGGACAAAAGGCCAATCTTGCAAGACTGATTTTTGAATGTATGACTGAAAACGTCATGGCCTTAAAGAAAGACAAATGGCTATTATATCCAAGGTTTGTTCAGATGATCATTAATGCTTAGAAACCCAATTTGCCAAAACATGGAGAAGTGAAAAGGCTGATGCAAATGAATACAAGAATTTTTGCAGAGTGCTAAGCTGTAAGACATGACTTCAGCGGTAAAATAACATATTTACTAGAAAACATGTATCCTGCTGAAAGATGGAACTATATTAGAAGGTTGATTGAAAATGAAAACAAGAACGCTAAAGAAAATCGGGATAAACAAGCTGAAGCTATAAAGAAAAGGAAGAGGTATGCTAAAGAGAATGAATATGATCTAGAAACTGAGATTGATGAAGTTGAAGAAGAGCTAAGGGTTCAAAGAGAAAGGAGGACCAAAAAGAAGGCTGATCAAGAGGAACTGGCTCATGAAACCAAAAGGAGATCTAAGCACAAGTAGCCGGAGTTCGAAGAAAGGAGGGATCCCCGATCTGAACTGGATCAAGATGTGATTAGAAATGTAAATACTTCATTGGCTAATGAACTGAGCATGATCAAAACAAAGTTGGTTAATCAGGAGTTGAGAGAGAATGAGAAAGATGAGCAGATAGAAAGTATGAAGATTATGATGATGGATCAGCATGAACTAATCAAAAGGCTATTGAAGGAAGTAAATGAGCTCAAAGGCAAAGTTGGTGACACAAACCAACTATCACAGGAGGAGTTGGATGATATGACTGATACATCAAAGTATTCATTCTTGAAAGTGAGGATATCATTTGGTATTGGTGGAGAAGCAAGTATGGCTGGTGGCAGTACAAGTGGAGGTGGTGTAGCAGGTGAAAAAGTTGTTGAAAAAGAAGCTGAAAAGAGAGTATATAAAGAAGGAGATGTGAGAGAGGAGCCTGTAGTTGTTGAGGCTGGTTTTGTTGATTTGGGATTAGACATAGATGCAGATTTGATGGGGGCTGAGGTGATTAGAGAAGAAACCACAAGAGGAAATAAGGAAGATGCTAAGAAGAGACTCGTTGATGAAGAGGAAGAATATGAAGAACAACTGGTGGATTATAACTCGGAGCCTGAGTTTTATAAAGTGAAGGAGTGCCCTATGACATCTGTTGCTCAAAGGAGTACAGAAGAATGTGATATTTTTGAGCTAAGCAAGGAGGAATGGTTTGTGAAAGAAAAGGAACCAGAAGAATTGACTCCTCTTTTCCAAAACATAAGTGAACCGAGCAAGAAGAAAAATGATAAAAAGATAGTGAGTTGGAAGTACAATTCAGAATTAAAAATGTTTATGATCAAAAGGAGAGATGGTGAAATTTCATATATGCATAAAAGGAAGGCGTTCAAGACCTTGCCTAGATGGGATTTTAGAAGGTTAGCTGAAATTCCTCTCTTAGACGCCCACCTGAGTGAACATGCTATGCTGTTAGAAAAAGAGATTAAGGCAGGAATGAATGATAATTTTGAAGCCTTTGGATATATGAAGACTGAGAGGAGGAGATCAAAGATTGACTTGGATTGGGCTACCGGAAAAAGGAAAGATTGTGTTGAAGTTAAAACCAGCCAAAACTGTTAACAGAGTGAGAGTACCCAATCCACTTCCCCCTAGCCTGCAAAAGTTCGAAAAATGGTTTTATGACAACAATACTGGGGAAGCTGTCATTAGGTTGAAAGGTGGTGGTGAGATAAAATTGTTTGATCCAATGGAAGTATTTTCTTTTTGTGACAAAGACCTTGTAACTCTTTGTGAAAATCATATCAAGGCCGGAGCTGGAGATGAAACAAGAAGAGAAGCCAGTCTGTTTATGAACGTGGCAAACAAAGCTCGAGGTGTAAGGGCAGAGGTCAGGGAGCTAGCAGAGAAAGTATCCAAGGCTGACGAGTTAAGGATGGATATACAAGATCTTACCAAACAATTTGCTAGAGCTAGTGCAAGAGCTGAAGAGGAAAGGGCAACAGGAGCAGAACCAGAAGCATCAGATAAAGCTGAAGAAGGTGCAAGAGGAGAGCAAGAAGATTGAGAGTGAGGTCCAACCTAGGGGGAGAATTGATGATCTACATAGGTTGGACTCACTATAGTTGATAGGTTTATTTTGGCTTTGTAATAGGTAAATTGTTAGTTTCTTATTTGTAATTTGTCTTTCTATGTAATTTTGTATTACAGCGAAACTACGGGCGAAACTGTAGTTTCACCCGGAGTCAGCTGATCTAGTTCACCCGGCGAATCTATAGTTCACTGCCGGGTGAAACTGTAGTTAGTCAGGCAGCGAAACTAGGTCTGTTATATATATTGTAATCTTTCTATCTTGGAATACACTTTTTGCAAAAACCCTAATCGAAAATATTTGTGTTGCTATTGTGTGTTTGGCTGGAAGCTTATCATCTATATCTTGAGCCTTTGTTATCGCATTTATGGTTTATATTCATTGATTTTCATTATGCTATTGTGTCTATAAGTGTTGATTCAATAGAAAATTCATTGGGAAGAATCAATTGCACTGTATTATCGATCGAGTGGACCTACAGTTAGTAAAGATTATTAACATGTAAAAATTCACACTTCTCATAAGGTGCACTCACACTTGGCTAAATATATAAAAAGTCATAATCAAGATTAAGTATGATTAATACGCTCAATTGCCTAGTATAAATATGTGGGAAATCATATGCTTGATATTAAGGAATAATTGATGTGCTTTTAATATGTTCTCTATGTATAATTTAGAGCATATTAGTTTGAATCGTGGGTCATTGTATATTGTTGAGGTACTTGTTGAGGAATGTGTGATTGTCCCTGTTAAGAACGAAAATGGTTCGCTAAATCTGTTCTTAAAAGAGTTCATTTTGCAAACTCGAATCATGGAGCAAGGATGTTAGTTGAATGAGCTTGAAAGTATGCAACATTTAGGGGATAAGATAATGGCCAGCACAGAAGGGAAAAATTACAGAGAACGATTGGGTTTTGAAGATGACAATTGAAAAATTCTTTCATGGTGATTGTTTGCTAAGTGTCGGTGATTCTTGATGTATCTTTGGATCCGATGGAGTGTCCAAACCGGTTTAGACAAAGGATGAGTTATTGGTTGGACTACCCAGGCTTGAGTTAGAGCTTGGGGTGAGTTTCAACCGTCTGTTCTGATACTTAAGGTTTAAAGAAAATACTTTAAAATTTTGAAAGGTTTTCGCTTGGCAAAATTGAGGTATAGTATCTCATGATATACTTCACTGATGTTAATAATTATGTTTTGAAAGTTAAGTAAAACTATGCATCAAGGACCAGTTATTTTCAAGCAATCAAATAAACGGAACCATCCGAAATATTATTTATTGGTGTAAAGATTTTTAGTCATTCTAATTAGTTGAATAGCTCGTGTATTTCACGGGTCGAATAAATAAAATATTTTTATTTTTTCATAAAATATGTTAAAAATTAAAAACAATATTTTAGATAAGATATAATTGACTTACGTATAAGTTAGTACTTCAAGCATAATAACAATAATATTATTTTAAACATTCATCTTATAAAATGTTTATATTTAAGCAGCTTTTTTATTATCCTTATAGCTAGTATTTTTTAAAAGTTTATTTGTTTAATAAAGTTATTGTAACTTTTCATTTTTTAAAGTGTGTTTTTAATAAAAAAATATGTGGTTTTTGATTTTTACAATATCTATTTTTTAATATGGAAATGTTTTAAATAATATAATTACTATATACTATTATAATTTATTAGGAGAGAAAGACGAAAAAAATAAGATGAGGAAGTCTAATATAATGACACGTGTCACCTTAAAACCTTATTTTATTATGTATATATTATGTATATATTGGATACTTGATTTGAAACCCGTGTATTCGACGGGTTGAATAATAAAAAAATTCAAACCATTAGTTTGTATATACTTGCCATTTCTGAAATCAATTGTTACATATAAAACAAGATAAAATGAAAATTACTTCTGAACATTGAAAATCTCACTTATACATTGATAATACTTATGATTCTATGGTTGTTGTTTCTAATATTCAAAGATATACAAAATCTAATTCTTTAATCTGAACTGTTAGTTTGATCAATTTTTTTCGTTCTTTATGGTGACATTTTTTATATTAAAAAATCAACAATGACACCAATCACTAATATAAAACAAAGAAAGACCCAAAGAGTTAGTGTAGTATAGTTAGGTGTCGTTAAAATACTACTATAAATTTCATTACATATTATAATTCTTTAATACATGAGATTAAGATTTCTACAAATCTATACTCTCAGAATTAGAAGTGCACAATTCAAAATGGATTGGAAATTAATAAAATGAAACCCATACATGACACAACAAATCGTTGCTTTTTTTATAAAGTGACGGTGTAATATATACCGTTGGCTTTTTAATAATCAAATACTTTTCCTCCACATTAACCTTTCATACCTAAAAAACCATTTGTTCAACACATTGGCTTAGCATCTGTTACTGTTAAACAAAAAATAGAAACGTGATTTAATATATAAATTTTGCAAGTATGAAAAAATGAAATGAATTTTTAATTTAGATGTTACTTTTCAAGTAATATAATTTGTGATGATAAAAAAGTTACTTAAATTTTATTAAAACCTGCTTGTTAAATGAAATTATTTCAATTGAGAACGTTTTTGCTGGATTCTTTTCAATTGAGCACCTTTTTGCCGGATTCTTAAGCATCTGCCACCTTCACAACCTGATTATAGGAACTTTAAGAGTGTAATCGTCCTTTAGAAAATCTTGGTCACTTGGTATGTAAATCTTGGGTGACTCCATACATATGTATTAAATGAACAAAAAGTAGTTAAACAAACAATATGTTGCCACACCTAAACTTATATACAAAACTTAAATAGATCTATAGTCAAGCAATGTCAATAATCCATTAACTTAGTAAAGAAAATATTCATATCCATGGTAACCTAATTTAATTGAAAAACCTTACAAAGGGCCTACTCTATGAGTTTCGTAGCATAATTGAAATTGGAATTTATGTTTGACAGTATTATCGTGTTTATGATTCGTAACATATGTTACAAAAACTAAAATCAAAGGAATTATGAAGTTTTTTAAAAAACAAATAAGCACTTTGCACTCTATCAATATCTTGTAACATTAAGTTAACATAAACAATGTTGTAGTGTTTGACAAATTAGATCTAGAAGTTTTGTTATTAGGAAAAGTACAAAGAGAAACTAAGATACATTTTGAAGACTTTTGTGTCAACAAAAAAAAATACTATACTTATAGGGTAAAGATGCAAGTTAAGAAAAGACAATGAAATCTCATTTGCTTTAGATTTTATAAATATATTTAAAGTTGTTCATTCAAGCTTTCATCTAAATTTCATTAAAAAGACACGTATCAAAACGAAAATCACATAAATGTTCATATAACCAATACATGATCATGCATTGTAGGAGACATTTGATTGATACTAAATGAAAGATAGTTACTTTATATTAGACTTTGAAGATGATAGATGATATTGAAGCACGATCCAATTAGTATATACACAAAAAGAGTGTAAAGAGAATAAAACATTTTAAGGTTGGTTATAAAAGAATTTTAATCAAATTTAGGAATTGTTATTAGTGATATATTTAACTTAATTTATTACATATATTATATAGTTTAAAAAGAAAATAAAAAAAAAACTAAATTTTACAATGAATGAGTTATATTTCATGGGTGTATTTTAAGGTTGGTACTTTAAAATTACAATTAAATTAAAAGCAAAATTATAAAAATAGTTATCATTATAGTCTAATTTATTCATCTTCTATATAACAAAGAACTATTTAAAAAATTTTAGAACAAAAAATTCTTATAGAGTTAACGGATTTTTGTTTCTAAAATATATAGTTTTATGAAAAAATTACATCTATTTAAAATGTTTTTCATTATTAAACTTTTAAATATATAATAATTATATTTTGGATTTTAATAATATGTATATATGGAAAGTTTAAAATTTTGAAAATATATAAAAACATTAAATGGTCCAAAACAAAGGATCATTTGAGCGGGAAGAAAGGTTGTTCCATGTGTTCTAGTTAATTGAGAGCATTCATAGGGAATTCCTCATATTTATTTATATAATTACAATTAAATTTATTATTTTCTTTCTCATTTCTAATTAAATAATAATTTTTTTATACTCTTATCATTAATTTGTTCTCTATCATTCACTTATAACCACTTTCAAAAATATTAAAATATTTGTATGGATTGAATAGTAATTCCTCAAATATACCGATAAACAGAAAAATTTTATTTCTCCTTCGCTCAAAACCATTCAAAGTCATTTCATATAATATACCAAACACACTCACATATTATTAGGGATTCCACTGTGAATGCTCTGACACGTGTCCCTTATAATTATCTTTTTTATTAAAGTTTAAAGATTTATAGATATTTTAATAATTATCTTAATAAATAGTTAATTATAAGAAATACATATATAATAGTTCTCTATTAGTTAAGAAAATACTGATTAAATCTTCTTTGTAATTTTTTTAATAATCGTTTGCATGTGGTGTTAGTGACTTACAGTTCACTCATATAAAAATTAAAACCTACGTTGAACAAGATGATAGCAAGGGTTAATATAATTTACCAGACAAATGCGGAATCACCTTCGGACAATGTCATGAGGCGGTCTTAGTATGAATGCTACATTTAGATGAGTCTATGAACGCCAGCAAGATATTTCATTTATTTGTAAGAACATTTTTACTTCTTTTTGTTGGGTGATTCCTTTTAAAAACTAGATATGATGATAATCCTTAACATAAGGATATAGTCGTATAAGTCACTGTTATGACCATCACTATTTGAGTAGAACTGAGAAGACGATTATCTTTGACATATGCGTGTGGAATAGACTTTCTAGATCGAGAGATAGAGATATAGAAAGAGAAAAAAGTCAACCGTTATTCACAAGATTTGATTTATATATATTAGGTATTCAAATCTAAAAAAGAAGCCTTTTCGAACTTTTGTGCTCCATCTTCATTATTAAGATTCGATTGTTTGGTTGTAAGTAGGACATTCATACCATACCATCGAAAGTGCCCTTAAATTTGACAACCACCAATATTTAAGATAACACTTGGGACCATGAAATGACATGGAATCTTGTGGGCCATATGTAGTTTAAAGCCGATCCGCAATAAGAGAACCGATAATGGAGTCGGAGACGTTATACTTCGTCATCAGGGGTGACTCGACCTTTACATGGTACAAAGCGAATTTTAGAATTGGAGCTTTTATTAAAAATATATTTTTTTACTATACTAATAATAATAGAATATCGAGGCGTTAATAAATGAAATTATTGAAAAGGTTAATAAAATACATACAATGCCATCAACAACTCTGGTCATGTTGCCATTTTACGTTTCTAGTGTACATAGTAATCAAGGGTTAAACCGTATAGTTTAGTTTGACTAAACGAATAACATAAACCTGTTCAAAAGATTGAACTTGGATGGATGTAAGTTAACATACAAAATGTGAATGAATAAAGTGGAAACATCTAAGGTCCTCTTATTTTCTTCATAGAGTAGAAACTAACCACAGAGTAACCTCAAGAAAATATAGTAATGTTCTATCTCCATCACATGTAATCGTCAAAAATGATAAATTAGGAATTTTTCATCTTAAGCCAGATTGATATGATTGAGAATCAGGCTCCCTATAACAGGATATATATCAGGTGATAAAATGACAAACTAAGTTTTTGAAAATGTAATATATATCTAGACACATATAGATGGTCTGTTAAGAATCTGAAAGAATCATCACATAAATTAATATAGATGGTCTGTTAAGAATCTGAGAGAATCATCACATAAATTAAGGATCATATCTAAATGACAAAGATCATATCTAAATGACAAAGATCATAATAGCGATTATGGATTTGTTAACCATGGTATCGTAAAAGTAGATTATGAAACTGGCTGAGCAACAATCATATAAAAAACTTAATTGTGAAAAATCATAATGTAAATTTACTAGGGATTATCCCTAAAAGTAAGGAAAGAGAATTTTCTAAATATCAAGTGGTTATATTAAATAGAACTTATACAAACATGTAAAGACCATGGCAATTACATATAATTGATATATGATTACTGATGTTGGACTGTTGTTTTATGATTGACATTCTGATGTCATCGGGGCAAAACCAGACATTGTCAGGAGAGACATCTTGACAAAACCTAACAACATTTACATAAGAAATGTACAAAATAAATCAGGACATATGCATCAGAGGTGCTATTCTAGATGATTAAGTTTGATACTTATCATAAGTACTCCTAAAAAAACGTAAACGTAACTTATGAAGTTATAATATCTCAAAAGAAATGATTTTAATATAACTAATACAAGAAGTGTGGGTTAGGTTAAAAAGGATGAAAAATAAATAAAAAAAAAAAAAAAAAAAAAAAAAAAAAAAAAAAAAAAACTAGTGGAAGTATTTAGATATGTGTGACATACGAACCAAAGGACATACATACCCATAAAAGTAATCCTTATAGAGATTGATGGAGCTTTATCAATAATTAATTGAAAATCTATGGAGATAAATTGGAAAAGCAATCTATATAAGTAGATATAGTCTTAAGCATTATTAAGTGAGATCTATGGAGATGGATCTGATTCATTTAAAGTACCAAGAAAGAGACTATATAAAAAGAGAAATAGAGATTATTCAAAGTCAATTTAATAAATTTAAAGATATTCAATCATTAAAAGGATTGACATATGTTAATATCTTGGGCCAGCATAATAATTTTAATCTAAAGTGAGGTTTTGATTCTTATGCAACATAGAGATATTAAGACTTAGTTTGTAAATATACCGCAAACACTAATAAGTGAAATCTATTAAGATAGATTGAAATCACTTAAATTAAATATGTGATTTTGAATGATTAATGGAATCATTAAGAGGATTGGCATATAACAATATAATGTATCATTAGAGTTACTGTTTTTGAAAGGAGTTTCAAAAATTGATATTATGCCTTGTGATAGACAAGTATCTTATGTAAAAGGTAGGTTGAGTCAAAATTTGGATATAATGTCAAGTAAAATGGATAGATTAAAGATAATTCATTGTAGAAATTGCAGACAATAAGCATGAGTTGCGTTGAAATGAATAAATCGATCCAAATGATTTTTCATAAATTATACAGACAATGACATGAGATGCACTGTAGACAAGTTTCTTTTGAAGGAGTTCAAATGAGTAGACTAAAAACTTTCCATGACATAGGAATATGTATGGAATAATAAGACATTAACGGATATAAGATCCCATTAATAAATCCATATCAAACTAATGTAAGAATCCTAAATCTGTAGGATGCTCGTATTAGCAAATATGAAGTTGTTAGATTGCGAGTATGATCTAACGATTAATTCAGTGGGAGCTATTTTGAATGTAAGAGTATTATGAATTAGCTGGATTGTTTTCATGAGATGAAAATGACAAAAAGATGTACCCAGATTCATAGATATTTATAGAGTAATAAATATTGGACTAACCCGCTTCAAAACTACTTCATGAAACGTTTATAATAAGTAACTTGTGAGAATGGTTAAATCAATAAGTATCATCCGATCTAAGATACATATCTACTTGATTATATGGAAGGTTATTCGTTGATATTGTCTAACACTACAGTTAAACTAGCAAACATTTGGAGCTTACTCAGAAGTAACATTTAGTATAATGAAAGTGAAATGTAATCAAGATGAAATCTGTTACTACCCAAGCAATAGACATTACGTAGGCCCCTTGATGGTTCATACTACTATAAATATATCGGCATACTTAAACTGAAATGTTTATTAGACCACTTTGACTCGGAATTAGAAAATAATAATAATTGTTGAAGTAATATTAGAATGATTTAAAAGATCCATGTCTCACACTCAATGTAATATCACCTCAACAGAGTGATAATTAAAATGATCGACCATGACTATCATGGAATAGGAAGCAACAGTGCTTTAGCTTATTGGTGATGTTGAGATTACCTACATGTATTCGTCTTCGTTGGGGGTAGTGAGGTGTTACTAGACGCCTAACGCCATCTTTATTTAAGCAAGTGTTCGAAACTTGTATAAGTGGGAGATTGTTGGATGTAGTGCGCCAGAGCATCAACACTCATCAATATTACTAACAGAATTGATCCTTTAGGGTCACACATCGGCCATCCTAGGAATGAATAAGATGGGAGAATTATAGTAGAAATTGACAACTGATTATTTAGAATAATAATTGTTAATTAAGTAAAAGTTTGTAAATGAAATAAACACTTCTTAGAAAGGTTATGAAGTTTAAGTTAGATAACTTTTATTCAAGATCCAATTTTCCTTGCTTGAGTTGTGGAAACTAGGCACTGGTTTGGGTGAATTTCTAACGTTACAGTTCAAGAAATATAGTGATTCTTAAACTTCTTACCAGTTAGGTGCATTTTAACATTCTATAAACCTTGGAGTTGACATCCATGAGTAACTGTTTCAAATATATAATTATTGAACCATATCCCACTATTATTCCTTCTTAACCATTTCCGAACTTTACTTTTCTTCCAATCTTCTTAACGTAGTTATTGAGAAGTCTTTTATTCCAAGTCATGTGGTTGGAGCTTCCCAAGTCACAAAGCCAAATTTGTTGAAGATGTTGGTCTTATGAAAAACAGATGCATAGAGATTGTTAGGAACCCAAGTTTTCCTGGTTGTAGTGTTTAGAACAAAAGACATTTTTTTTACAAAGATTGTTTCTTTCTGCAAGGTTATGGGCTTTCAAGTTTAGATGCACAGGATTCAATGTTTTTATATTTGATTACTATTTAGGTGAATTGTTCATTTCAATATTCCGGGTGATATGCTCTTGAACAATTATTAAGATTCCAGACTATATGTAGCTTTGTAGTGTAATGTTTCTGATCTCTAGTTTATAATAAGATGATTTTACACTCTTGAGAAGATGGATTTCCTCTTGTTTGATTTAACTGGTGTTTGAATAATCTAGTGAATAAAGCAATCGATCACCCTTTTGAGTAAATTGTTGGATATCAGTAGACTCAAAACAGAATTAAATCAAGAGAACAAGTAACAATAAACAATAACAATAGTCGAATGTAATCTTTATTGAAAGCTTGGCTCAAATTACATAAGAATTTTCGGCTAATGGATGATATCATTTAACAACCAGAGTGCTACTTAAATACTACTCAAAACTAACAACTTCCTGAATACTCGATCTCTTCAACGGCTACCTGATAAGACTCGCACGTGCACCACATGAATCGGTCAACATTTAACAAACATTCTCCCCCTTAATGTTGACCTTGGTCTTCACATCTTCAACTCCGATCAGGCTTCTCATCTCAATGAACTTTACTCTGGGTAACGCCTTGGTTAGGATGTCTGCTTTCTGCAGATCGCCACAAACATGTTCCACACATATCTGTCCTCTTTCGACGCACTCTCGGATGAAATGATACTTGACATCTATGTGTTTACTTCTTCCGTGAAAAACCGGATTCTTCATAAGTGAAATTGCCAACTCATTATCCGCAAAAAGCTTCACTTTCTGAACTTCTTGACCCAACAAGTCGCCTACCATATTTCTTAACCATAAGGCTTGACACGCAGCTGATGTTGCAGCCATGAGCTCAGCCTCACACGAACTGAGTGCAACAGTTTGTTGTTTCTGGGATGACCACGTGATCAAGTTGCCTGAATAATAAAAGACCATTCCAGTAGTTCCTCGTCTGTCTTCCAAATCTAAACCGTAACTACTGTCAGTGTACCCTTGCAGCTTTACATCACCTCCTCGTTTGTACTTCAACCCAAAAGTTAACGTCCCTTTTATGTATCGCATAATTTGCTTGACTGCTGCCTGATGACTCTCCTTTGGTGCTTGCATGAATTTGCTGACCACTCCCACTGAGTAACTAAGATCAGGTCGTGTGTGCAACAAGTAACACAGACTACCAATGATCTTTCGGTACTGGGTAGGATTCACAGGCTCCTTTTTTTCTTCTTTGGTTAACTGCAATTTTGGATCCATCGGCCATTTTGTCGGATTACAATTCAACATGCCTGCCTTCTCCAAAATTCGTTTTGCATATCTTTCTTGTTTTATACTAATACTACTGTCTGATTGTTCTACTTCTATTCCCAAATAATATGTAAGTCTTCCCAGATCCGACATATCAAATACGGATTTCATCTTAGCCTTGAACTCTTGAATCTTACTTTCACTAGAGCCTGTGACAAATAAATCATCTACATATACACCGATTATAACAATAAACTCCTTGTTACATACCTTGTATACGGCTTGATCGTGTACACACTTGTTGAATCCCATTTCCTTCAGAGACTTGTCCAGTCTGGTGTTCCAGGCCCTTGATGATTGTTTTAGGCCATAGAGAGCTCTGTGTAGTTTGTAGACCATGTCCTCTTTTCCTTTGACTTCAAAACCATACCTCTTCTTTGAGTTCCCCATTAAGAAAGGAAGACTTGAGGTCCAAATGATGTACAAGCCAGCCTCCCTTTGCTGCAAAGGCCAACAGAAGTTTAATTGTCTCTAGTCGTGCAACTGGGGGGAATGCATCCTCAAAGTCTACACCTTTCTTCTGTACGTATCCCTTTGCTACCAACCGAGCTTTGTGCTTAGTAATCTTTCCACTTGCGTCTCTCTTCAATTTGTAGACCCATCGTAACCCAATTGCTTTATGACCGGGGGGCAATTTGGTGAGTTCCTAAGTGTGATTTCTTTCGATTGAGGCTAATTCTGTCTTCATAGCAGCTCTCCATGCTTCATGAGATGCTGCTTCATCAAAAGATGTCTGTTCCTCATCCGCCAATAGTAATTCTTGGTTTCGATCGTACAGCTCTTGAACTTGGTCATCTTCCATGGCTGAGGTGTCTTCATATATTTCATCGATTGATCTGAAACCATGAATTGGTGTATGATCAAAATGTGACGCTGGGCTTACATGATTATTGGCTGGAGCTTGTGGGCTTGTAATGGACGGTACTGAGTTTCCAATGTCCAACCTGTCACCATGATTAAAAGTAAAAGTATAAGTAGTACCGGGTGTGTTTGGGCTCACATCATTGTACACATTCTGTGTCTGATTTGGGCTGGCCCAATTTAAAGCTCTGATTGGCACATTAACCCATCCTGTGATCGGGTGTGATCCATCCATTTGGACTTGTTTCCAAGCCCACTCCTTCTTTTCATCAAAAATCACATCCCTGGATATCACCAGTGTGTTCTTCTCTGGGTTATAAAGCCGATAGGCTTTAGTACCTTCTTCGATTCCCAAATGAACCATTGCCGTACTACGATCACTTAGTTTTGTGAGATGATTTGACACCGTCTTTGCATAAGCCACACAACCGAAAACTCTTATGTGCTTGATTGTCAGTTTGCCCCCTCTCCATACTTCATATGGTGTCTTGTTCTTAATCGCTTTTGTCTCAATTCTATTAAGAAAATAGACAGAGTGCCTAACCACCTCCCCCCAGAATTGGTCTGGAACTTTCATCGACTTCAATAGAGACCTTGTCATTTCAACAATTGTCCTGTTTCGTCGCTCTACCACTCCATTCTGCTGAGGAGTGTATGGAGCTGTTAGTTGGTGTTTGATCCCCTGTTGTCGACAATACTCGTTGAACTGTGTTGAGTTAAACTCTCCACCCCTGTCGGTTCTCAAGGTTTTGATTCGATATGTGCTCTCCAATTCTACCTGCACTTTAAATTTCTTGAACATACAGAAAGCTTCATCTTTGGATTTCATCAGATAAACCCACATATAACGAGGTAAGTCATCTACAATCAAAAGAAAATACCGGTTTCCACCCATAGTCTGTGGGTTAATTGGTCCACATAGATCTGCATGAATCAGTTCTAGTGGTTTGGAAGCTCTCCATTGGGTCTCAGCAGGGAAACTCCTTCTTGCTTGTTTGGAAATCACACATCCTTCACATACTTGTGCTCGACGTTTTATGAGGGGTACACCTATCACCATTTGTTTCCGCACCATCGATTCCAACACAACAAAATTTACGTGACCCATTCGCGCATGCCAGACCCATGCTTTGTCATCCATGTTCGCTCTTAAACACACTGGTTTTGCAATTCTTAAAGCAATTTTATAGAGTCTATTAACTGACCTTTGGATTTTCATCACCAATCTTCCTGATTTTTCATACACTTTCAACCAATCGTCTAGCATTCGAACATCATACCCATCTTCGGTTAGTTGTCCCAGGCTTAGTATGTTGCTTGTTAGAGCGGGAATGTAGTAGACATCCGAAATCTGCAATTGCTCACCATTCTTGCAGTCAACAAGCGGGGACCCCTTACCTTTGATTTGTACCTTTGACTCATCACCGAATCTGACTTCACCGGTTACCTTCTCGTCTATCTCGAAGAAAAGTTCCCTTCTCCCGGTCATGTGATTGCTAGCACCGTTGTCGACGTACCAGACATCCGCATCATTAACGTTTCTCAGTCCTGGAACCAGCTTATCTTCATTGAGCAATATCATGGTGCGGGAATCCTCGCCATGCACGCTTAGTAACAGAGCTGCTTCTTCATCATGAGTCTGGGTTGAATTCGCCTCATCCTTCTTCTCATTCATCTCTTTACATTCGGATGCATAATGTCCATACTGGTTACACCTGAAACACTTGATGTGTTTCTTATCCTTAACTCTTGAGTTCATCCCTTGATCTTGATTCATCGCATATCCACTACGGTTATCCCTACCACGGCTACTGCCTCGCCCTCTAGAGTATCCAAGACCACCCCGGTCACTCTTGGATCGCCCTGTCCAGTGTTGATTCTTTCTTTGATTCTTGGATTGAGTCTCTGCTTTAGTGAATAATAGACTATTATCACTTGTTTGATTTTCTTGATGCAGCTTTATGCGGTCCTCATATGCCTTTAATCTCCCTATCGCTTCATCAAACGGCATCTTATCTACATCAGAGTACTGCTCAATGGATGCAACAAGATGTATAAACTTGTCCAGGACTGTATCGAGGAGTTTCCGAACAAGCAATCCATCTTCCAACGTCTCACCTAGACTATTGTATTTCGAGATCATACTTGAAAATTTTCCAGCATAATCATCTATTGATTCCCCATCTTTCATCCACAGCGCTTCGAACTCGCTTTTGAGGGTGTGAAGTCTGGCCTTCTGCACTCTCTCGGCTCCAAGGTATTGTGTTTTCAACGATTCCCATACCTCCTGTGCGGTCTTCTTCTTCGATACCTGAAACAAAATTTCTTCTGGCATCGCCTGGAATAGAAAGGCTCTGGCCAACTTACTCTTTTTCTCATAAACAGTTATACCCGTGGGAGGTTCAATGGATTCCCACAGACCTTGGGCATCCATAATGGCATCCATCTTGATCGCCCACGTAGTATAATTCGACGCCGTTAGTGCTGGGCATTGTAACGACATCAATCCACCTTCCTTCTGCGTACCAGAGGTTGTTGCTACTGACATGATGTTGAATCGAGAGAATTTTGGCATAAAACTGATCAGAACACGCAGCTCTGATACCAAATGTTGGATATCAGCAGACTCAAAACAGAATTAAATCAAGAGAACAAGTAACAATAAACAATAACAATAGTCGAATGTAATCTTTATTGAAAGCTTGGCTCAAATTACATAAGAATTTTCGGCTAATGGATGATATCATTTAACAACCAGAGTGCTACTTAACTACTACTCAAAACTAACAACTTCCTGAATACTCTATCTCTTCAACGGCTACCTGATAAGACTCGCACGTGCACCACATGAATCGGTCAACATTTAACTAACATAAATGTCTTCAAAGACTTTAATTTCTTGTGTGTAGAATACTAAACATGCTACTACTTGCATGTTCTCTAAACTTAGAGTTGTGGGTGGACCTGTAAGGAACTAATACCAATTGTTGGTATAAAAAAGTGAGATGAACAACAATGGCAATTAAGGTTTAAACAATGTATGCAAGTGTGACTTGTGAGGAATGATAATCCAACTTTCAAAGACGTATAACTTAAATAAAATTCAGTGTATATGATCTTGATAATAAACAAAGCTTACATACATATGTTTGCTAGCTACTACAAAACTTGAGTTGAAGTATCCATACGAACCGTATGTTCATTTGAGGTTGATAGAGTGATTTGCTTCTTCCATGCTGCTTGGTGGTGTTATTTATAAGAATGTATTCAGGTAGTTGATTGCTCAGAAATAATTACTTTAATTATTTCTATCCCCTAAATATATTAAATCTGCCAGACTTATCTCTTGAGTAGTGTGCACACACTACTAGAAATACTACAATAGACGATGGGCAATGCGCGTCATC
This sequence comes from Flaveria sonorensis, assembly GCA_025506505.1. NCBI lineage: Eukaryota > Viridiplantae > Streptophyta > Magnoliopsida > Asterales > Asteraceae > Flaveria > Flaveria sonorensis. The sequence continues at coordinate 20,743,053 of CM046425.1, read as the reverse complement.
TTTGGGGTTAGATGACTCGCGTATGCGCGTCAAGGAAGGGTAGTCATAAATAAAAGATGACACGCATCTGCGCGTCATCTTTTTACGACACGCGAAAGATGATGCACATTTTATGACGGGCAATAGAGGACGCACATTGCGCGTCAAACAAGGAGTAGTCATAAAATGATAAGATGGCAATCATGCGCGTGCCATCTTTCTGAAGTTTATGAAGCGTTCAAAATGACACGTAATGCCTGTCATAAATTTTAGCTGCTTTATATATATATATATATTAATTTATATAAATTTTACCTGCTGTTTTAATAAAACTATAAATCAGTAATCATCGAATAACAACAAAACAAAATTTATTTAATTAAATACTATAACAAAAGTTATAAAGTTGTTCCAAGTTCACGTATAAATACAAAAAGTACAAAGTAGTTTCAAATTCATTTGATTGTCTAATATATAGCCCTACTTATAAATGAAACGCGACCACTCTTCGCGAATTCCATTCAATTCAACATCAGTGCATTCATTAAAAGCCGCTTCCATATATGTAGTGTAATCCTATGCTGTTCACAGGAGTTGACATTTTTTTAGTATGTTCAAATTAAAACACATTTCAAACATCAATAACGAAAAAGGATTTTGTTCTAAGTGAAGTCAGCTCCATTATTGGCTCTCTTGCTTATGTGAAACAAAATATTTAGATAACAGAATTTGTTTGTCCACAATTGAACAAACGCACCATTTTAAAAGACATAAAAAAAAACCCTGAACTATAATTAGCTCATAAAGATTGGCTTAAAGCAAATCATCAAATATCGAACTAGTATTTCACTTAGAACATCTTTATTTCTAATAATACTCAAAGGAAAGATTAAGTCAAAACAATAGCATAACACAATTGCTTGAAATCAAAACCAATTGAACACTGCACCCCACTATAATTAGCTCATAAAGATTGGCTTAAAGCAAATCGTCAAATATCGATTTAGTAAGTGATATCACCAATAACAAAAACCATTATGCATAAATCCTTGTAATTTAGTAAGTTACATATAAAGATCAAAAGCGCTTTTGTTTTTAGAAGGCCGAATTATTACCTGGAATAAGATTCTCAGTCTTCGTTAAAATTTAGACCCTTTACTTCTTTGAAGTTAATCCGACTTCAAAGCCGCTGAGATACTTTCAGAGCCTCTAAGAAAACTCTAAGAACCTTTGAAAATGCTTTTAGATATATGATCTAGATTTTGAAAATTACTAATGAAGATTTTCTTCTACACTTGTAACTAAAAGAATGACATGACTAATAAGAGAAATAGTAAAACTAATTAACGTTATTCCTAGGATTTTATTGATCTTACTCTAAATCAAAAGTAATAGAATGAATCTGAAGTTGAATCAACCAAAAGCTAAAATTAAACTTACTCGAACTCTCTAAACATCTAGAAATTGAAGCCTCACAAGAAAAACATAAGTAAAAACTAAAAGTGACCAATTTCTAAGATACCAGAAATAAGATTGAAAAAATCGACCTAAACTAAATTGCGTAGCCCTCTCGCCTACTTCCTAGTCAATGCTCGATCCCCCCTCCCTGGCTATCTCTTATTGGGATTTTGCCGTAATAATCTATTTGCATTGTTCACTAAAATCTCTATTTCATTCCAAATCTCAATTCCTGGAAGCCCATATATCTTTGACTCTTTAGTTGTTGCAACGGGGCAACTCAGCTTTCAAACCTAGTACATATAAACTATAAAAATTAAATTTGTAAGAATAAAATAGTCAAAACTCTAGTTAAAGTTTGAACAAACAAAGACTCATAAATATTGTTAAATAGTCCAAATTTTAGAATTCAAACTTTGTACAAATTTTCCAATTTATTAATGACTGATAAGATTTAGTAAAAATCATTTAGATGCCTATACAAATTTTAAAAACTAGATATCTCTCGTCCTCGCAAAGAAACAAGAGACATGTATGTTATAAAAATAAATAATTTGCACTTTTAATTTTGCTATATAAAGTTAACAGATGAACAGGGCATTCGTAATCAAACAATAGAATTGAGCCGCTAAAAGATGAACATATTCATCAGTTTCAATTGGACAAGCCTGAAGCCTCATCAAATCTTCTCTTCCGAATTTGAGCAAATCATATAAAGAAATGATTGACCTTGATATAACCCTTTGGGTCGATGATACGGTATTCTTTATCAACACAATAGATCACAGCATGCCCGGTAGTCTTTTCACAAACACACTTCATAAGTTTTGACAAACTATTGATTGGCATAGGAGTGTGCATTGGAATCTTTCTTGCATATTTAGGATGCTTGTATGCTCTATATTTTATTAACTTGTTGGTTTTAGGATCTATATGTGTCTCATCTTCAATAACTTTGGATTTTGCAGTTGTAGGACCGGTTATGGTTATGTAACGGTTTCACAGTTTGAAGAATATCATACTTACTAGATCAAATAGAGAACCAGGCAAAAAAATAAGGAACAAACAGGTAAAGAACTCAAGAACACAAGAATTGGTTTTCAAGGATGATGTATATTGCTCTCAAGTAATTTTACAAGTATTATAATGCTTAGTCCTAGCACTAGTTACATTAGATACTTTATACTACAACCTACAGCCAGCCATACTTTAAAGGCCAGCTCGACACTAATCTAGACAACAAGATTAATGTAGAGTCAAAAGGCATATTGTCTTTTGACTAGTGACTATGATATGTCATAACTCAAATCCTAATATATTATAAAAATAATAAAAATACAAGAGTGGAAAGTTACAGACACAGACACCATAATAAATAGTTGATAAAAGTATGGAGATAATCAGCAACTTGAATAAGTTGGTGAGTCTTCAGAGCTGGTAGCGGGAAGTTGTTCAACTTTTGTCAAAAGTATCTCAGGGACACATGTCTTCTAAGTCTTCAGAAGAAATCAGTCTTCAAGCTTTGGAAGATTTATGTCTTTGACTTTGGAAGATTTGACACTTAGTGAATTTTCCTTGTGCATGGTCAAATCTTCCGAGGTAACTTCCTTATACTTCAGGAGCATGCTGAAAGATCTTTGGTTAGCATCAACCTCGAAGATAACTCTTACAAACTCCCCCTAGGCTGATGCTATCAAAACTTGAAGATTGCTATGAATCTTGATCTACTGCCTATGTATAGCCATCATTAGAACCAGAGTCATTCTGTAGGGATTGAACCTAAAGGCTCGGGAAATTAAATGAAGATTATAAAGATCAAATCACGTGAGAACTTAAAGTATCCGTGCGAGAACTTACTTCTAGCGTGAGAACATTTTGTTTAGTATAAATACTAGCTTTTGATGTAATTAGTAAGCTTTTCGTATTTTCCTGATTTCATACTCTTTTGTAATCACTTCAAATCAGAGAGCAATACACTAAATCTTATTTACATTTGTACTTGATTTCTATTCATAATGTCTTCTACTCATTCGGTCTTCTCACTGTGAGCGATTACATTCCGCATTTTCCTCACGAGATCAATTTGTTGTGTTATCGTTGATCCTTACAATTGGTATCAGAGCTTGGTATGCTCGAGATCGATTGGATTTAAGATTGAAGAGTTTTGAAGTGTTCTTGAGTTACGAATTTGATTTCCTTTTGAAGATTACTTGATTTCTGCTATTTGTGATCATAGTGAAAGATGTCAAGAGCTGAACCTGTCCGATTGAAGTAGTGATGGAGTTTACTTGGTTAATTGAGCTTAATTGAATCAATTAGAGACAACTAGGATCAAAATTGAACCTAAATCACTAATTTGAAGCTTAATCACTTAATTTTGGACAAAGTGGTGGTAAAATTGAAGTTGGGAACTTCGAAATTGCACGAAATTGAACGAACGAAAAGTTAGTTTTCGCACGCGAAAAGTCTCTGTTTCGTGCGAGAAGTATACTTATTGCAAAAGTTTGTTGGAAAAGGATTCCCTTCGCACGAGAAGTTCATCCTTTCGTAGAAGTCAGTTACAGAACTCTCCGCGCGAAAAGTTTGTTCGACAAGTTCATGCAAAAGGTTTCTATGAAGACTATTCGAGCGTGAGAACTTTAATTTTTATGAATTTTTGAAAAGTTTAATTGTTGAGTTTCAAAAATGGCAAATCTGAAGAACATCACTCCTACACTAAACCTTGACAATGAGATTGGCACAAGCACCAAACCTCCAAGACTTCTCAATGAAGATGACTATCCAGATTGGGTTTACAGTTTCGAGAATCATGTCATATACACCAAACCTCGGATGTTGCGGTCAATCAAGTACGGACCATACATTCCTGTGTATAAAAATGACAAGGGAGAGCTAGTACCTAAACCTAAACATCTATGGGATGAAAAGGATAAGAAGAAATTTGAACTCGATGACAAAGCCTATGCCCCAATCACCATGGCACTCACTATTGAGATATCATAGAAGTTCAAGGAGTTCAGAGTAGCTAAGGTTCTATGGGATGTGATGGAGGAACAGATCATGGGAAACAAAGACATGAGGAAAGTCGTAAAGATATGCTGAATCAAAAGTTCAACATGTTTAAATATGTGCTGGGTGAGACATTGGAGGCTCAAATGTCTAGATTTGTTAAGTTGATCACTAAAATGAAGAGTGCATGAATTACATTGGAGAATATAGCTATTAACAAAAAGTTGTTGAATTCTTTACCTTACAGCTGGAATAGTAACTACACTACAATCAAGAGAACAAAATATATGTTTGCCTTTTCTCTCAGTGACCTGATTTCTACAATCAAATCATATGACATGGATGACAAACAGAGAGCTGCAAATCATTTAAACACCATGGAAGCGGAAGCCTCTGCATTAAATGCCAAGATGGCTAGTAATCCTAATTAAATCTTAGCTACTCTCAAATGTGTCAACAACAGCAATCAACACACAGTCAACCCTCAGTCAAAGGGACATTCACTCCTCAATTCCATGTTCCTAATCCAAACTAATTTTCTCCAAGTCTAAACAGTAAACCCTCATAACCAACTCAACAAGCCTTTATTTGTAACTCCAACCCATCCAAGCAAACAATCCAAATTACTGAAGAGCATCTGGCTCTATTCACAACATTTATGAATAGCTATGAAGCATTTATGGCCGGTAGACTGAATGGGCCAACATCTTGGTTGATGACTTGAAGCAAGTCAATCTTGATGATGTTAAAGAAAACGACATTAAATACTAGATGGAAATGGTGGTGTACAGGGCTAAAAACTTTTATAGGAGAACTAGGAGAAAAATGTTTGGGGTAAACAAGTCAAGCAAGATTGGGCTGGACAAGACAAACTTAAGATGCTACAACTATGATAAACCAGACCAAACTTAAGATGCTACAACTATGATAAACCAGACCACTTTGCAAGGGAATGTACTAAAGGATAGACAAATCAAAATGACAGTGGCAAAAAGATGGTGACAGTCGTGGTTGAAGCAAAAGGAGGTAAAGCAAGTTCTTCAAAAAACAAAGCATTAGTTACTTAGACCAATAGATAGTATGAGTGGTCAGATCAAATGGAGATCTTGAATATTAAGTTGTCTACTGCACTATTAGTAGAGATTCAAGATGGTGAAGAAAGTGTTGAGGAAAATTTGTTTGCTGAGTTTGTGTCTAAAGATTTACTTGATGGTGTTTTTACTGAAGAGGTGATCAAGAAGGATAAAACGGTGCTTAATGAATTTTCTATTGACACTTCTCCAGCACAAGCAATTAAAACTGATGAAGGAAAAGAAGGAAGCAAAGAAAAAGCTGTTGAGATTACTCCAGCAATGATTGAAGAGAAAGTTATTACTGTTGAGGAAACTCCAACACCTGCTCATTCAGATGTTGTCAATGCTGTTGAGATCACTCCAGCAACTGAAGCAGAAAAGGAAGATGTTCTAAAGGTGTTTATGGTGAAAGCTATACCAGGAGAATCTGCTAAGACTGAAGAAACAGATGAGGTAACACCAATCTTTGTACTAATGCATATGTAGAAAAGATTTAAAGAAATAGTGTTCACAACGAGCACTTGATCTTGGAAGTTGAAAAACTTCAATATCAAGCTCGTGAATATAAAAAGGATGAGAAAATTTTAAAGAAAAAATAAAAGGTTTAAACAAATCAATTTATCAATCAAAATTAAATCTTCATGATAAAGATTGTAAAATCAATGATTTGACTTCACGTAATAATGATCTAACTTTGGAAATTAACAAACTTAACAGTGAACTCTTGTCTGTGAAATTTACTCTTGAAAAGTTTGAGTTATCTTCAAACATGGTTGAAGGTATAATCAAGTCTTAAATGACTCAGAATATTACTGGTGGTAAAAGTGGAGTTGGATACTCTAATATTACACCACCAATTAATCATGATTATGGATGTTTGCCTTCATCCATTACTACATAAGATGAAGAACTGATCTATGGATTAGGTTAACAACCAAATTCTAACATGAAACCTTCAGTCAACACTTCATTGACTGTTGACCCTATCACAAAAACCGAAAGTAAATTAATGATGATCATTCTTTTGCAGAAAGTTTGAAGATAGAAGGTTTGGTTGATGAGTGGGAAAGTGATCATGAAATAGTTTTTATAGATAATGATAATAAAAGCTATACTAAAAAATCTTCTTGTAAATCATCAAAAATCTAATAATTGCCCTGTACTAATACTGATCTGTATCTTCTCCCTTGGAATCAGGACAAAGATTGTGATTTTTGGGTATAGGTGTCTTGGCTGGCTTACAATCTTTCATCTCAAATCTCTCTAAAATGTCCTTGACATACTTAGATTGATTGATGAAGAACCCTTCTTCCATCTGTTTCACTTGAATTCCAAGGAAGAAATCCATCTTTCCCATAGAACTCATTTCAAAATTCTTCCTCGTGATGCTTTCAAAGTCCTTACATATTTGGTCATTTGAGAAACCAAATATGATGTCATCAACATAGACTTGTACAAGCAGCATTTCCTTCCCAGACTTCTTTATGAACAATGTGTTGTCTATTGTGCCTTTGGTATAGCCATTCTTGAGAAGAAACTGAGACAGAGTTTCATACCACAACCTAGGTGCCTGATGCAGCCCATAAAGAGCTTTATCAAGTTCATACATATAGTTGGGGTGCTGTGGGTCTTCAAATCCAGGTGGCTGGCACACATAGACTTCTCTATCGATATCCCCATACAAAACTACACATTTGACATCAAGTTGATAGACTGTGAAGTTCTTGGATGCTGCAAAAGCAAGGAAGATTCACACAGCCTTAAGTCTTGCAACTGGTGCAAAGATATCTAGTTGCATAGATAAATCCAAGTTTAAGAAGTTTTGCTCGGGATTTTGAACACCTTCATCAGCTGAGGTCTCATACTCATTCAATGAGGACTGATTGAATGAATGTGTGACAGCATCAATGATATTATGCTAAGAAGCAACATCAACAGTTGCCTGTTCCTCCAGATTGTTGTCTTCATCTGCTTGGTGTTGAGTACTTGAGTTGTTAGTTGTTGAGTTGTGAGGCTCAGTTGGCTGACCACGTGTTCGAGCTCCATTGTTTCCTGAGATATTCATGCTTTCAGGACTTCCAGTAATGGGAGCTTGATCTTCAACTCCTCTTGGAGAACTGGGAATAGGTCTGGTAACTCAAACATTTGATCTGCATAGGGGTCACTTTGAGTTCCTGTTCTAGCCGAAACATTCTCATAAGATGGTTTAGAATAGTTTGGAAACAATTCTAAATTGAAGATGTATTCAGGATAATTGCCCTTAACACAAGGAGATGTATTCACTTTGAGTCACCTTTTCCATCAACTTTATCATAAAGCAACCACCTGTCCGCTGCCCACTCTGGTGGTTCACTAACTATCATCAGTTGGTGAAACTCCCATGCTTTATGATAAAGTAGATAAGGTCTTTGTCTGCAAGTTTCTGTATTTGTTTCTTTTTGGACTTGTGTAGTAGAAAAGTCAAGTGAGCTATGGCCTGTCATAGTCACTAGTGAAAAGGCAATCTGTTTTTGACTTTAGGCTGATCTTGTTGTCTAGATTAGTCACTTTCCAACTGTCTTTTGTAAATTGATGGTTGTAGGATTAGTATAAAGAGTCTAAGGTTCTTGTATTTAAAATAGAGTGCAAACACTTGTAATAGAACTTGAAAAGCAATATACTACTTCCTTGAAAACTTATATCTTGTGTTCTTGTTCTTTACTTACTCATGTTGTGTATCATCTGTTAAAGTTCTCAGTTCCCTATTTGAACTGCTAAGTGATATTAATATCCTCCTAAGTGTGTTAACTAAGTGTTAAGAACCCTTTAACGGTCCTGCATTTGGTATCAGAGCATTCCAGGCTCTTGTTTGCAAGATCTCACCATCTTCAAAACCTCTTAGTAACACACATCACTTAACTCTTCAAGTGGTAGCTATCTCAAAAGCTGATATGGAAACTGGAACCATGACAAAGTCCCCACTGATCACTCCTAAGGATTTTGACACTTGGTGTGAAAGAATGGAAGGCTTTATCAAGTCTCAAGATTCCAGTATGTGGGAGCCTGTTGTCAACAGACCTCATGTACCATGCACCACTTCAGCTGCTGCTGGGGGTGGCATGATACCAAAGGAGAAGGCTGATTTTTCTGATGAAGACTGGAAAAGAATTGATATTGATCAGAAAGCTATGACAGCCCTTCAAACTGCTCTTCCAAACTCCATCTATAGAGGTTTCAAGAAGTGCAAGACCGCCAAACAGCTATTGGATGCACTTAAACTCATGTATGAGGGTTCAAATGAAGCCAAGGAGAACAAGAAAGATCTCCTGAAGCAGCAGTTTGAAAATTTCACCTTCAAAACAGGTGAGACCATGACTCAACAATACTTCAGGTATGTTGAGATTATGGATACTCTGGCTGATGGTGGAGTGACCATTGAAAACAGGGATATTGTAAGAAAGTTCATGTCCTCTCTTCCAAGACAATGGACACACTATTGTGTGGTCATTAAAAGGACTGAAAATCTCAAGACCCTCACTCTCACTGAGCTATATGGGATACTCAGTGGATACCAGATGGAGATGAACATGCAAAATTCATCTGGTAACTCCAACACTCACCAGAGTTCTGCCCTTCATGTGGTTGAAAGGGATAGCAGAGAACCACAGCATCATCTCATCTGCTACCCTGAGACTTCACAAAAGGGGCCTTTCATCACCTTCTCGGAGACACCCAGAGAGAGCTACATCTAAGGAAGTCCCTTCCAAGAGACAAGCTCTTCTCAAGCTTTTGTTTCCACTGATGAAAGTTCAGGCAACTTTCTCTTTACTCTTAAAGACCTAGACTGTATCCATCCATATGATCTAGAATATATGGAGATAGTTCAGCAGATGGCTCTTCTTACTCACAGAGCCCAGAGTTTTACAAGAGGACTGGGAGAAGGTTTCCTAGCAATGCTGCCAGTAGCAAGTTCGGGCTGGACAAGAGCAAAGTCAAGTGTTACAACTGTAACCAGATGGGACACTTTGCTAGAGAATGCAAGGCACCCAAGTCTAATGGTGGACAAGCTTCTTCCAGGCCAAACTACACTAAAGGAGGGTACCAGAATGAGAAGCCAAGACAGCAAGCTATAGTTGTTGTTGAAGAAGGAGTCTTTGACTGGAGCTTTCAAGCTGAAGATGCATCTCCAAACCAAGCACTCATGGCTGACCACGATGAAGCCAAGGTACTTGAATATCTTTGCACTCCTTAATGTATTGCTAAATTTAATAGATACAGGTCCTACAACTTGGAAATGAGATCTGACATTGAGTCTTTGAATATTTAAAAGCTGATTTTAAAAGAGCTAAAAATGACTATAAACTTAAAATAGAAGATCTAGAGAAAACGGTTTCAACTCTTAAACATGAGCAAACAAATTACAGGACTCAAATTAAGGATCTCATTACCAAGTTGACTGAATGCCAGGCTGAGCTTGTGATCAGCAAAGCCATGGTAGAAAAATGTGTTCTTGAAGAGGAAACCTTCAAGAACATGATATCCTCTTCTCTACATGCAAAAGTGTGTTATCAGAACAAGCAAGGACTGAGCTCTAGTGAGATAGCTCTTCCACATTCTCTACTATCAGTTAGATCTCCAATGTGTGGAATTGGTCAAGATGAGCTTCCATCCATAGACCCCAGTGATGAAGAGGATGAAGAGGAGAAGGTGAGGGATGACTCTGAGGTGAGTGAAAAGAGTCAATTCAAAAAGGGTCACCATGCTCCTAAGGAGGAAAAAGAAGCTGGTTTGAGCAAGACCAAGAGAAAGGACTTGATCAGAAGAGCAAAAAGAAGATCAAGAAAAGCTCAAGAGGTCAATACCACCTTTGATCCCAAACAAAAACAAGTATTTGTCTCTGCAGGGTTCAAGGTGATAAAAGTTGATGATCTTGTTAAGAATTCAAGTACCAAGAGTTCTACTTTAGCTTCAACTCAATCCAGCAACAACAAGAAGAAGACTGATAAACTGTGTGTCACTGCTGCACAGCCTGAATCACCCATCTCCAATAGCAAGCCTATCCTAAAAAAACTTGATATATCATCTGAAAATATGAAAAAGGAGAAGGGAAGTGTTTAATATCAGTCCTCTTCAGACAAGAAGATTCCCAGAAAGAAGCAAATGATCTGTGTCATGTGTGGTAGTATCTCTCATTTGGCTAAAGATTGTATCTACAATCCCAAATGTACTGTCCACTCAATAAAAGAGAAGACTTTTGGGAAGAAGAAAGAACAACAAACTTCGGAAGGAAAATCCATTTCCTTCGGAAGCTCCAAAATAAAGAAGAAGGCAAAGAAGAAATTGCCTTCGGAAGAAAAGTTGGTCTCGGAAGAAAGGAATGCTTCCGAAGCACTAAAGCTTGCTGTAGTGAAAGAAAAATCTTTCGAAGGATCTATCTCAAAAGCTTCCGAAGCCACAAAATCTTCCGAAGCAGTTAAGGTCAAGCCCAATCTTCCAAAGGTGGTGTGGAAGATGAAGGAAGATCTTGAGATTGGAAGTTCTTCTACAGCAACAGTAAATGATCCTTTAAGCTTGAACATTGGATCATTTACTGTTCCATTGCCTTCATATGAACTTAATAAGCCCAAGACCAAAGAGGCTTGGGTTTCCAAATATAACTAAATCATCTCTTTTTGTGCAGGGACAGCTAAAGACCAGCAGAAATGTCTGGATTATTTATAGCGGCTGCTCCAGGCACATGACTGGGAATGAGTCCTTGCTTCAACACTTTGAAAGATTTGATGAAGGACCAGTTGCCTTTGGTGGAGATGCAGGAGGTTACATTACTGGCCGGGGCAAGGTTACAAATGGTAAGCTCAGTATTGAGAAGGTAAACTTTGTCAAGGAGCTAGGATACAATCTTCTGAGTGTGTCCCAATTTTGTGACCAAAAACATCACATGCTCTTTACTGAGCATGAGTGCATTGTTATCAAGCCCAGGGTTGACATTCCTCAGGAGCATATTTTGCTCAGAGCTCCTAGGAGAGGGAACAAGTATAAGATGGATTTGCATGAAACCACTCCCTCTAGAGAAGTGTCTTGCTTTCTGTCTAAAGCAAATAGTGACGAGTCTTTCCTTTGGCATAAAAGAATGTGCCATGTAAACTTTAAAAACATGAATAAACTAATTAAGAATGATTTGGTAACTGGAATGCCAAAGAAAGAGTTTACAAGTGATGACCACTGTGTTGCATGCCTGAAAGGTAAACAACACAAAGTGTCTCACAAGCCAAAGGAAATAAACTCTATCACTACTCCCATACACTTGTTACATATGGATCTGTTTGGCCCCACCAGTGTAATGAGTCTAGGAAGGACCTCATATTGTTTGGTAATCACAGATGACTTCATAAGATTTACTTGGGTGTTCTTCCTTAGAACTAAGGATGAGACCCCTGAAATCTTGAAAAGTTTCATTCTGAAATTGAGAATCAATCTGATCACAAGGTCAAGATCATAAGATGTGATCAAGGAACAGAATTTAAAAACCAAATCCTTGATGTATTTTGTGATGAAAAGGGTATATCAAGACAATATAGTGCCCCCAGGATTCCTCAGCAAAACGGTGTTATTGAGAGAAGAAACAGGACACTTATTGAAGTTGCAAGAACCATGTTGTCTGACTCTAAACTGCCCATCACCTTCTAGGTAGAGGCTGTTAACACAGCGTGCTATGTGCAGAACAGAGTTTTGGTAGTTAAGACACATAGTAAGACTCCTTATGAACTGTGGCACAAAAGGAGACCATTTATTGGTTTTCTTAGAACATTTGGATGTCCTTGCACCATCTTGAATACCAAAGATCAAATAGCTAAGTTTGCTGAGAAATCAGATGATGGACATTTTATTGGATACTCTTCTCAAGCTAAGGCTTACAGAGTATACAATCTCAGAAATAGAATCATTAAGGAGTCAGCCGATGTAACTTTCAATGAACACACACCCTGTGTGAAAGGTTCTGGTCCGGATTGGCTATTTGATCTTGATTTAGTTACCAACTGTTTTAACAAACATTCTGAGAATGTTTCAGGATCTATGGATAACAGGTCAACAGAAGATCCTGACCCAAGATTTGAGCTAAGAAGACTAAACAAGAAGACTACTTCAGCTCTAATAGTGACTAACCCTGTCATAGAGGCTCCAATCAACACAAGCATGACAAATACTACTGATTCAACTGAATTACCCTCAAATTCCAGTTCAGAGGCTCAGAATTCAAGAGAAGGAACCTCTAATGCAGGAAGAACTGGTGGTGGTGATAGTGATTAAGAATTTCTTGATGCTGATAACCACTCCATTGAAGACAACATCAATGATGTCACACACTCATTGGATCAAGTTTCTCTTGATAAGTGTGCTGATGTGGTGGGGGACTCTTCTTTGCCAGATCAAAATTTCTCTAATCTTGATTTGTCCAACCAACTTGCTGTGATCCCTCAACTCAGGATCCACAAGTCACATCCCACCATAAATATCATTGGAAATGTTGACTCAGGGGTGAGAACAAGAGCACAAACTCATGACAGTCATATTTGTCTACATTCTTGTTTATTATCCCAAATTGAGCCAAAGAAAGTTGATGAGGCTCTAAAGGATGGAAGCTGGATTGAAGCAATGAAAGAAGAATTGCTTCAAATCAAAAGATAGAAGGTTTGGAACTTATGCCCTCTTCCTCAAGGGAAGACTGTTATAGGTACCAAGTGGGTTTCTAGGAATAAGAAAGATGATAGAGGGATTATCATCAAGAACAAGGCAAGACTAGTTGTCCAAGGATACACTCAAGAAGAAGGAATTGACTACACTGATGTCTTTGATCCAGTAGCTAGACTCGAAGCTGTAAGAATATTTCTGGCTTATGCTGCATCTAAGGACTTCAAGGTCTACCAGCTTGATGTGAAGTGTGCCTTTCTCTATAGGGTGATTGATGAAGAAGTCTATATTAGACAACCACCTGGCTTTGCAGAGCCAGATCATCCTGATTATGTCTGCAAGCTTGATAAAGCTCTATATGGGCTACATTAGGCTCCAAAAAAGTGGTATGAGACACTATCAACATACCTCTGTCAGCATGGATACAAAAGAGGTACTATTGATAGGACTCTCTTCATCAAAGAAACAGGAAACGACACATTGCTAGTTCAAATATATATGGATGACATCATCTTTGGTTCAACTAATCCAAAGCTCTGCACAGACTTTGAGATGCTGATAAAGAACAGATTTGAAATGAGTGCCATGGGGGAACTCAATTTCTTTCTAGGTATTCAAGTGAAGCAAGTTGAAGATGGCATCTTCATAAGTCAGTCAAAGTATGTTCAGGACATGCTCACAAGTTTCAAGATGACTGACTGTAAGGTTGCAAAGACACCCATAGCCAAAAATCACTCCCTTGGTCCTGATCTTGAGGGAGAGTCTGTTGATGAACATCTCTACAGGGCCATGATTGGGTCACTCATGTACCTTACTGCTAGCAGGCCTGATATTATGTTTGCTACATGCATATGTGCCAGATATCAAGCCAACCCCAAGATGTCACACCTTATCACTATCAAAAGGATTCTTAGGTATCTCAAAGGTGCTCCAAACTTAGGCCTTTGGTATCCAAAGAATTCTGACTTCAGTTTGTATGCATATACAGATAGTGATTATGGTGGTTGCAATATGACTGCAAAGTCAACCTCTGAGGGATGTCAATTTCTTGGTGGAAGGATAGTCTCCTAGCAATGCAAGAAACAATCCTGTGTGTCTGCATCCACTGCTGAAGCTGAATACATTGCTGTTACAAGCTGCTGTGCTCAAGTGCTTTGGATTCAGAATCAAATGCTTGACTATGGATTCAACTTCAAGGAGACTCCCATCCACATAGACAACAACAGTGCTATCTCTATTACAGAGAATCCTCTGCAGCACTCAAGGACCAAACACATCAACATTAGGTATCATTTGATTAGGGATAACTTTGAAAAGGGTTTGATAAAACTAATCAAAGTTAACACAAATGAACAATATGCTGATCTGTTCACAAAGGCTTTTGATAAACAGAGATTTAAATATCTTGTATTAGCTATTAGGATGATTAACTTTGAATAGATTTTTTGAAATAACTTAATCAAATTTTTCTCCTAAAAACTATGTGTCCTAAGTTGTCTATTAGCTCACCTTATAAGCCCAGTTCTCTTTGGAAGAAAATAAAATTTTAAACTGATATTCCTTAGAATAATAAAAATTTTACTTTCGAAAGAAGTGAAATTGTCTTCGGAAGAAATTTATGTCCTAAAAATCCTTCAACCTGTTTATCTAAGATTTACCTTCAGAAGAAATTCTTGAAGTATCTTCCGAAGCTTAAGTCTCTCCTAAACAATTTAATGTATTTTAAGAACAAATTTCTTCCGAAAGCACTTTAGTCTCGGAAGACTTACTCATTTCTTCCGAAGTCAAAATTTTCAAAACTCTTGGGGATATCTTCCGAAGCATAATTTACCTTCGGAAGCTTTGTTTCAAATCTTTCGAAGCCACAATTGTCTTCGGAAGTTATTTTCTACTTCCAAAAAAACTAACTTTTTAGGCGCTTTTTTGAAAGTAGGACCCACATCTGGATTTCAAAGTTTATCTTTTCAATTAACTTATCCAGTGTATATCTTTCCAAACGGTTCTTTTTCATCTAACCTCTCTCATTGATCTTTAACCTAACTTACCCCTAAAATTTCATCTTCTTCTACCTTCCTTCACTACAAAGCTTCAGATGGCCAACCCTGATTGTCGCAACGACCCGGATTTCTCCATGCACCTGCATAGGCAACACAACCAAGTTACTCTGTTAGACCCTGAGAAGGATCCAAGCTTCTCAGACGTTTGTAGGTTTCTTTCTTTGTCTCATTACTACACCTCCCTTACAATCGATCCTCCTTTCTATGAGGATCAATTGCTTGAGTTCTGGCAGACCTGTCAAGAGGTTACCATGGACGGGGAGAAGGCACTGTCTGCCACAGTGCAGGGGAGGCCATTGTTCGTCACTCCAGCCATCATAAACACCCATCTTCAGCTGGATGATGAGGAAGGTGAAATGTCCTTCCCAAAGGCTACTGTAAACCATTTCTTTGAGCAGATGGGATATGAAGGACACTTCATAGTCAAGACCTTCAAGAAGGGGAGGGTCTCATACAAATGGAAATACCTCCTCCATGTCGTTATCCACAGCCTATCCAACAAACATGGAGGATGGGACTAGATTCCAGAAGACCTTTCCTTCATTGTCCATGGGATGGTTAAAGGGGTCAAATTTAGGTGCTCTCAGTTTGCTTTTACAAATTTACTTGCAAATTTGGACTCCTTAGAATATTACATGTTCCCAAGGTATGTTCAACACATTCTCAACTGTGAATTGGGACCACAGTTGAGGGGAACAGACAATGTTCTTAAACTTGCACATATGAGGCCTGACATTTTCAAAACAATGAAAAAGCCATCTGTTGGGTTCTCAGGGGTAGAAACAGCCCTAGTCCTGAAAATGTTTGAGCTTATTGCTTAGGGTGACATCCTAGCAGCACCAGCTAGTGATGAACCAACACCCTCCACTTCTCAACCACCATCAAGGCCAAACATTACCATCACTTACACCAGAAAATCCAAACGAACCCCTGCACCTGCTATTGAGCATGTGCAGGCCCCCATATCATAACCTACACAGGAGGAAGTGGACACTAGAGCTCCCACTTCCCCTGAGGAGCAAACCACTCCCATCTTTGCAACTATCAGTGCTGAGGTTCCTCATGCTCAGCCTGATGAGCTCACACCCTCTTAAATAGCCTTAAGCCATCATTCTGAGTCTCAACACTCTAGTGATCAACCTTCAGGGGAAAGTTACCATACCCAGCCTCTTGATTTAAATCAACCACTTCCTAGCCTTGACTTCTACTCTGATGAAGATTTGGGTTTCAGTGAGTACCATGAGTCTCTCCTCTCTTCCCACACTCAAGGAGCGATGAGTGCTCCTACCTCACGCATCTCTAGCCCACATCAGACGCCCCAAACTGAGGTGGATCTTCAGATTGTCCAGGAGATCCATCAGATTGTCCAGGAGATCCATGTGGCAGAGGCTATCACTGTTTCCAGTGATAACATCACTAGCACCTCTACCATGGCAACCTAACCTCTTGACACTTCTCTTGAAGATGTCATTGGGCAGGGGAAATCCAGCAGCCAAGAAACCTATGCTGGTGATGAGGGAGAAGACTCAGGTCCAATCCTCTCATCCCCCATTGATTCTTCATTTGAAGATGAGGGGAGTCTGCAACAAAAGGTGCACAAACTTTCAAACTTGTGCACCTACTTTGTGTCAAAGATAGCTCACCTGGAATCTCAGGTGACTATCTTGCAAAAAAGGGTCAATGACCAGCAACTTGAGATCACCGATCTCAAGGGTAAGCTCGCTGAGAGACCAATGAGATCAACTCATCCAGGTCCACAAGAACCTGTGGATGTCATGGATCAATCTCCTAGCTCACTATGCAAGAGGGTGATGCTACCAAAAAGGGGGAGAAAATCCTAACAATTATAGAACTTGGGAGTTCCTCTCAGAGTATAGACATAGAGGACTCACCATCCTCTCTTGCAGTTGTCCATACTCAGCAACCTCCTTTAGACAATGATCTACATTTATTGATACTACAACTGTTTGAGGAGGGAGTACCAAGAGCAATGTCTGCCCCTTCTGAGAATCCAATCTGGGGTTGGGGGTATGACAGTGAAAGGAAAGCTCTTATACTCTCTAGAGCTCAGGGTCAACTAGAAATCTTAAACATTTCAAACCTGAGTTTTTGTGAGGGTATATATCTGGTAGATCTGGCACTTGTCAACCCAAGCAATAACAGACAAGCTGCCAGACTAGCCAGTAAAATTCAAGATTGGGTGCTGGAAGAATTCAAAAGGAGATCAGCACTATATAGATAGAGGCTAGTAGTGGAATCCTTTGGTCAACTGGATGTTGAGGTGGACCCTAAGATTAGCTTCAAAGGGAAAGCCTTGACTGAAGGCCTAGAGGCTAAAACTATGAACATTGAGACAACATCTCCTCCAGCACCCCATACCCTCAGTGAGGCACCAGCTGGTGATGGTGCATCACAACCTCTCTTTGGCTAGAGCTTGTCTGCTGAACCAGGCAATGAAGGCCAAAGCTCTCCTCAGCCTGTGGCAGACAAAGGCAAAAGAAAACTCACTACTGAGGAGATTGAAGAAGAAAAAAGAGAGAGGAAGAGGAAGCTAAGGGGAGAGAGTTCCAGTGGTTCCCCAGGATTTATTCAAGCTGCAATCAAGGCTGCCCCTATTCTAAACACTCAAGAAGATAAACTAAGGGTAGCCAGACTCAATTATTTGGGGACCAGGAACTACAATGTTGATGTACTCATCTCTCTCCCCTTGGATAAGTTAAATGAACTGGCAGACACAGAGCTTTCAAAGAGAGAAAGGAAGCTGAGGATGCAGCCTTAAACCTCAAACACAAAGAAGAATTGAGGAGGAAAAGGCTTTATAAGGACATTCCTATTCTCTCCCCAGTTCAAGAAAGTCCCGAGGAAGAGACTATGGCTGCTGAACAACCTCAAGTAGTTGATGAAGAAGAAAGATTAAAGATGATCAACTACTTGAGTGCCACAGGTCTCTATCAGGCACGATCACTTCTTCCCTTGCCATATGATTATATCTTATTTGAATATAACAAGCAGCTAGAAGAGAGAGCTAAAAGAGAAAAACAAGCTGCTAGAAAGAGGCAAAGGGAAGAGACTGCTAAGTCAAGAGCCATCATCCAGAAAAGTCTGAAAAAGTCTGTAGATAGGCAGAAGATGATGAGCTTCTTAAAGCTTTATGGGTTCTCCGGAAGGAGGCTTGGTCCCATGTCTCTATCAATAATGGATGAGCACATAAGGATGATCAAGCAGAAGATTAAAAGGGGAGAGCTTGTGGATCTTCATTCATCATCAAGTCAAGCTCAACCTGAAGTTGAGGTAAAGGTGGAACCTACAGAGACAACACCACCTGCACCTAAAGCTACACAACAGCCAACTTCATCTTCTGACCCACAGCAGGGTTCTCCTCCCTCTTCTTCTGATCCTGGGAGAGAGGAGATCCCAACTGAGAGGGAATCCACTGAAGAACCTGGTAGAGAAAACCAACCCTCTCAGTCAAAATTAGCTGGAAGAAGAAAGAGGATGGCCTGAAGAAGATCTTCAAAGAAGAAAACAAGAAAGACATCCTCCTCCCAACCTCAGGATGAGTCAGAACATCCCGTGGAAGTGCATGTAGAGGGCACTCAACCAACTCCCATCATAGTAGAGCCTCTCTCTGTTGGAAGACCAATTCTATCCTGGGCATTCAATGAAAACCCAGATAGATGGTATGTCACTAGAGATCATGGAGAACAACATATCTACTTCACTAGTGAGATGCTTGAACTCCTTCTGCATGATCTCTATGACATGAGAAGGTACTTCATGAGTCTGAATAATCCTGATCTACTGATGAAGAAAAGAGTTCTGAAGATTCTCATGTAGACTATCCCAATCTGAAGACCTCTCTGTTTTAGTAGCATCAGCCTAGGAGGAGTTTGTAGGAACCTCTGAGGTTAAGAGGCTGATGCAACCAAAGGATCAATCAAAAGATGCCAAAACAACTAGGTCTTCCAACATGCACTAAGGAACAAAGAAGAACTAACTTCGAAAGCTTTACACATACAAAGAAGAATGCCAAGTGTGAAATCTTCCGAAGGATAAGTTCTGAAGAAAATGATAAGGAAGCTTTACACTAAGTGTCAAGTCTTTCGAAGCCAAAGACTCAACTCTTTCGAAGTATAAAGATGAAGTCTTCTGAAGCTCTCAAGACAAAGTCTTCCAAAGCTGAATAAATACAAGACTGATTTACCTTTAGAAAAGAGAGAAAAGTCACCTTTTCCATCAACTTTATCATAAAGCAACCACCTGTCCACTGCCCACTCTGGTGGTTCACTAACTATCATCAGTTGGTGAAACTCCCATGCTTTTTGATAAAGTATATAAGGTCTTTGTCTGCAAGTTTCTGTATTTGTTTCTTTTTGGACTTGTGTAGTAGAAAAGTCAAGTGAGCTATGGCCTGTCATAGTCACTAGTGAAAAGGCAATCTGTCTTTTGACTTTAGGCTGATCTTGTTGTCTAGATTAGTCACTTTCCAACTGTCTTTTGTAAATTGATGGTTGTAGGATTAGTATAAAGAGTCTAAGGTTCTTGTATTTAAAATAGAGTGCAAACACTTGTAATAGAACTTGAGAAGCAATATACTACTTCCTTGAAAACTTATATCTTGTGTTCTTGTTCTTTACTTACTCGTGTTGTGCATCATCTGTTAAAGTTCTTAGTTCCCTATTTGAACTGTTAAGTGATATTAATATCCTCCTAAGTGTGTTAAATAAGTGTTAAGAACCCTTTAACGGTCCTGCAAGCATCATCCGAGTTTTCAGCAAATTTTGCTAAATTGTCTTTTGTGTTAAGTTTGGTACACCTGCTGCCAAAGGACCTAAGAAAGCCAATGAACGGTGGCCTCTTGTTCCATAACTCAAAAGTTGTCTTTCCATGGGGCTTGACAATAAGATACCTGTTCTGCACATAGCAGGGAGTGCTGACTACCTCTGCCCAGAAAGTTAGAGGCAGCTTTGAATCAGCTAACATAGTTCTTGTAGCCTCAATCAGTGTCCTATTCCTCCTCTCAGCAACACCATTCTGTTAAGGAGTTCTAGGAGCACTATATTGTCTGGAAATCCCTTTTGAGTTACAGAATGAGTCAAGAACTTGATTCTTAAAATCAGTCCCATGATCACTTTTAATGATTTTTACCTTGTGATCTATCTGATTTTCAATTTTAAGTATAAAAGATGTTAAAGTTTCAGTCGTTTCATCTTTAATTCTTAGAAAGAAAACCCAAGTAAATCTGGTGAAGTCATCGACAATCACAAGGCAATATGATTTCCTTCCGATTCTCATTATACTTGTGGGACCAAAAAGATCCATGTGCAATAAGTGTAATGGGGTGGTGATGGAATTGACCTCTTTGGATTTGTGAGAATCCTTGTGTTGCTTTCCTTTCAGGCAAGCAACATAGTTATCTTTACAGATAAACTCCTTTTTGGGCACACCATGTACCAAATTATTTTTGACTATTTTATTCATGGTTTTGAAATTAACATGGTACATTCTTTTATGCCAAAGAGTGGACTCATCACCATTTGCTTTGGAAAGAAAGCATGATTCTTCACCTAGTAGAGAAGCATTGTTCATATCCAGCTTGTACATATCCCCTCTCCTGGGAGATCTAGGAAGCACCGATTCCTGAGGAATTATCATCTCAGGTTTGAGGATAATGCACTCATGTTCTTTGAAAAGAATTTGGTGCTTTTGGTCATTGAATTGAGAAACACTTAAGAGATTATGTTCAAGCTGTTTGACAAACTTTACTTTGTCAATGTTTAACTTACTATTGGATACACTACCTCTACCAGAAATGTATCCTCCGGCTTCACCTCCAAACTGAACATGACCTCCATCAAAATGTTTAAATTGTTGTAGTAGAGATCTGTTCCCTATCATGTGCCTGGAGCATCCACTGTCCACAACCCGAACATTTCCATTCTTATCATATGGATGTCCCTACACATAAGGTGAAATGATTAGTTACTATTCAAAACCCAAGCCTTGTTGGTCTTGGGTTCTTCCAATGTAGATGATATAATTGAACCAAAATGTATGCATGGGGGTTAAATTATGGTTTTTGAAGAAAAGGATTGGGTTGCAACATCTTTTCTGATCTTCCATTCCATCCTATGGTTGACCAGTGTAGATGAGCATAAAGCGGCTTATGCAGCGTGACTTGATTCCGAGGCTTCATTCTTTTCAGAAGAAGTTTTCACCCCCTTTTCTTCCGAAGCAGTCGTCTTCTCGAAAGGTTTCAAAGAAATCTTTTTATTTCTTTGTTTGTTCTTTAGCTTGTCTTTCGAAGCTATTTTCCTTTTGGAAGAATTAGTTTCTTCCGAAAGCAACTTGGCTTCGGAAACAAGCTTTCCTTTCCTTAACACTTGGGCCATATGGTAAGATCCAAATGTGAAACCATCCTTGACTTCTTATTTCTTAACATTGGTTGCATAATATGTGCTTGCTGGATTGTAGTAACAATCTTTTGCCATGTGGTTATGCAGACCACAAATTATGCACTCAATGTTATTCTTGATGGGGCACGTGGGTTGTTGTTTCTTGCACTTCTTTTCTTCTTCAACAGCTTTCTTCTTCAACTTTTGATCATTCATCTAGATAGTAGTGTTAGTACTACACTCTTTTCCAGAATCAGGCTTTCCAACCACTTGGAATCCGGCTAAGATGAATACACCCTTTTGTCTTGGGTCTATCTCCATCATAGTCTCAGCCACCTTCTTGGCAGTTTTTCTTGCTATCCTGATTTTGATCTTTCTAGCTTTGGTGGTGAAGGGTTGATTAGCGGCAGAGGTGAGGTTTTCTACCTTAACTTTTCCAGTGGTGGTTACCATTATTGCATCATTGTTCTCTTTTTTAGGTAGTGGGTAAGCATTTGGAACCTCTTGCTCATCAGTGCCACATCTTTGTTGTCTAACATACACAAAGGAGTGTGGTGTGGCAATTTAATTGGTTCCCAACACACTTTTGTTTTGGTAGCATACCTTGGAGTGGGAGGATGATGCAATGATGGTATTAAAGTTATGCTCTTCAATGGCATACTTCTTTGCTTTAGGCTTATCTATTACTAGCTGGGCTTGAGCCTCAGTCAACTTGGATATTAGATCTTTTATTTGAGCCTTGTAGTTTGAGTGTTCATGTTTTAAAGAGGATACAGTTTTCTCTAACTCTTCTATTTTGAGTTTATAGTCAGATTCTGCTCTCTTAAAATCAGATTTTAGGACATTTAAAGACTCAATATCAGATCTAATTTCTATGTTGTAGTCCTGATACAATTTAACCTTAGCAATACAGGCTAGAGTACAAAGATGTTCATATACCTTAGTGTCTTCAGTTCTAGCCATGAGTGCTTGAGCAGGAGTGACATCTTGCACCATGAAGGTCCAATCTACTTCTTGAGCAACTGCTGCAGTCTGTTGTTTAGTTGGTTTGGTTACAACCTTTGGGATAGTGGGATGTTGGGAGGCATGAGTGGCTCCAGGATTGGATCTAGGAGCTTTTCATTCCCTTGCAAAATGAGCAAGTTGGTTGCAGTTGTAGCACTTGGCCTTGGTCTTGCAAACCCAAATTTGCTATTGGCTGGGTTTTGAGGGAACTACCTTCCAGTTCTTTTGAAGAACTTCTATGCTCTGTAGGTCAGGAGAGCCATCTGTTGGACAATGTCCATATATTCAACATCATCTAAGCTGAAACACTCTAGATCATCAAAGCAAAATTGAAAATCTATAGAGTGCTCACTCCCTGAAATAAAGGCACAGCTATCCTGGAAAGGATTTTGGTGAGCCTGTTGAGACCTGGGTGTCTTAGGGAATGTGATGTATGGCCCAATGGAAGAGGATGGTTGTTAGGGGTAGTTCAGGTACAACTGGGGCTGGGGAGTTCTTGAACCTTCAGCAACATGTAGAGCATTGCTAACAGGAAGGTTTGAGGGTCAGTTCATCTGATGGTTTTTCTGAGTTTCCGTCTCCATACGGTATCCATCAAGGATCCCATATAGTTCAGTAATGGTGAGAGTGTTAAGATTTTCAGTCCTCTTGATTGAGACACAATAGAAAGTCCATTCATGAGGAAGTGCACTCATAAACTTTCTTACTATGTCTCTTTTCTGAAGAACCACTCCCATAGTCTGAAGACAGGTGATCAAGTCCATGTACCTAAAGTATTGTTGGCTCAGGGTCTCACCAACAATGTATGTGAAGTTCTCAACTTCTGCTTTAGTACATATTTCTTGGACTCTTTGGATTCAGCAGAACCAAAGTACATCAGCTTCAAAGCATCAAAGAGTTCTTTGGCTGTCTCGCATTGCTGAAAGCCTACAATTATGGAGTTTGGTATAGCCGTAAGCAAAACAATCATGGCTTTGTAGTCAATGTCCATCTTCTTGAAGTTTTCATTGGAGTAGTCTTCAACAGCCTTCTCAATCATTGCACCATTACCAGCCGGGGATTCCATCTATGGTTTATATGGACCATGAGTAATAGATCTCCACATGCGACAGTCTTGATACTTGATAAAGCCTTCAATACGTTTGCACCAGGTTCCAAAATCATAAGGAGTGATGATAGGATCCTTGGTCATGGTTCCCATCTCAGACTAAGAAAATTTCCGGTTAAGAGCGATTTGAGTGAAGTGAGTAAGTGTGAAGAAATGAGGGTGATTTGGGATGATAAGATCTCACAATCAAGAGCCTAAAAAGCTCTGATACCAATTGCAGGATCGGTTTTTGTCTCACAACACAAGATCAACTCTCAAATTCACTTAAGATCACTCATGTTTGATAAAGCAGAATCTCTACTAAGTTCACAAGTAATATAATAAGTTAATGAGAACACGAGAACACAAGAGTAGTTTTCAAGATACTTGTATATAATACTTCTCAACTCAGTATTACAAGACTCTTACAAGCATGTTACTTAAGTTACAATGAGAAACTATATATACTACTATCTACAGCCGGTTATACTTGGATAACCAGCTGGAATTTACAGCTAGACAAATACTACATTGCTAGAAGTAAAGTATCTAAGATAAAATACTATCCTAGATTAGGTAGTCATGATAGGTCCATGACTTACCTTTTGTCACCAACCAAGAATGGTAACTGTACTAACTGATAATGAATGAACAGTGGATTAAAGTATGGTCAACTACATGGGCATGGGAAAGCGCCATGCAGTATATCAGAGTTTGCAGCGGACTGTCAGACAGACCATACTTATGTCCACTGGTTCATAGTTGGTTCTTTTGAAGCTAAAATGACTTTGGAAGAATAAGTTCTTCCGAGGCCATTTATACTTTGCAAGAATCAACTTCTTCCGAGTCTCCAGCAAGTATTCAGGACTTTATTCTTTGGAAGACTATGTCTTTAGAATCTTCTAAGTTGTATACTTCGGAAGGAGAACTACTTAGTCTCGGAAGACTGAGTTCTCTCTTCGGAAGTTCTTCATACTTTGAGCTTCGAAAGATCTTTGACTTGTCTTTGGAAGAGCAACTTTGTCTTCAGAAGACCACTTCAGTTGTACATCAAAATCTTCTAAGTGTTAGTTTTGCTTGCACTAGCCTCTTATGATCCAACATAGATATTATAAGAAAGATAATAATCTTAAGAATGTTGATCAGATGTAAAAGGTTTAAGTCAAATTGGGGTGATTTGAAATCTCAAAAGTGTCTTGAAGCTGGATAAGGGTTCTATGGGATTTTTGATTATGGGATCCATTGATTTCATATAAATAATTAAAACATGATAAATTTCACAACATATGTGTCCAAGTAAAAATTGAAGTCTGAATTTTAATATGAATAAATTATATTGACAATCAGCTTAACCAGTCTTATTTGAAATATAGCTGGATAACGTTAATAATCGATTTCAAAGAAATATGATCATATACTTGAAAATTTACCAAAAATAGTTTAAGTTACAAGTCTACGATTCTTTGTTTCAACTTGTTTTCGTTTGTGTTTGTTTGCATTTTATTTTTAATTTACCAAATGTTTTACAAAAATTGAGGGTTTCTGGTTGTTTATTAACACTTGGTTAAACATGGTTTTAAATCTAATAAATTACAAGATTAAATAAAAAAACAAAAATTAAAAAAAATTGAAAAAGTTTGAAA
The DNA here is from genome assembly GCA_025506505.1 of Flaveria sonorensis. Taxonomy (NCBI): domain Eukaryota; kingdom Viridiplantae; phylum Streptophyta; class Magnoliopsida; order Asterales; family Asteraceae; genus Flaveria; species Flaveria sonorensis. The sequence continues at coordinate 20,717,679 of CM046425.1, read as the reverse complement.
ATTTCAAAATAACTTGAACTTCTCGTGTGCGAGAAGTTCGTTGGGTGCGAAAAAATGAATGGTGTGAGTTCTAACTTCTCGCGCGAGAAGTCAGTGGATTATAAAAAGGTATCAGGTGCGATTAGTTGACTTATCGCAGGAGAACACCCTGATTTCACTCTCTCAAAATTTATCTATGTGTTGAACATTTTTCATTGATACACTAGTTTATATTGGTCGACTACTGCTACTAAAGAGTTTGACATGGTATTTTGAGGATTATAGATTAGTTTTAGGTGTATTTGATTAATGACCGAAAGTTAAAGGACCAATACACTTAAAATTAAACAAAATTAATCATATTAAACCTTAATAATAGCCTAATTGACACTCAACAAACATATTTTAGTGGTTAAAACAATCGGAAATGACTTAATTTGAAATTTGAAAAATGGAACTTATCGCATGCGAATAGTGTTCAGAATATGAACAGAATCGAGAACTTTCAAGTTTCGCACAACTGAACATGTTGACTTGTCACGCGAAAAGTTGACTTTTGGTTAAATTCAATTTCATGCAAATCATCCACTTGTCGCGCGAGACGTTACACTTGAAACCTAACTATTCGCATGTGAATAGTTCATCTTGAGCGAAAAGTTCAAAATTTTCATTTTAAAACTTTTTCCTAAGTCTGGAAATGTTTTAAGCGTGTAACTAATAAACGTTTGTTTACTCTAATTTTCAGATGGTGAGACAAATGGTTGTTAATAAAAACCATAATAAAGTTGCCTTTTTGGTGACATTCCGGATGATAAAGCATTATTAAGATCACTGATAGATGGTCTCAAGACCTCTTGGATTCATCATGCTATTACAGCTAATCCCACCATTTATACTAATACGATCGATCAGTTTTGGCTAACCGCTGCAAATGAGAGAGACTCCCAGGGAGAGCCATGTATTACAGCTATAGTTAAGGGGAGGAGAGTTGTTATTACTTCTGAAGTGATCAACAGTGTCTTACTATTAGAAGATCAGCCTAACACTCCAGTAAAGATTGATGATGATGTTGCTAGGGAGTGTCTGACGCGGATGGGGTATGACAACGGATATCCTTCACTGGAGAAGAAACACTTACCTCCATTCTGGAAGTATTAGTTCCACGTGGTGGTTCATTATTTGAGCAGTCTGAAGGCTAGGTTTGATAGCCTAAGTGCTGTTTTTGGATCACTGCTAGTATTACTGGTTGATGACCTACCATATAACATATCCAAGGCCTTATTTTCGGGGATGCAGAAGAATGTTATAGCCGCTATTGGGAAGAAGTTCATCATGTATCCCCGATTTATCCAGATGATCATGAACGCTGTTCATCCTGAGTTAGCTATGTCTGATTCTACCACCTATGTTGTTATGGTGATGAAAAAAGACATCTTCACATACTTAATGGGAGCACACAGGAAGTCGTGGAAGGGGGATCATTTTGCCAAGCTAGGATGATTTGTTGATGGTTATTAGGCAGATGATCAGACTACTCTTCAATAGCATGATGCTGATACTCATAAAACTGATGAAGCGGGTCCTTCTTCTAGAACTCCTGATGATACGCTAGGAAGTTCTCAAGGTACCAGGAGGTCAGTTGAGGATGAGGTGAACACCTGGGTCAGTAGTGATAGAGAGATGGGTAGTGAACAGATAGGAAATGTTCCTTATGGGTTGCAAGAGAGACCCAGAGTGCCAGTAACACCTACTATGCACACTACTGAGGAATTAGATACTGATTATGTGCTTGAGGATTCACCAAATACTCAAAGGAGAAAGAAGACAGTGGCTAGGAAAAGAGCTGATTGTAACAGTCAACGTGTGTTAGAACTAGATCAAATGTATAGGTTTAGTTGACTTGTCAACTCTTGTAATTAATCATTGTAATTCTCTATTTGATAATATAATATAATGCATGAATTATATGTAACCCATATTATTGTGTGTGTTAGTTTATGTTATTACAAGAAACATCAGACTTGGTCAATTTGGAAAAATTAACTAAGTGTTAGAACAACCTACGGATGCATAAGTGTCTTCCATAGATGTTCCCCGGAGCATAACTAAAGTTTGTGCTTCCGTAGATCTCCTACGGAAGAACAACAACAGCTGAACACGACCAAAGATCAAGTGGAGCTGTTGAAGGAGAGCTTGCTGCTGAAGAACAAGAACAAGAACTCCTATAGAAGCACAATCACTGAAGAACAAATGCTGAAGACAAAGTGTTGTTGCGGAAGACTAATTGCTGCGGAAGAAGAACTTCCTATGGAAGATTAACAAACTTGTATTGTTTCAAATCATCAAGTACGAAACAAAAAGTCAACAAGTCAACATGTCAGAGAAATATCATCAAATCAATGACGGCGAAGGATAATTATGTCAACAGAATATTCCACGTCACATCAAAAACATTCTTTATGTAATTTACAATTTTCTATGTAAATGGTGAACTCCTATGCCGATAAAAAAGGCAAGGATTCGCACATATAGAAACATAATAGTGATATATTAGCTAGAAAATAGGAACAGAAGAGGAAGATATCAGGTGTATATATTGATCGATGAACATTGATCAACAAGATGATAAACAATATATTAATATCAAGCATCAAGAACATATAGCATTATAATCAATTGTAATCGATTGATTGTGAATGAAGAGCAATTGAGACCAATCTTTGTATTGCATTATTACGTTTAGTTTTTCTGGTTGTTCTTCTTTGTTCATCAATTTCAACTTTTGATAAAGAATTTGTTAAATAGCAGGTACTGATAATTCCGCGATCAATACTTGTTAAAATCAAATTGATAATTCCTGCAATGATCCTTGGATTATCAGGTTGTATCAGAGCCACGTGCTCATTGATCTAGATCAATTGATCTATCAGTTTGATTTGTTTAATTGGTGTTTATTTAATCAAGTTAATTAACATGAGCAATTTTGTGGTTGGTGCTTATCAACCTCCAAAGTTGGAAAATAAATCTGATTTTAAAACTTGGAAAATCAGATTTAGGAATCCTGTTAATTATACAGATTTTGATTTATGGGTGTCGATTACTGAAGGTCCTTATATTCCACCTGCTTTAGGACCGGATTATAAAGACAACAATCAACCCGTAAGTTTAAAAAATCTGTCACCTGATGATGCCAAGAGAGTCAAGATTGAAATCAAAGCATATAGTATGCTTACTATGGCTTTGCCTGAAGATCTCTTGATCAGGTGTGAATGATATAAAACAGCAAACAAGCTATGGAAAATCCTGCACACTTTGTGTGAAGGAAGTGACGAGATAAGGAGCATAAAAAATGATACACTTCGCTCATAGTATGAGACTTTTCATCATACTGTGGGTGAGTCTATTCCTCAACAACTCCACAGGTTTATGCAACTTGTTACAGAGATGAATATCTTTGAACTGAATTACAGCAACAAGGAGTTAAACAAGAAGATGCTTCATTCATTACCAGAAAGCTGGACCCATACTGTGTCCATGTTCAAGAATACTATTGATCTGAAGGCAATTGGGTTGGACACTCTGGTTGCAAAGGTAGAAGCTTTGGAGTTAGACGAGAAAACCAGAAACAAGAGTGTTAAAGCACCTATAACACCATACCAATTCAAAGAAACTAAGGGTGTTGGAAGTGCCTTCATCTCTAATGATGATGAAGATAACTCTTGTGTTGAAAGTGATACTGAAGAGGAAACTGGCTTCTAAGCTGCTATGCCCTCCAAGCTGAACTCTCAAAACAATAAAAACATAAAAGCAAAAGGAAAGTCAAATGACTCTAAATCCAACAAAGCCAGCAATCAAACAAAACCATTTACTATGGTTCTGGAATCAGAAAAACAGAAGGTAGCCTTTGCAGCTTTCAGTTCAAGCTTTCAAGCCTACTTGGGAAGTACCTTGACTCCTGCCTACTTTTGTCAGCAAGAACTTGAAGAACTTCATCCAGATAAAGTAGAAGATATGGATCTGCAATGGCAAATGGCCATGATTTCTTATAGAGCCAAAATGAACATGAAGAGAAACAAGGGATTGTCAGTGGGAGGCAGAACAACAAAAATTGGTGTTGATAAATCCAAGGTGAGGTGTTACAAATGTAATCTGTATGGTCACTTCTCAAGGGAATGCAACAACAAGCAGCAATTAACAACAGATACAAGACAAGCAAATCAGAGAAGCTTCAAGCAACCACAGCTAACAAACTCATCCCCACCAGCCACAGGCTCTTCAACAAGTACCAATAATTCTAAAGAAACTGGTTTGATTATTTTGCTGAATGGTACTTGTGACTGGAGCATGTATGAGAAGGAAGTACTAGAAGAAAATCAGGCTTTGATGGCTAATATGGAAAACAAAGTTCCACCAATGGCCAGAGAGGTAAGAGAAAGGTTATGTTCTTCCTTATGTGTTGATGAGGTTGAGAGATATAGGGTTCATGCTCAACAATTGGCTGATAAAGTCAAAGAAGCTATGCTTTTAAATGAATCTCATGAAAGAGAACATAAACTTTATCAAGTCAAAATAAATTCACTACAAAAGGATTTAGACAAACTTATGTCTGAAAATTATAATTTGAAATCACAAGTTGAGCATTTGACCAACTCATTAACCAAGTCCATGTCAGATCATGCATCAACTGAAGTAAAACTTCAGAAATTCCAACTATCATCATAGCAGTATGAGAAACTGTTAAACTCTTATATTGAATCAAAGAACAAGTCTGGGTTGGGTTATCATAATGTTGCTCCACCAATTAATGATAATTACACCACCCTACCTGAGTCCATGACCAACAGTTTGACAAATCATTTTGTGTCTAGCACCAAAACTGAGTCAAAAGTTGAAAATAATGAAGTGATAAATGACAAGGATTCTGAATCCATTGAAACTAATTCATTTGAATCAAAACTCTCAAAACAAAATGACTCAAAACTTGATCTTGATAACTGTTATGATCTAGATGATAGTGATGAGCCTAATGAACAAGAAAGTGCTGGTTTGGGTAAGGGAAAATATGTGGTAATTGATTCTATAACTCCCAAAATCCTTGATGAGATCAAGTTACCCTATCCACCAAAACAAAGAAATCTGCTGAAGACCATTTACACAAGGATTGGTCAGTTAAATGAAGGCATTCATGAACTGCTAACCAGAAAGGTAAACAAAAGGATCTTTTAGATGCAAAGATTGAGAAAGAACTGAAGAAGCGAAAGAAGATACTGATGAAGAAACTGAAAAAGATAGAAGTTGACTCTGACAGTAAAGCTGAAGAGAATTATTGCAAATGGTGTGATATGCACAACCTTAGCACAGAAGAGTGTTACTTCAGCAGGTATTGCTCCATCTGCAATATGAACAATCATATGACCTCAGATTGTTACTTCAACAAGCATTGTGCCATCTGCAACAAGCACAATCATTCCACTTAAGAATGTTTCTTCAACAAAAGGAACAAATTAAAGGTCCCCAAGAAGTAAAACGCTGAGACTTCTGAATCAAATTCAGAATCTTCAGAAAATGATGAATAAAAAATACTAAAGCAAAAGAGTCAGCAACAAAAGCAGAAGAATGCAAAGATAACAAAAACATCTGCTGATAATTCATCAAAGAAAAAGGAGATACAAATTTCTCAAAGTAAGACACCTCATAAAAAGGTAGTGTTGCAAGAAGATGATACCTTCTTTGATCCCTTTGAAAAAGGTAATCAGTACCCTAGTCAAGGACAAAGGATACAGAAACCTTTTTAGAAAGAGCCTCAGGCTCTAGTTTAAAGAAAAAGTTAATAAAAGAAGAAGTGAAAGAGGAAGTGAGTGTGAATCAAGATGATATTGTTTCATCTTCATCATCAAAAGAATCATCCTCACCCAAAACAAAACATAATGAAATAATGGAATCTAAAACCAATCTAGAGTCATCTAGGCTCATTCATGAGAAAATAACAATATTAGATAATAATGGCAAGCCCAAGACCATCAAGGCTTGGGCTCCACGAACTAACTGATTTCATTATTTTTGCAGGAATATCCAGGGAGGACTGACAACAAGTGGTATGTTGACAGTGGCTGTTCCAGGCACATGACGGGAATCTGTTCCCTCCTCCATGACTTTAAACATAAAAATGCTTCCTATGTAGTATTTGGTGGGGATAAGAAGGGAGGTAAAATCATTGGTGAAGGAATGGTAACCGATGGTGTTCTAAAATTTGAGAAAGTTAACTTCTGTGAAAATTTACAATTCAATTTATTAAGTGTTTCTCAAATTTGTGATAAAAACTATACTACTTTCTTTGATACTAACTATTGTTACATTCTTAAGCCAGGTTTTAAAATTCCAGAAGACTGGATCCTTCTTAAAGCACCAAGAAAAGGCAACACATATGTTTTGGATATGAACAACACATCTATAACAAGCAATGAAACATGCCTAATTTCTAAGTCATCAGAAGATGAATCTCAACTATGGCATAGAAGAATGCTTCACTCTAACTTGAAGAACATGAATAAGTTGGTCAAAAATGACTTAGTCATTGGCCTTCCAAAGAAAGAATTTTATTGTTCTAATCACTTTTCATCATGTTTCAAAGGAAAACAACATACAGTGGCTCATAAATCCAAAACAATTAACACAAACACATCACCACTCAAACTGTTACACATGGATCTTTTTGGTCCAACCAATGTCATGAGCATTGGAAAAAGGCAATACTGATTGGTGATTGCTGATGATTTCACTAGATTCACATGGGTTTTTTTCTTAAAACATAAAAGTGAAACATCAGAAACATTGATAGAGTTTATCACTAAGATTAAAAATCAACATGATCTAAAAATCAAAATCTTAAGAAGTGATAATGGAACTAAATTTGTTAATCATATTTTAGATTCCTTTTGTTGGGACAAAGCCATATCAAGACAATTCAGTGCACCAAGAACACCACAACAGAATGGAGTTACTGAATGAAGAAATAGAACTCTTATAGAAGCAGCAAGAACAATGCTTGCTGATTCATAGTTGCTAATCACATTTTGGGCTGAAGCTGTGAACATAGAATGCAATGCTCAAAACAGGACATTAATTGTCAAAGAACATAATAAAACACCATATGAGCTTTTGTTTAAAAGAAAACCTTTCATAGGATATTTTAGAGCTTTTGGGTGTCATGTGTCCATCTTAAATACAAAAGGTCAATTCGGAAAGTTTGCAGAAAAAGCCTATGATGGTTTCTTTGTTGGTTACTCATCAACATCTAAATCATACAGAGTCTATGTTCTACATGAAAACATTATGGAAGAAACTCCTAATGTATCTTTTAATGAATCCTTGTTTCCAAAATCTATAAAAGGATCATCTTGGTTGTTTGATATAGATGCATTAACAAACTCATTTAACACAGGTTATTTGAATGTGGCAGGTCCTGCGGATACATGTTATCCTTATGTTCCTCCAAGCATGGGTGAAGTGCCATTGACAGCTGATCCACCAAGAGTAGTCCAGTCACTTACTCAAAATGTTACTGATCCTGGCCCTTCAATTCAAACAAGCAAAGATCATCTTGATGGAAAGAATAGGTCTACATCCGCAGAATTTCCTTTTACATCCGCAGAAGTTCCTTCTACATCCGTAGATATTACAACTTCTAGAAATGACCCATTGCATTCAGTTGAAGATCACAATTCAATAGAAAACATTCAACAACCACCACCCACACATGAAGTTCAACAAATTACATCAACTGTAGTTGTACCTATAGCTGCTACGGATGCTATGCCTACATCTGCAGAAACACAAGCTGATACAGATGGACATAATTCAGCATCAAAAGATCAGCCATATGAGAATTTGACTACTTTGTGGATTCCCCATCCTAGCTGACCCCATCTCCATCAACCAACATCACCAACTTAAATTCATCCAATCAAGTTGAATCAATACCAACATCCAGAATTCATAAGTATCATCCCATTAAAAACATGATAGGTGATCTTAATGATATAACTACAAGAAGACAAGGGGGAGCTGCCAACATTTTTCTATTCTCTTGCTTTCTTTCATAAGTGGTTCCTTCCAACATCATTACAGCATTAAAAGATAACAGCTGGATTGAAGCAATGCAAGAAGAACATCAGCAATTCAGAACACAAAAAGTCTGGAATCTAGTTGATCTTCCTGAAGGCCATTATCCGATTGGCACAAGGTGGCTATTCAAGAACAAACTAGATGACAGAGGCATTATTGTAAGAAACAAAGCAAGGCTGATAGCACAAGGTTATATCAGGAAGAAGGGATAGATTATGATGAAGTCTTTGCTCCTGTTGTAAGGATTGAAGCCATTAGAGTCTTTCTAGCCTATGCATCACATAAGAAGTTCATAGTTTACCAGATGGATGTAAAATATGCCTTCTTATATGGTAAAATTGATGAAGAAGTCTATGTTTCTCAGCCACCAGGCTTTGAAGATCCTGATTATCCACACATGGTATACAAGCTTGACAAAGCTTTGTATGGACTTCATCAGGCCCTAAGAAAGTGGTATGAAACATTGTCATCTTTCTTACTCAAGCATGGCTACAAAAGGGGAACAATTGATCAGACTCTCTTCCTGAAACATGAACATCCAGATCTTTTAGTTGTCCAAGTATATGTAGATGATATCATATTTGGATCAACAAACAAAAGATTGTGTGAAGAGTTTAAAGGTCTGATGAAATCTGAGTTTCAAATGAGTTCCATGGGAGAACTAACATTCTTCCTTGGTTTGCAAGTTCATCAGAAACCAGATGGCATCTTCATCAATCAGGAGAAGTAAGTAAATCAAATTTTGAAGAAGTACAACCTTGTTGATTCATCTTCATGCAAAACACCAGCATCAACAATAGATAAGATTATACCAGATCCTACAGGGAAGTCTGTTGACAAAGATTATATACATCTATGATAGGATCATTAATGTATTTAACTGCCACCAGACCTTATATAATATTTGTTGTGTGTGTTTGTGCTAGGTACCAAGCAGACCCAAAGGAGTCACATATGAATTCAGTGAAGAGCATTTTCAGATACCTTAAAAGGAAACTAGCTCTTGGACTCTGGTATCCCAAAGAAGGAGATTTTAAACTCTACTCATATTCAGACAATGACTATGGAGGGTGCAAAAACATTAGAAAATCAACCACTGGTGGATACCAATTCATAGGACCAAGACTAGTTTCTTGGCAGTGCAAAAAGCAAACAAATGTTTTAGTATCCACAGTCAAGGCTGAGTACATAGCTGCTTCAGCTGGTTGCTCTCAAGCCTTATGGTTACAAAACCAATTACTTGATTATGTTTACAATTTTCTTCAAACACCAATACATATTGATAACTCAGCTGCTATATTCATCACTGCTAATCTAGTACAACATAGTAAAACAACACATTTAAAATCAGTTATCATTTTCTGAGAGATTGCTCAGAAAAAGGTTTAATCAAGTTGATTAAGGTGGATCAACAAATCAGCTTGCTGATTTATTCACTAAAGCCTTTGATTCAGTTAGATTTAATTTCTTAAATGAGTCATTAGGCATAATCAATTTATATCAAGTCTTAATCAACATAATGAAAAGCATGTTCTGTCCATTATAGTTTTAACATGAACATCTACGGAAGAACAAACTTGTTCATCCGCAGATTATTATTAATATGAAAAAGCCAAAAAATATTCTTACAACATATAAAAATACAAAACTATTGTCTTATTTACATATTTTATTAAATAACCAGTTTATATAGTGGGAAATGATAGTACACTATACCTTTGCTTACTTTCCTTATTTATCAAACAATTCATATAGACTGATCAGATGTGCTTTGATATGTGAGTAGGTTCAGCTTGAGTTGAAAATAAACAAGTCATGCATAACATAAAGTCAAGGTGACAAACTGTGGCTAATTCCATTTTGAGGAGCAAGGAAGTAAGTCTTATCCAGCTGTGATCAACTTACTCACCTAAGCACACTATGTTGTAATACTTTATAACCTCTATCTTTGCATATCATGAACTCTCTGTTTTGTGTAAACAAAGACCTGAGTTCTTGGGCACCTCTGTTTTACGTAAGTAAAGACCTGGTGTCCTGATGCTTAGTAACAAAAGATTCCAAAAGGAACAGCTCTAAAAGAATCCATGGTGATCAACTGTATATTAATTCAGAGCTCACAAATCATATCAGCATTAATAAGATTTCAAAGAAATCTTAAGATAGAGCTTATAACTTATGGAACATAGTTTTAAGTGTGAGAAAGTGATAAATTGACTCATCTATGGAGGACAAACTTCAATGTGAATTGAATATGGGGTCCATACTTTTCTATCTTTAAATAATTTTAAAACATGATAAATAGCATGACAAGTTGAATATACACTCTTGCTTGAATTTCTGAGGATCAATATACTTGCAATCAACACTAGATCTGTCTTCTATCATCAACCAAAACTGTCATTGGGAAGTTTCTTAGTGTTATAGAATGATCCCATTATATGATGTCAATGCTTGTAAATAATTTCTGGTTTTGTTCTTTTCTTTGCTAATTAGTTGGGCAGATAATGTTTTTCATGCTATTCTTTATATAAATTTTTGATAAATGCATAATTTTATAATTAATCACAAATTTAAGGGGAATAGTAAATCAGCATGAAAATTTGAGTATCAAATGTGTTAGATCTTTGAATGAAGAAAGTTGGAACTTCAGCACTAACTTGGCTGCAGGATATCTGAAGGTTTTAACCAAATCAATTTTGCACAATTGCCATTAAGCAGAGTCAAAAAGGTCCAATAGTAAACAACAAATGATCTAACATTGTGATTAAGATCATACATCAAAAAGAACAAAAATTGCCTTTCCGTATTTTGGTAACCTACGGATAAAACAGCAAATTCATAACAAATTTTGTCTTCCGTACAAGTTTTTTCCTTCCGTAGATGTTCTGCGGAAAAATAAAATTAAATCAAATCAAAAAGAAAAGTTTTAGCCTTCCGTAGATGTTAAGCGGAAGCATAAACTTGTGAATAACCTCGAAAGGGTATAAAGGAAAATGGGTCCCGTAATATTAAATATTTTTTAAATTGTCTGAAAAGGCATAAAAGGATATCTCGACCATTGGCCTTTCTACTCACTCTCAAAAACCATCTCAGTCCTAGAAAATCTCTCAAACCCCTTTCATCAACAATCGCTGAAATCGTTCATTCCACACAAATAATCTACACATCAGTCAAATATCGAAGCCAGTATGACTAATCGATTCGTCAAAGATCATAACATATGCGCATTTCTGAATCCAGAATTGGAAGATGGATGTAGAGACATCATATGCTATCTGAGAAGAAGTAGATTGTTTTATGCGCTGACAGCGGATCCTATTATCTATCAATCACACATGATAGATTTCTGGGACTTTGCGAGGGTTGAGAAAGAAAATGAAGAACAAGTAATTTATGCATCAATCAGAAATCAACAACTGAGAATTGATGAATGAATAATAAGGAGGGAGCTGGAGTTCGAAGAAAGTGAAGAAGGTCACCCTGATGTATTTTATCACAAATACATTCAGAAAGTTTTTTAGTTAATGGGGTATGACGGAGACTATCAACATGGTGAGATAAAAAAGGGGAGATTGTGCAAGCCGTATAGATTCCTATGCCACACCTATCTCAAGTGCATCTTGAACAGGAAGTCCGGTTTGGATAGATTCTCGAGGCACATCTCATCGGGAATCATCAGCATCTTTGAGGGACGAAAGTACAACTACTCCAAGTACATTCTTGGTTGCCTGTGTGACCACATAAGAATGCAGAAAGACAACAAGATATACATGTTCCTAAGGATCATCCAGCTAATCAAAAATGAATGTATGCCCAATGTTGAAAGAGAAGGTGATGTGTTTGTGCAAACTCAACTAGGAAGATCTCTACTCAACAAATTGACCGGGCAGTATCAAGGAGAAGAGGTGGAGATGTTCCCACATGTGATGGATGAGACTGCTGACATACCTTAGGAACTCATATTCCCTGAACAACCACAACAACAAACAACTTCAGCTGAACCACCTAAACCACCATATCATGAACCCAATCCTCCTTCACCCCCAAGGGAACACACCCAACCCTTATCACCTATACTTTCTCAAACATCAATAAACTCTGCTTCAACTAATGTAGTGTCACTTGATCAAATCCCACAACCATCACCATCACAATCACTACCACAACCATTATCTTAACATGAACCATACTTTACATCACCAGCTATTGTGATAGAATTATCAGAATCATCTTCCAGTGAGCACACCCAACCTATCTAACCCATCCAATCTCAATCATCACAACACTCTGGTACAACAGAACCCATTTCACCACTTCTCACTCAAACACCTACACCTCCACTTCAAACTGAACCAACCACCTCACCCACACCTACTGAATCCATTGATAGCCCAACATCTACTGAGAAACTCAACTTTGATGAGGATGAATATGAAGCTGTTAATGATGGTGATACTGAGGAGATATGTCTGGACGTTGAAAGGGAGAAAGATAAAGAAGTTGAACAAGAAGAGGGTAGTTATGTTGACATCATTGCTTACAATCAGGATGATTTGAATGAAGAAGAGATTGATGTGAGCAAGAGCTACCTGGTAGCAAAATACAACAATTTGATCATTAAAAGCAACAGGAAGTTAGAAAAGTTGAGGAAAATAAAGGAGCTGAAGAGAAAGACAGACTGATAGCTGAGAAAGATGCTACAATCACTCAACTGGAAGGTCGAATCAAAAGGCTGAGAGAAGATATTGAGACTGATAACGAGGTGATTGATGCAGTGAATGAGCTAATCTCTGAACAATCAGAACAACTGAAAGCAAAAGATGATGAGATTGAGAAGTTAAAGAAAAAGTTGTCTGAACAAGAAGTGAGCAAAAAGGAAGAAGCTGATGTGAGTTCAAAAATAAAGGAAACGGAACCCACGATCTTTTACAGCAGGAAAAGAAAATATCTGGGCAAAACTCAAGATGAAGGTGCTGAATCAGAAGATCAACAAAAGAAATCAAAAAGGGTCTCCCCAACTCACACTCCATCAGCTGATCCTGTAGCTTATTAGCAAATTGACATCATCAAAGAAGAAGGTAATGATGAGTTGAAGTAGCTAACTGAAGAAGAATCTAGCATGCTATCAACAGAAGACATACTTGAAGAAAGAGCTAAATCTGCCATGTTCATGGATCTAATCAATAATGGCTTTCCCTATGACTTGGTAGAGAAAATGAATATGCCTGAAATGCTTCAAGTTTTGAAAGAATTTGATGCTGCAATACTGATGCTTCCAATTTGCAATTATGAAACTTTTTCAAAGTTCAAGGCCATAGAGCAAATAAGAAAAGACTTGGGCCATTATGACTCAAAGAAGCTGACAAGGTACAACATAACTTGTTGGTTTCAAAGTCACAATTATAAGCAACATGAGCTTAAAGAGAGAACAATCGGTGAGCTTAGAGCTATGATGGAGCATGTGATGAAGGTGGAGCTAGAAACAGGAGTGAAATTCAGGACTGGAGCTCCCAATCCTGCCTACAATCAAGCAGAACAAACTCTTGATGAACCAACTGTAGTTCAAAGCAAAGATATGTATAAGGGCAGAGAAAGCATGATCAAAGAACCAAAAGACATCATTCCCAACAAAGTATAGCCCCTGGTAACTGTTGTGAGGGAGATAACAAAAGAAAAGACTATATTGATACAACTCTTTGATTAGATGACCACTCCAAGAACAGCTGAAGAAAATAAAATAATAGCATGGAATTATGATTCATAATGGGATTGTGTTATGCTGAAGAGAACATCAGGAATGATTCAATACTTTCTAAGGGTGGAAACACTTCTTACACTTCCAGATGAAGACCTCACTACTTTGCAAAACATTCCCATCACAAACTACCCAATCAGTCCAAGGGGAAGAGACTTCTCTGGAATTGTGGCTAAGTTGAGTCACAAGTTCAAGGGTGATGTGATTAAAGAAGCAAAGATAGAAGATGCAGAACACATCAAAAGGAAGTTAAAATAGAAAAGGTCACATGTCAGTTCTTCTCAAGCTTTAGATGATGAATTTTTACAAAGAATTGGATATGAAGACAGATCTGAAGCATCAATCAAAGTTATTGAGGGAAATCAGTACTCTTGCCCTATCACAGAATGGGGATACGTAGAAAGGACGAAAGAGTTGGTGTTGCAGAGAAATGATCCACTAAAGAAATGTCCTAGCATAAGGCTATTTGACCCAATGGAGATCAAGCTACTTCATCCAAGCTATACCTCATATCTGCATGACAAGTATTTTCCCAAGCTCAATGATCAAACTGCTCAAAATGACTTGTGCTTGTATGTACATATCATTCAAGTTATTGACAAGCTCCATGCCAAGGCCCACAAGAGAAGGAAGCTTGAGGCTGGTCAACTGATAGGAGGAGAAATAGAACCAATAACAGAACTGAGAATTTCAAAATAGGATGAGCTGGAAGTGGTGTCCAATAATAGTGTTGTTGCAACATTAACCACTGAAGAGGACATCCTGGGCTTGAAATACAAAACATTAAAGATAATGGGGAGAATGAAGATAAAGTATCTGTATGAAGATCAAAAGAATACTGTGGGATAGTTCAATACCAAAATTTTGACAAGAGTTCAAGAATTGAGAGACTTGAACAGATGATTACAAGAGGCTAAACCTATAGGGGGAGTATTGTTAGAACTAGATCAAATGTATAGGTTTAGTTGACTTGTAAACTCTTGTAATTAATCAATGTAATTCTCTTTTTGATAATATAATGTAATGCATGAATTATATGGTAACCCATATTATTGTGTGTGTTAGTTTATGTTATTACAGGAAACATCAGACTTGGTCAATTTGGAAAAATTGACTAAGTGTTAGGACAACCTACGGATGAATAAGTGTTCTTCAGTAGATGTTCTCCAAAGCATAACTGAAGTTTGTGCTTCTGTAGATCTCCTACGGAAGAACAACAACTGCTGAACAAGACCAAAGATCAAGTGGAGCTGTTGAAGGAGAGCTTGCTGCTAAAGAACAAGAACAAGAACTCCTACAGAAGCATAACCACTGAAGAACAAATGCTGAAGACAAAGTGTTGCTGCGGAAGACTAATTACTGCGGAAGAAGAACTTCCTACGGAAGAAAAATTCGTACGGAAGATTAACAAACTTGTATTGTTTCAAATCATCAAGTACGTAACAAAAAGTCAACAAGTTAACATGTCAGAGCAATATCATCAAATCAATGACGGCGAAGGATAATTATGTCAACAGAATATTCCACGTCACATAAACAACATTCTTTATGTAATTTACAATTTCCTATGTAAAATGTGAACTCCTATGTCGATAAACAAGGCAAGGATTTGCACATATAGAAACAGAATATCAAAACAGAATAGCGATATATTAGTTAGAAAATATGAACAGAATAGGAAGATATCTATACATAATTAGGTGTATATATTGATCGATGAACATTGATCAACAAGATGATAAACAATATATCAATATCAAGCATCAAGAACATATAGCATTATAATCAATTATAAACGATTGATTGTGAATAAAGAGCAATTGAAAACAATCTTTGTATTTCATTATTACGTTTAGTTTTTCTAGTTGTTCTTCTTTGTTCATCAATTTCAACTTTTGATAAACAATTCGTTAAACATCAAGTATTGATAATTCCACGATCAATACCCGTTAAAATCAAATTGATAATTCCTGCAACAATCCTTAGATTATCAACATGGGAGGGATAGCGCATGAGGTGTTTTGCGAAAGCGTTGGACCTCGATGACCACTGTGTCGACTAGCACTGATATTCCATTTGCAGAACCACAAGTCACAGTTAGTGTAGCTATACACCAAGCTATTCTAGTGATTGTTACAGAGTCTACAACCATAACATCATTTGATATACCCATTACTGATGATACGATGAGTACACCTCCAAGAGATCAAGACCCTGATGATATGTTTGGCATGGATGATTTCATAAACACTACTCTAGAGCCAAGAGATCATGCAGAGACTTCTTCTCATTCACCCACTCAGGTATCTCTTGAGCAAAGAGTTAGTACGTTGGAGAAGGAAATGATGGAGAAGACTTAAACCATTGATGATTTATATAGATAGATGTTGGAGAAAGATGAGAGGATCAAGAATCTTGAACATCAACAACAGTTAATATTTAGCTATGTTCAGATTCTAGAGCAGAATATTAGAGACCTCACTTCTCGATTTCCATTTACGTTTGCACAGCAACGTACTAAAGAAGTTGGAGAGTCTAGTGGATAGCACTCTACTGGTCCTAATGCTGCTAGTGATCCTATAAATACTATAGAGCACGTTGATGATCCTTTTGCATCTGAAAAGGCAACAGAGACTGCTACTGTTCATTAAGAACCATCTAACACAGTTCCAGATAGGGTTACTAAAGATCGACCTGTCATTATTACTGGAGAGGCATTTGTTGAGCCTAAACATGATATTCCATTTACTGAGCCTATGTGAGATAATGATGATTTGGACATCATGGATTTTAGTTGTGATGAAGATGATGATATTGATGATGATGATGATAATGACGGTGGTGATGATGAGAATGATGATAAAGGTAAGAAAAAAGGACATGATGATGATGATCGGGGCAGTGATATGGTTCGACTGCTGGTCCTTCTGGTTCTACGGGTTCTGCTAATGTCTCCGGACCAAGACCTGATGATACAAATGACTATATACCATTGGATCCCGCTACCGAGGAGATGTACGAGAAGGAGTTTTACATGTTCTGGCAACAAATACTTGTTTAAGAATCTGATGAAGATTTTGAACCTTTTAATAGTTTAGGGGAGATAGTGGGTTATACTGATGCGTTCGGGAATAGTCTTAAAGACTTATTCTCTGATATCTTGATTGAGGAGGGAGAGATAGTTGATGACTCTTGTGCTAAACAGAAAACTAACATGATTGAGAATCTTACAGGTCAAAGCGCAGTACGTCAGGTCGGAAACATTACCGTCGATGCACCACCTCCATCATCATATGTACATACACGGAGACATTCCAAGCCTTTTACGAGGTACGAAAATTCTGAGCCTATTATCAGCTGGGCATATGATGCTTAGAAGAAGATTTATGTGATAAAGAAAAGGGGTGGAGCAATTGAGTATTATCAAGACAAACATGACTTTCATACACTTAGAGCTTCTGACTTGTATTCTATGGGTCGTGTTCCATTTATTAATCCAATCATTTATAGGAAAGAAAACTGGATACGGAATAGGATCTGGAGGCAAAGCAAGACCAACTTCAAAGACTTTAAGATTGCTAAATCTAAAGTCACTGAGGATGAGACTCGTATAGATCCAAACACCAATAAGCCCATGATGATACGAGTTTACAAGCATCTAAGATATGCAAGGAAGATCCCTATACACATTCCTATATTGGTTAACAGCTTGGCTAAGCTTATATGGTGGAGTTATGAGAAGGAGACAGAGCATGCTATGATACATTATGTTGAAGGAGACAGGGCATGCTATGATACATTGGAAGGGATGATTTGATGAGGTTGCAGGATTGTCCAATTGCATCTAATAAATCAGTTCATTTTCTAATAGCACAATTAGGTTGGTTGATCACGAAGGCCCTGGATAATAAGATGTGTGCTTATGGGGGTAGTTACAAGGTTGCAGACGTGGACTTCTAAAGCATTGATTCACCGAGCCTACGAGGAGATTGTAGGGATTAAACCTAGAATGTCGGGAAATCAAATGAAGATTATAAAGATGAAGACGCATGAGAACTTAAAGTATCCACGTGAGAACTTAGTTCTCGCCCGAGGACATTTTGTTTAGTATAAATACTTAGCTTTGGATGTAATTATTAAGCTTTTTGCATTTCCCAGATATCATACTCTTTTGTAATCACTTAAAATCTGAGAGCAATATACTTAATCTTATTGATCATGAGCAGGGAGGTCAAGTATGTTCTGCAAGAAGAATACTTGAAGACCTCCTTGATCTCTTATGACATACCATCTGTTTGGGTTTGGAGAGTATACCCAGGACAAGATGGGTCTCTCAGTAGCAAGAGGCTCTACAACTAAGAGAGTTGGTTGAGCAGCCTTTTTTGGTTCACCCTCAGGATGCTCTGACTCATCATGAGGTGCAGAGATTGATGCCTTTGACTTCTTCTTCTTCTTTAGGCCTTTTCTGATGGCTATCCTCTTATTCTTTCTATACTTTAATTGAGAAGGTTGGTCTTGATCACCTTGATCTCCTTCTTTATCCTTTTTAGCTTAGTCCTTCCCCTTCACAGGTTCAAAAGAAGGTTCATGATATTGTTGTAGGTTAGAAGATGAAGTTGGCTATGGATCAGCACTAGGTCCAGGTTGTGATGTCTGTTGGGGTTCAACCTTGAGCTCAGCTTCAGGTGCAGCTTGACTTGGTGGAGAATGTAAGTATTATAGCTCACCCCTTTTGATCTTCTGCTTGATCACCCTAATGTGCTCATCGACTATGGATAGTGACATAAGACTAAGCCTCCTTCCGGAGAACCCATACAACTTCAAGAAGATCACCATCATTTGTCTGTCCTCAGACTTCTTCTGGTTGGCTTTGATGATGGCTATTGATTTTGCAGCTTCCTCCCTCATCTTTCTCTTAGCATCTTTTATATCTTTGATAGCTTCTTGTTCCAGCTGCTTAAGATAATCAAATTCTATGTACTCATAAGATAGAGGGAGTAAAGCTGTTGCTTGATAGAGACCTTTGGCACTTAAGTAGGTAATCATCTTTTTGTCTGTCATGTTCTCTACCTACTTGAGTTTCTTCTTCGACAACCATAGACTCTACTTCAGGTCTTTCTTAAACTGGGAAGAGGACACGGGCTTTATAAAGTTTTCTTCTTTTTCTTTCTTCTTTGGTCTTAAGCAGCAGAGTAGCAACCTATAAAAATTGGTTTGGGCGGTTTAGAAACCGGTTCGGGCCTAAACCAGTTCGGGTTAATTTTTTTTTAATAATCGTTACAAATTAATTAAAAATATTAAATATGGAAATCATAAAAATTATGAGAGATGATAAATTTAATAAACAATTAATTATTTTTATAATCATAAGATGCATTTACATATTTTGTTAAAATTAAAACATATAAAATTAGAAACATTACATAATTGTTTTTAAAAACAAAGTACACAATATAAAATTAAGTACACAATTTTAAATCAAAGTGAAATATATAATATATAAGACATAGAAACAATTCAAATGACTTAAAATTTTAACTAATTGTTTTTAAAAACTAAACATTTAGCCTAGTCATTCTCCGTTCGTTCGTTGCATATTTGGATACTTTATTCTTCGCTACTCGAACCTGAGCATTTATCTTATACTCTTTCCGCGGCATCCAAATAATCCTTCAAGCAAATTGAAATTTCAACCGCTTGGGGATTGAGTCAAGTTCGTTTTATCGATATAATCCTGCCACTAACAGAAAAAGCAGATTCCAAAGCTACCGTGGAAGCTTGGACGGTTAGTAAATCTCAGGCTATTGTGGATAGGATGGGAAATTGATCTTCCTTACCTTTTCACCAAGCTAACAAGTTAAAATTTTTAAAATCTTGTGGGGTCATGGTGGATAAAAAGTTTGTTCCATCATACCTTCCGAGTTTATTACTCGAAGTGTTACCACGTTGACGTTTATTACATTCATCCCTTAAAGTATTATATAAATAAAATATTGGATCATTTGAACTTTCGTCAAATGCCACATGCCTCAATGAGTCACGAATGTTTGATGTTACACCATATTTTACTAAATAAACATCAAACATTTTTGATAAATGTTTGCTAAAAGTAGCTTTTAAACTTTGATCATAAAATGGGTTTTCTTCTTTTAAATCCAAAATAGAAGTAATTTTATCAAGTAAATTTTCAGCCCCCGACGTATTTAAGCAAGGGTTTAAGGCTGCGACACAGGAAACAACCAGAGGCATTTTTTTAAAATACTTTTTAAGTTTATCTTTCATTGGGGATATCATATCCGAATAAAGTCTACCACTAAACAACAACTCATTTAATTTTGAAGTCTTTAAATAAATTTGATGAAGTACTAGTGGACTCGTTGGATAATAAACTCCAGAAAGACAAGTAGTTGCGTTTTTAAAAACATGAAGCATTTTGCTTATTTTTCAAAAATAGCCCAACCCGATGGATGGTAAGTATTTGCATTTCCACGACTCACCAAACTATTATAAAAGGCTACTAAAATTTCTTTTTCTTCAATACCCTTTTCAAAAATGTTACAAGTGAAATTCCATCTTGTAGGTACGTCCCAATTCGAACCTAAACATTTGAAATTGTGTCTTTAAAAAACTTGCGATACCTACTATATCTTTGGTTACTGCTAAAAATGTCACGTAACATTCTTTTAAAACCATCTTTTGTTGATTCAATATTTTTTAAACCATTTTGAATGGCTAAGTTTATGATGTGTGCAACACATCGACTATAAAAAAACACACCGTCACAAATTGGTTTATATTTTAATTTTAGATGTTCTATCGCAAGCGTGTTATTTGACGTATTATCTAAAGATATAGAAAAAAAATTTGTTTTCTAATTTATACGTTTTAATAACTTTTTCAATAAGATAGAAAATGTTTTCACTGATGTGAGGATAATCAAACAATTCAAACACAATCGTGTGTTTCATCATTTGCCACGAATTGGGTTCAACCCAATGGGCGCTGACACAAATTTACGAGTCCGATGAACAATGAGGAGTCTACCGAACATCACTAGTTAAGTTAACACCATTTGTAAATTTTCAAAATAAGATATTAATTCATTTTTAGCTTGTTTCACATTTTTATACAATCTTTTTGAAAAGTAGCTTGAATGAGTCGAGTCAAACGTTCGTTGTCGAAATGTTTGAATGGCAAGCTTTCTTGAATTACAAAATACGCCATTTGCTCCCGAACCGCATCAACGTTATAAGCCCAAACATTTCCTTCGTTTGTCATCAAAGCTTGACCTTGAGATGGTTCACCTTTCAACGCCTTACAATATTTATGATCAATGTGGTTTTTCAAGGTTGTGTTTGCATTTTTTTTGAAAAAATTATGGCAAAACTTGCAACATGCTTTGTTCGGACTGATAGCAATGTGACATAAATCGTAATTGCACCATATTTCTGGGTTCCTATTCGTAGGAAGGATTGCTACCACCATGTTGCTTGAAGACGCATCATAACCAACGGATGATTGAGCACTTGATGAAGCCATTTGAGAGTTTTTTTTAAGAGCACGAAAGTATTGAGCGTTTTTGAGAACTTTTAAGAGTAGAGAGTGTTTTAAGTTGTTGTAGTTCAACCAAAACATCCAATACTTATATATACTAACCCAACGAGGGTATAATGGTAAAAATAACACTAAAAACGGTCAAAAAAGCCCCCTAAAGGCCAAAGAACGGCTATATAGCCGTTATGTAGGGCTAGTTTTTGAAAACCGGTTTGAAAACCGGTTTGGGAACTGGTTTGGGTGAACCGGTTTGGAAACTGGTTTGTAACCGGTTTGAAAACTGGTTTGAAACTAAGACTACCTAAAACCGACTGAAAATTTCCGGACCAGGTCGGTTTGGGTCCGGTTTGGAACCCAAACGTTTCTATTTTTTTTACACTAACCGATTTCTAAACCGGTTTTTTTTACCACCTCTACCTTCACCAGCTGGTGTCACAGTAAGGGTAATGGGTAATGAGGGAGTATGAATCTCAAGGTTCATAGATTCAACAGCTGGGACCTTAACTGAGGTTTCCCCTTCAAAGCTAATCTTAGGGTCTGCCTCAGTATCCAGTTGACCAACTATTTTTCCTGCTAGCCTCTGTCTATATAAGCTGGCTCTTCTGTTGAACTCCTCAGACACCCTTATATGTGTCCTCTCAGATAACCTGTCAGCTTGTCTGTTTTGGCTTGGATTGACAAGTGACAGGTCAACTACAAGAAAGATTTCATAGAATCTTACGATATGGAAGTTGAAAACTTCTTGTTGACCCTGATAGCTAGAAAACATCAGGGCTCTTCTATCAGTGTCATACCTCCATCTTACTATTGATTTCCTAGCAAGGTAGGGTGAAGGTGACATAGCCCTTGGTACACCCTCCTCAAATAGACATTGAACTATGGCATCCACATTGATGTGTGCCTGAGGAGGTTGTTGAGTCTGGACAATTGCAAGTGAGGGTGGTGAATCCTTAATGTCTATACTCAAGGTGATGCTCTTAAGTTCTATGGCTGTGGTGACTTTCTCCCCTTTTTTGGTAGCATTACCTACTTGCAAAGGTGAGCTAGAGGTTAGGTCCACCACATCCATAGGTTTTTATGGACCTTGTTGAGCATGCCTGGTAGGCCTCTCAGCTAACTTGCCCTTAAGATCAGTGATCTCAAGTTGCTGATTGAGTACCTGCCTTTGTAAGGTAGCCACCTGAGATTCCAGGTGACTAACTTTAGATACCAGATAAGTGCAAGTTTTAGTCAATTTGTGCACCTTTAGTTGCATACTCCCCTCATCTTTATCATAAGAATCATGAAGGGATAAGAGTACATGACCAAAGTCATCCCCCTCACCACCAGTTATTGTATCTTTGTATCTAGACTTCCCCTACTCAATGACAGCTACATAAGAAGTCCCAAGGTATTGGGTTGCGGTGGTTGAGGTCTTAAAGATGTAATCACTTGCAGAAGTGAGAGCCTCTTCCACATGGACCACTTGAACTTGTTCAAAGACGTCCACCTCAGTCATGAGTGGATGATGTATGCTAGATATGGGAGTAGCTGAAGCACTCATCTCTCCTTGAGTAGGGGAGTAGAAGAGAGACTTATGGTACGCACTGAATCCCATATCCTTATCATCATAGAATTCTAAGTTTGGGATGGGTTGGTTGAGATCTAGCGGCTAGGGATGGTAACTTTACCCTGAAGTTTGTTTATCTAAGTTTTGAGACTCAGGATGAAGGCTTGAGGCTAGGTTAATAAGCTCATTCAACTGAGCATGAGGAACCTCAGCACTGATCATAAAAAGGATGGGAGAGTCTGATCCACAGGGGAAATGGGATCTCTTGGTTCACTTCCTCCTGCATGGGTGAGTGTATAGGGGCCTGGTCAATCTGAATAGACTAAGCAAGTGTTTGTTTGGATTGTCTTTGGTAGGTGATGGTGATTTGTGGCTGTTCGGGTGCTAAAGATGAAAAAGGTGTAGGTTCAACAATGGTTGGGACTGCCAAGTTGTCACCTTAAGCAGTGAGCTCTAACATTTTTGGGAAAAGGGTTGTTTCAAATTTGGAAAAACCAACAATGGTTTTCCTTATTATTTTTAAGATATCAGGCTTCATCTGTCCTAATTTTAGAAAATCCTGTTCCCCTCAACTATGAGCCCAGTTCACAGTTGAGAATGTGCTGGACATATCTAGGAAACATGTAATATTCTAAGGAATCTAAGTTAACAAGTTAATTTGTATAGACAAATTGTAAATACCTGAACTTGATCCCCTGGACCACTCTATGGACTATGTTGGAAAGGTCTTTAGAAAGTTGATCCCATCCTCCATGTTTGTTTGATAAGAAATGAATGACAACATGGAGGAGGTACTTTTATTGAAATGAGACCTTTCCTTTCCTGAAGGTCTTGACAGAGAAGTTACCTTCATAGCCTATCTGGAGGAATGATCCATTGACTGACACTTTTAGGAAAGACAGTTAACCTTCTTCATCATCCACCCTCAGAAGTTGGTTAATGGTGGCTAGAGTGATAAACACTATTCTCCCCTGCACTGTTAATGGCAGGTCCTCCAGAACTCAAGTAGTTGATCTTCATAAAGTTGAGGGTCTATGGTGAGGGCAGTGAGGTAAGATGAGTGGGATAGAAAGTTGCATATGTCTAAGAAACCAGGGTCTTTCTCAGCCGATAACAGAACAAACAAATTGTGTTGTCTGTGAAGGTGCATGACAAAGGCTGGCTGGTTTTGGGGTTCAGGGTTTGCCATTTTCTGAAGCTTTTGTGAGAAAAATGTGAAGAATAACAAGGGTTTGTGAGTGATTTAGGGCTAGATGAATGCAGATGAAGAAGAAGTAGAGAGAGGGAGATCCGTTGTAAAGGCTATATTTATATGCTTGGATGTGAGACAAAGTTATTGCAAAAGATAAACTTTGAAATCCGGATGTTGGTCCCACCTTTGAAAAAGTGCCCAAAAAGGTAGTTATCTTGAAAGTTGAAAATCTTCGGAGGTAATTTCCCTTCTGAAGTTTTAAAGAAAACTTCCAAAGCAAAATTGACTTTGGAAGATATTCTTTAGTATGAGAAGAAGTGCTTAGGAAGAAAACTTTTTTTAGAGAAATTTTGCTTCGGAGACAGATTGGGTTTCGAAAGAGATTAAGCTTTAGAAGTTTTACTTCAAACAGTTAACAAAACTTTCGAGACTAAACTGCTTTTGAAAGAAAATTGACCTTCAAAAAATATAAGTACTTAGAAGCAGATTTAAGCTTTAGAAGATATATCAGACTTTCTTTCAAAGGTAAAACCCTTGTAAGTAGTTATTAGTTTTGAAGACATAATTTTCTTCTCAAGTCAAATCAATGTGTTTCGAAAGAAAATCTATCTATTCTTCTTTAACTTCTAAGGAATATATACTTTGAAAAATTTCTTCCAAGATTAACTTGGCTTATATGAGTGATAAATAAGACAACTTTAAAGACAGATTATTTGAAAAACAATTTTGAAATTAATCTAAAAAAATCTACTCAAAGTTAATCATCTCAATAGCTGATACAAGATATTTAAATCTCTGTTCATCAAATGCTTTTATGAATAGATCAGCACACTATTCATTTGTGTTAATTTTGACCAGTTTAATCAAGCCTTTTTCAAATTTATCTCCGATCAAATGATACCTGATATTGATGTGCTTTTTCTTTTGAGTGAGGCACTGGATTCTCTATGATAGAGATAGCACTGTTGTTGTCTATATGGATAGGAGTCTTTTTGAAGTTGAATCCATAGTCTAACATCTGATTCTAAATCCAAAGCACTTGAGCACAGGAGCTTGCAACAGTAATGTATTCAGCCTTAATAGTTGATGCAGATACACAGGATTGTTTCTTGCATTGCCATGAGACTATCCTTCCATCAAGAAATTAACATCCCCCAGATATAGACTTTGCAGTCATGTTACAGCCACCATAGTCACTATCTGTATATGCATACAGATTGAAGTCAAAATTCTTTGGATACCAAAGGCCTAGTGTAGGAGCTCCTTTGAGATATCTAAGAATCCTCTTGACAACAACTAGGTGTGACATCTTGTGATTGTCTTGATATCTTTCACATATGCATGTGGCAAACATGATATCAGGCCTGTTAGCTATTAAGTACATAAGAGACCCAATCATAGCTCTATAGATATGTTCATCCATCAACTCCCTCTCAAGATCAAGTCCTAGGGAGTGGCTTCTGGCTATGGGAGTCTTAGCAACCTTACAATCAGTCAGATGAAATCTGGTTAGTATGTCTTGTACATACTTTGACTGATTTATGAAGATGCCATTGTCAACCTGCTTCACTTGAATTCCTAGAAAGAAATTGAATTCCCCCATGGGACTCAATTCAAATATATTCTTCATCAGCTTCTCAAACTCTTTGAGGAGCTTTTCATTAGTTGAGCTAAAGATGATGTCATCAATATAAACTTGAACCAACATCAAGTCATTTCCTATTCTTTTGATGAAGATTGTGTCGTCAATTGTACCTCTTTTGTAACCATGTTGAACTAGGTACTATGACAGCGTCTCATACCACTTCCTTGGAGCTTGACGCTACCTAAAGAGAGCTTTGTTAAGCTTGCAAACATAATCAGGATGATCTGGATCTGCAAAGCCAGGTGGTTGCTTGACATACACTTCTTCATGTATCATCCCATATAAAAATGCATATTTGACATCAAGTTGGTAGACCTTAAAGTCCTTGGATGCAGAAAAAGCAAGGAATATCCTTACAACTTCAAGTTTTGCTACTGGAGAAAAGACATCTATGTAGTTAATCCATTCTTCTTGAGTGTACCCTTGGACTACCAGTCTTGCCTTGTTCTTGATGACAAATCCTCTATCACCCTTCTCGTTCCTAAAAACCAACTTGGTACCTATTGGCATCTTCCTAGGAGTAAGAGGACATAGGTTCCAAACACCTTGTCTTTTGAGTTGAAGTAGTTCCTCCTGCATTGTTTCAATCCAGCTTCCATCTTTCAAAGCCTTATCAACTTTCTTTGGCTCAATCTGGGATAAGAAGCAAGAGTGTAGATAAACATTTTTATCATGGGTTTGTCCTATTGTTCTCATTCCAGTCTTAACATCTCTAATAATGTTTTTGGTAGGATGTGATTTTTGGATTCTTAGTTGAGGAATCACAGCAAGTTGATTTGCCAGATCTAAATTAGAGAAATTTAGATCTGGTGTTTCAATATCTCCTACCACATCAGCGCACCCATCAGGTGTGACTTGATCCAGAGAGTGTGTAACAATATTGATGTTTTTTAGTGGAGTGGTTTTCAGCATCATGAAAATCTTGATCACTTTCACCATCACCATCTCCTCCTACATTGGAAACTCCTTTATTTGATTTTTGTGCCTCATTTCTAGAATTGGTTGGCTCATGGTATCAGCTGAAGAATTTGTCATGGTTGTGCTGACAGGATTTCCACTTGCAGGGTTTGTTGCCACTAGAGCTGAAGGGATTCTATCATTTGGTCATCTCAGCTCAAACCTTAGATCAAAATCTCCTACAGATGTACTACGTATTGTTACTAAAACATCTTCACAAGATTTGTTAATACAGTTAGTAACTAAATCAAGATCAAATAGCTAGTCAGGACCGGAACCTTTCATACTGGGAGTGTGTTCATTGAAGGTCATATTGGCTGACTCCTCAACTACTCTTGTTTTGAGATTGAGCCTTAGTTTGAAAATAGTATCTATCAATAAGCCATTGCCAGTCATGTGCTTGGAATAAACACTATCAATGATCCATACATTTCTTTTGGTCTTTAGTTGCTCCTACACATGAAAAGAGATGATTGGTTATATTTGGAAACCCAAGCCTTGCTTGTCTTAGGCTTATCAAAATGAACTGAAGATAGTTCAACAGTTATAGATCGTTTATGCAAGCTTTGAGGATCAATTGCTGTTGTTGATGAAGAAACTTAAATCACATAGCCTTCCTTCATCTTCCACACCATCTTTGGAAGATTAGACTTGGCTTTCAAAACTTCAGAAGTTTTTATCAGTTCGGAAGTTTTGGAGACTGAACCTTCGAAAGCTTTTGCATCCACTGCAGCAAACTTTAGTGCTTCGGAAGCATTCCTTTCTTCCGAGACCAAATTTTCCTCCGAAGACAGTTTTCCACCGATCTTATTTTTGTTCACTTTGGAGCTTCTGAAAGAATGTGATTTTCCTTCCGATTTTCTTCTTCCTCTCAGAATTCTACTTCTTGCTCATGTGGATGGTAATCTTAGGATTGTAAATGCAATCCTTTAGCATAATGAGTTGTACCACGACACATGATACATTCCATAGGCATACTTCTGAGGGTCTTGTTCTGAGGAGAAGGTTGATCTTGATCTCTTTACAGCTCCATCTTTGTCTTCCTAGATGATGCAACAGGCTTCTAAGGGTGAAGCTTGCCTTTAAAGTTGGATGGTTCAGGCTGTGCAGTAATGGTGCACACTTGTTCAACCTTCTTCACCTCACAAGGATGGCTTGGACTTGAACTTAGACTCCTGGTACGAGATTCCTTGGTTTCGTCCTTAGTCTTCCTCACCTCAAACCCAGCAGAGATAAAGACTTGTTTTTGCCTGGGGTTGAAGGTGGGCTTGATCCCTTAGAGTTTCTTTGATTTTCTTTTGGTAGCCCTGATCAAATTCTTTCTAGCTGACTTGGCCATCCCTTGTATCTTCTTTTCTCCAGGAATATAGTGACCCTTCTTAGAAAGAACCTCTTTAATCACTTCTGGTTCATCCTTCACTATATCCTCTTCATCATCATCTTTCTCTTGTTTAGGATCAATGAGAGGCAGCTCATCTTCATAAGTTTCACACCTTAGAGATCTGACTGATAGTAATGTGTGTGGAGGAGCTATTTCACTTGATCCCAGTCATTGCCTATTGGATGAAGCTATGATGTTCTTAAAGGTTTCCTCTTCAAGAACACATTTTTCTCCCTTGGCTTTGCTGATCACAAGCTCAACCTGGCATTCAGTTAACTTGGCAACAAGATCTCTGATTTGAGTCCTATACTTTTTGTGCTCAAGTTTTAGAATAGAAATTTTTTCTCTAAGTCTTCTAGTTTAAAATTATAGTCATTTTCTACTCTTTTAAAATAGCTTTTAAAATGTTTAAGGACTCATGATCAGATTTTACTTCCACGTTATAGGACCTATACATGTTTAGTTTAGCAATACATTCAGGAGTACAAAGATGTTCCAATACCTTAGCTATATCATGATCTGCTATCAGGGCTTGGTTTGGAGAGACAAATTCTACCTGAAAGCTCCAGTCAAAGTCCTATTCTTCAACAACAACTACAGCTTGCTACTTTGGTTGGTTTGGCTTCTGGGATTTTGGAGCTGCATCAGTGTAGTTTGGCCACCAACTGTTCTTGGTGCCTTCCACTCCCTAGAAAAGTGACCTATTTGGTTACAGTTGTAACACTTTACTTTGCTTTTATCCAAGCTAAACCTTCCACTAGTTATATTTCTTGGAAACTTTCTTCATGTTCTCTTATAGAACTTCATAGCTCTATGAGTAAGAATAGCCAACTGCTGGACTATCTCCATGTACTCCAGATCATCTGGATGGATACAGTCCAAGTATTTAAGAGTTAATAGAAAGTTTCCACAACTTTCATTTGAAGACACAAAGGCATGTGAAGAGCTGGGCTCTTGGAATGGGCTTCCTTGAGTGTAGCTCTCCCTTGGTGTCTCTGGAAAGGTGATGAAAGGACTCTTTTATGAGTTGTTAGGGTAGTAGATGAAATGATGTTATCGTTCTCTACTATCCCTTCTAACCACATGAAGGGCTGAACTCTGTTGATTGTTAGATGAGCTGGTAGATAGATTTTGCATGTTTATCTCCATTTGGTAACCGCTCAGGGCACCATACAGCTCAGTGAGAGTGAGGGTAGAGAGGTTTTCAGTTCTTTTAATGGCTACATAATAGTGTGTCCATCGTCTCGGAAGAGAGAACATGAACTTCCTCATAATATCCCTATTCTCAAGTTAACTCCAACATACATCAGAGTATCTACAATCTTAACATACATAAAGTATTATTGAGTCATAGTTTTACCTATCTTGAAGGTTAAGTTTTCAAACTTCTACTTTATGATGTCCTTCTTATTTCCCTTGGTTTCATCAGATCCTTCATACATCAGCTTCAATGCATCATAGAGCTCTTTTGCAGTCTTTCACTTCTTGAAGCCTCTATAGATAGAGTTTGGAATAGTAGTTTGAAGAGCGGTAATGGCTTTCTGATCTATATCAATCTTTTTCCAATCTTCCTCAGAATAGTCAGCCACGTTCTTTGGTATCATCCCACCTCTAGCAGTTGCTGAGGTAGTGCTTGGGATGTGAGGTCCTCAAACTACAGATCTCCACATCCTGCCGTCTTGAGACTTGATGAAGCCTTACATCCTCAGACACCAAGTATCAATGTCATCAGGAGTGATCAGTGGAGACTTAGTCATGCTGATTTCTATAACAGCTTTAGTGAGAGATTCCATTTGAGCAAGTAAGTGTTTTGTGAAACTGAAGAGATTAAAGATGGTGAGATCTTACAAACAAGATCCTAAAATGCTCTGATACCAGTTGAAGGACCTGTTATGGTTATGCAACAGTTTCATAGTTTAGAGAATATCACACTTACTAGATCAAATAAGGAACCAGACAAAGAAACAAGAAACAAATAGGTAAAGAACTCAATAACACAAGATTGGTTTTCAAGTATGATGTATATTGCTCACAAGTAATTTTACAATACAATGCTTAGTCCTAAGATTGGTTACATGAGATACTTTATACTACAAACTACAACCGGCCATACTTTGAAGGCCAGCTGAACACTAATCTACACAACAAGATCAATGTTGAGTCAAAAGGCAGATTGCCTTTTGACTAGTGACTATGACATGCCATAGCTCACATCATAATATATTACAAAAAGGTTAAAAGTACAAGAGTGGAAAGTTGCAGACACAGACAATGTAATGTATAGTTGACAAAAAGTATGAAGATAATCACCAACTTGTATAAGTTGGTGAGTATTCAGAGCTGGCAGCGGAATGTTATTCTGCTATTGTCAAAAGTGTGTTAGGGACAAATGTCTTCTAAGTTTTCAGAAGAAATCAGGCTTCAAACTTCGGAAGACTTTGTCTTCAAGCTTCGAAAGGCTTCACTTTTGGCTTTGGAAGATTCTGTCTTTGGCTTCGGAAGATTTAACACTTAATGAATTTTCCTTGTGCATGGTCAAATCTTCCGAGGTAACTTCCTTGTACTTCAGGAGCATGCTAAGAGATCTTTGGTTAGCATCAGCTTCTAAGATAAATCTTACAGCAGTTTTGAAGTCTTTGAAGTTGGTTTTACTTTATCTCCAAATCATATTATGTATCCATACTTAGCCTTTCAATAGTTGCTCAAATTGATGAATAGCACTCGTCCTATCGCATATAGGTCAGATGCTCTAAGAGTGTGAAAGTCATGTTTAACTTGATAATAGTTGATTGCTCTGGCTCTTCTCTTGATTACATACATTTTCTTCTCTCCATCATAACCCAACTTAGTACAGGTTCGAAATTCCCATACCATGTGAATGGTTTTGAATGTCGTAATATATGAACATAACTAGGAGGTGGAGGAGAAAGCACTAAAATATTTCCAACCTAACGTAAAGCAATCTTTCCTATCATGTCGATAGGATCAGATGTATGCTATTCAACTCCAGAGTCTGAAGGAATCTCTCCTTCTTCTAACAATATTTCTGAAAATAAAATTTTCAAACTGTTGCCTAATATGTCCTTGTAATCAATGGAATATTCTAGATCATCCAATGGACCTAATCTTCATCAGACTCCAATGTTAAGATTTGTTGCTGAAATGTATAGAATTCTTTCTCGTACATCTCCTCTGTAGCTGGATCAAGTGGTTCGTAATCCTCTGGAGCATCAGGCCTTGGTCCAGAGACATTTTCAGAAACTAAATCACTAGAAGGACCCGCTGTTGAGCCCATATATCCTCCCTGATCATCATCACCATTATCCTTCTTCTTTCCTTTATCCTTTTTAACATCATGACCACCATCATTATCATCAAGATCATCATCATCATCATCACCACTATAATCCACCTTATCTAAACAATCATTATCATCATCATCATGCTGAGTACTTTGCATAATATGCTCAGGTGTAACAATCATATCACAGGTCTCTTGCATCAGTGGTTGATCTTTAGTAATCTCTTCAGTCTATACCACATTGGCTTCAGAATCAACAATAGTAGTCTCTCTTATTTGAGTAACAATGATAGGCTCTGGATCATCAAAATGCTATCCACTTAACTCTCTATACTCAGAAGATCTAATCTGATTTGGATGCACTTATGTAGATATAAATCTGGGTGTAAAATCTCTTAAGCTGTTCTCTAAGATCTGAGCATAGCTATATAAGAATTGTTGCCGATGTTCCAGACTCTTGCTCTTGGCATCCTTCTCTTGGTTTTGTAATTGTAGATAGTCAATCAGTTTTATCTTATCAAACATCTCTCTCTCTCAAGTAACTGTACCCTCTGTTCTAAAGTAGTCGGTGTAAGGGAACTTGAGGATGTTCTAGTAGTATGTAGGTGCTGTAGAGGAGTGTTGGTCAAATCATTCATATTAATCGTATCATCATTCCCTTGACCTCTCGGAGGTGTACTCTAAATGTCATCTGTTATGGGCATAGGTGTATATATTACAGTGGTTGTTTCTATAATAGTCACAGGAGTATGAACACGAACAACCTCACTAAAAGTCACAGGTGGCTCAGACACTGGAATGTCTCTAACAGGTAAAGTAGTGGTCATCGAGGTTCGAGGTCTTCTAATTACAACACCTCATCCTCTACCCCTACCACATATACTAATGTCCAGTGTAGC
Organism: Flaveria sonorensis; assembly: GCA_025506505.1. Classification (NCBI taxonomy): domain Eukaryota; kingdom Viridiplantae; phylum Streptophyta; class Magnoliopsida; order Asterales; family Asteraceae; genus Flaveria; species Flaveria sonorensis. The sequence goes on along the minus strand of CM046425.1, from coordinate 20,685,343 downwards.
TCTCTTATTTGCTTCTGTCTTCTTTCTTCTCTTCATTGCAGGAAAATCTTCAGGAAAAAAGTTTGTATCAATATTCTTAGCATTGCGTTTTGATGGTATAACTGGCACTCTGGGTCTAACCTGAAGAATATAAAGAACTCTACCAATGTCTTCACTAGCTATGTCACTTGAACTGTTCTCAAACCAAGATTCTATCTCCTCATCTGATGTCATCTCCCTTTGACGAGAAGAACTTCCCAAAGCATCATCAGGAGTTTCGGAAGATGAACCAATAGGATCAGACCAAAGCGGTTCTTCTATAGCTTGTTATTGCTATTCAGCTTGTTGAAAATCATCAGAAAACCAGCCAAGTTTGGCAAAATGATCTTCTTTCCACGCATTCCATCTTGTACCAGTCAGATATGTGAATATGTCTTTCCTTATAACCATGACTGAATATGTAGTAGACTCTGAAACAGCTAACTTAGGATGAGCGTCATTAACAATCAACTGGATAAATTAGGGATACATAATAAACTTTTTCTCGAAAGATGCTAATACATTCTTCTGCATCTCGACAAAGATATCCTTTGGATACGTTGTAAAGTAAATCATTAAGAGATACCAATAGTGATCCCAAAACTACACTTAGACTAGCTAAACCAGCCTTCAGATTTCATAGGCAATGAACTACAACATGGAACAAAAACTTCCATAATAGAGATAGATGCTTCTTCTCGAAAGAAGGATATCTATGATCTTAACCCATCCTTTGTAAACAATCTCTAGCAATAGCATCATCAAAAGTCACTGTTGCATTAGGCTGATCTCTTAACTGTAATACATGGTTGATGATATCAGAAGTAATCACAAGTCTTCTTTCTTTCACTGTAGCTATAATACATTTCTCTCCATCTCCGTCTCTTTCATTTGCATCCGATGTCCAAAACTCATCAATAACATCAGTGTAAATAGATGGATTGGCTATAATAGCATAATGAATCCTAGACGTCTTAAGCCATTCAATAAGTGAATGGAAAATAGCCTTATCATCTACAACATCTCCAAGATAAGCAACAACATTATGGTTTTTGTTAAAAACCACAGATCTTACCATCTATAATCAAAGTAAACATTTAATCAGTTACAAATTTTACAAAAATCATACTTAGAAAAGTTTGAAAATTTTGACAAAAATTAACTAGTCACGCAATATGTATAATATTTCGCATGCGATTAGTTTTGAAATAAATGCAACTTGTCGCGCGGAAGGTAACTTATCACGTGGAATAATTTTGACTTAAAAGTCAACTATTCGTGCGATCAGTAAAAGATGCTCACGCGACGAGTTTCAAACGAATACTGAAGTTGTCGCGTCTGTTCATCTTTGTAGTTACTTATCACGTGCGACAACCCCAAAACTCGTTTTCAAATTAAAGTCATTACAATGAGTTTTAACCATTAAAAATCGGTGTGTATAAGTCGTTTTATCATATTAACTACATGCACAGTTAATTTCATCATATAACTAGTCTAATGAAGAGTTCATGTTTGGTTCAAAATCAAATTCGCTTCTATCAGTCAATGGATCTTCAAAATACCTTATCAATGTCGTGAATAAACGTAACTAGCATAATGATCAAAGATATGAAGAGAATCGATGTAATAGTTAGACAAAATTTTAAGAGAAAAACTGAACAGTTATGTGATGTGACTGATGGACTATTTGCATAACTATTACTTATATAGATCTTAGACTTCTCACGCGTGAAGTCATGATTCGCGTCAATCAACTTCTCACGTGCGAGAAGTTTAAATTTTGAATTTCAAAATTTTTTTAACTCTTTCAATTTATTTGATTAATTTGACTTTTGTGTTTAATCAAGTGTTGAATTTGACTAGAAACCTTCATTTCTTTAAAACATTTTATTACGAGACAAATCAAATAAAAAGATAAAATCATTTTGTAATTTTGTGATTCCTTAAAATATAATCTAAAAATCAAACAACTTCTGATATTGAATTTTGGTTGTATTGAATTTTCCATTATAGGATCATATTCCTCAGAAGTTGATTATTATCATCTTTTGGTTGTATTTAAAATAAAACTAATTAAGTTGATTGTCAATATGTTTGTCAAAATTTAAACTCAGACTTCAATCTTTGCTAAGACAAATATGTTGTTATTTTTATCATATTTTCATTTCTTTATATGAACTCAATGGATCCCACAATCAAAAATCCTATAGAACTCCTATCTAGTTTTAGGGCACTTTTGAGATTTTCAAGTCAACCTAATTTGACTTGAACTATTCACCTCTAGTCACTAACATCATGATAATTGATTTTCTTAGTTTAACTATTTGAGCATAAGCATCCTGAAAAACGGTTCTGAACACGTAATATTAACAAGTTTTAGCACTTATTAACAACCAGTCGGACTTATGTTTTGTCCTCGCAAGATGTTTAGGACTTATATGTCAATTCGGACTTACATGTCCCATCTTTTAATTTTGTTTCCTGTGTCAGAACATATTTTCAAAAATGAAAAAATTTACTATATACTATGTATGTTTTTAACATATAATTTTATTTATGTGCTTATTGGCATCTTTTATTTCTATATGGCCATTTTGGCATCTTTTACTCTTTTATCTTAGAATAATTTTCTTCTTTGTCTTCGCTTTTCTTTCTTTTTCTTTCATACATACATATATACATATATATACATATATATATACATATATATATATATATATATATACATACATATATATATACATATATATATATATATACATACATATATATATACATATATATATATATACATACATATATATATACATATATATATATATATATATATATATATATATATATATATATATATATATATATATATATATATATATATATACATACATATATATATATACATATATATATACATACATATATATATATATACATATATATATACATACATATATATATATATATATATATATATATACATATATATATATATATATATATATATATATATATATATATATATATATATATATGCTTATGGCAATCACTGATTCAGAGAATGATAGGCTTAAGTATGACAAGACTATAACTCTCAATCTAGTTAGCATGGAATCAGTATTACTACAAAACCTTGATATGTTACCCACTTTAGTCATAGAAGATTTAGTTCTAGGGCATCACAAATCATGCTGTTTTTTATTCCTGAAAGTAAATCCTATCAAACATATCAAATAAAATCCAAGTCAGTTCCTTTTTAATCCTTTTTATTTAATATATCAAAATTAAGAAATGTACTATCATCTCCTAATTATGCAAAAGATTCATTTTAAGAATTTTTATTTACTAAATAAAATCTTTTTGAAATTTTCAATATAACTCCCCCTAAATCAAAAATAATTTTCATAATATTTTAAATTTCTACCCGTAAAATTGTAATAATCTTTAGAAAATTACAATTTAAAGAAACTATAAAAAGAATATATTTTTGGTGAAAGTTTTGGTACAATCATCCAAAGTTAATCATTCCCAAAGATTTGACCAGAAAGTCAAAACGAGAAAGATCAAACGCCTTGGTAAACAAGTCACCAATATTTTCATCAGGTGTGACTTGGGCAAGACGAATATGTGTTATATCAAAACAATCATGGATAAAATGCGTGCGAATGTTAATGTGTTTTGTCTTTGAATGTTGAACTGGATTCTTGACAATGTTATGAACTGTATGTTATCACACCAAATGGTAGTGTTAAAAATATTAAGGTCATAATGAAGAAGTTGTTGTTGAATCCAAACGATTTAGGAATAGCAGCTTGAAGCAGCCACATATTTAACTTCTGCGATGGATGTTGAAACAGTGTTCTGCTTTTTGCATTGCTATAAAATCAACATGTTTCCAACGAATTGACAACCACCTGTAGTTGAGTTTCTGTCCAAATTACAACCACCATAATCAGTCTCAGTGCAAGCATATAAATTGAATTTAGAATTTCTAGGATACCAAAGTCCAAGTTGTGATTGGCCTTTGAGATACTTGGAAATCCGCTTGACTACTTTCATTTAAGACTCCTTTGGATTACTTTGATGACGTGCATGTTAACAGACAGGAAACATAATATCAGGCCTATTGGCAATGAGATACATCAAGGATCCAATCATTGATCTATACATATGTTGATTAACGTCTTCGCCCGTGAGATCAGAGATAAAGTAGGACGAGATGACATAGGAGTTGGGGTAATCTTGGAATCGTGAAACTTGTATTTATCCAGAATACTATGTACATATTATTCTTGATGTATCAAAATACCCTTGTCATCGTGTTTAACTTAGATACCCAAGAAAAAAGAAATTTCTCTAAGAGAAATCATCTCAAACTTCTTCTTCATCACCACTTGAAACTCCTTACACATGTCATCATTTGTAGATCCAAAGATAATGTCATCAACATAGATTTGGACAAGAATCATATCATAACAAGTCTTTTGTATGAACAAAGTTTGATCAATAACACCTCTAGTATAACCATTTGCAAGCAAATATTTAGTGAGAGTGGCATACTAAGCACGAGGTGCCTGATGTAAACCATAAAAAGCTTGGCCTAACTTGTAAACAAAGTCAGGATGATCCGGATCTTCAAAACCAGGAGGTTGGAAATATAGGTTTCTTCTTTTCATTTCGCCATATAAGAAAGCAGTCTTCACATCCATCTGATAAACTTTGAGTTCATGAAAGAAGCATATGCCAGAAATATATGAATTGCTTCTAGTCTTGCCACGGGAGCGTAGACTTCTTCATAATCCAGATCTTTAGCTTGATAAAACCCTTGTACAACAAGTCTGGCCTTGTTGCGAACAATAACACCTTTTTCATCCGTCTTGTTGCGAAATATTCATTTGGTTCCAATAGGCAACTTATCCTTTGGTAATTCACATAAATGCCGCACATCTAGCTTTTTTAGTTGAATCAGTTCATCCTGCATTGCCTCAACCCAGCTATTTTCTTTCAAAGTCATTTCCATATTCTTCGGCACTATTTGAGAAATGAAACATCTATAAAAACATGTATTGACGGCTCCTGATTGACTTACTGTGCAAACACTTTTAGATAATGGACCGATAATTGCATTAGTTGGATGGTTTCTATGAATTCTCAATTGAGGAATCTTTTCTTCAAAAATAACTTCATCTAAGTTAGACATGTGTCCAACATGTTCATTTTCAACAGCACCTCCTTCTGGTTGATAAATGTTGTTTTTTCTTGCGTTCTGGTTGATAAATGTTGTTTTTTCTTGACAAAGATTGTCAGCATGAGTATATGATGAATACGACTCAGTAGGTGAATCTTCAAAAGGTACTTGAATAGCTTAAATTGGAATATCTTAAATAGATGTAGTGGTTGTGTCTGAAGATTGTGGATCATGTTTAACACCATGATTGTCAGGACTTAAATCAAACACTTGTGATGAAGAGTGATCTGATTCAAGATTTTGATCAAGGTTTGGATGAGAGGGTTTATCAACGGAAACATTCGAAGAAGAACTTGTCTGAAGATGTTAGATGAAGTAGGACCAACATCATCAGAAAATACATCATTAATTGATAATGTCAAAGGGGTTATATATGTAGAAACATAAGAAGATCGATTAAAAGTGTCAAACAATGAAGCATAATCATATACCCAAGCAGGAGCGGATCCTACATCAGTTTTGTTACCAATTGTAAAGATCGTGAATTCGTTGTAGATCGATCTTGTGAGAGAAACGCGGAATGAATCAATCACGGATTATAGAAAGAAGGAAAAGAAGAAGATCAAGCAATGCAAAAAATATTCAAGTATATTGCTCTCTAATAATATGTGTACAAAAGTGTGAAAATATCAAGATACTAAAAAAATAAACTAATCAAACTGTTTATACTAACTAAATAGTCTCACGCGAGAACTACTTTTAGCGCGGCTCAAAGTTTACGCGCGACAACTTGATCTTCACCATCTTGTTTTGATTTCTCGAGCCTCTAAGTTCAATTTCTACAATAAGTCATTATAAAGGCAAAGTAACTAAACACTTCTTCAAAAAAATTTGATATTGTTGAGGGTTAGTTTTTAAAAATTAAAAGTTGAACGGTTAATTTATATTGTGTCTAATTGTGTAAGAAAAAGAATTATCAAACACTTAGAATGGGGAGAGACTTGAACCTAGGTCACTATAAAAAAGTAGGAGCTGAGCTATGAGTCTAACACGTAAACTAATTAGAGGCGCTAAAAGTATTAGGACTTTAGGTGATTTTGATCTAACATCTTGCTAGTTTTATTTTCAATGAAAAATTATTCTATTATTCAAAAAAAGAAAGTATTAGAACTTCTAACAAACTTTGGTAAACTTTGTCAGCACTATTCAGTAGGTTGGTTTCTGCTTGTAACGGCTATCATTTAATGTAAAACCCTAAAGCATCAAGAAATTTATAAAAAAAAAAAATACGCCGCAACACCTTCCACTTCGTCTTAAAACCCTCACGTGTACATTATCGTACAAGTGAAATAATCAGTTGTTTGAGGTAAAAGCAAACCAAAAAAATGCAAGAAATAACAAAGTTACATGTTTACAAATTCATGTGTTTGAGTTAAGAAAAAAAAGAATCCACATAATGCAATAAAACAAAAGTTACATGGCTGTGTTTGTAAAATCAAGTGTTAGACAAAACTAAACAAAACTAAAAAAAAGTAAAAAGGAGTGAGAAAAAAGAAAAAAAGGAAACCAATTATAGGGCTAACCGGATTCAAACGCCAGCCACTTGGTGCAACCCATGCTTCTTGTCATGACACAAGATATTTTATTTAACACACTAAAACAGTAATGTTTAATGCACTTGTTGGCAGTGACATTCCATAAAAACCAATGGTTAGCTGTCACGCAACTAGTTGCCCTAATTCCCCCATTTTACTATTAAATTATACTAGACTCTTCCCTCAGGCTATGCGACGAGACTTTTGTCTTTTTTCTTCACACTATGCAACTCCTCAAAAACCATAAAGTAAAGACCGAAATTGGTTCCAATAAAAACAATACTACCAACGATATTTTTTATATCTTGATCGGCTCTGCATGCCCAAAAAAAACTCGATTTGAATATAAAACCATTTTTTATAATAAAAAAAGAATATATTATAACGTCGATAAAAAAAACTAAAGACAATGGTGTTTTTCCTTTCTTAAAAGTTAATAAACAAAGGTCATTACAAGAAAATAAACTTCTTAGAAAATAAAATGAGTTTAAAGCGTAAATTATAGGGCTTTTTAGATATTCCCCATTCGTAAGACCACTAATTACATATTTTTCCAAGCTACAAGACCAATTACATATTTCCTATTCCTAAAACATGTATATTAAATTTTGATTATCGATAATTGTTGTTTTGAAATGAAGATGTAGTTTTGTTGTTTTAGGATAGGAAATACGTAAACATAACTTAGTAAAATTAAAAAAAAACACTCATTCAGTAAGTTAATTTTAATGAAATGGATAAATATGTAGTATATATGTTTTAGAAGGAGAAATATGTAATTAATTTTTTAGTTTGGGAGAAGTATGTAACTAATAATCGCAAAAGGTGGAAAATAAAATTAAAAAAGAAAATTAAACCCATTAAACTTTTGTCAAAATTATAACAAACAAACCTTTGTAGGATTACTTTAAAGCACCAAAATTATTATTCCCTGTCACTCACATATAAAAGTATATGAGTATAAATTATAAACAACGATCAAGTAGTTAATTTACTCACTTAAATATCTACGTTCACTACAAATAATTCGGGAGACATTTGTTGCCGCAAATAGTCTAGGTTATCGTCGTTATTAGTATTAGCAGCGACAAGTTGCCGCTATTAAAATTAAAGTAAAACATTTTACGATGTAACTTCATAACCAATAACCTAGATGTTAAAATTATGACCAAATCCAAGCATAAATTGGATCAGTTTATTTTTAGTCAACACGAGTGTCAAAGAAACTACTAAAAACCAACGAAAAATAAACTAGCTCTAAACGAATCTTAATTTATCAAAACATAATAGAAAGAACTTGAATCTTAATTTACCTCGGTTGTAAATCAAAATCTAGCTCTAGAAGAATTCAAAAAAACTATCAACAGCATGTAAGATTATTGCAAATGGTGTTTCAACAACAACTACTAAACAAAAAACTAAAAACCAAATCAAAAATGAAATCACAAATAAGAACCAAATCAAAATTGAAATCAAAACTAAAAAGCAACAAAAAATTCCTTTTAGCGGAGGTGGCGACAATGGGTGGCGTGCGACAACAGTGGTGGTAGATGGTGAGGATTTGGCAACAGCAGTGGTGGTTGGCGATAGGTGATGGCTGTTGATGGTGGCTATGATGGTCGATCGAGTGGCTGATGATGGTTGGGATGGTGGTTGCGACTTGTCTAAAGCGGCGATGAGATAGGTCGTGAGTTAGGTCAATGTGTCAGGGTTAGAATGCCTCAACAGAGGAAATAAACCTGTTTTATTTTTTTTCAGTTAAAATGAGTAGCTAAAAGAGTCGCCGCTAATACCTATAAGTATGATAAAATGTGATCCGTTAGATGTAGACTTGGATCAATATTCAATAGCGGCGAGTTGTCGCCGCTAAAAACGTCGCCGCTAATGGCTGATGTCCGCTAAAGGTATTGCCATAATTGCTGAGATAGCCATAATTGCTGAGACTTTTTGCAGTTGTTATTTTTGACCGTCTGATTAATATAACATATATGAATTGGTAAGCTTTGATAATATATAGAAACTAGCTTTTTACTGGCCTCGCGTTGCTGCGGCGCAATAATTTATAGACTAACAATCGACCCGTATTGTCTCCGGACTAAATTCATGTCGAAGCGTAAAATAACTTGAATTTATACTATTGAACGGAAATGTATAATACTTGAACTGTCTATTTTCTAAACAAAGTTATGTCGAAAATATAGATCAAGTTAAAACGTATATAAAAAAACACATAGATTACAGTCGTCTCGACTCGCTTACGAACTAAATTTACGTTGCAACGTAGAGAAACTCAAACTTATATCGTTGAATGAAAATGTTTATATTTAGCACGACTCATTTTTGAACGCAACGTACATCAAAATGTTGGCGAACGTTGAATCGTAGACCATCTCAAAGTGTATATAAAAATATGCACGAAAACATTTTATATTTGACTCCGTACCAATACATACTTATAGATACGAACATAAGAAATAATATTTTTAAGGAGAAATTGTACTTGGATAAACCTAAAACTTTAAAAATTTAAAGGGTAAAACGAAAAATCAAAGTTAACCAATCATGTTAATTCAAATAACAAATATAATATTATTATCATTCAATTATTATTATTGTATAATTTAATAAACAAATATTATTATTATTTAATTATCATTATTACTGTTCATACATCTTGATTTATTTTAAGTGTAATACTAGTTCGAAGGATTGAGTATGTGAGGTTGGCAAAAGAAATCAGTAAATAATAATATTATATACTGTGTATATATAAAACCAAATTAAATAATTTCAAATATAAAAGAATATTATGGGTCTATTCACATCTAGTGGATCACTACTATGTCATGCTCTTGTAACTTTATCAAGCTCAAACGTTACAAATTAATTTTAACTAGAAAAGTTATTCGCACATTTGGCGGTGTAGTATGATTAAAAAATGTATGTTACTTTGTGGTCTTACAATTATAGGAAACGGATAAACTTATGGCGGATCAGTTATGAAAACTAAATAATAAATAGAAAACATAACATTGCCCCGTATGTAATGCTATAAGAAATTAAAAATGTTATTAACGGGAAAATATGTTACAGTATAGGAATTTTAAAAATATAATTTAATAAAAAAATATAAAAAAAGATAAAAAGAAAAAAAGAACGTAAAAAAATTATAGTACGCAACCCGCGTCATCGACAACTCAACCGCGTACAAATCAACTCCGCTAGACGCATGTTTGTATTTTGTAAACAAATAAATATTAAGTAAATATATTATGTAAAAGCTAAGGAAAAAAACAAAAAAAAAAAAGAGTAAAAAGAGGAAGGCATGAGAGTTTAACCGTCGGGCTCAAGATAACAAGCAAGTAATATTACCAGATGGAGTACATGACAATCATGAAAAAAATTGAGAAAGAAAATTAATAACCACAAAGAACGTCAATTAAAAAAATTGAGTGATTCCACCTATCTTTACAAATCTATAACCTCTAATAAAGTAAGGTTTTTTTTGCCATTTTTTATTTTCTTATCTTATTTTTTTGCCACTTTTTATTCTTCTAGACATACATATCAATTTTTTCTCCAAAAGGATATTATAGTAATTTAAATATCAAACAAATTTCTCTCTCTTATTATAAATGAATTATATTAATTGTTATATTTCTCTCTCTTTATAAATTCAAACTATCTTTTTTAAAAATAGATTTTATTAAGGAAATTGGAAATCACACTAAACCTTTTTTAAATAAAATATTTTAAATCATTTTGTTTTTAAAAAAAGTTATAAACAGGTGAATTTTTTTAAAAAACTATCTTATTGAACCAACAAGAATCATTATAAACCAGCATTTTTAAAAAACAAGAATTTTATAAAAAATATTAAAAAAAACTTAAAACGAATGTTTAAATATGAAACTTTTTAGATAAGAGAGTTAAAAGTAGTATAATTGTTTTATTTCTTAAACTATTACGTATATATAACTATAATTATATTTTATATTAAAATATTATACTGTAACTCTTCGTGTTTATTACTAAGTATAATCCACTTAATTAATGGTTTTTAACCTATCCATCTATCTATAAAAAAAACTAAAGTAAGCGTGAAACAATTGTAAGACTTATTATTCTTATTTTCTCATTTCTATATGTTGTTAATAATAATACTGAATACTAATAATATTAGTCGTACCATATTCAAATTAAAAATGTATAATTTAATAAATAAAAAACTATTTTTTATTAAAAATACACTTTTTAAAAACAGAAATTTTATAAAATACAGAATACAAAAAACTTTTTTTATCATTTTTCTTAAAACAAAATATTTAAAAATCATAATTTTTTTAAAACAAAAGTTTAAAAAATACATAATTGTTTATTTACTTAAAATAACTATTTGTACGTAATTATAAACATATTTTATCTTCAATCATGATCTTATAATGCATAATTTTTTAGTACTAATTATTTAATATTTTATTTATTAAATCCGTGTAATACACGGGACTAACCTAGTAAGAGTATATAATAGTCGATTAAAAACCAATTATGATATTTAGAAAAATTTTAAACTTCACTATTTGATCAGTTCTCTTTTCAAGTTACATTTTACATATATAATCAATGTTATTAGGCTCGGATTGGACCGGGACTCGGTTGGGCAACCGTTTTGATCCACCCCAACTCGCTTCCTTCCACAAGATATGGCAGGTTCAAAACAAGGGTGTTCAAAGTCGTATATCCGAAATTTCCAAATAGTATAAATCACTATCCGTATCCGTATCCGAAATTTCAAAATCCGAAACTTTTCAAAATCACTATCTGATTCCGACTCCAAATTTTCAGATATCCGAATTTTCAGATACTCCGGATTTGGATTTTTAAATCGGATTTTCAGATTCGAATATTTTTAAACACCCCTAGTTCAAACCGGTGCGGCGGTTAGACCTGTAACCAGGAACCGATTTGTACCGGATTTTCAATTTTTTTATTTTTATTTTTATTTGTTTATGTTAATGGGTTTAACGGATCGGTCGGATAATTAATTTAGTGTTGAATGTATAATTATTGTCGAGTTTGATATATAATTATAAAATATGCATATAAAATACTGATATTAAATTATGTATGTAACTATATATATATATATATATATATATATATATATATATATATATATATATATATATATATATTTTATCACGTTATCCAATTCTTAAATCTGGTCCGATCGATCCGACCAATCAACCAGATGATCGGTTCGTTGTTCGATACGTTTAGGAAAATATTGTATATAATACAATTTCTTTCTATTCAATTGAAAATAGTCAACTTACGCTCACCACACGCATAAGGGTCTCTTCTACCGATCTCATTATCTATCGCAAGACGTTAGACGTGTGGGCTCATTGGCACATCTAGATAAGGGTCCTACTAAAATGTCTGCAAAAGAAAAATAAAGGTTTATTTTTATTTTATATAATATGATAAGAGAAAAAATGCTAATAAATTGATGTGATTAGCGACTAGTGGGTGGTTAAGAGGCAATTTGTAAAAGATAAAATTTGAGTGACGGAGAATTAATGATTTGAAGTAACAACATTTACGTGAGCGTGGTAAAGAGGCAATTTGGGAATTTATTTATAATCAACTACTGGTCGAAACACGCAGACTATCGTGGGGTGATAAAATTTGTAGACCAGATTTTGACGATTTGTAGATTAGTATACGTCATTTGAAAAAATCTACATTGAAATGTTTATCAATAAAACCCCTAGCTCGTGTAGCAAAGGTGATTTTATAAGACTGGTACTTATTGTTAGAAGTTGCAATTATGATCCATTTAATTATAATTGGATCGCTTCAACCAGGCGAGACCTATGGTTTTTAACAAAAACCATAATACGGCTGCTTATCTTGGTGAGATTCCTGAAGACAAGGCGTTATTCAGATAGCTGATTGATGGTTTTAAGACATCGAGGATTCACTATGCTATCACATAAATAAGTTTGTCATAGCACCAAATCTAGAATTCTATATAATATTATTTTTAAAGACCGTATAAGAAAAACAAAATAAAAAATCCAGATAAAAAACAAAATGTTAATGATGCTCAGATGACTTGTATGTTTGTGTTTTGCGGATTTGTACATTATCACGCACGACTTCGTATTAAAAAATATATATACAGTCGATAAAATAATCACATCCTAGTGGTAATTTTAAATTTTTATAAAGTTTCATCTTTTTAAAAGTTATAATAAAATATTAGAAAAAAAAAATTAACATCTCATTGTACACGTGAAAGATGACTGATGGTGTGGAGTAGTAATTCATCATCTTAATTAAGAGTAGTTACTAACCTGAGACGTGAAACATGTTTCATCTTAGAAAACATGAATTATATAAGGAAAATATTGATCGAGTGAAAACGTGATCTGATAGGATAAACTTTTTGGAAGATTGTTTAATGAATGGTGTAGCAAAAAAGACTTGAACTTTTTCTTAATAGTTCGTACCATTAATCACAAGGCCAAGGGGATGATGGTGATATGCACTATTTAATGAAATTTATTGAATATCTGTATGATTATAAATGAACATGTCATTGTATCATAACCAGGCCCTTCAATTTTAAAGAGGATATCATGATAGTAGTTATGTTTTTTTTAGGTTCATCATAATTGTACAACAATACTACTGAACTAAAACACGTATAATCACATGATACGTAAATCCACAACCGCATATTTACTTTTACTTGTGTATGTGAGTTTATTCTGTATGCATCATAGTACTTTAACTGTAAGCACATATGTAAGAAAACTATGTCACAACACCTAAATTTGAGATTTCAACTGGGTATAGCATAAATTTGTAAAAAAATTAAGTGTACTGGTAAAATCACCACATTCAAACTAGGTGGAAAGGGAAAATAAGAATCTGGGACTTTGTAAACTCTCATGAGTCATGAAGCCTAGAGTATGAGGCTTTATAAACGTGCATGGCAACCTTGTAAGCTTGCAAAGCCACTTTGTAAACTATCATAAAGTTCTTGTAAACTCACGACATATGTACAAACTCACATGCACATGGTGACTCTGGCATGAAAAACATCAAACTCAAATCAAGTCCTTACACGATCTACTATTAAGTTTAGCAACAACTAATTTCATAGTTTATCACTAAATTTAGATCAAATATGAACATGATAGGGTTTCTTTTTTACTGACATGAAAACATACACATTCATATTAAGTTTGTCACTTACACCCCCTAGCCCCTTTAAGTTTTTCTATGTTAAGCTTTTAATCCCAAAACTTAAGAAAATACGACACTGATTATAAAAATTGGGGTGTTGCGGTACAAATCAATGTAAGTCAAACGGTAGATTGCCCGCCACGAATCTAGATGCTAACATAAAAGAACAAAACACATCCATAGTTCCCTTTAAGGTTATACATTCATAGAAGTACATGGCAACCAAGAAAATATAACAAGATCAATGAATCTAGTCTCTAGATCTGGTAATCAAAAACCTGAAGAAAAAACTAAACTCCTTTAGTTTTCTTCCTCAAGAAACTTGTCTAAAACGCAAAAGGAAACCATGGCATTAAACTACGGCAACAAGGAGAGGACGGGCAAAGTGGAGATGGTGGCCACCGAAGATGGGTTGCGTCAGTCCGTGAGGTTAATGAGAGGGAGTGGGAGAGGAAGAGGATTATAGTAAATTTTGTTGTATGTATGCTCCCCTTAACTCCCTATTTATATAAATTCATAAACATAAGAAGTAAGTTACATTGGTAATAATTACCTGATAGTTATTACTTGTAATTTCAATTTAAAACCACCAAACAATCAATAATTAGATACTTACCAATCAAATTTATAACTTATCCAATCTAATTCAATTTGTACGTATCAACAACCTTGTTAATTAATAATCCCTGATTATCAACAAGTATAATAATTAGAAATTAATTGTTAAATAAGAGCAACTTTCATAATTTTTTAACTTATTTCATTAATTTAGTTATTTGCATTCTAATTAATACAATTAATCATCCCTTATTTATTTATTCCAAATAAATAGAAAATATAATAAATTGTTTTAAAAAAAATATATTATTTCTCCCTACCTTCATTTTTGTATAGATTATTTGAATCTTTAAACAATCTTTACGATCATTGTTCATGGAGTAATCCTTTAGAGTTTACTTAGATTGTAGTATTGTCGGATGTCATTACTTGGGCATAGTTCTGATCTAATTGTCAAGACTCGATCGAAAACAAGTTAACAAATTAGTCTTAGTTAATTTTATTGTGATAGGGTAAGTAAGGTCGCTCCGCAGGGAATTTATGGAGAGTGCTTAATCAATACGACTAGATTAACTTAAAGGCACGAACTTTGAACATAAAGATTAGAACGTTGGATGAAATTAGAACACAATTGCAAAAAATCAACAAACTTTAAAGCAGATTTACTTAAATAATAAAAGACAATTACTTTTGGATCCTCAATTATGCAAGATCAACAATTTATATGCCTACTAGGGTTTGCCAAAACCTAATTCTCAAGATTTCAACTTTTGATTAACGTAACAAATGATCAAACTTTTAAGACTCGTTCATTCACACTGTTACTAATCCGTCTATATCAAACTACTTCTCAATCTTAATAAGTTCACGATGTAAGGACACCGAAAACTGATAATTTCAACAAGCAATCTTATTTATAAATGAAACCCTTAACCAAAACGTAGAATTACATTCAAAGATTATTGTTTACCAAAACCCTAATGAAAACACATAAAAAAGTCTTACATAACATAATCAGCTCTCCCGAAAGCGATCCCGAAGGACCTAACCACGCACCTTCTTCTCACAATCTTGAATCTTGTTTTGAAGGATGATCAATGGTGAATTGGGAAGAGTTGGAAAGCTTGAAAGTACCAAAAAGGCTCCTTGAATTTTCTAATTTTCCGCTGGGAAAAAGTGTCCTACCAATTGGGATTGATTGGACTTTAAATAACGTCAAAACACTAAAAATCCACAGTGTGTTAGACACCAGTGTATGATACGACGGCCTGGGTGTATCGTACGCCCACCTTAACATGCCTACGCCAAACTTTCTGTTATTTATATGAAATACGCTCCCAAATATGTCGCTGATACGCCGACCGGCACATCATACGCCCATATGCATATCATACGCCCACTCTAGACGTGTAATATGCCGGTGTCCCTATCACTATGCCTCTTTTTGTAACATTTATTATTTATCACTTCAGTCTTTGTAGTTTTGTATTTTGCTTCTTTTGCTTCCAATTAATCTTGTTTAAACTTCAAACACCTATGAACAAAACACAACTAAAGCAAACTCATTCCCTAATAACAAGATGTAAAATCACACATTTTGATCAATTAACCTCTAAAACATCGACACATACCCACACTTAAGCTTTTGTAACCTTCCTTGCACATTTTACGCTATCAATCAACATGTTAAATTATCACACTTTGTGTGCATTATGGTCAAAATGCATGCTCATTTTTAGACTTTCATCACTTTATATTCACACCCCATGGCGTAGTGCCACTAATATTGCAAAAATAGAATTACCTTAGTTTGCATAACTTTACATTTTGCTTCAAAGATTTATGCATTGACATATCTCACATTGAACACTCCTCTTGGTTTCTTTACTGAACTAGTGATTTTATACTAGTATATATGGAACACTCAAAACCAATAACATACATCTTTATCATAAGCTCATATATTAATCACATCGCCATCAATTAACACAATACAAAGCATAAAGGAAGAGGTCTTTCACGGGTTGTAATGTTAGGCCATGGTTCAAGGTAGGATAACAGGGATATAGAGGGGCTAATGGTGAATGAAATCCAATTTAGTCATTCTAGATATTAATATTATCAACATATATCCTCAATATGCAATCATACTACAAATTTTCACACTGTTTTTGCTTCTTCATACTTTAGTCATTTAAACCTAATATTTATCTTCTTCTTTTTTTGTTTTTGTTTTTTATATGAAAACATAATTGAACTAACATTCACAATGGCCATTCTAGACATATCATGAGTTGGACTTCATCACTTGGGGTTCACAAAAAGGCTAAGGTTTGTGGGTTTATTCTTTCGAGCTTGCTCAAAAGACATGTTAGGGCTCAACATGGTGTCTAAAAGGAAATTAGTAAGGTATGGGATTCAAATGAAATAGGTTTAAAAAACCGGTTTACCTTAATGCCCCTATCACATTTATGCGTGTAATGATTCATGATCTTAACATATATGAATTACACAAGTTCTAATTTGAATGCACATTATGGTATCCCTCATTATGCAAAGAGTAGAGCAAATGAGTGTATAGTGTAAATTTCTTGACTAGGCTCAAATTCTCATGGAAACGGTGGAATGGGTTAACGATGTGAAGCACATATGTTATCTACCTTCCGACTTGTTATGTCTCCTAGAAATTCTACCAATTTTTTTTCAAAAACTCATGAAGTGAATACTTTACTATTTCAAAACCAACCATGCCACAAGTTCTATACATTCACAACCAAGTGATAATTAACGATTGATATTGAAAAATGTGGTGTCTCATGAACAACTAAGCTTATTTAAAGTTTAATTTGAAAAAAAGTTGTATTTTGCAAAAAAAAATTTTTTTTTTTTAAAAAGTCACACGTCACACTTTTCTTTTTTTTTTTTCTTCCTCCCCTTATCCCCACACATGAGATGCATTGTTCCTAATGTATGGTAGTTCCCATGACACATATACCAATTAAAATACCAACTTACTTAATATTCAAGGTCTTTAGCTCATACCCATCCCCCCACTTATCATCCATCCAGTTATTACACACATCTACTACTTTATTCAAATCACACAATCATTATTATTCAAAAGTGAAAAGGACCGAGCACATAGACCTGATTAGTGTGCAACACTTGATCAGCGAGTGTTATGATAGTTATACTCGGATCATCATACATATCATCAACCTGTGGTGGAGGTGGTAAGGGTGGCCCGAACCATTCGTTTAACAAATTCTGCATCTATTCGAAGTTGAATGGATCAATCGCCCCCTCTAATGGTTCTTCTTGTTGTTGTAGAGGAACCCAAATATGATGGTTGAGGTGCTGGATATGGATATATTGCTTGACCGTCATAAATGACGGTTTGGCTCCAATCTGTTTCTCTCGGGTATGGCATATATTCACTCCCTTCATAAAAGTCATGATAGTGTCTTTGTCGAGTTTGTTCCTCATACCTTTGGTTGAGAAACAACTGATGCTAGTACTTTTGGTTCCTCACATACAAGTTTTGTATTTCCATCCGCTATAATGTCATTGCCTCTTACAGGACCGGGTAAGGGTACTGAACACTTAGTTTCACACTGACGAGAGATCTTAGATCACTTAACAATTCAAATAGGGAACTGGTAACTATATAAAGATGATACTAAGAACATAAGGAAATTAAAGAGACAGAACTAAAAACAACACAAGAACACAAGATTGGTTTTCAAGGATGTTGTATATTGATCTCAAGTTCTTTTACAAGTGTTACAAAAGCATAAAGAAATTACAAGGACCTGAGGCACTTTTATACTACAACCTACAACCATCACTTACATGTAAAGACAGTTGTGATTTGACTAATCTAGACAACAAGATCAATCTACAGTCAAAAGGGAGATTGCCTTTTGACTAGTGACTATGACCTGCCATAGCTCACTGACTTTTCCTAATACAAAAAGTCTACAGAAACAAGTAAGGTAAGTTACAGACAAAGGCCATTCCTTCTTTTTGATAAAGCATGGAAGTTTCACCAACTTGTGTAAAGTAGGTGAACCACCAGAGCAGGCAGCGGAGAGTGAGTCAGCTTTATCAAAAGTTGATTTAGAGAAAGCATATTTTATATGTCCTCTAAAGAAATCAGTCTTCACAACTTCAGAAGACTTTGTCTCTGAAGCTTCGAAAGATTTCATCTTTGGCTTCGAAAGATGCTGGTCTTTGGCTTTGGAAGATTTCACACTTAGAGAATTTTTTCTGTTTGAGTGTGAAACTTTCGAAGTAACTCCTTCTGAACTATTAGCTTTGGAAGATCTTACACTTAGACACATTTGAGATTGTAAGACTTCCAAAGCTAGTTCATCTTTGTTCCTTAGTGCATGTATGGAAGACTTGGTTGTTCTGGCTTGTTGGTTGCATCAGCCTCATAATCTTCAGATGATCTTACAAACTCCCCCTAGGCTGATGCTACCAAAACAGAGAAGTTCTTTAGATTTTGATAGTACACATTAGGATCCTCAGCATACCTTTCTTCATCATGAGGTCTGGATCCTTTAGACTAACGTAGAACCTTCTCATGTTAAAGAGATCATGCATAGGAAGATTGAGCATGTCTTCTGAGGAATAGACATGCATGCCTTCCTGATCTCTTATGACATACCATCTGTCTTGATCTTCATCATAAGACCATGACATAATTTGTCTTCTAACAGCAAGAGGCTCTACTATGATTGGAGTTTGTTGAGAGACCTCTTCATGCACTCCCTCAAAATGCTCTAACTCGTCCTGAGGTTGGGAGGTGGAAGCCTTTCTTCTTTTTCTCTTTGAGGCTGATCTTCTGGCCATCCTTTTTCTTCTCCTTGATGATTTTAACTGAGGGGACTAGTCTTGAGTACCAGGTTGTTCAGTTGAGTCCCCCTTAGTTGGGATCTCCTCTCTCACAGGTTTAGAAGGAGAGAGAGGAGGATAGTGCTGTAGATCAAAGATGAAATTGGCTGAGATGCGGCTCCAGGTTCAGGTTGTGTTGTCTTAGAGGGTTCAACCTTCACCTTAACTTCAGGTTGAGCTGGACTTGGTGGAGAATGCAAGTCCAACAGCTCTCCCTTTTTTATCTTCTGCTTGATCACCCTAATGTGCTCATCCTTTATGGATAGAGACATAGGACCAAGCCTTCTTTTAGAGAATCCATACAGCTTAAGAAGCTCATCATCCTTTGTCTGTCAGCAGACTTCTTTTGGCTTTTGTGGATGATGGCCTTTGACTTTGCAGCTTCTTCCCTTAATCTTTTCTTTTCAGCTTGTTTTTCTCTTTTAGCTTTTTCTTCCATCTACTTATTGTATTCAAACAATATATACTTAGATGGTAAGGGAAGAAGTGCATTTGGTTGATAAAGACCTGTGGCACTCAGGTAGCTGATCATCTTTAGTCTTTCTTCTTCAGTTGCTACCTGAGGTTGTTCAGTGTCCACAGTATCTGGCTTAGGACTTTCTTAAACTGGGGAGAGGATAGGAATGTTCTTGTAGAGTCTTTTCAGCCTTATTTCTTTTTTGTGCTTGAGGAGCAGTGCTGCATCCTCTACTTCCCTCCTCTCCTTTGACAGCTTTGTGTCAGCCAGTTCATTCAGCTCATCTAAGGGGAGAGAGATGAGTTCATTAATATTATAGTTTCTGGTTCCCAGGTAGTTTAGCTTGGCTGCCCTTAACTCATCTTCCTGAGTGTTTAGCCTGGGGGTAGCCCTGATTGCAGCTTCCATAAACCCTGGGGAACCACTTGAACTCTCTCCCCTCAGCTTCCTCTTCCTCTCTCTCTTCTCCTCCTCAATCTTCTCAGGAGTCATTTTCCATTTGCCTTTGTCGACCACAGGCTTTGGTGACTCAGGCTGGAGAGAGCTTTGGCCTTCATTACTTGGTTCAGCTGTCAAATTCTGGCCAGAGAGAGGTTGTGAAACACCATCACCAGCTGGTGTTTCACTGAGGGTAATGGGTGTAGAGGGAGATCCTGTCTCAAGGTTCACAGGTTCAACCTCTGGGCTTTCAGTTAAGGTTTTCCCTTTGAAGCTAATCTTTGGGTCTACCTCAACATCCAGTTGACCAAAGATCTCACCTGCTAGCCTCTGTCTATATAATTTTGATCTCAATTTAAACTCCTCTAGCACCCTGTCTTAGATTCTTTCTGCCAATCTTGCTGCTTGTCTGTTATTGCTTGGGTTGACAAGTGGTAGATCTACCAAGTTGATGCTCTCATAGAAACTCAGGTATGAAATGTTGAGAACTTCTAGTTGACCCTGAGCTCTAGAGATCACAAGAGCTCTCCTATTACTGTCGTACCCCCAACCCTAGATTGGTTCTCAGAAGGGGCAGACATTGCTTTTGGTATTCCCTCCTCAAACAGTTATTGAATAAGCAAATGTAGATCACTGTCTAGAGGAGGTTGCTGAGTATGAACATCTACAAGAGAGGATGGTGATTCCTCTATGTCCATACTCTGGGAAGAACTCCCAGGTTCTGTGATTGTTAGAATTTTCTCCCCCTTTTTGGTAGCATCACCCTCTTGCATAGGTGAGCTGGGAGGTTTAACCATGACATCCACAGGTTCTTGTGGACCTGGATGAGTTGTCCTCATGGGTCTCTCAGCTACCTTGCCCTTGAGATTGGTGATCTTAAGTTGCTGGTCATTGACCCTATTTTGTAAGATAGTCACCTGAGATTCCAGGTGAGCTATCTTTGAAACAAAATAGGTGCAAAGATGTGACAGTTTATGCACCTTTTGTTGCCGACTCCCCTCATCTTCAGATGAAGAATCATTGGGGGATGAGAGAATTGGACCTAAGTCTTCTTCCTCACCACCAGCATAGGTTTCTTGGCTACTGGATTTCCCTTGCCCAATGATAACTTCCAGAGAAGTGTCAAGAGGCTGGGTTGCCATAGTAGAGGTCCTAGTGATGTTATCACTTGCAAAAGTGATAGCCTCCACCATATGGATTTCCTAAATAAGTTCAGGACGATCCACCTCAGTAGGGGTTTGCTAATATGGGCTAGAGATGGGGGAAGCAGGAGTACTCATCTCTCCTTGAGTGTGGGAAGAGAGGAGAGACTCATGGTACTCATTGAAGCCCAAATCTTCACCAGAACAGAAGTCAAGGCTGGGAATGGGGCGGTTTAGATCAAGAGGTTGGGGATGGTAGCTTTCTCCAGAAGGTTGATCACTAGAGTGTTGAGACTCAGAGTGATGGCTTAAGGCTGTTTGTGGGGTTGTGAGCTCAATAGGCTAAGCATGAGGAACCTCAGCACTGATTGGTTGAAAGATAGGAGTGGTCTACTCCTTAGGGAAAGTGAGAGCTCTAGATTCCACTTCCTTCTGCATGTGATACGGGGGCCTGCACATGCTCAATAGCAAGTGCAAGGGTTCGTTTGGATTTTCTTTTGTAGGTGATGGTGATGGTAGGCTGTGTTTGAGGTGGGTGAGAGGTAGAGGGTGTAGGTTCATCACTAGCTGGTGCTGCTAGGATGTCACCCTGATCAATGAGCTCAAATATTTTTGGGACAAGGGCTGTTTCTACCCCAGAGAAGCCAATAGTTGGCTTCTTCAAGATTTTGAAGATGCCGGGCCTCGTTTGTCCTGTTTTAAGAATATTACTTGTTCCCCTCAACTGTGGTCCTAATTCACAGTTTAGAATGTGTTGAACATACCTAGGGAACATGTAATACTCTAAGGAGTCCAAGTTTGCAAGTAAATTAGTGTATACAAACTGAGAGTACCTGAACTTGACCCCTTGTACCATCCCATTGACTATAAAGGAGAGGTCTCCTGGAACTTGATCCCATCCTCCATGCTTGTTAGAAAGGCTGTGAATGACGACATGGAAGAGGTATTTCCATTGAGATGAGACCTTCCCCTTCCTGAAGGTTTTGATTGAGAAGTCACCTTCATAGTCCATCTACTGAAAGGAGTGGTTAAAAGCAGATTTGGGAAAGGACAGCTCACCTGTTTCATCATCCAGCTGCAAATGGGTGTTTATGATGGCCGGAGTGATGAAAACTGTCCTTCCCTACATTGTAGCAAACAGTGCCTTCTCCCCGTCCATGGTGACTTCTTGACAGGTCCTCCAGAACTCAAGCAACTGATCCTTATAGAGAGGAGGATCAATTGTAAGGGAGGTGAAGTAGTGAGATGAAGAAAGGTACCTACACAGATCTAAGAAGCTTGGATCCTTCTTAGAGTGTAACAGGGCAACTTGATTGTGTTGCCTATGTAGGTGCATGGAAAAATCAGGGTTGTTGCGACGATCAAGGTTGGCCATTTGAGGAAGCTTTATAGTGAAGAAAGAAAGATGAAGATGAAATTTGGGTGTAAATTTAGGGTAAGGATCAGTGAGAGTAGAGAGACGAAATAGAACCGTTTGGAAGATATATGTTGTGGATTTGAGACAAAGTTATTACAAAAAGATAAACTTTGAAATCCGTAAGTGGGTCCTACTTCTGAAAATGTGGGCCCAAGAAGTTAGTTTTCTTGGAAGTTGTAAAACTTCCGAAGACAATTTTGGCTTCGGAAGCTTTTTAGCAAAGCTTCCGAAGGCAAGTTTTGCTTCGGAAGATATTTCAGAGAATTTTGAAAATTTGGCTTCGAAAGAAGTGAACAAGTCTTCCGAGACTTAGTTCCTTTCGGAAGATATTTGTTCTTTGAATGCATTTAAGGGCTTATATACAAATTTAAGCTTCGGAAGATACTCCAAGAATTTCTTCCGAAGGTAAATCTTAGATAAGATTTCAAATGATTTAAAGACATAAATTTCTTCCGAAGGCAATTTGAGTTCTTCCAAAGATAAATTTTCACAAATCTAAGGAATATCAGTTAAAAGTTAGTTTTCTTCCAAAGAGAACTGGGCTTATGAGGTGATCTAATAGACAACTTAGGATACACAATTTTAAGAAATAAAATTGATTAGGTTATTAAAGAAAATCTATTCAAAGTTAATCATCCCAATAGCTGATACAAGATATTTAAATCTCTGTTCATCAAATGCCTTTATGAACAGATCAGCATATTGTTCATTTGTGTTAACTTTGATTAGTTTGATCAATCCCTTTTCAAAATTATCCCTAATCAGATGATACTTGATGTTGATGTGTTTGGTCCTTGAGTGTTGCACAGGATTCTCTGTAATAGAGATGGCACTGTTGTTGTCTATGTGGATGGGAGTCTCCTTGAAATTGAACCCATAGTCTAGCATCTGATTTTGAATCCAAAGCACTTGAGCACAGCAGCTTGCAGCAGCAATGTATTCAGCTTCAGCAGTTGATGCAGACACACAGGATTGCTTCTTGCATTGCCAATAGACTATCCTTCCACCAAGGAATTGAAATCCACCAGATGTAGACTTTGCAGTCATGTTGCAACCACCATAGTCACTATCTGTATAAGCATATAGATTAAAGTCTGAATTCTTTGGATACCAAAGGCCTAGATTTGGAGCACCTTTAAGGTATCTGAGAATCCTTTTGATAATGATTAGGTGTGACATCTTGGGGTTGGCTTGATATCTTGCACATATACATATGGCAAACATAATATAAGGCCTGCTAAGTGACCCAATCATAGCCCTGTAGAGATGTTCTTCAACACACTCCCCCTCAAGATCAGGACCAAGGGAGTGGTTTCTGGCTATGGGTGTCTTTGCAACCTTACAGTCAGTCATCTTGAATCTTGTAAGTATGTCCTGTACATTTTTTGACTGACTAATGAAGATGCCATCTTCAACCTGCTTCACTTGAATTCCTAGAAAGAAATTGAGTTCCCCCATGGCACTCATTTCAAATCTATTCTTCATCAGCATCTCAAAGTCTTTACAGAGCTTTGGATTAGTTGAACCAAAGATGATGTCATCTACATATATTTGAACTAGCAGTATGTCATTCCCTGTTTCTTTGATAAAGGGAGTCCCATCAATAGTACCTCTTTTGTATCCATGTTGACAGAGGTATGTTGATAGTGTCTCATACCACTTTCTTGGAGCTTGATACAGTCCATATAGAGCTTTATCAAGCTTGCAGACATAATCAGGATGATCTGGGTCTGCAAAGCCAGGTGGTTGTTTGATATAAACTTCTTCATCAATCACCCCATAAAGAAAAGCACATTTCACATCAAGCTGGTAGACCATAAAGTCATTGGATGCAGCATAAGCCAGGAATATTCTTACAGCTTCAAGTCTTGCAACTGGAGCAAAGACATCAGTGTAATCAATCCCTTCTTCTTGAGTGTATCCTTGGACAACCAGTCTAGCCTTGTTCTTGATGATAATCCCTCTATCATCCTTCTTGTTCCTGAATACCCATTTGGTTCTTATGACACTTTTCCCTTGAGAAAGAGGCCATAAGTTCCACACCTTCTGTCTTCTGATTTGAAGCAGCTCATCTTGCATAGCTTCAATCCAGCTTCCATCCTTCAAAGCCTCATCAACTTTCTTTGGCTCTATCTGGGATAAGAAACAAGAATGTAGACAAGCATGGCTGTCATAAGTTTGTCCTCTTGTTCTTACCCTTGTGTCAACATTTCCAATGATGTTTGTGGTGGGGTGTGACTTGTGGATCCTAATTTGAGGGATCATAGCAAGTTGTTTAGACAGATCTAAATTTGAGAAATTCTGATCTGGAAAAGAAGTGCTACCCACCACATCAACACACTTATTAAGAGAAGCTTGATCCAATGAGTGTGTTACATCATTAATGTTGTCTTCACTGGAGTGGTTATCAACATCAAGAAATTCCTGATCACTGTCACCACCTCCAGTTCCTCCTGCATTTGAAGTTCCTTCTCCTGAATTTTGAGCCTCTGAGCTGGAATTTGAAGGCAATTTAGTTGAGTCAGCAGTATTTGTCATGCTTGTGCTGATAGGAGCCTTAATTATAGGGTTAGTCACTACTGGCCCTGAAGTAGTCTTCTTGGTTGGTCTTCTTAGCTCAAATCTTGGATCAGGATCATCTATTGATCTGTTATCTATAGATCCTAAAACATTCTCACAAGACTTGTTAAAACAGTTGGTAACTAAATCAAGATCAAACAGCCAATCCGGACCAGAACCTTTCACACAGGGTGTGTGTTCATTGATAGTCACATTGGCTGACTCCTCAATGATTCTAGTTCTGAGATTGTATACTCTATAAGCCTTAGCTTGAGATAAGTATCCAACAAAGTGTCCATTATATGATTTTTCAGTAAACTTGGCTATTTGATCTTTGGTATTCAAGATGGTACAAGGACATCCAAATGTTCTGAGAAAACCAATGAATGGTCTCCTTTTGTGCCACAGTTCATAAGGAGTCTTACCATGAGTCTTAACTACTAAAACTCTATTCTGCACATAGCAGGCTGTGTTGACAGCCTCTGCCAAGAAGGTGATAGGCAGTTTAGATTCAAACAACATGGTTCTAGCAGCCTCAATAAGTGTCTTGTTTCTTCTCTCAGCAACACCATTTTGCTGAGGAGTCCTGGGAGCACTATATTGTCTTGAAATACCCTTTTCATCACAAAATGTATCAAGGATTTGGTTTTTAAATTCTGTTCCCTGGTCACATCTTATGGTTTTGACCTTATGATCACATTGATTCTTAATTTTCAGAATGAAGTTTTTCAAGATCTCAGGAGTCTCATCCTTAGTTCTAAGGAAGAAGACCCAAGTGAATCTTATTAAGTCATCTGTGATCACTAAACAATAACAGGTGCATCCTAGACTCATTACACCGGTGGGGCCAAACAGATCCATATGTAACAAGTGTAGGGGAGTAGTGATAGAGTTCATTTCCTTTGGCTTGTAAGACACTTTATGTTGCTTTCCTTTCAGGCATGCAACATAGTGGTCATCACTTGTAAGATATTTCTTTGGCATTCCAGTTACCAAATCATTCTTAATCAATTTAATCATGTTTTTAAAGTTTACATGGCACATTCTTTTATGCCAAAGGAAGAACTCATCACTATTTTCTTTAGACAGAAAGCAAGAAACTTCTCTAGAGGGAGATGTTTCCTGCAGATCCATCTTGTACATGTTCCCTCTCCTGGGGGCTCTGAGCAGAATATGCTCATGAGGAATATCAACCCCGGGCTTAAGAACAATGCACTCATGCTCAGTGAAGAGCATGTGATGTTTTTGGTCACAAAATTGGGACACACTCAGAAGATTGTATCCAAGCTCCTTGACAAAGTTTACCTTCTTAATGCTGAGCTTACCATTTGAGACCATGCCCCTACCAGTGATGTAACCTCCGGTATCTCCTCCAAAAGCAACTTGCCCTCCATCAAACTTCTCAAAGTTTTGAAGTAAGGACTCATTGCCTATCATGTGCCTGGAGCAGCTACTATCAATGATCCATATATTTCTGTTTGCCTTTGGCTGTCCCTGCACAAAAAGAGATGATTTAGTTACATTTGAAAACCCAAGCCTCATTGGTCTTGGGCTTGTTAAAATGATTTGAAGGAAATGAAACAGTAAGTGATCCTATGTTCAGGCTCTGAGGATCATTTGCTGATGAAGAATCTTCAGTCACACGGTCCTCTTTCATCTTCCATACCATCTTTGGAAAATTTGGCTTGACCTTCAAAGCTTCAGAAGCTTTTGCAGCTTCAGAAGATTTGGAGACTGGACCTTTGGAAGATCTTGCTTTCACTGTAGCAAGCTTCAGTACTTCGGAAGCATTCCTTTCTTCCGAGACCAAATTTTCTTCCAAAGGCAATTTTTCACTTGCCTTCTTCTTCATTTTGGAGCTTCCGAAGGAAACAGATTTTCCTTCTAAAGCTAGCGTTTCCTTCATCTTCCCAAAAGCTTTCTTTTTAAACATGTGGATAGTGTTGGAATTGGTTTGCCCAAGACACATATTATAATTGATGTGGCTAGTACATTATGATCCAAGTCTGGTCATACCCAATAACAAGCTAGACAAACACCATAATATTTATTGTAAGATATGATCTAACAATTAAATATTAACACTTATGATATTTATAAAATGGGTTTCTAAATATTTGCACTTGAGGAATAAATAAATTATATGGATAATTTATTTATACAAATTATCTTATGATATTATTTAAGTTGGTTAAATAATATGTATATGATAATGGTTATGACATATTGCATGTAACCAGTATCATGTCTATATGGTACATGTTTTAATTAAACTTGTATCTAATTAACATGTTGTTTATTTTGTTTTAAAGTGTTTAAAACAATTAAAAGGTGACTAGAAAGGGGCGGCCGAAATTAGAGAGGGAAAACCCCATCCCTTTTTGAATTTTGTTTGTATTAAATGTTCTTGGAACACCCCCCCTTCAACCACCCAACCACTCTACATGCAAAAGCTCTCTAACCAAAACACTCCTCCTTCTCTACCTCTCAAATTCACGGCTGGAACAAGGAGGAACAAGAAGAATTCTTCTTGTGTAGTGCAAGTGCCAAAATCCTAGCAAACAAGGTGTTGTGTTAGTAGCTTGGGGTATACAAGCTTGAGACCTTCTCCATTGAAGGCAAGCCATTCAAGAGCATCATCTTCTTCATCTTTTATCCATATCATATCAGATTTTTCTTGGAAAGGTAGTATTCTAAGAACACCCTATGGTTGTTTACGTTTTAATAGCATTTCTTTTCACATATATGATCCTTTGTTCTTGGGTTTGCTTTCTCGATTATAAAATGGTTTATTTTCAGAACATAAAACAAGTTTTAACTCTCAAATATTCGCTGCGTTTTGATGTTTAAATGGTTAAACAACTTTGATAAAACTTGTAAGAAACCCAACAATGGCATCTAGAGCGGGTTATGTGGAAAACTTGCTTCAAAAGTCCAAGAAAAGTTAGTTTTGTTGGACTTTCTCAACCCTTTAGGGGCTGATTTGTTTTGGATGTATGAATCCCTTATCTTTCAAGTTTTATTTTATATGCTTTAGAATAAACCTTGAAAGATTAATATCAAGTGGTTGATTATTTTGTTTGGACAAAACCCTAAAAGTTTTGGTTTATGTTGGCCGAAACTTTAAAGGTTAAAAAGGGAGTTCATTTTGTTCTTGAATGTTGTATTTAGATACATGTTTTGGTGCATAACATAGACTTGACCTAATGTGTTTTGGATTTGGTTGAATGTATTTTGTCATGTTTGGTTTTATTCATTAAAGGGTTGTAATAATAATTTTGTGTTTGTATCTTTTGGGTTGTAATTTATTTATTCTTTGGTTATGTAATAAATAGATTAGGTGCATTTATTTTATTAGAAAAATTGTATTAGGATATGATTTTTGTAAAAGAAGATGCACAAGTTGGAGACTCAAGGGAAGATACAAAGGAAGAACTCAAAAGACATGGACACTTGAAACATTTGGATGCGGATTCGAGTGGGAGTTCTTGGACACATTTTAATGTGTTATTATTAACCCTTAGGAAAGACCAAATGACAACACTTGTGATGGCAAACACGTGTGGTCATCTTAGTGGCTATGGTTATGCACTTGTGATTGAATGGTTGTGCTTGTTTGGTTGTTTATTTTATGTTGGTTGTTTGATATATGGATATGCATAACAAACAAATTAATAAACATAACAAGCTGAAATAAAATGGTTCTTTATTATTAAGTGGTTAATAAAAGGTTATTAAAAGGATTAATGATTTTAAATAAAAAGGGTTTTATTAAAAGAACCATAGGGTACCATGTATTTGAGAGCATGCAAATACAAGGTACATAGAGTTTTCTAAACAAGAATTATGAAAACTTAAATTCCTTTTGAAAACAAGTTTAACACCATCCTTTTACACAACACTTGAGTCAGTTGAAAACTCTTAATGGGATAAAGGTCACCTAACCATTTTGAGAGAACTTTTGATTTGAGGTGGGAATGCCATATTTGTGGGATAAAGATCACCTAACCACTTATATTGGTAAACTCACATGTGTGTGTAAGTAGGGTGACTTGATTTGCAAACCATGTTAAATGGATCACCTACAATGTGGTTTACAAAAAGTGTTGATGGGATAAACATGCCGACTATACATATGATGTTTAAGTCGATCCCATACCTCTAGAAGTTGCAAAGGGTTGCAATTGTCAAACGTTGACTACCTTGTTAATTTAAATAATGGGATAAAGGTCACCTAACCACTATTTAAATGTAACATTGGATTCTAGAATTTTAATTTGTGTATGACACATAAAAGGGTATTA
The DNA here is from genome assembly GCA_025506505.1 of Flaveria sonorensis. NCBI lineage: Eukaryota > Viridiplantae > Streptophyta > Magnoliopsida > Asterales > Asteraceae > Flaveria > Flaveria sonorensis. The sequence continues at coordinate 20,655,511 of CM046425.1, read as the reverse complement.
ATAATTAAAATTGATAATATCAAAAATACTAAAATTGAACTTTGTTAAATTTTGTAGATGGCCACCAACAACAATGAAAATAATGATATTCCGTCCGCTCATACCCTATCACTAAGAACCATTCTCCAAAAGGAGCGTCAAAACCATAACAATTTTATTGATTGGTTTTGAAACTTGAGAATTGTTCTCAAGCAAGAGAAACGGTCATATATCTTACACGATCCGATTCCCGATGAACCCAATGAGGAAGATGAAGAGGCCTACATCAATTGGGTGAAATACACTGAGGACTCGGTCCAAGTGTCTTGCCTCATGTTGGCAAGTATGACTCAGGATCTCCAAAAGGAGTACGAACATCACGGAGCATACGACATGATAACCCAGTTGAAGGAAACATTCCAACAACAAGCAAGGGTAGAGCATTTCGAAACGGTTCGAGCACTCCATGCATGTCGTATGGATGATACCCAATCGGTCTCGACTTATCTACTTAAGATGAAGAGCCACATAGACCGCCTTGAAAGGCTGACTTGTCCCGTCTCGAAAGAGTTGGCTACTGATTTGATCGTCAACTCTTTGTCAAAAAGGTTTGACAGTTTTGTTATGAATTATAACATGAACGGTTGGGACAAGAACATAACTGATCTTTACTCTATGCTCAAAACAGCCGAGGCAGCCATGGGTAAAAGGGGTTTACCCGTTCTCACCATCAATGAAGGTAGGAACAAGAAGAAGCCTTACCCCGCACCCAAGGTAAGTTTTGCCAAAGGTAAAGGGTACATTGGGGGAAAGGGAAAGAGAGTGGTAAAAGTGCCACCACCAAAACCAGCGGAGAAGAAGCAAAAGGTTGCTTCGGATGACCCATGCTTTAAGTGTGGGGAGATAGGACATTGGGCAAGAAATTGTCCTGTTCATCTCAAAGAGTTGAAAGCTAAGAAGGATGCCGGGCAGACCTCAGGTACAATTTTCATGATTCATATTGATCTCAATTTAATAAACTCTAACACATGGGTATTGGATACCGGATGTGGGACTCATATTTGCAATTTGTTGCAGGGGTTCAAAAGAAGTAAAGACTTCAAGAAAGGGGATGTTAGCCTCTACATGGGCAATGGGGCAAAAGTTCAAGTTGAAGCCCGAGGGGACTACATCTTAAAGCTTCCAAATGGTTTGGAAGCAATTTTGAACAATGTTTTGTATGCTCCTAGTTTGACTAGGAACATTATTTCAGTTGCCTAATTAAGACAATATGGTTATGTTTTGACGTTTATTGAAAATGAAATTCATGTTTCTTTAAATGACATCTTTTATTTTAAAGCTACTCCTATTAATGGTATTTATGAATTGGTTTGTGAAAACACATTATATGATAGCTCGTTGTACCAAACTAGTACCAAGAAGCTCAAATTGGATTTGAGTGACACCTATCTTTGGCATTGCCATCTTGGTCATATAAACAAGAAGCACATACAAACACTTCAAAAGAATGGTCTTTTAAAAGCAAGTGAATATGATTCATTTGATGTATGTGAATCTTGTTTACAAGGCAAAATGACTAAGGCACCTTTTAGTGGCAAAATCGAAAGGGTAAAAGATTTATTAGGTATCATACATTCGGATGTATGTGGTCCTTTTAAGCCAATGACTAGGTACAATGAAAGATACTTCATTACCTTCACCGACGACTATAGTCGGTATGGGTATGTGTACTTGTTAAGATACAAAGATGAAGCTTTTGAAATGTTCAAAACCTTCCAAAATGAAGTAGAAAATCAACTCAACAAATCAATAAAAATTCTCCGCACCGATAGAGGAGGTGAATACCTAAGTGATGCTTTTAGAAATCATCTTAGAAGTTGTGGGATTGTCTCACAACTATCTCCTCCTGGAACACCACAACACAATGGTGTGTCCGAGAGGAGAAATCAAACTCTATTGGATATGGTTCGATCTATGATGGCTAGAAGCTCATTGCCTCTATCATTTTGGGGTTCCTCTTTGCTCTTTGCGGCCCGTATTTTGAATATGGCCCCAACCAAGAAAGTGGAAAAGACACCTTTTGAAATATGGCATGGAAGGGTTCCATCTCTATCATATTTAAAGGTGTGGGGATGTGAGGCTTATGTAAAGACTCCCACCTCAAACAAGTTAGAAAGTCGTTCCACTAAGTGTATCTTTATTGGATATCCTAGAGATTCTATGGGATATTATTGCTATGATCCATTGGAACAAAAGGAGTTTGTTGCCAAGAAGGGTGAATTCTTGGAAGCCAAGTTCCTTATGGAAGGAGCTAGCAGTAGAACAATGGATCTTGAGGAGGATTAAGAACCACAACCCGGTACACGTTTGGTTGACACTAGCACTCAACATGAGGATGTTGAGGATGATCAAATGGTTGATCAATACACACAAAACGTTCGCAAATCTGGTAGAACTAGTAATCCACCTGAAAGATATGGATTTTTCATAGATGGATGCTATGTGGTAGATTCCGATGAACCAATCACATACCATGATGCAGTGTCCAATGTGGATTGTGACAAATGGCTTGAAGCCATGAACGTTGAAATGCAATCCATGTATGACAACCAAGTGTGGGACTTGGTTGTACAACCTCTTAACTCCAAGATAGTTGGAAGTGAGTGGGTTTTCAAGAAGAAAACTGATATGCATGGAAACTTGGATACTTATAAAGCTCGACTTGTAGCAAAAGGTTTCACTCAAACTCAAGGGGTTGATTATGATGAGACCTTCTCGCCGGTTGCAATGCTAAAGTCTATTAGGATATTATTTGCCATAGCTGCTTATTATGATTATGAGATTTGGTAAATGGATGTCAAAACCGCTTTTCTGAATGGATATCTTGAGGAAGATGTCTATATGGTTCAGCTTGAAGGTTTTGTCGACTCAAAACATCCTAACAAAGTATGCAAGTTAAAGAAATCAATCTATGGATTGAAGCAAGCATCAAGAAGTTAGAATCACCATTTTGATGAAGAGGTAATTAAATTTGGGTTCATCAAAAATGCTGATGAGGCTTGTGTGTATAAGAAAGCTAGTGGGAGCATCATCACTTTCCTAGTATTGTATGTCGATGACATCCTACTATTTGGAAATGACATTCCAACCTTGGAAGGTGTAAAAACCTGGCTTGGAAGCTGTTTTTCCATTAAGGATCTTAGTGAAGCCGCCTATATTTTGGGAAAAAAGATCTATAGGGGTATATCAAGGCGGTTGATAGGTTTAAATCAAAGTGCATACCTTGATAAGATCTTGAAAAGGTTCAAGATGGAGAACTCTAAGAAAGGTACGGTACCTATTCAAAGAGGAACGATATTGAGTACGACTCAATGTCCAAGCTCAAAGGATGAGCAAGATAAAATGAAGGGAATCCCGTATGCGTCTGCTATTGGATCCATCATGTATGCAATGATATGCACTAGGCCGAACGTGTCATGCGCTTTGAGCATGACAAGCCGATACCAGCAAAATCCTGGAAATAGTCATTGGATGGCTGTTAAGAACATACTTAAGTACCTAAGGAGGACTAAAGATATGTTCCTAATCTATGGATCCGATAAGGAGGAACTCGTGATAAAAGGTTACACGGATGCGAGTTTCCAAACTGATCGTGATGATTCATGATCACAATCGGGATATATTTTCGTCTTAAATGGAGGAGCAGTCTCTTGGAAGAGCTCTAAACAAGATGTGGTGGCATTATCAACTACAGAGTTAGAATACATCACCGCTTCATTAGCAGCTCAAGAAGCTGCATGGTTGAAGAAATTCATTGCCGATCTAGGGGTGGTCGCTTCCATTCAGGACCCCCTAGAAATTCTTTGTGATAATGAGGGTGCGATTGCTCAAATCAAGGAACCCCGTGTACATCAAAAGACTAGGCACATTGAGCGGAGATTCAACTACATAAGGGATGAAGTTGAAAAGGGAAAAGTATGTATTCGCAAAGTTCATACGGATCAGAACATTGTGGATCCACTCATGAAGCTCCTTGAAAAGGCAAAGCTTAACGTTATACTTGTGCCATGGGACTTCGATATTCTAGTGACTCGATTTGATCTTGTAATTTTGTATTTGGATTTTGGAACCTTTTATTCTTGAATAAATTATTTGGTTATAATGCTTCAACTAATGTTCCAATTTTGCATGTTTAATCCATGAGTAAATCATTTACTCTAAACGTCCGTAGTTGTTCATACTTGTGGGAACAAGTATGAGGGTAAGACTATTATGAACTTGGATTGGTGGATATTCATATGGATGAATATAGAGCAAAGGGTTGCTGTCAAATTCATAGATATTTGTGGGATACAAATATTGGACTGCTTCTTGATTGATCTTAAGTAAATTTGAGTAAAGGCGAATATCATTTGGTATCCTCTGACCTGAGATACATATTGGGTCTTGATATTCACCGGGTATTATATTTTGACTTAGTTCTTCGCTGTTTTAAAACATGGCAGTACATAAGACTAAATTCAGGTATAACACGAGGTGATTATGAGAGACGTATGTAGTCAAGATGGGATTTGTCCCTCTTATACGTTGAGAGCAAGATGCCTAAGGCCTGCTAAAGTTAAATCAATGGAGAATGATCACTCTATGTCTCTAGGATTTAACATGACATCCGTGGCAAAAGGATAAATGATTGATTTAACATGACATGACATCATTACAAGTAAGGTACTTAAAGGGAAAAATGTTATTGAATGGCACCTCGTCATATGTATTAGGGGTAGTAAACCGTTGTTAGGCGGTATTTACTACTTGCATCAATTTTCTATGTATCTTGTGCAAGTGGGAGATTGTTGGAATTGGTCTGCCCAAGACACATATTATAATTGATGTGGCTAGTACATTATGATCCAAGTCGGGTCATACCCAATAACAAGCTAGACAAACACCATAATATTTATTGTAAGATATGATCTAACAATTAAATATTAACAATTATGATATTTAGAAAATGGGTTTCTAAATATTTGCACTTGAGGAATAAATAAATTATATGGATAATTTATTTATACAAATTATCTTATGATATTATTTAAGTTGGTTAAATAATATGTATATGATAATGGTTATGACATATTGCATGTAACCAATATCATGTCTATATGGTACATGTTTTAATTAAACTTGTATCTAATTAACATGTTGTTTATTTTGTTTTAAAGTGTTTAAAACAATTAAAAGGTGACTAGAAAGGGGCGGCCGAAATTAGAGAGGGAAAACCCCATCCCTTTTTGAATTTTGTTTGTATTAAATGTTCTTGGAACACCCCCCCTTCAACCACCCAACCACTCTACATGCAAAAGCTCTCTAACCAAAACACTCCTCCTTCTCTCCTCTCTAAAACTCACGGCTGGAACAAGGAGGAACAAGAAGAATTCTTCTTGTGTAGTGCAAGTGCCAAAATCCTAGCAAACAAGGTGTTGTGTTAGTAGCTTGGGGTATACAAGCTTGAGACCTTCTCCATTGAAGGCCAGCCATTCAAGAGCATCATCTTCTTCAACTTTTATCCATATCATATCAGATTGTTCTTGGAAAGGTAGTATTCTAAGAACACCCTATGATTGTTTACGTTTTGATAGCATTTCTTTTCACATATATGATCCTTTGTTCTTGGATTTGCTTTCTTGATTATAAAATGGTTTATTTTCAGAACATAAAACAAGTTTTAACTCTCAAATATCCGCTGTGTTTTGATGTTTAAATGGTTAAACAACTTTGATAAAACTTGTAAGAAACCCAACAGATAGTGCTTTTGGGATTGTAAATACAATCTTTTGCCAGATGGGAAGTACTACCACACATGATGCATTTCATTTGCTTCCTTCTGGGAGTCTTCTTTTGAGAGCAAGACTGAACTTGAACACTTTCTTTCTCCAGCTTCTTCTTCATAGATGATGCAGTAATTCTCTTAGGGAGAGACTTGCTCTTGGAGGAGGATGGTTTAGACTATGTAGCAATGGTACACAACAATTCAGTCTTCTCTTTACTGGAATGAGTTAGAACTATGCTAAAACTCCTGGTGCTAGAGTTTGTAGTTGATTCCTCAGCCTTTACCACTTCAAACCCTGCAGAGATAAACATTTGTTTATGCTTGGAGTCAAAAGTGGCCTTGATCTCTTGAGCCTTCATTGATCTTCTCTTTGCTCTTCTGATCAAGTTCTTCCTCTTTTTCTTTTTCATACCAGCCTTCTTACTCTCCTCAGGAGCATGGTGAACCTTTTTGGATTGACTCTTTTCACTCATTTCAGAGTCATCCCTCACCATCTCCTCTTCATCCTCTTCAATACTAGGGTCTATGAGAGGAAGCTCATCTTTACCAGTTCCACACCTTGAAGATCTTACAGATAATAGAGTGTGTGGAGGAGCTATCTCAGTAGATCCTAGTCCCTACTTATTCTGATAACAGACTTTTGCATGTAGAGATGAGGATATGATGTTCTTGAAGGTCTCTTCTTCAAGAACACATTTTTTAGCCTGGGCTTTGCTGATCACAAGCTTACCCTGGCATTCAGTCAACTTGGTAATGAGATCTTTAATTTGAGTCTTGTAATTTGTCTGCTCATGTTTAATAGTTGAAACTATTTACCCTAGAACTTCTATCTTAAGTTTATAGTCATTTTCAGCTCTTTTAAAATCAGCTTTTAGGATATTCAAGGACTCAATATCAGATCTCATTTCCAAGTTGTAGGACCTGTATCTATTCACTTTAGCAATAAAATCAGGAGAGCAAAGATGTTCTAGTACCTTAGCCTCATCATGGTCAGCCATGAGTGCCTAATTTGGTGAAGCATCTTCAGCCTGAAAGCTCCAGTCAAAGCCTCCTTCTTTAACAACAACAGCAGCTTGCTGTCTTGGCTTTTCATTCTGGTGCCCTCCCTCAGTGTAGTTTGGCCTGGATGATGCTTGGCCACCATTTGACTTAGGTGCCTTGCATTCTTTGGCAAAGTGACCCATCTGGTTACAGTTGTAACACTTCACTTTGCTCTTGTCCAGTCCAAACTTGCCACTGGTAGCATTGCTGGGAAACCTTCTCCCTGTCCTCTTGTAGAATTTCTGGGCTCTGTGAGTGAGAAGAGCCATCTGTTGGACTATCTCCATGTATTCCAGATCATCTGGATTGATACAATCCAGGTCGTTAAGAGTGAAAAGAAAGTTGCTTGAACTTTCATCAGTAGAGACAAAGGCTTGAGAGTTGCTTGTCTCTTGGAAGGGACTTCCTTAGATGTAGCTCTTTCTAGGTGTCTCTGAGAAGGTGATGAAAGGACCCTTTTGTGAAGTTTCAGGGTAGCAGATAAGATGATGATGTGGTTCTCTACTATCCCTTTCACCCACATGAAGGGTTGAACTTTGGTGAGTATTGGAGTTACCAGATGATTTTTGCATGTTCATCTCCATCTGATATCCATGAGTATCCAATACAACTCAGTGAGAGTAAGGGTCTTGAGGTTTTCGGTCCTCTTAATGACCATACAGTAGTGTGTCCATTGTCTAGGAAGAGAGGACATGAACTTCCTAACAATATCCCTATTCTCAATAGTTACTCCAACATCAGCCAGAGTATCCACAATCTCAACATACCTGAAATACTATTGAGTCATGGTTTCACCTGTCTTAAAGGTGAAGTTTTCAAACTGCTGCTTCAGGAGGTTCTTCTTGTTCTCCTTGGCTTCATTGGACCCCTCATACATCAGTTTCAGTGCATCCCATAGCTGTTTAGCGATTTGCACTTCTTGAAACCTCTGTAGATAGAGTTTGGAAGAGCAGTTCGGAGGGTTATCATGGCTTTCTGATCAATATCAATCCTTTTTCAGTCTTCAACAAAAAGTCAGCCCTCTCCTTCGGTATGATGCCACCACCAGCAGCAGCTGAAGAGGTGCATGGTACATGAGGTCCATCGACAACAGACTCCCACATCCTGGAATCCTGAGACTTGATGAAGCCTTCCATTCTTTGGCTCCAAGTGTCAAAATCCTCAGGAATGATCAGTGGGGACTTTGTCATACTTCTAGTTTCCATATCAGCCTTAGAGATAGCTACCATTTGAAGAGTTAAGTGATGTGTGAAGCTAAGAGAATTAAAGATGGTGAGATCTTACAATCAAGAGCCTAGAATGCTCTGATACCAATTGCAGGACCGGGTAAGGGTACTGAAGACTTAGTTTCACACTGAGAAGAGATCTTAGATCACTTAACATTTCAAATAGGGAACTGGTAACTAGATACAGATGATACTAAGAACACAAGTAAATTAAAGAGACAGAACTAAGAACAACACAAGAACATAAGATTGGTTTTCAAGGATGTTGTATATTGATCTCAAGTTCTTTTACAAGTATTACAAAGCATAAAGAAATTACAAGGTCTTGAGACACTTTTATACTACAACCTACAACCGTCACTTACATTTAAAGACAGTTGGGATTTGACTAATCTAGACAACAAGATCAATCTACAGTCAAAAGGAAGATTGCCTTTTGACTAGTGACTATGACATGCCATAGCTCACTGAATTTTCCTAATACAAAAAGTATACAGAAACAAGTAAGGTAAGTTACAGACAATGACCATTCCTACTTTTTGATAAAGAATGGAAGTTTCACCAACTTGTGTAAAGTAGGTGAACCACCAGAGCAGGCAGTGGAGAGTGTGTCAGCTTTATCAAAAGTTGATTCAGAGAAAGCATATTTTCTCTGCCTCTGAAGAAATCAGTCTTCACAGCTTTGGAAGACTTTGTCTCTGAAGCTTCAGAAGACTTTGTCTCTAAATCTTCAGAAGATGCTGGTCTTTGGCTTCGGAAGATTTCACACTTAGAATATTTTTTCTGTTTGAGTGTGAAACTTCCGAAGTAACTCCTTCTGAACTGTTAGCTTCCGAAGATCTTACACTTAGACACATTTAAGAATGTAAGACTTCCAAATCTAGTTCATCGTTGTTCCTTAGTGCATGCATGGAAGACTTGGTTGTTCTGGCTTGTTGGTTGCATCAGCCTCATAATCTTCAGATGATCTTACACCTTTTCATGTCTGTCTTTCACGAAGATCGATTCCTGGTTGGCATTGTTACTTTAGTATCAAGCAATCATGGAACATTGCCCATACTCAGGGTGGGCTCATCCTATCTTTAATTAATTGTGTCTTGGCTGTTCTTCTAATAGGGATAGGTGTGTGTTTTGAGCCATCCTCTCTCTTAGTTGCTCCTTCTTCTTCATTCTCTCCTTCTTCCTCTTCCTCTTCATCATCTTTTTCTTATGACATTGGTTCAATTTGTTCGTCGGGTTGTAAAGGTGGTGCATTTGGCTTTCTTTCCATTAATCCCTCTTTGGTTCCTTTGTCTTTCAATATGACTTGAGTGTTGATTTTCTTGTAATACCATGATAGTTTACTAAACTTCTCAAAAATAAAGAACTTATGTGGTTTAATGATATAGCGTGTGTTCTTCCCGAGCACTACTTGTCTTCTCATTAGCATTGTGATCAACCGCTAGTGAAGGATCATTTCTTATATGCACTTCCTCTACTATCCCATATGTTCATTAAGGTCAATTTTCTTAATGAAAGCATCATGTTCCTGGTTAGCAAAGCGTGGATTATGCGAACATCCATTTGCCTAATGGTGTTCTTATCCCTAAGCTTTGGTACAATGTTAAACATGCCAATCATATTCAAGATTTTAGGCATGATATGCATTTGTGTTCCCACAAATCACCCTCCGACGCCTTCCAATAAGATGTCTTGCAACATTGCAATGTTTTCATTGGCATTGAATGCACTGTTCCAAATGATTACCTTTGTGGGATATTCATACTGATCTGATGGTCGTGATTCAAAGTTAACCACTTTCCTTATAGTATCAAAAGACATTACCATTTCCTTTCTTCCTACCCTCTTCATTAATGTGGTCGTGTAGGGAGGGTTGTCACCATCATTCCTTTCTAATGTAGCCATCCATTCCACAATTAGTTTACTAGGGATTTTGTCATCACGGCCTTTATCATGAAACCTTAACGACGCTTCCCATCCTAGCCTTTGAATTTTTTCCACAACCCCTAAAGTCTCAAAATCTTCTAGCAATGCTGCTCGTTCGCAAACAAAGATGTTATCCATGTTCTTCACCCCTTTCTCGATCTTTCCTATATAACACTCTTGTTGCCAACATGGGTCATGTGTAAAAAGCTTCTTGGCCCGGGTGAAGTTTGTTCTTGGTCCCCTACCTTGATCAACCGGGGTCATGTCTTCATCTTGAATTTCACCTTGACTTTTTTTCTTTTATTTCTTAGAGGACCTTAAAAGCTTTGGTTTCTTACCCTTGGATTTGCTCCTGAAAAGATTCATGATATCTACAAAAAAAACACGCAACACCCATTAACACTTCAAGATTACTAGTGATCAAGACAACCTTTGTGTATCAATGTATTAACACTTCAAGATTCATGATTCCTATAAAAAAAATAGGCAACAGCTTGACTTTTAACCTTGGTTGAAACACCATATTGAATTGCTTTATTGACAGTCCCCCAAATTAGGACCTTTTAACTTATCTACCCATGAGTAACTCACATAGAAGCAATGATGTGCTATTTTATTTGAATTGATAACCATAACACGTAGCTAGATGGTATTAAGAATATGAAAGATGCAAACTTGACTTTAATTTCAAAGATCCTAAAATCCTCTAAATGTGCTCTTGTCAAATCTCACGAATGGTTGGATTTTTCACAAATCCCTTTCAAAATATGTGTTTCTCTTGAAAAATCATCCAAGATAGAGACTAAAACCATTTGATTTTGTTGAGATTTGAAGAAGTTATGAGTCTAGGAGGTTAGGGTTTGTAAAAGGGGGAAAGAGGATTTTGGGATGAAGATGATAAAACTTATGACAAAGAGAAAAAAATGGTGTTTAATTCGTGGATGGGGTGATGAAAGATGGTTTTGTGGTATAAAATTAGTCAAAAAAGTAAAAAATCTGGGTAGGCCTGCAACCTGACGTTTGATACGCCGACTACCATCGTATCATACGCCGGTCGACGTATGTTGCAAAAATTCCAGCAAGTTTTTTTGGGGGGTGGCGTATGATACACCCACCCCCTGGCGTATCATAAGCCGGCATGTACTATCTTGCCTAATATTTGTTTAATTTTGAATTTGCACCATCTGCCAACCCCCGGTCAATCGTGCTTCGTCCTGATGCACATAAGGGGAGTAAAACAAACCTTGACTCCGCCATGATATCCCCACACTTGTGTTTCGTCATCGGGAGAGACTTTGGATTACAAGAAAAACAAAACAAGATAAAAAACAAAATAAAAGGGGAAAACAATAAAACGTAACTCACTTTCGTAGGAAACATGGTTGTATTTAGCGTATGAAATAAGCCTTTAAACCTCTTGGTAGACCCGAGTGGACGAGCGTTACTCTCGTGAGTGTTTCTAGTGAACACAACCCTAATATTCGCGGGGTGACTCCTTTTAGGCTAAGTTTAAAAGTCTTTAGCCGGATTTAATACCTGGTATGTCTACATAAGGGTATGGTTATCCAAAGTGCTTAATAAGAAGCTTTCGAATGTATGAGCAGGGCCATTGATATCGTTGGCTTCCAAGTAGGGTTTCAGGTTATGGCCATTCACCACTTGGCGTAAGTGATCATCCAAATCCTCAATCTCCACATTACCAAAGTTTCCTAGGCCTGTAATGAGGTATGGTCCATTCCATTTGCTTTTGAGTGTACTGGTAAAAAGCTTTAGCCTTGAATTTTATAGCCATAACTTTTGCCCTTCAACAAACTGCTTCTTTTGTAGTTTTCCATCGTACACCGCTTTTGTATTATCTGTATACGTGGAAGCACACTCATATGTTTCATCTTGTAATTCTTCTAACTTACATAATTTAAGCTTGTGTTCCTTACTTGCAACATCATAATCCATGTTAATAGTTTTAACTGCCCATAAGGCACGATGAGCCAATTCAACAGGTAAGTGACATCCTTTTCCATAAACCAAATGATAGGGAGTGGTGCCAATAGGTGTTTTGTGCACCATGCGATATGCCTATAAGGCATCATCGAACTTGGTGGACCAATCCTTACGGTCGACTCGGATGGTTTTTTGCAAAATTTCTTTAATTTGTCTATTAGACACCTCTACTTGGCCACTTGTTTGTGGATGACAAAGGGCGGCTATCTGATGGTCAACTCCACATCATTTGTGTAGTTTGCCAAATTTAAAGTTTTTGAAATGTGATCCCTCATCACTTACGATCACACTAGGGAGTCCAAATCGTGAAAATATATTTGATTGAACGAATTTGCAAATAATGGCATGATCATTTGTTTGGTAACTATTTCTTCAACCCATTTAAAAACATAGTCAACCGCAATCGAGATGTATAAATTATCAAATAAATTTGGGAATAGGCCTATGAAATCATTTCCCCAAACATCAAAGATGTCTACCATAAGAATCGGTTGTATAGGCATCTCATTGCATTTTGAAATACTACCCATCATTTAGCAATTTATATAGGTTTTAAAAAATTCAAATGCATCCTTAAATATGGTAGACCAATATAGTCCACAAGAAAGAACTTTGTAACAGGTCTTTTTGCCACTAAAATGACCACCAAATACCAAGGCATGTACGTGACCTAGTACGGATTAAATCTCATCGTCGAGGACACACCGCTTGATTATCTAATCAGCTTCTACTTTGAATAGATTCGGTTCATCCAAAATTTAGTGCTTTGCTTGCACCTTGAGCTTTTGCCTTTTATTCTTTGTCCAATGCTCGAGAGGTGTTCCTGCAGCCAAATAGTTAGTAAAGTTAGCATACCATGGTGTAATTGAAATACATAGCAATTGTTCATCCGTGAATGTTTCGTTAATGTCTTCACTTGGGACATTATTATTATGCACCATGTATGAGAGGTGGTCAACTACCACGTTATCACTTCCTTTCTTGTTAGGGATTTTTTAATTAAATTCATTTAATACTAGAATCCATCGAATTAGTCTCGGTTTAGCATCCTTCTTGCCGATTAGATATCACACCATACTATGATATACGATCTACATTTGTCCAAAGTGTATTCCACTGTAAGAAACTCTTTTGTTGTAGCTGTATAATTCAACTATGCATCAGAAAAAAATTTAATTACATAATATATCGCTATGGGTTTCTTATCAATTCGTTGTCCCAACACCACTCCACTCATATCACACATGATTTCAAATGGTAATGACCAATCCAGTGATTGTAAGATTGGAGCCTCAATTAACTTTTGTTTCAACACATTAAAAGCTTGTAAACATTTATTGTGAAAAACAAAAGGAACATCTTTTAAAAGAAGGTTGAATAAAGGTTTTGTAATAACACTAAAATTTATTAGGAATCTTCTATAAAACCCGACGTGTCCTAAGAAAGATCGTACCCCTTTAATGTTTGTAGTTGGAGGTAAGGTAGAGATAACTTGAATTTTAGCATGGTATACCTCAATTCCTCTACTTGAAATTACATGAACCAACACTATTTCTTCTTGAACCATTAAGTGACTCTTTTCCCAACTTAGAACAAAATTGGTTTTAACACATCTTTTTAAGACTTTCATTAATTGAGCTAGGCATAACTCGAAAGATATGCCAAAAATAGAGAAGTCATCCATGAGATCTCCAAAGAGTCCTTGATCATATCTGAAAAGATACTCATCATACACCTTTGAAAGGTGGCCAGGGCATTACATAGTCTAAATGGCATCCACTTAAGTGCATATGTTCCATATGGGCAAGTAAAAGTGGTCTTTTTTTAATCATCTAGATGAATTACAATTTGGTTATAACCTGAATAACCATCTAAAAAGCAATAAAATTTCTGACTTGCGAGCTTTTCAACTATCTGACCAATGAATGGTAATGGAAAATGATCTTTAGAAGTTGTTGCATTCAATTTCCTATGATCAATACAAATACTTCACCCGGTTACCGCCCGAGTGGCGATCTCATTACCTTGGTCATCTTTCATGAATTGAATGTCGGCTTTCTTTGAAACCATTTATGTTGGACTTACCCATGTGCTATCTAAAATTGGGTAAACGATTCCTGTATCCAACCACTTCAACAACACCTTTCTGACAACTTCTCTCATACTAGGGTTTTAATCGTCTTTATGTATCTCGGGCTGGTTTTGCTCCTTCTTTCGTGATGATCTTGTGCATGACAATCGATGGACATATTCCTTTCAAAACAGCAAAAGTCCATCCGATGGCTGCTTTGTGTGCAATTAATACTTCCATCAAGGCCGCTTCCTGATGCTTCGTCATATTAGTTACAATTATCATTGGTAATGTCTTGTTATCACCTACAAAAGTATATTTCAAATGTTTAGGTAATTCGTTTAATTCAACTTGTGCTAGTGATATTAATGAAGGCTTTAAATGAATATTGATATGGTCTAGCAAGCTTTCAACTTGGTGTGTCCATGTTGGTTTACATTCTTTCATAGCCTTCACTTCATATTCATAATCTTGTTCCTCTAAATCAATGTTCAGCTTCACTTCATCTCTGTCACATAAAACACACAACTCAATGGTGCCATTCATTTCCTTAAGAATGGCACTCTTCAATGATGTCCATCATGAAACATTCATCATTAAATAGAGCTTTAGAAACTTATTAAAATACATTTAACCGCAATCTTCTGTACCAAAGGCCATATCAACTGTGTCGATCATACAATTGATCAAGCATTGAGCGGTTTTCAGAAATGGTCTTCCCGTAATAACATTGAGTTGCATGTCATTTGTAGGACTTGGATAATCTAAAACAAGAAAGTCAAGTATGTAATAAAAATCTTCCACCTTTACTATAACATCTATAAGTATTCTACTTGAAAGTTTGAGTCAGCTAACACCACGATGGTGTCTGCTTTTTGTAATGGTCCAAATCATATAGATCATACAAGCTTTCTGATAGAATACTTATAGTTGCTCCAAGATCAAGAAGAGACTTAGTGATTTTAAGGACACCAACTTGAATTAATATTAGAGGTGCTACTAGACCTTGAAGTTTTGGTAAAAGTACACCCGATAAAACAACATTAACATTGTCGGTAAAATCAAGTTGTTTTGGTAGTTTGTGTTGTCGTTTTTGGTTACAAAGTTCATTTAAATATTTAGTGTAATCCGGAACTTGCTTAATTGTATCTATTAATGGTAAATTAACCTTCACTTGTTTAAAGATCTCCATAATCTCATCTTGTTGAGGACCTCGTTTATTAGAAAATGGTTTATTTGGTTCTTTTAAGGCTGAAGGGTAAGGGATGGTATTAGCCTCCACCCTTTCTCCTTGAGAAGTGGGCTTACTCGGTTGTGATTTTTTTAAATGGTTCTTAAAAAAGATACCTTTTTTATTGGTTTGGGTGATGCAGTTTCCGAATCACTATCACTTTTGCCATTTTAACCTAGGTCTACCACCACTCCTTTAAAAGGTGGTGGTGGTACAACCTTGTGATCATAAATTACCTTACCATATTTTAAAATACTTACCTAGCCCATATAAGCATTCTTTGAACTTGATGAATGATGTTGCGGGTTTTTGGTTATATCACTTGGAAGCTTCCCTGGTTCTCGTCCAGACAATTGTTCCGCTAACTGTCCCAATTGCTTGGTAGTATCTTCATTGGTATTTTCTTGCACTTCTTTAAATTGTTTGAATTGTTTCATATCTTTAGCCAGATATTGTACGACTGTGAAAATATCATTGTTATCACAAGTAGTTGTTGAAGTCCCTAGTCGATGTTGTTGATTCCTTTGTTGGTATTGACCTCCTTGTTGGTAATTCCCTTAACTGTAATTGTTCCTTTGATAGCCACCTTGATTGTATCCTTGTTGTCGGCCTTGGTATTGGTTGTTTCCTTGATTTGGTACCAAAATCGGGGGATTCAATTAATTAGTAGTGTTACCATATCTAAGATTAGGGTGATTTCTAAGACAAGGATGATATGATTTGGAATTCATCTCAAAAGTTTTCTTTTATCCTTAGGCCTTGTAATTGATGTACATCTTCACTTTTCCTCAAATTCAAGTCGCATGTGATTGTTGTATGACCAATATCATTACACATATCACATACTTCATATTCGCTAGATATATGTGCCACGCCACTCTTTCTAACTTTAAGACTCGTAATTTCTCGTTCTAAGGCTGCAATTCTATCCATGGCCACATGATTCGTTACTGTCTTCACACTTGGGCCCCTCGACCTTCGGCTTGACTACGCACGTTTCATGGAAATTACACTCTTCCTTTTCTAGGATGTCCCAATCATCGTTCTCATGGTTCAAGGTAAATGTTCTTGCACTTGTGGAATTTAAATCTCTTGCATTTTCTAGTGATAACCCATCATAAAAGGCTGAAATTAACTCCCACTTGGCTATCCTATAGTGTGGACATGTTCTTAGCATCTTTTTAAATCGGTGAAAGGCTTCATGAAATTATTCACCCGTTTGTTAGGTAAAGTTTAACATAGCTCTTCGAGCATCATTCGTCTTTTAAGAAGTGTAATTTTCATCTATAAAGTGTTGTTGCATTTGTACCCATGTATAAATACTTGTAGAAGGTAATGATGACAGTCAATTTTTGGCCTAGTCTTTAAGTGTAACTAGGAAAAGTACAAATTTTAACTTCATATGGTGAAAATTCTTGGCCACCAATAGTGCTACATGATGCTTCGAACTCTTAAATGGTTGACCGCCCATGTTGTTAAGAATGGGTGGTTGGGCATAACTACCTCGATCCTGGTTCCGCTGACAGTTTTGATAACCCGGTTGGTTGCGATAGTCTTCAAAATCATATTAGCCTGGTCCTTCCCTCTCAACTTGATCTTCGATCCACTCATCCACATATATTGTATGATGGCTTCAGTCAACTGAAAATCGTTCCTTATTGCTTTGATGACTTCCTTCCATGTTGTGCTAAAAATTTGGATTATGAACCCAAAAATTTAGAGCTGGTTGGAAGTTTACAAGGTTGGTTTTGCACACCTTGATTTGTAGGGATCAACCAATGAGGTTGAGGTTTCACTGGTCATGGTTGGTTACTTTCAGGCGTTCTTGAAAGTCTACTTAAAATACGATGAACTGTTGCTCATGAAGTACCTTCTATAGCTCTTGTTTGCCCACGAAGTTTCGAAGCTCTTGAAGTTAAGCCTTGTAAAACACATGGTTCTCCCTTACGGTCTTCTCGATTGCTAGATCAAATTACAATGGCGGGTTCTTCCTGAGAATCTTGTAGGATGAACTCTTAGCTACCTGCAAACACAAAAACACAAAATACCTCGAGTAGTACCGAACAAAGAAAAAAAATTAGAAAGAAAAACAAAAAAGAGAAAACCGGGTTTTTATATATTTTTAAGAAAAACAAATAAAAACAATTAAACACTAAGCGCACAGATTCCCCTGCAATGGCACCATTTTGATAAGGTTGTCGAGACTTGATAAAAAAACAAGTTAACAAATCGGTCTTAGATACCCTTATTGTGATAGGCTAAGTAAGGTCGTCACCGCAGGGAATTTGTGGAAAGTGCTTAGTCAATACCACTAGATTAACTTAAATACATGAAATTTGAACTTAAAGATTAGAATGTTGGATGAAATCTAGAACACAATTTCAAAAAGCAACGAACTTTAAAACAAATTTACTTAAATAATGAAAGAAAATCTCTTCTTGATGCTCAATTATTCAAAATCTACAATTTATATGCCTACTAGGGTTTACCAAAACCTAATTCTCAAGATTTGAACTTATGATTAACATAATAAGAAATGATCAAACTTTAAAGACTCGTTCATTGACAATGTTATTAATTCATCTATTGTAAATTACTTTTCAATCTTAATGAGTACAAGATACAAGAAAACTAAATACTGATAATTTCAACAAGCAATCTTATTAAATGAACCTCTTAACTTAACCAAAATGTAGAATTACATTCAAAGATCATTGTTTATGAAAACCCTAAAGAAAACACATAAAAAAGTCTTACTTAACATAATCGACTCTCCCGGAAGCGATCCCGAGTGACCTACCCACGCATCATCTTCTCACAATCTTGAATCTTATTTTAGAGGATGATCAATGGTGAATTGGTAAGAGTTGGAAAGCATGAAAGTACCAAAAAGCTCCTTCAATTTTCCAATTTTTGGTTGGAAAAAAGTGTCCTACAAATTGGGAATGATTGGACTTTAAATAACCTCAAAACACTAAAAATCCAAAGTTTGCTAGACACCAGCGTATGATACGCTGGCTCTGGGCTTATCATACGCCAACCTCAGCATGCCTACACCCAACTTTCTATTATTTATGTCAAATACGCTCCCAAATATGTCGCTGATACGCCGAACGGCACACCATACGCCCACTCCCGACGTATAATATGCTGGTGTTCCTATCACTATGCCTTTTTTGTAATATTTGATATTTATCACTTCGGTCTTTGTAGTTTTGTGTTTTGCTTCTTTTTCTTCTAATTAATCTTGTTTAAGCTTCAAACACCTATGAACAAAACACAACCAATGTAAACTCATTCCCTAATAATAACGATGTAAAATCACACATTTTGATCAATTAATCTCTAAAACATCGACACATGATCAATTTCCCACTTGCAAAAGTCTGGATCATATGTTAATAAAAATATTATTGAAGGTCTAGCTACTTCTCCATGCCATTGTCAAGGAATGCTTATCAAAAAGGCCAAACCAGTGGGTTCAAATATTTCACATGTCTAGAGTTGTTTGATGCTTGCAAATCATGGTGGTGTGATATAATGGAAATATAAATTTTTACTAGAATTGATAAAGGAGCCATTTCTATTAGGTTTGACACATGCCGATACAAGTGATCCTTTTAGGGTTATGTCTAAATCTTGTGAAAGCTATTACTTCATGTTTAAGGACAACCATAATCATCATGGTCATGCTATTTTGTTAAAACATAAGCATGAAACCTTAAAGTGTTTAAAGTTATCCAGAATAAAGTATGATATATGACACTGCTAAATTCACGCCTAGAAACTCCCGCTAGGTAGCGGAGCTTCAGGGGTGGCAGCCACTGAAAGCATGGTCCAATGGGTAAAGTCCCTGGTTAGGGTTGAGCTGGAGGAGTATTATAGTGGAGAAAATTGAAGAAAAATCATAGTTTCATTTTAAAGAGGTAGTTTAGTGGAGAAAAGTGAAGAAAAATCAAATTTTAGGAAATTAGGGCCGATGCGGCCCGCATTTAAAAGTGGATGTGGGGTGTATCAACATGGTTAACGGCCCAACACCCGACTCTTTTAGATTCAAAACTACCCTATGCTTCTAAAAAAAGTATTCGAGCTTAGTGAATAGTTAAAATACCGCTTAAGCCTTTTGGTACTAACCTAAGATCATAAGGCAAGGCTCAACTTGATTTTAAGTAAGTAAATTTGTCTTTTAAAATAAAACTCATATCAAAACGACTATAATCTATCATCCAAACTGTTGTCACACCAAATGCTTCAAACAATAAATTAATCAAGATGATTGCCATTATTGCAAATTATGACTAAAAATATGGCAAATAGATTAAAAAACATTTTTTGTAAAGAATCAACATTGTAAAGTAACTTTTACAGTTTAGCTAGAAGGTTTTGTTGATCCTAAAAAGCCTAACAAGATATATATAAGCACAAGAAATTTGTTGATTCTGTGCTAGACTATTTGTAGGTACTGCAGAAAACCAAGTTTATGTTTAGAGTATTATAGGGAAGGCTCATTATAAAGTTTACAATAAGGTTAAATTCCAAACTAATAGAGATTATTTAAAATCTCGAATGATATGTTTTCATGCTAGTGAAGCTGGATGGAATGCTTCTAATAAAAAGTGAGTTCACTTATTTTGTTGGAGAAATAAATATATGATATAAATGAAAGACTTTGTTACAAATCGCATAAAAAATTAATTCTCTGGAGACAATCAAGATGATTTGAATGAATATTTTATCATAAATATCCACCTATAAATATGAAAACTTAAATGAAGAGGTTTTTGTATATCTCAAAAGGTGATATCTAACATCCGAAATATTGGGTGAAATCCTAGTTAAAAGAAATAAAGAGGGGCGATCACAAATTTTAAAATGAATAGGGACTAAAGGTGCATGAATGAAAGTTTGATGCTCTAAAACCCCCTATAAATGGAAAGAAGCCGCCATGCACTCTCTTTCTTACTTCCTGCGGTATGCAAAGAGGGCTAGAGAGAGAGGTGCGATTTTAGAGAAAGAGTCAAGATCCAAGCAAAGACAATGATTTTTACATATCTTTCGGTATTTATAAGCTAGATCTATGTTTGTTGGCTTATTATTCACCAACTTGACAGATAAAGTTTAAACTTTTACCTGTAAACATGTATATCTCGGTTTTTCCTTTTCGGGTAAGGTTTTCATCAATTTCTACATAAAGAATGTGAGTTTTAGATCCCTATTTCTACTTATTTCTATGTTTGGGGCTGGTATACATACTATAATTGTTTTAATAAAGTCTTTATGATGGTAAAGTTAACATTTTTATATGTTTTATAAAGTTAATATGATAAATAGTATAGTATGTATGAATCCTAGAATGGGGTATTTGATTGCATGCATGAATAAAGAAAGTTGTTTAAGTATAGGCTGAAGCGAGTAAACTATCCCTACCGTTAGCAGAATTCTTGTATAACAACAACTACCATGCTAGTAATGGTATACCCCTGTATGAGATGCTTTACGGTCGGAGATGCAGAACCCATATATGTTGGGGTGAAATTAGGCAGAAAAATTAGGAAGTATAGATGTGATAAAGGCTACAAACGAAAACTTGCTGCCAAAGTTTGACAGAAGCCGTATGTAGATAAACGGCGAAGATCGATAGAGTTTAGCGTTGTAGATAAGGTTATGCTAAATTTTTCGCCATGGAAGGAAATCATCTGATTTTTAAAAAAAGGGGAAAAGTTAGGCCATTCAAGATAGTAGCCCGTGTGGGTGAAGTGGTAAACAAGTTGGAATTACTTGATGAGTTAAGTGGGATTCACTTAACTTTCCATGTATCGCATCTGTGTAAGTGTTTAGCAAGCGAATATGCTCATATTCCACTCGAGGATGTAAAAATAGATGACCAACTACATTACGTGGAGCTTCCTGTGGCTGTTATTAAAAGAAAGGAAAAGCGAATGTGAAATAAAATAATTCCACTTGTTCAAGTACAATGAAAACATAGAAATTGGAATCCACTTGGGAGACCGAGAAAGAAATGAGACAACATTATCTTAGTTGTTTGGCGTATAGCGGGTTTCGATAGCGAAACCTTAAATAAGAGGGATAGACTTGTAACATCTTGATTTTTTAAATAAAACCATATTGTTAAATAAAGAGGGGTTGGTTTAAATTTTTTAAAGAGAGTAGGGACTAAAGGTGGGAAAAGGAAACTTTTACACCTTAAACCTACTATATATAAAAGGCTAGTTGCACCCATGCAAGTTCCTTGCAAACTTATAATCTTGAGAAAGGAGCTTGCATTCCAGAGAGAGAAAGACTAAGATTTCAAGCAAAGTTCTTAGTTCTTCCTTCTTGGTTTAGGGTTTCATCGGGTCTATATGACAAAAGGTTAGTTCTAGACCCACACTTATATATGTTTTATGTATTTTAGGGCTAGTATGCATACGACGAATGTTATATTAAAGGTTAAAGGATTTACTGTGTTAAAGGTAACATTCTTATATATTTTTATGAAAGTTGATATGATGAAAAATGGTGTGTATGAACTTTAGAGTAGGGTTTATGATAGAATGCATGATTGCAAAAAAATAAGTGTACAGGCTGGTGCGATGAGTCATCAACACTCGTATTGGCAGACTGCTCACTCATATAAGCACTTAGATTATTAAGTGTACTGAATGCAAGTGAGTAAAGTATACGTATTGGCTTCCCAATATGGATGAGTGAGTGTTACCTGCATAAAAGTCATCAGTCATATTGCCTTAGAAAATTCTGTAAGTATAGTGAATGTGAATGAACATGTAGTTCATCCATATTGGTTAGGCTGTCGTTCGCATTGGAAGTTCCCATATTTTTCACAACCTTGCCTAATTAGCCATATATGGATGAGCATATAATTCACCATATTAACCCAACTATTATCCGCATTAAGTTCACTCAGATACTTATGTGATGAGTACCTGCATTCACTTATACTGGTACCCACATTGAGTATGATTGCTCGCACTAACACTTAGAGAATAACCAAGTGTGACTGAATAGGATTGAATGTGTAGTTCACCCGCATTGGCTTCTACAGTTACCCGTATTGGGTATGCCTGTCCTCATTGGTACTTGGAGAATAACCAAGTGTGATTGAATATGGTAGAGTATGTAGTTCACCCGTATAAGCTTGTAATGTTACCTGCATTGCCCAAGATAGTTCAGTTGTATTAACTTAGTCACCCTCATGGACGTAGTGTAAGAGTTATACTTAGAGGCCGATGCAACCAAAGAGCTCTCAGCATGCACCTCTAAAATACAAGGAAAGTTACTTCACAAAATTGATACAACTCAATGAAATTCACTAAGTATCAAATCTTCCGAAGCCAAAAGACCATTTCTTTTGAAGCCAAAGATGAAGTATTCCGAAGCTTCAAGACAAAGTCTTCCGAAGCCAAGAAACTGATTTCTTCCAAAAACAGAGAAGACATGCTTTCTCTGACTTTCTTTTGACAAAAGCTTAACCACTTTTAGCTGCCATCTCTGAAGACTCACTGACTTATATAAGTTGGTGATAAGTCCATACTTTTGTCAACTATAAATTGAGCTCTTAGAGCCTGTAACTTTCTGCTTTGTACTTTTATCCTTTTTTGTAATAGATAAGGATGTGAACTATGGCATGTCATAGTCACTAGTCAAAAGGCAATCTGCCTTTTGACTTTACATTGATCTTGTTGTCTAGATTAGTGTTCCAACCGGTCTTCAAAGTATGGCCGGCTGTAGGATGTAGTATAAAGTATCTCAGGTACCAGTGAAGCTTTGTTACATTTGTAAAACACTTGAGAGCAATGTACATCATTCTTGAAAACCAATCACTTATGTTCTTATTGTGTTCTTTACTTGTGTTCATTGTTTCCTTTAGCCGGTTTCCTATTTTATCTGTTAAGTATTCTAAGTCTCTCCAACCATGTGAAACTGTTGCATTGACTCCCTTCACTGGTCTTGCACATACTTATTCGTATTCACCTAGCCATCTTTATTACCCATGTTACTGTTACCCACATTGACCTTTTCATATGTATTGACTTAGTCATTTGCGTTACCTTATTTTAACCGCATTGAAATAGCTTGTATGTTTTAACCCATACTTGGTGTAGAACGATAATAGATGTTACTTGATGTAAAGTTTGTAATACTGATGAACTACAGTTATTGTGTAGAACCATAGATGCATACTATTTATGGAAACTAAATGATGATATGTTGCATGATGAAGTGTAAAGTAAAACCATGGTTATAATAAAGTATAATGAATAATTACTATTTTGATAAAGTTATAAAGAAAGAAAGAAAGATAACATTAATTAAAGAAAGTAAATGGGCCCACAGAAAGTCTTGCAAGCATGTATAGAAGTTTGCATTCATCGCATTCTCACCTTACAGAAGGCACTACTCACTTGAAATGAGTTGCATCTTGTATGCACTCACTGCATAGGAGTTGTACATTCATACACAAACGATAGGGGCATTGCCCTGTGCTCGCTCACCATGACAGGATATGTCAAATATGTACTTAAACCTAAGGGACCTTGCCTTATGTAGGTTTACCCTGATAGGAATTATACCTAGTGTATGATTACTAGCTCAAGGATTAAGTGAAAAGATAAAGATAAAGTAAATGAATTAATACAATATGAAAAATGATAAATATGCTACATGTAGTAAAAAGACAATTTAAAGCTGATTTAAGTTAAAGGTTTTCAATTTACTAATGTGCCAATAAGTTCCTTTAAACTTTAAAAAACTAAAACTAAAACTCACTCGTCAATGTTAACTTT
The DNA here is from genome assembly GCA_025506505.1 of Flaveria sonorensis. NCBI lineage: Eukaryota > Viridiplantae > Streptophyta > Magnoliopsida > Asterales > Asteraceae > Flaveria > Flaveria sonorensis. The sequence continues at coordinate 20,631,405 of CM046425.1, read as the reverse complement.
TGTATGTGTATTAGCTTCAAAGGTAATTGAAAGACAGAATTGAGAATGATAGCTGGGTAGGGATGTGAAGTTACCTGGTTATGTGCAAGACCGACATTCTGATAGACTGTTTAATGTTATGGATGAATGTAATAGTTTTTAGACATTGATTATGTATTAACAAATTTTATTTCTCCTGCTATGATATTTATGTTTAAAGTTTAATTATGTGTTTTTAATGTCCAAAATCCAACTATGAGATTGCCTGAAAATAGGGTCTTACATTTTTATAAGATATAAGATTTATAATGATAAATAACATAATCAAACATTAATATACATTATTTGCCTTCACATCATCAATAGTAAAAAATTAGTTGAAGTATAATCTTATCTATAATGTTTAAGAAAGTAATAAATGGTATGCTAGATCAATAGTACATACTTCGTAACGTGGAGCATAAGAACGCTTACGCCTTTCAAAAAAATAATAAGAATTGTTCTTATTCATCATTTCTATCATTCACAACTGCATGAATGGTTTCATATTTAAATTTTACAAAATAATGTTTTTAGGATGACCTCTAAATAACTCTTTTATGACTAGGGTTAGCATTACATGCCTTATTGTTACTTATCATCCTTTTCTAAAGCCTAGTTTCAAAACTCATTATAGTTTCCAATGAATAAATCTTTATTTGTATACATGTTTTTGAAAAAGATTTAGATACACTTTCTATGAAATACGTATTTTATTAAGATAAAATTTGTTTTGTGAAAAACTAAAATAAAATGTTTTTGAATGAAAAATTATTTTCTGTAAAAAAGTTAAAAACTTGTTTTACATAAATAACTTGAGCATATCATTTTATTAAAAATTAGTAAAAAACATTTCAAAAAAATAAAAAAACACTTCTCTTAGAAATTTAAAAGTTTTTCATTAATATAGTTGGATTACGTTATAATTCAATAAATCCTACTTTAAGTTGCTTGTGTTTATTCTTTCCCAGTTAGAAAACACGTATATAGGAACTTTTTCATAGTGAATTTTGATAGGAGCTTCACTTACACAAGTAACACGTTGATCTAGTTGCCACCGTAACCACAAAGGACTACCTAAATTGATTTGTATTTCATATGGCCGAAATAATACGGCCAGTAACATTTCCAACCACCTATACCTTGCCATGTATCGAAATCTAGTGGTTTTAGTGACCGCCTCAATCTTACAAACCGTAAGGCTTAAGATGTTACGGCTCGTAAGATTGTTCCCATATTAAGGACTGTAAGGAGCAATTTTACAATTAGTAAGATTGTTCTTATTATGTAGTTTTTCGATAGCTTTCTATTGACTAATTATGGGTCTTGTAACTACATTCCTAGCTCAAGTTATACTCTTCGAAATATTGGCTACTCAATCGTGTCAAATTTTCATTGTATTACATATGAAGAAATATAGCATAATTGTCCAAACTTAAAACTAACAACTCAACATCTTCTTTAAACTCAATCTCAAATCAAACATCAATTTTCATTTGATTTAGTTCGTATCTCCTTCCATCTCAAATAAAATAAATTCATATATATTTTGATCTAGTTTGTTACCTGAATTAATAGCAACCATGAATTAGTTGTAGCTCAGAGATCTTTTGTCGACTAGGACAAATAAATTGGGTGGTTATAGTCTAATCGAATAAGTATGCAAAAATAAGTTATTACGTTGATGTGGTTTCCATTATACAAATATGCAATTCCAAAACAACAACAGAGAAACCTCATATGCATAGTTGACCAGATACATTGATGTGGCTTCCATTATAAAACTAACACAACAGGAAGGTTTGGAACAAAACAACAATAGGGAAACTTCATATGTTGACTTGATAGAAGAAACAATGATAGTAGTGTGATTGTTTTTGGCCTCAAAGTAGAAAATGTTTGTTTTTTACATTGATGTAACATCCTCTTACGACTTTGTAAAATCTATTTATAATATGTAATACATCGTTACATTAATGTTATACGCAATTACATTAATGCAAAACCTTGTGATGTGTATGTAATACTATATGTTATATCACTATAACACTTTGTATGATAATATAATATCTTTTTTGGAATTGTATAATTATATGATGAAGTCTACATCAATGTAACTACAAGTTTGAGTTAGTTTGAAGGAAATCACCGGATATCATCAACTACATGGGATATTGTTGCATACATTTTGAAAGAGTTTTTTTCAAAATCAAAAGCTAAATAGTGTGTAGAATTATTTTGATTCATTTTCATTTGTTTTAAATAGGTGCCCATGGTGCTTGATATTGGTTGTGGTTTAGCAAGATTTAGGGCACATTTGTTATCTTTGTCTTATGATATCATTCATTGTGTTGTCTGTGGTGTTTCATAGGACCAAAAAGCTTGTTCATCTCTAAACAGCCTTGTACTCTTTTCTTCTTAACATTTCGAAATGACATAACTTTCCATAGATAAAGTAACGTATATCTCTATGGAACCGGGTTGTTAGTTTGAACTTAGTGGTGCTCGTCTTGAAACTCTCCATCAAACTCGTGTCGAAGTTAATTCATACCTTTACCAGGTTTGTACCTCTACATGATAAATGAAATTTTTATATGAAACAGTTGTATTTCTTTATTATCTACACCTTATGCATAGTCATGTAGATTTACCAAGTCTTGAGGTTGAAAATTATCTTACTTTACAAGTTAAATCTAATGGTTTACACAATCTTTCTAAGCCATATTTGTCGGTCAACTTTTTCCTCATCAATAAGAGTAAAATGTCAGGTCAAAGTCTCAAATTGGAGGCTTCCCAATCGAAGTTAACTGGTTCTACATTGTGCGCTTGATTATGCATATGAAATATTATGTGAGAAGTTAATTACACTGAAGTATATGTGAAGGGTTAACGGTACTATGATATATGGGAAATGATTTTTTAAAGGGAAGCATGTTAAACGTGATGAAAGTTTCCTAAAGTGTACTTTCAATGGAACCTCATCCTTTTTAAGAAAAGAATAAGTAATACAATAGAAGAAATTAAACTTTTGTGATCATAGTTTTCAAAACAATTATTTACAAATAAAAAAAAAAATACTCCTACAAATTATATATGATTGTTTCATATGGTTTATGTGTGTACCGAGTACAAACACATGAATTAGCAACGTTCATCGAAGGATAGTTGCAACTTTACGTCAAAGTATGGTGACAATTTGAGTTTGAAAGTTTTATGCTCACAATTTAAAGAAATATGTTTATGATATTATATTATCCGACTACTGGATGAGTATAAATTAGTTGAGGATAGCTCGTAAATATATCTTTCCTACATACATATACATATATAGGGGAAGATACATAAGAAAACTACATAGTAATGTGAAAACATGGAGAAAACCAATGAATCTGATCATAAAATTTATATATTTTTAATCACTACCCTTTCCCTCTATATGTTTGTGTGTGTGTACGGAGGGGTAGGGATCAATGAAAAACATAATATAATTTTACATATACGTCATATATATGTTACGTATATGTAAAAAAATTTCATGCAACATAGTGTTACATTATACGTAACACTCTTCATTCATATTTTTATGTTTAATAAATATGTAGTAGATACTCAAATACCCTTTTAACACTTAAAATAACAAAAAGAATATAATTTATGTCAATAGTTTCCATGATTTCTTTGGTTTTCATATAAATATTAGTTTTCTTATGAACTCTCCCCTAATATATATACATACATACATACATACATATACATATATAGATATGTATACACATATAGGTGTATGTAGAGGCAGGTTTAAAAATAAATACCAAAAAGTGGGAACTAGGGAGCTATTTCTAATCACACAAATTAATTAACAAAAAAAAAAAAAAAAAAAAAAAACATGTGCGTAACTGCAGCAACTCGAACCCATGATGTCATCCTTAAATAGCATTATGCTTTACTAAATGAGCTTCAACATTTATTTCATATGTAAGAAAGATTTTTTTTCAGTTGTGAAATAAACTTTTTTTATGTGTTTTGAGTGAATAGGTTGTTCTATTTTAACATTATTTATTTTCAGTTAAGCATGGTTGTTAATATTTTATTTATTCACTTGTAAAATATATTGTTTTATGTTATTTGAGGGAATGGTTGGTTGTGTTATTTTATAAATGAAATTCATTTTAACAATTTGAAATTTCAGGTCATTACGTGTGATATTAAAAGCCATTATTTGTTTCATATTAAAAACTCATAGTGTGATACTTTTCACTTGTGAAATGGTAATATTTAAACTTGTGTGAAATAAGGTTTGTTTTAGTTACTGCCCATATGCCCGTAAGGAGCAGATAGGGACTGAATATCATTATGAATATTTAAATATAACTAGACTATAAAATTTCACATATGAAATTTGACTTTCACAAATAATCACTATAAAAGTTCATATATGAAATATAAGTTTCACAAATGTCATTCTAGTTCTGATAAGTTAAAAATCATTATACATTCACTGAAAAAACATAAGTAAGATTCTTTTGTTGCTTTTCATTTATCTGTAACTATATTTTACGCAAAATCTGCTTTTACAAGTGAAATAATTCTTTATTCTAAAATTCAATGTTATTGTTTGTTTATGTTTATTTTACCGCCATATATGTTTAGAAATTGGAGTTGTTTATACGCAGTTAGTGTAATTATTTTTTATTAACATTTAGTATTTTTCTAGTCTTTTTTTTTCTTAAATGTGTGACTAATAATGCTTCTTTAATTCCTTCTTTTTGAAGGTTTTCCATTGACCCCTCCCATGTGTACGTATGTCACTACAAGAAAAAGAGTCTATGGCAACTAGACCTATGGCGACAACACGGTGTTGTCGCTATAGGTCACCCTATCATGACGACATGTCGTCGCCATAGGGTTAGTTTGGTTTTTGGCTACTGCGGACCAATGGCGACGACAAGTCGCCTTAGAAGCAACCTATCGCGACGACATAAGAGTCGTGGCCATAGGTAATTTTATTTTAATTTTGATTTATTTTAAATCATACAAAAAAATTAAAAAATGGTGTGCACAGGTAAAATACCATTTTTTTCCTCTAAATAACTTGGAGGGAAATATGCCCGCTTTTTATGAAACATCTATGGCGACGACATTTCGTCGCCATAGGTGTTAAAAAAAAATTTTGTATGATTTTAAATAAATCAAATTTAATTTTTTTCCTCTAATAAGGTGTTAAATTTTTTTGAGAATTTAATATTAATAAAAATAATAATTATAATTATTAATATCATTATTAATAATAATTTATGTACATATCATTGCTATTATTAAAAGTATTATTGATATTATTATAATATTATTAAAATTATAAATAATTTGTGTTAGTTAGGATCAAATATGTTCCGTATGATAGTTAGTTTCGATTACATGCGTTAAAGGTTAACTCCAATTATGATTATCGATGTTAAATTATACACGTTGATAGTACTTTATGGGAATATTATGTTTATTAACTGTACGTTAAGTTTTTTATGCTTAATTATCAGCAATGAATATCAAACAATGTTAAATATGCTTGGTTACGATGATTAGCATCAATTACATTCGTCATATGTTAGTTATGATCCAATTATGATCATTTGTATTCAATTATACACTATGATGATAAGAAATTATTTTTATTAACAGTAAGTTAAGTTTTTTTATGCTTAATTATTATCAGTGAGAGTCAAACAATGTTAAATATGTCCGATTACGATGGTTAGGGTGATTACATATGTTAAGGTTTACCTATGATCCGGTTATAAAGATCATTGTTGAATTATACACGTTAATGTAAATTGAGTTTGTTTATGTTTAATTATCATTAATGAGTATCAAAACAAACTCAAAGGTGCTCTTATGACGATTAGGGTTGATTACATACGTCAAAAGTTAGCTTTGATCGAATTACAATTGTCGCCATAGATTGGATTATTAATATTATTATTTTTAATATAACAATTATAATAATAATATAAATAGTAGTAATACAAATAATAATAATAATAATAATCATAATAATAATAATAATAATAATAATAATAATAATAATAATAATAATAATAATAATAATAACAATAACAATAATAATATTAATTTAAGGCTATATTAGAAGGCTGATGCAACCAAAGAAGCCAAAACAACCAAGGAGCTTCTTGCATGCATGTACTGATGTATAAGGTAGAAGTTACTTCGGAAGTTTTACACTCTCAACAGAAAATATTCTAAGTGTAAATCTTCCGAAGCCAAAGTCCAAATCTTCTGAAGCCAAAGATGAAGTATTCCGAAGCTTCAGAGACAAAGTCTTCCGAAGCTTCAGAGACAAAGTCTTCCTAAGCCAAATGTTATGAAGACTGATTTTGATGATCAAGTATAGGGTGGTATTCACCTTGCCGTTTGTTTTTCTGTTGTTTAGTTGTAGTTTATAATAGCTTAGATATTATTGTAATAGGATTTAGTTTACTTTTGTCTTATTTTGTATTCTGTCGCATGCGAAACTGCAAGTGAAACTGCAGTTTCGCCCCGGTAGTTTCTCATGCCATGGTGCATACAGTTTCGTAGTATGCGAAACTGTATGCGAAACTAGGTCCTGTATATGTATGTATCTTTGTTCTTCATTATGTAACTCTTGGAACTTTATTGATATTACAGATTTGAGTTCATTGATTGTGGGTATATTGCTAGGAGCTTATATTTCTTACATTTGAGCATTATTCTTCTTGTTCTTCACAAATCATCTTACAAATGAGTATTATGTTTGATTTGGGTTCATATTATCTCATTACTTGGTCCACAAGCTATTAGACTTAGTGATATCTTGTGGATTTCAGTGTTAAATCTTCATTAAAAGCACATTCGAACGATCATCTGGACCAACAATATGGTATCAGAGCCTTTGTGCTCTTGATTGTTTGTGTTTTTGGGAAGTTTTGACATATTCACCTTTTCAATCATTCAGAGCTGTTTTACATGTGTTTTCCATGGAAATTGATTGAGGAAAGTGTGGTGTAGCTTGGGAATCTTCTGGAATCATCAGATCTCATATTGATTGTTATTTGTGTGAGATTTGGTGATTTTTAGTTCATTTTCACAAAAAGAGGGTTTTCAGATTCATCGTGCGAAACAAGCGTTCTTAGTGCGAACCTATAGTGCGAAACTATAGATCTTTGTTGATTTTGATTCCTTTGCAAATCTAGAACGAAAGTTCAGTGGTTCGATCAGTTTTCTTGCAAAGCTATCATGATTCTTCTTTGAACGAAAGTTCAATAGTTTCGGCTGAAACTATTGCCGAAACCTGCAACTAAAACTAGTTGCGAAACTAAGTTTTGTGTGCGAAATTAGCTCCTGCGAAACTACTGTTTTCTTAGCCAAACTAGTCTCTTATGTGCGAAACTATTGGTTCTTTGACTTAATCAAAATTTTAATGGCAACAAGTCTTACTCTTGCTGATCTTGAGAGTGTGGCACCTAACAGACCTCCTAAGCTAATCAACGGTGACAACTTTGATGATTGAAAAAGGTGTTTAAAAGCTTTCTTCCTGTACACCGATCACACTCAGTGGGAGTCAATTGTGAAAGGACCTCATGTGCATGTTTCAGTGGAAGACAATGTGACCATTTAGATTGCAGATCCGACAAAATACTCTAAGAGAGACATCAAGCTTATTTATGGGGATCAAAAGGCATTCGATGCTCTGACTTTGTGCCTATCAGCAGAAATCTACAACAGATTTGGGGAATATAAAAGTGGAAAGGCTTCGTATGATGCATTATGTGAGTTCTATGATAGTAATGATGAATTGGTCAAGGATAAAGCCGTCCAAGCTGAAAAGGAATTCAATTCTTTTGTTGGACACAAAAATGAGAGTCTCACTGATCTCACAAACCGTTTTCTGACCGTTACAAGCACACTGAAGAAGTATGATGAGAAGCTATCAAACAATGAGCAAGTCACGAAGCTGCTAGATTCTCTTCCACCATAATGGAGTCTGCAAGTGAGGATGTTGAGGCAAGAAAGGGGATTTCTGGATTACAAACTGATGGACATTATCAATAAGTTAAAGTCCTTTGAGTTAGAACTGAAATGACAAGAATACAATCAAGCGATGCTTCCATCCCAAGCTTACTCACAGAATGCTACTCTTATTTCATCTACCTCAGATTCATCAAATCATGTGTCAACTTATGGTGGTATGACAGGCACTTCTAACAAGACTACATGCAGTGGATCTAAATCAAAATCATCAAGTCTTCCACAGGTTTCTTTAGAAAGCATGGCTTTATTTGGTCTTTTTGTACATAGTTATGAAGCTTTGGTGGCTGGTGAACTAAAGGGAAGAGGAATGACTGTAGAAGACATGTATCAGGTGGATCCTGATGATTTGGAGGAAGCTGATCTTCAATGGCAAATGGCTATGAACACTTTAAGAGCAAGAAGATTCATCGAGAGAACAGGAAGGAAGAATTTTGGAAACCAGAATACAAAGGTTGGATTTGATAAATCAAAGCTGAGGTGCTTCAACTGCAAATAGCTTGGGCATTTCAAGAGAGAATGTCCATCTCGCTTCGTGACTGAACCTGGAACGGGAGTTAACCGGGTTATCTCAATTGAGGATAAGTAAGAAAACAATAAGAAGAAGGAAACAACTCTGCTAACTAACTTCGATTGGAGTGCTGAGTTAGCTAAAACTAAATAGGAGATCAATCATGCCCTGGTTGCTGAGATTACTGAGACAGTAAAGAATGAAGCAAAAAGGAAGAGGGAATGTGAAGAAAAAGGAAGTATGAAGAATGGTTGTGGAGAAAAGGAGAAGGCGAGTATGGTGGATGCTTGCTAAAAGAAAGAGAAGAGTGAAGATGGAAAAGTTTTAAGAAAAGAAGAGTTGAAGGTGGAATCAAGGGTGTGCAATTGTGAGAAAGCCCTAGCTGTGGAAAAGAAGATAATGGAGATTCCATATGTGGTAGTTCAAGACATGTGTTCATCTGCTTGTAAACTTTGTCTGTTTGGAATTTATAAAGTGAATAACGTATTAAAAGAAAATGGTGGGGAACTAAAAAGGGTAAATAAGAAACTTAAAAAGAATGAAGCAAAATTTTTTGTAAAATTAAATGAAGCTTTAAAAGAAAATGATCATTTAAGAAGAACTTTTTTTGAAAGAAACGTGGAAGTAAATGCTTTGACAGAAAGGGCAACTTTAGCTGAATTCGAGACCACTAAACTTAAAACAAAACTTGATAAATGGACTATTTCTGGAATGAAGCTAGAGGAACTCTATAGCAAACAAAGAGGAGCTAGAATTAAGACAGGGTTGGGTTGTGGTGAAACCACTCATGTTTACCCACCGCCTAGCACCTTTTGCTATTCTCTAATGCCTACACCTCATCCAATAAATGATTTAATTGAAAGGATACTAACAGTTTGTTTGCAAGTTTAAAAGGTGTGAATCATAAAGAGGTTCGAGAAGATTATGATTATGGAGGAAGTAGAGGTCTTGGCTGTAGTAGTTCTAGTTCTTCAGATTCCAAAAAGTCTTTTGTAGACAATAGTTCTAGTAGTATAGATTGTAGTTTGGATAGTTTGCATTCTAGTTGTTCTCATTCCACAACGTCTAAATCAAATGAAATTGATGTTTTAAGCATTAATGAAAAAGTTGGTATTCTCAGTAAAGACGATAAACATTCTTCAAAATCAAACTGTTTTGAAAAGTTCATTTCTCTTCCCATTCCCACTTTCACTCCTATTTGGATCACTACTCCGAGTGAAACAACATCCTCACATGATTGTAAAATTTTAGAGATAAAAGAATCCACAAATCATGACAGATCACTTGACTCAGAAAACAAATCACAGGAAGTGCACGTCACTTACAGTGATTGTGACTCTCTTATGTCTGAGTGTGAGGAAGAGATTATTATGGATAATATTCCAATTCAAAAAGATAAAAGAAAAGGTCTAAAATCTCATTGTTTTAACTATGGAAAAGATGATCACATTGTCAAGCATTGTCCAGAGATTGTAAATAGAAATGTAGATAATCGCTCTTTAGGAAATAGAATAAAACTTTTTGTTGATAGTTTCTTTTGTACAAATTCATCTTCTCCCAAAACCAATCCTGTTAAGGTTTGGGTCCCCATATCTAAATGATTTTCTTTAATTCATTTACCAAGAACATTCAAGAAGGACTATCAACAACACGTGGCACGTAGATAGTGGATGTTCCAGGCATATGACCAGCTGAAGGACCTTCTTACCAATTATCGAATAATCAATGGAGGATATGTTGCTTTCGCGGGTGATAAAAAGGGAGGTAAAATGATAGGTCAAGGTGAGGTATCAAATGGTTCTTTAACCTTGGAAAAGGTAAATTTCATGCCTGAATTAGCATTCAATCTTCTGAGCGTATGACAAATATGTGACAAGAATTTTCCTGTGCTTTTTAAATCTAATGAATGTTTGTTTCTTAAGCATGAATTTTCAGTTTCAGATGATTTGATAATTATGCGAGCTCCAAGGAAAAACGACACATATTTGCTTGATATAAACTCCAAAGAATCAACCTCCACTATGACCTGTCTCTTGTTAAAAGCTTCTGCCTCTCAGTCATTTCTCTGGCATCAACGTTTAGGCCATGTGAATTTTAAGAACATTAAAAAATTGGTTAAAAATAATCTTGTCAGAGGTTTACCTCAAAAAGACTTTTCAGTAATCGAAAAGTGTATATCTTGTGCTAAAGGTAAACAACACAAGAAATCACACAAGCCTAAACAAGAAAACTCAATTTAAAATCCTCTTGAGTTATTACATTGTGATCTGTTCGGTCCAATAAGTGTGAAGAGTATTGCTAAGAAATCTTATTTTCTTGTTGTTACAGATGATTTTTCCAGATATTCTTGGGTTCGTTTCCTAGCACATAAGGGGGAGACAGCAGAGGTGTTACAGAAGCTGATTTTAACAATTAAGAATATCAGTAACAAGAGTGTTGGCGATTCGAAGTGACAACGGGATAGAGTTTAGAAATCAGATCTTTGATTCATTCTATACAAGCAAAGGAATCTTCAGACAATTTAGCACAGCCCGAACTCCTCAACAGAACGGTGTTACTGAAAGGAAGAATCGCACTCTTATTGAAGCAGCCCGAACTATGCTCATAGAATCTAAACTTCCTATTATTTTCTGGGTAGAAACAGTCAACTGTGCCTCCTATGTTATAAACAGAGTTCTTATTATGAAAGACAAGATGAAGACTCCATATGAACTGTTTCACAAGCGTAAGCTATTGATTGACTTCTTTCGTCCTTTCGGCTGCTCATGCACGTTGTTAAACACTCAAGCTAAAAATTCTAAGTTTGGAGCAGTGTCAGATGAATGTTACTTTGTCGGATACTCTTCAACTCAAAAGGCTTACAGAGTATACAACAAACGGACCCAAATAATGCAAGAATCATTCTATGTTGATAGGCAAGAGTCGAATGTTTCCAACGTTGGTTTTGATCCAGATTGGTTCTATCATTCGAACACTATTTTTAATTCATTCAATATGGCATCCTTCCCTGACGATGACGTTCCTTCATCAAGGGGTCAACCTTTCACTCCCGTTCAACCACCACCTCAACCACAACCAGAACCACTACCTCAACCTCAACCTAAACTACTACCTCAGCTTCAACCAGAATTCCTACCTCAACATCAACCTGAACATGAAAACCAAATCCCTTCAACACCATCACAAATTCCACAATGTCCAATTTCCAATCAACCATCATCCTTACCATCATCAACCACACAACCATCTTCCCCACAACCCACTTCATCCAATTCCTTAACCCTCAACACTAACTTTAAAACTCTAAAAGACCACCCACATGATTATGTCATTGGTTCAATATCCGATGGTGTCATTACTTGAAAACAATCTGGGCTTATCAATGAATGTCTCTTTGCTTGCTTTCTATCACAAATCGTTCCCAAAAATGTTGCCATGGCTCTTTAAGATCCAAGCTGGGTTGAGTCAATGCAGTTAGAACTTTAACAGTTTAGAAAACTAAAAGTGTGGCAACTAGTTGATCTTCCTCCAAATAAGTATCCAATTGGTACAAAGTGGATATTCAAGAATAAACCAGATGATCGTGGAGTTGTGATTAGAAAAAAATCAAGGTTGGTTGTTCAAGGCTTTGCTCAGGAGGAAGGGATTGATTACACAGAGGTGTTTGCCCCTGTAGCCCGGATTGAAGACATTCGGATTTTCCTTGCTCATGCTGCTCACAAAAACTTCAAAGTTTTTTAGATGGATGTCAAATGTGCCTTCCTATATGAAGCTATTAATGAAGAGATCTATGTTTGCCAGCCACCAGGTTTCGAAGATCCAGATTTTCCTAAAAAAGTCTACAAACTGGATAATTCCTTGTATGGTTTACATCAAGCTCCTAGAATCTGGTACGAAACCTTAGCACAGTATCTCTTCAGAAAAGGCTTCACTCGTGGAACTATAGACATGACTTTGTTTAAAAAGGAGGTTAATGGAGATGTGCTTATTGTTCAAGTATATGTTGACGATATCATCTTTGGCTCAACGAATGAGAAGTTGTGTAGAGAGTTTGAAGAAGTGATGAAAGAGTGCTTTGAAATGAGTATGATGGGGGAGATGTGCTTCTTCTTAGGATTACAGTTCGATCAAAAGCCAGATGGAATTCTCATTCATCAAGAGAAATACATTCTAGAAATCCTATTAAAGTACAACATGAATGATGCTTCTCCCGAGCTTACTCCTTTTTCTGCACAAACCTCCTTAACCCCTGATGACAATGGAAAGCCAGTTGATGCTCACTGATATCATTCTATGATCAGATCCCTAATGTATCTCACAACAAGTCGTCCATATATTACATTTGTTGTGTGTTACTGTGCTTGATATCAAGCCAATCCCAAAGAATCCCATGAGAAAGCTGTTAAACGTATCTTCCGCTACTTAAAGGGATCTCCCTGTCTGGGTCTCTGGTACCCTAAGGGAGGAAACTTTGATCTTCATGAGTACTTTGACAGTGATTATGGTGGTTGTAAGCTTGATAAAAAGCCAGTTACAGGAGGATGCCAATATCTCGGGGATTGCCTGGTTTTATGGCAAAGCAAGAAGCATACAATAGTTTCTCTATCAACAGGGGAGGTTGAGTATATTGCTACTTCAAGTTGTTGCTCTCAAGTGTTGTAGATTCAACATCAAATGTTGGATTACAGGATTAATTTTCTTCACACGCCGTTCTTCTCCGACATAGAAGCGGCCGTTGGAATTGCCAAAAATCCAATTCATCATACTCGTACCAAGCACATTGAAACTAGAGTTCACGCAATCCGAGATGCACAAAAAAGGGTTTTATTGACATTATTCCCATTGACACCAAAAGTCAAAAGGCCGATCTTTTCATAAAAACCTTTGATAAACCTCGGTTTTATGAATTGATTAACATATTGGGTCTAATTTCTTTTTAAGAGAAAATTCTGGCTGCATGCTGTAACTATTTCATAAGTACTCTAATTTTAATTATTCTTAAAAAAATCTATTCTTTATAATTCGCGTGATAAGAAGTTTCAACACCCACACTTTCCCGAAGTGTATCTCCGTTTACAAGGAAATTTCTTTTGTTGCACTTTAATAGAAATTTCAGGGGAGAATAGACTTTGAGCGTGTATATTTTTCTTCTATTGCTATTTAAGTTGTTCTATATATAATCATATCTTTTCTTTGGTGTAAAAATTAGGAAGCTTGGATAGTGTGTGAAGGAGGTCAGAGGCGTTGTGTTGGGATATGTTGGTAGGCCCGGTGGCCAAAAACGATGTAGACGGTGACTGTGTGACGTAACTAAAGATCAACCTCAGTGATAAGGCTTATTCCATGTCATCTCGGCTTGCTCAAAGTTACAAATCTCATCAAAATCTTTGTTGAGAGTGGCCGATTTCTGTGTTTGATCTTGTATTACCAAATTTTCCCCATCCTTTAGCCCTGAATAAATTGCATGTCCAACTCCTCTGCTATGCGTAAGCATTGACCTGGAGAGATGATCTTCTTTGTTATATGTGAGTATAGACCTGAAGCTCCCATCAACACGCTCAAATGACGATCTTCTCTATTATACGTGAGTATAGACCTGAAGTTATCATCATTTTGCTTAAATGATTATATTCTCTATTATACGTGAGTATAGACCTGGAGCTCTGATCATCCACCCTTCATCCATTCTTATGTATATCATATGATCCACTCTATGTCCATTCCAGAAAATTTCAAGTAGAATCAATGATTAAACTCTATAAACGATGAAGACGAGATGAGTTCTTTGCCGAATGACTGTGGGAACCAAGTTTCTTGAGCGTTCTTAATCGAACCCAAAACATCATAAAATTGTGTTACAAGTCTTCGTTGAAAAGAATACGGCATGGGTTTAAATGGACAAGCTTATTGGCAATCCCGTCAATCCTCGACTCTCTTGACGATTTCTTGCAAAAGCGTGTCTGATAACCTTGCTTCTGTGCTTTATTTTTTCAAATTTTTGCTGTCAAGTCTCGTGGGTTGAGAAGTCTTCCTTTTATATAAAAAATGGTTATTGCGGAATTGTTATTTATCTATGCGAAACTATTGTTTCGCTATGCGAAAGTACAATTTAGCTGACCTGGTTCTGCGAGCGAAACTATAGTTTCGTTGGCTGCGCGAAACTGTTGTTTCTCCATGCAAAACTATAGTTTCGGCACATGCGAAACTGTGGTGTATAAATACCAGTTTCGTCATTTGTTTCGCCATTTGCGAAATTCCCCTTTATCATTTGAAAAACGAACCGCCTTTTAGCCAAGGATTCAAAATCGATTTTTGAAGTGTTTTTATGCAAAACTAACTGGTAAATCTTGTTTCTGAACAAGTTTCGAACCTTCGGATGTGTTTTGTTTGCATTTTTAAGCAAAAATTTGTTTCGGTGACTTTTGGGTTTAGCACATTCAATGTGCGAAACTAAGGTGTCTTGGTGTGAAATTGAACGAAAGTTCACTGATCTGTGCGAAACTATCTAGTCATGCTGGCCGTGTGCATTGAATAGTTTTGCCCGGATCTTGCGAATCTATAGTTTTGGAGTCCATGCAAAACTATAGTTCCCAATGCGAAACTACAGTTTCTCTTTGTGAAACTATAGTTTCCCGCTCTAAGAGAATCTATTGAGTCTTGGTTGTGAAACTATAGTTTCTCACGTGTACTCTCTTCAGTTTCGTTGGTTCTTGCGAATCTATATTCTTCTGTGCAAAACAATAGTTTGGTCATACGAAATTATATGCAAAACTAATTAAAAAAATTTGTTTAATTATATTATTAATTAATTATTTAATTTATAATAATAATAAATAGTAAATAAATAATATCAATTAAAATTATAAAATTTTAAGTGTTTTGTAATCTTTGTGATCTAACGAATTCTCGGTTTCACCTGCAGCCACTATGGGGTGTTTGAAGTTTGATCCCAGATCAAATGTGGTGGCGTACCTAAACGATAGAGATCCAAAGTCTGCCAGCTATAGAGATGCCATTGATTGGCTGACGAGATCTCCCATCTACTATGCCATTTCTCACTCTCCCATTATAGATGAGAAACAAATCAGAGAGTTCTGGAGAACGGCTGAGTATGACAAAAAATAGTGGATTATCAAAGCGTTGATTCAGGGAGAGCTATTTGAGATCTCGACCGAGACAGTGGCCAAGGCCCTACGTCTGGAAGATGACATGGGGGAGAGCGCAGAGATGACTGATTCTGAGGTGATTAGAGCATTTAAGGATATTGGTTATGAGGGAACCGACTTCAAGAAGCAGAAGGAGATCAAGAAGTCATTTCTCTCGAAGGAGTGGAGGTTTATAGCTCACGTCTTCATTAGCTGTTTGGATCATAGAAAGGGAGGATTAGATAGGCTAAATCTGAAATGGTCCACAGCTATGATTATGTTCTATAAAGGTGAAAAGGCAAACATATCCTAGATCATTCATGACTACCTGTTAGAGAACATCATGGCTCTGAGAAAGGATAAGTCGCTGCTCTATCCAAGATTCATTTAGATCATTCTAGATTATCTAAAGCCAAACTTACCTAAGCTTGGAGATGAACTGAGATTGACTCCAATGAACCCGAGGATCTTTGCTGACTGTGCTGCTTCCAGGCTTGATTTTTCAGGAAAGATCACATATCTGCTGGAAAGCATGTACACAGAAGAAAGGTGGAATCATATCAAGACTTTGATCTCTCTTAAGGAAAGAAGAGCAACAGAGACCAGGGGAAATGTTGAGGAGATTAGAAAGAGAAAGAAGTACATAAAGGAGACTGATTTGACCTTAGAAAAGCAATTGGATGAGATTGAGAAGGAACTAAGAAAGAAGAGAAAAAAAGAAGAGTGTTGAGAAAATAATTAGAGCTGATTCCCCGATACGGGAAAAGAGGAGTAAGAGCAAGCAGACAGTTACTCTTGAGACTAGGCGTGCAGGAGAAGCTGAGAGGGCAAGGAGGGATGTCAGATCAGAGTTTGATGAGGATGTGATTAGGAATGTCAATACATCCTTATCAAATGAGCTAAGCATGATAAAGACCAAGCTAATAAACTCAGAGGAGAGGGAAAAAATATGGGATTCAGAGATTGATGAGTTGAAGAAAGTTATATTAAGCCAACAGGATTTGATAAGAAGGCTGTTGGAAGAGGTAAGTGATCTAAGGAGGACTGCTGGTGCTGCCAATGTACTTAGTGCTAAACAAATCAGGGAAATGTCTGACAAATCCAAGTTCCCTTTAATTCATAAGACCTCAGGAGCAGGTGTGAGTGGTGTAGGAGGATCGAGAGTTGGAGGTAGTGTTGGTGGAATCTCTGGAGCTGGTGAAAGTGATATAGGAGGTGATGAAGCTGATGTTGGTGGTGAAGCTAGTGGTAGTGGTGTTGGGTTTGAAGCCAGTCTAGGTAGTGGAGAAGGAGTTGTAGAAGGAGAGGATGCTGATCAAGTGATTGAGGCTGAATTTATTGATTTGGGGTTTGATTTGAACATCGATCTTACTAGAAATGAGGTAATCAGGAAGGAAAGTCAAGGAGGTGACAAAGGGAATGTTAAGCTTAACTTAATAGATAAAGAGGAAGAGGTGGAAGAGCAGTTGGTGGACTATGATTCTGAGCCAGAATTTTACATAGTTGATGAGAGGCTAATGACTTATATGGCTCAAAGGAGTTCAATCGAAGGAGATGTGGTTGAGTTGAGCAAGGAGGATTGATTTACTAAAAAGAAGGAACCAGAGAAGCAAAACCCTTTGTTTCAGAACATTAAAGAAGTAGGGAGGAAGGAGTCAGATAAAAAGATTGTAAGTTGCAAGTATAACTTAAAGCAAAAGATGTTTATTATTAAAAGGCATGGAGGTGGAATCTCTTATTTGCATAAAAGGAAGGCATTTAAGACCCTTCCTAAGTGGGATTTAAGAAGGTTGGCAAAGATTCCCCTCCTAGATTCATCTTTGAGTGAATGTGCTACTTGGTTGGAGAATGAGATCCATCAGGGCATAAAAGACAACTTTGAAGCTTTTGGATATGTGAAACCAGAGAGGAGACGATTAAAGAAGGATCTAGACTTGGTGACCAGGAAAGGAAAGATTGTGTTGAAACTAAAGTCACCAAAGACCGTCAGCAGAGTAAGGATACCTGATCAACAACCTTCTAGACTGCAGAACTTCGAGAAGTGGTTCTATGATAACTAAACAGGTGAAGCAGTGGTGAGGGTGAATAATGGAAATGAAATAAGGTTGTTTGATCCTATGGAGGTCTTGTCATTCAGTGATGATGATCTGAAGGTGTTATGTGAGAATCAGATTGAGGCCAGAGTAGGAGAAGAGACTAAAACTGAGGCCAGCTTGTTCAAGAGTTGCAAACAAAGCTCGAGGTGTGAGATCAGAGATTAAGCAGCTTGCAAAGAGTGTGCAAGAACATGAAGATTTTGAGGCAGAAGTTAGAGACTTGGCAAGAATAATGGAGCAAGCAAAGGCTGGAGCTGATTCTGAAGACCCGGTAGGTGAATACCCCCCTAGGGGGAGTATTGATGATCAAGTATAAGATGGTATTCACCTTGCTGTTTGTTTTTCTGTTGTTTAGTTATAGTTTATAATAACTTAGATATTATTGTAATAGGATCTAGTTTTCTTTTGTCTTATTTTGTTTTTTGTGGCATGCGAAACTGCAAGCGAAATTGCATGCGGAACTGCAGTTTCGCCCGGTAGTTTCTCATGCTATGGTGCAAACAGTTTCACAGTATACGAAACTGTATGCAAAACTAGGTCCTCTATATATATGTATCTTTGTTCTTCATTATGTAACTCTTCGAACTTTATTACTATTAAATATTTGAGTTCATTGATTGTGGGTATATTGCTAGGAGCTTGTATTTCTTACATTTGAGCATTATTCTTCTTGTTCTTCACAAATCATCATACAAATGAGTATTATGTTTGATTTGGGTTCATATTCTCTCATTAGTTGGTTCACAACCTATTAGACTTAGTGATATCTTGTGGATTTCAGTGTTAAATCTTCATCAAAAACACGTTCTAATGATCATCTGGACCAACAGATTTCTTTCGAAGATAGAGAGGACATTCTTTCTCTGATCTACTTTTTTATAAAGCTGACTTACTTTTGGCTACAACTCTAAAGACTCACCAACTTATACAAGTTGGTGAAAAGGTTCATGCTTTTGTAAACTATAGATTATGGTCTTGGGTCTGTAACTTCCTACTTTATACATGTTATCCTTTTTATAATATAAAAGGATGTGAGCTATGGCATGCACAGTCACTAGTCAAAAGACAATCTGCCTTTTGACTCTATATTGATCTTGTTGTCTAGATTAGTGTTTCCAGCTGGCGTTCAAAGTATTGATGGCTGTAGGATGTAGTATAAAGTATCTCAGGTCCTTCTATTTCTTTTTATGCTTTGTAACACTTATAATAGAACTTTGAGAGCAATATACAGCATCCTTGACAACCATATTCGTCTATTCTTGTTCTTAGTTCCATCTCAGTTACTTGTGTTTTTAGTATCATTTACACAAATCCGGTTCCTCATTTGATCTGTTAAATGTTCTAAAACTCTCCTTATTATGAGACTGATTGTATTGACCATCCATTTAAACGGGCCTGCAATTGGTATCAGAGCGTTTTAGGCTCTTGATTGTAAGATCTCACCATCTTAAATCCTTTTAGTTTCACAAAACACTTAACATCACAAATGGCAGCTATCATAAAGGCTGATATGGAAACCAGTACTATGACAAAGTCTCCACTGATCACTCCTGATGACTTTGATACTTGTGCCAAAGAATGGAAGGCTTCATCAAGTCTCAAGACTTCAGGATGTGGGATCTGTTGTCCATGGACCTCATGTACCATCCACCTCTTCAGCTGCTGGTGGTGGTGGTATTATACAAAAGGAGTGGCTAATTATTTTGATGAAGACTAGATGAAGATTGACATAGATCAGAAGGCCATGACCGCCCTCCAAACTGCTCTTCCAAACTCTATCTACAGAGGCTTCAAGAAGTGTAAGACTGCCAAGCAACTATGGGATGCACTGAAGCTGATGTATGAGGGGTCAAATAAAGAAAAAGAAAACAAGAAGGACCACTTAAAGTAGCAGTTTGAGAACTTCACCTTCAAAATAGGTAAAACCATGACTCATCAATACTTTAGGTATGTTCAGATTGTGGATACTCTAATGGATGTTGGAGTAACTCTTGAGAACATGGACATTGTGAGGAAGTTCATGTCCTCTCTTCCCAGACAATGGACACACTATTTTTTGGTCATTAAGAGGACTGAGAACCTCAAGAACCTTACTCTCACTGAGTTGTATGGTATCCTCAGTGGCTACCAGATGGAGATAAACATGCAAAATCCATCTGGTAACTTCAACAATCAGCAGTGTTCAGCCCTTCATGTGGTTGAAAGGTATTGCAGAGAATCACAGCATCATCTCATCTGCTACCCTGACAACTCACAAAAGGGTCCTTTCATCACCTTCTTGGAGACAATAAGAGAGAGCTACATCCAAGGAAGCCCATTCCAAGAGACAAGTTCTTCACAAGCCTTTATGTCTACTGATGAAAGAACAGGAAACTTTCTCTTTACCCTTGAAGACCTAGACTGTATCCATCTAGATGATCTGGAGTACATGGAAATAGTCCAGCAGATGGCTCTTCTCACTCACAGAGCCAAGAAGTTTTATAAGAGGACAGGGAGGAAGTTTCCTAGAAATACATCCAGTGGAAAGTTTAGGCTGGACAAAAGCAAAGTGAAGTGTTACAACTGTAACCAAATAGGACACTTTGCTAGAAAGTGCAAGGCACCAAGAACAAATGGTGGCCAAGCACAAACCAGACCAAACTACACTGATGGAGCTCCCCAGAATGAGAAGCCCAAGCAGCAAGCTAAGTTGTTGTTGAAAAGGGAGGCTTTGACTGGAGCTTTCAGGTTGAGGATGCATCTCCAAACCAAGCACTGATGGCAGATCATGAAGAAGCCAAGGTATTGGAACATCCTTGTACACCTGAATGTATTGCTAAAGTTAACTGATATAGGTTCTATAACTTAGAGATGAGAACTGATCTTGAGTCCTTAAAAATTTTTAAAAGTTGATTTTAAAAGAGCTGAAAATGATTACAAACTTAAAATAGAAGACTTCAAGTTGTCTTCGGAAGAAAATTATGTCTTCAAATCAAATAACTCCTTATAAGAAATTTACCTTTGGAAGAAATTCTGAGATATCTTCCGAAGCTTAGATATGCTTCTAAGTACTTACATGTATTTGAAGGACAATTTTCTTCCGAAAGCAGATTTTCAAGTTGTCTTCGGAAGAAAATTATGTCTTCAAGTCGAATAACTACTTATAAGAAATATACCTTCGGAAGAAATTCTGAGATATCTTCCGAAGCTTAAATATGCTTCTAAGTACTTACATGTATTTGAAGGATAATTTTCTTTCGAAAGCAATTAAGTCTAGAAAGATTTTGAGAAAGCCATTTCAACTCTTAAGCGTGAACATACCAACTACTAGACTCAGAAAAGATCTTATCACTAAGTTAACTGAATGCCAAGCTGAGCTTGTGATCAGCAAAGCCAGGCTAGAAGTGTTCTTGAAGAAGAGACCTTCAAGAACATAATATCCTCACCCTTTCATGAAAAAGTTTGTTATGAGAATAAGCAGGGACTGGGATCTATTAAGATAGCTCCTTCACACACTCTATTGTCTGTAAGACCTCCAAGGTGTGAAACTTATGAAGATGAGCTTTCCCTTATAGACCCCATCGATGAAGAGGATGAAAAAGAAGTAGTGAAGGATGATTCTGAGAAGGGTGAAGAAGCTCATCCTAAAAAGGGTCACTATTCTCTAAAGAAGAGAAAAGAATCAAGATGACCAAGTCGAAAAGAAAGAACTTGATAAGGAAAGCAAAGAGAAAATCAAAGAAGGCTTAAGAGATCAAGGCCACTTTCAACTCTAAGCATAAACAAGTGTTTATCTCTACAGGATTTGAAGTGGTGAAGGCTGAAGACTCACCTAGGAACTCTAGTATCAGGAGTTCTAGTTCATGTCTAACTCATCCTAGCAGAGAGAAGAAGGCTGATCAGCTGTGTATCAATGCTACACAGCCTGAACCATCCAGTTCCAAGAGAAAGTCTCACCCTAAGAAGCTTGTTGCATCATCTGTGAAGATGAAGATGGAGCTGGAAAGCGATCAAGTTCAGTCCTTCTCTCAAAAGAAGACTCTCAGAAGGAAGCAGATAGATTGCATCATATGTGGTAGTACTTCTCATCTTACTAAGGATTGCATCTACAATCCTAAAAGTACTATTCACATGATCAAAGAAAATTTTTTTTGAGAAGAAGTAGCTTCGGAAGGAAAATCTTTTCCTTCGAAAGCTCCAAGGTGAAAAAGAAGACAACTGAAAACTTGCCTTTGGAAGAAATTTAGTCTTGGAAGAAAGCAATGCTTCCGAAGTACTGAAGCCTATTGCAGTGAAAGCAAGATCCTCCGAAGGTCCAGTCTCCAAAACTTTCAAAGTTTGTCAAAACTTTCGAGGTGTTGAAGGTCAAGTCCAATCTTTCAAAGATGGTGTCGAAGATGAAGAAAGACCAAGTGACTGAAAGTTCTTCATCAACATAGCTAGCGATCTTCAAAGCTTGAACATAAGATCACTTAGTGTTACATTGTCTTCAAATCACTTTGATAAGCCCAAGACCAAGGCTTGGGTTTTCTAAATAGGACAAATAAAGCCTGACATCTTCAAGACTATGAGGAAGCCAACTGCTGGCTTCTCAGGGGTAGAAACAGCCCTTGTTCCAAAAATGTTAGAGCTCATTGCTTAAGGTGACAACCTAGCAGCACCAGCTAGTGTTGAACACACACCTTCTACTTCCCAACCACCAATACAGCCAAAAATAACCATCACCTACCAAAGAAATCCAAACGAACCCCTGCATATGCTACTCAGTTTGTGCAGGCCCCTATATCATCACCCATACAAGAGGAAGTGGACACTGGAGCGCCCACTTCTTTTGAGGAGCAAACCATTCCCATCTTACCAATGATTAGCGCTGAGGTTCCTCATGCTCAGTCTGATGAGCTCATAACCCCCACAGCCTTAAGCCTTCACTCAAAGTCTCAAAACTCTAGTGAACAACCTTCAGGGGACAGTACCATCCCCAGCCTCTTGATCTAAACCAACAAATCCCAAACCTTGAATTCTATGATGATGAAGACATGGGTTTCAGTGAGTATCATGAGTCTTTCTTCTCCACCCTTGCTTAAGGAGAGATGAGTACTCTTGTTTCTCCCATGTCTAGCCCACATCATCCACCTACTACTGAGGTGGATCTACCTGAACATGTTCAGGAGGTCTATATGGAAGAGGCTCTCGCTTCAGCAAGTGACTACATCATTAAGACCTCAACCATAGCAACCCAGCCCATTGACACTTCACTTGAAGCTGTTATGGTGCAGGCAAAATTCAACAGCCAAGAATAAAGTGCTGGTGATGAAGAAGAAGACCTTGGTCCTATTCTCTTATCCCCCTATGATTCTTCTGATGAAGATGAGGGGAGTCTAAAACTAAAGGTGCAAAAACTAACAAAAACATGTACCTATTTAGTCTCAAAGATAAGTCACCTGGAATCTCAGGTGACTGTCTTACAAAGGAGGGTTAATGACCAGCAACTTGAGATCACCGATCTCAAGGGCAAGTTAGCTAAGAGACCACTCTGGAGAACTCAACCAGGTCCACAAGAAGCTGTGGATGTGACAGACCCAACCCCAAGCTCACTTATGCAAGAAGGTGATGCTACCAAAAAGGTGGAGAAAGTCCAAACAATCACAAAACCTTGGAGTTCTTCACAAAGTATGAACTTGGAGGATTCACCACCCTTACTTACAATGGTCCATACTCAGCAACCTCCTCAAAGTCTACATGGATATGGAATTACTTGCCCAAGTCTACATGGATGTGGACTCACTCATACAAAGTTTGTTTGAGGAAGGTATTCCCAGAGCTATGCCTACCCCATCTCATCACTCTGAGAATCCAATCATAGGATAGAGGTATGACATTGATAGAAGAGCTCTAGTCATCTCTAGATCTCAGGATCAACAGGAAATTTTCAACTTTTTCAACCTGAGCTTCTATGAGAGCATCTATCTGATTGATCTTCCACTTGTCAACCCAAGTCAAAATAGACAAGCTGTAAGATTAGCAGATAGGATTCAAGAAAGGGTGTTTCAAGAATACAAGCTGAGATCAAGCCTATACAGACAGATGCTAGCAGGTAAGACTTTTGGCCAACTGGATATCAAGGTGGACCCTAAGATTAGCTTCAACGGGGAAGCCTTGACTGAAGGCCCAGAAGTTGAACTTGTGAACCTTGAGACAGGAACGTCTTCAGCACCCATTACCCTCAGTGAGGCACCAGCTGGTGAAGGTGCTTCACAACCTCTCTCTAGCCATAGCTTGACTGCTGAATCAAGCAATAGAGGCCAAAGCTCTTTCCACCCTGAGTCACCAAGGCTTGTGAGTGACAAAGGGAAAAGGAAACTGACTTCTAAGGAGATTGAGGAGGAGAAAAGAGAGAGGAAGAGGAAGCTAAAGGGAGAAAGTTCAAGAGAGTCTCCAGGCTTCATGGAAGCTGCCATCAGGGCTGCCCCCAGGCCAAATACTCAGGATGATAAGTTGAGGGCATCCAGGATAATCTACTTGGGGACTATAAACTACAATTTGGATGAACTACTCTCTCTCCCCTTAGAAGAACTGAATGAACTGGCTGACACGAAATTGTCCAAGGAGAGGAAGGAGGCAAAGGATGCAGAATTGCTCCTTAAGAACAAGGAAGAAACGAGACAGAAAAGGCTCTACAAGCATGCTCCTACCCTCTCCCCAGTTCGAGAAAGTCAAGAGCCATCATCCAAAAAAGCCAAAAGAAGTCTGCTGACAGACAATGGATGATGAGCTTCTTGAAGCTGTATGGATTCTTCGATGCTTGGTCCAATGTCTCTATCCACTATGGATGAGCATATTAGAGTAATCAAGTAGAAGATTAAAAAGGGAGAGCTTGTTGACTTGCATTCTCCACCAAGTCCAGATCAACCTAAGGTCATCAAGGTTAAACCCATTGAGACAACACATCTTCATCTTCTGATCCACAGCAGGGTCTTTTTCACTTTCCTTCTAAACCTGTGAGAAAAGAGAACCCAACTGAGAGAGACACAGTAGAACAACCTGGTGCTGAAGACCAGTCCTCTCAGTTTAAGACTTCAAAGAAGAGGAAAAGGATGACCATGAAGAGTGTTTCCAAGAAGAAGACCAATGCATCCACCTCTACACCTCAGGATGAGTCAGAGCATCTTGAGGTAGTGCAAGAAGAGGCTGCTCAACCAACTCCAACTCAAAGAGGAGCCTCTTGCAACTGGAAGACCCATCTTGTCCTGGACTTTTGCTACTAATCCAGACAGGTAGTATGTCATCAGAGATCAAGGAGATCAAGATGTCTATTTCTGGCAAGACATGCTTGATCTTCCTCTACATGATCTCCATAACATGAGAAAATATTATGAGAGTCTGAGGGATCCTGACCAGATGATGAAGAAAGGTATGGCCTTAATCCTAATAAGGACTGTCAATATCTGAATAACTTCTCTATTTTGGTAGCATCAGCCTAGGGGGAGTTTGTAAGGTTATATTAGAAGGCTAATGCAACCAAAAAAGCCAAAACAATCAAGGAGCTTCCTTCATGCATGTACTAATGTACAAGGTAGAAGTTACTTCGGAAGTTTTACACTCTCCACAGAAAATATTCTAAGTATAAAATCTTACGAAGCCAAAGTCCAAATCTTCCAAAGCCAAAGATGAAGTTTTCAGAAGCATCAGAGACAAAGTCTTCCAAAGCCAAATGTTATGAAGACTAATTTCTTCTGAAGACAGAGAGGACATGCTTTCTCTGATCTACTTTTTCATAAAGCTGACTTACTTTCCGCTGCAATTCTGAAGACTCGCCAACTTATACAAGTTGGTGAAACGGTCCATGCTTTTGTAAACTGTAGATTATGGTCTTAGGTCTGTAACTTCCTACTTTGTACCTGTTATCCTTTTTATAATACAAAAGGATGTGTGCTATGGCATGTCATAGTCACTAGTCAAAAGGCAATCTGTGTTTTGACTCTACATTGATCTTGTTGTCTAGATTAGTATTTCCAGCTGGCTTTCAAAGTATTGACGGCTGTAGGATGTAGTATAAAGTATCTCAGCTCCTTGTATTTGTTTTTATGCTTTGTAACACTTGTAATAGAACTTGAGAGCAATATACAATATTCTTGAAAACCATATTCGTCTATTCTTGTTCTTAGTTCTGTCTTAGTTACTTGTGTTTTTAGTATCATTTACACAAACTCAGTTCCCCATTTGATCTGTTAAGTATTCTAAAACTCTCCTAATTGTGAGACTAGTTGTATTGACCATCCCTTTAAACGGTCCTACAATTAATAATACAAATAATAATAATAATAACAATATAATAATAATAATAATAATACATATAATAATAATAATAATAGTAATAATAATAATAATAATAATAATAATAATAATAATAATAATACTATAATAATAATATAATAATGTTAATAATAACACTAATAATAATAATAAAACTAAAATAATAATAATAATAATAATAATAATAATAATAATAACAATAATAATAATATATAATAAGAATATAATAATGTACCCTATGGCGACGACATGTCGTCGCCATAGGGTTTTCATATCCCGCGCTTGATACCCGCCTAATTATTGGCCAAAAAAGAAGAAAAAAATGAAAGTACCCTATCGTGTCGACATGTCGTCGCGATAGCATCCAGACAGATATAAACCATAGATCATATTCTGCCGTATCCACTTCGTCTCCTTCACCCAAAAACCCAAAATTAAACCTCTCCACCACCATTCCAAGCTACCACAACCTCTCCCATCACCCACCCACCTCCAAATCGCACCATAGCCTTCATCCCGTCACCCACCATGGCCTTCATCCCATCACCCACCACCGCCTTCATCTGGATGTTGACCATCACTATGACCAGCAGGTCCACGACCGTCAAATTGGCCACCACCGCCAACTAATCGGCCACCACCGCCGCCAAATCAAGCCACCAACCACGACGTGTTAGGGTTCCAGCCATCATCATTGTTAAACTTTGAACATTAGTATATATATTTTTCTGAAGTAGTTAACATTTTCGTATGATGATGTTGTTGGTTGTTAGATTTATAAGATAAAAGTTTAATTATTGGTAGAATGTAGTTGTATGTTGTTAGATTTATATGATATAAAGTATGATTGGATTGTTTTGGTCGAATGATAATGTTATAGGTTAAGATGTAAAGTTTAATTGAATTGTTTTGGTTGATGATAATGTTATAAGATATAATGTTAAAGGATTGTAATGTATAATGCTTAATTGTTTTGTTTTGATAGAATGATAGTGTTGAAAGTTATTACAATGATAAGATATAATGTTTAGTTGTATTATTTTGATAGAATGTAGTTGTAGGTTGTTAGATTTATATGATATAAAGTACAACTGGATCGTTTTGGTTGAATGATAATGTTATAGGTTAGATATAAAGTTTAATTGAATTGTTTGGTTGATGATAGTGTTATAGTTTAAGATATAATGTTATAGGATTATAATGTATAATGCTTAATTGTTTTGTTTTGATAGAATGATAGTGTTGAAAGTTATTACAATGATAAGATATAATGTTTAGTTGTATTATTTTGATAGAATGTAGTTATAGGTTATTAGATGTGTATGATATAAAGTATAATTGGATTGTTTTGATTGAATGATAATGTTATAGGTTAAGATATAATGTTTAATTGAATTGTTTTGGTTAAATGATATTGTTATAGTTTAAGATTGTTATAATGATAAGTTACTATATATTTATGTATGTGTATTTATATTTATTTCATGTTCGTGTTTATGTACATGTATGAAACAGTTATGACAATTGATAAGAGCTGGATTAAAATAAAAATTCGGACGTCTTCGGTTTTCTTAGATGATCTTAAGAACTTTATGGAGTATGTTAAAAACTTTGTCGACAGTGATGGCAAAATAAAATGCCCGTGTAGAGATTGTGTGAATGCTTTTCGGCATGATTTAAAATTTGCTACAATACAAAATGGGTTTATCACGAAATTTGCTACATGATCATGGCTTTGATCAAAATTATACGAAATGGGTTTATCACGGTGAGGTCTCTAGTTCTTTTGATGCAGCAAAATAATTTGCTACAATAACACGTACTCCTCCAGCAAGTAATACATCAAATAATGAGATGTATGATGCAATCGAAGATGTTATCACAGAGAATGAAGAAAATATAGATGAGGATGGATATAGTTTAGACTTGAAATTTGATGAACTTTATAATGAGCTCAACACTGAGTTATACCCCGGTTGTAATTGGATGATGCATATTAAAGTAATCAACAAGTGGACAAATAGTTCGTTTGATTAACTTTTAGAGTTTTTAAAGGTTGCATTCCCAAAAGAAAATCACATTCCATCCTCACACTATAAGGCAAAGAAAAAGCTGAAAAAGATTGGGTTAGGATATGAATCCATTCATGCTTGCATCAATGATTGTGCTTTGTTTTGGAAAGAGAATGAAGAATTGTAAAATTGTCCGGTTTGTAACGAGAGTAGATGGGTTGATGAAAACACAAAAGGAAAAAAAGTACCATAAAAAGTATTGTGATACTTTCCATTAACTCCTCGGCTTAAATGAAGATATAGTTCCAGGTTCACAGTAAAAGATATGATTTGGCATCACACTGGACGCTTAACAGATGGTATTATGCGTCATCTGGTATATGGGAAGGCATGGCAAGAATTTGATAAGAGACATTCTAAATTTGCCAAAAAGCCTAGGAACGTCTGCTTGGGTCTGGTTGCAGATAGTTTTAATCCATTTGGTAACATGAGGAAAAGCTTACAGTATGTGGCCAGTCATGTTGACAACATATAACACACCACTGTGGCTATGTATGAAAGAGTCTCCTGTCATGTTAACTTTGCTAATTCCCGGTCCTAAATCACCTGGAAAAGACATTGATGTTTTTTAAGGCCTTTGGTGGATGAGTTGAAGCAGTTGTGGAAGGATGGAGTACAAATAAGAGATGCCTCGACAGAATCTGTATCACGATACGTGCAGCATTGTTATAGACCATTAATGATTATCCTGCTCGTAGCAGCTTGTCTGGATGGAGTGGGCAAGGTTATCTTGCATGTGCAACGTGTAACATGGACACACCCTCGTGCCGTGTAACTAATAAGATATCATTTACCGGTCATACAAGATTCTTGCCTAGAAGATGCATTTGATATTAATAATATTATGGACAAGAGCAATGATGATCTTGTAGATGAAGATAAATATCTTTATAGTGATAACTCAGATTGATTGTATGTATTAAGAACACATTATTTTATTTCTTATTAAAATGTCATATGAATATCTTTATAGTGATAGCTCAGATTGATTGTATGTACTGAGAACATGTTATTCTATTTTTTATTAAAATGTCACATTATTTTATTGCAGGTTATGTCTTCAAGTATAGCCGGATCACACGGTGGTGACGGTGAGGGTCGGGACCCCCACGGGCATGGATATATTCTTTCTTCTAGTTGCCAGTCATGTAACTTAATGTTTTAAATATATATCTTTTGATTAAATATATTTTAAATGTTACAAACTTTTTAATTATTTTATATCAATATAGCATCAGCCAAGAAAAGACGAGCAAAAGGAAGAAATATAAATTAATATGAGAAACGGGCTACAAACAATAACCAACCACTGCCCGTGCAATTTGATCATATAGGAAAACAATATAAAGCTATGGGAGAAAATAGTCAGTTATTTGTTAGAGCATAATCCAATCACGTTTCCACTGTTCCTTTTCAATATCCCACTTGGGATAAAGTTCTTGATATGTTTAAGATGTCATTGTTTAATTTTCTGGAGGTGAGTATTTATGTAGTCTTTTATTTGTAATTTGATAATTATAACTTTTATATTTTTCTAACTATTCTGTTTTGTAGAAATATTTTGATTTAGAAGCTCATCGTGGTTCAGACCACTGGTATGGAATCCAACTTGGAATCCATATGGACTGCCAGCGAGCATTTTGAGATAGAAGATATAATATGAAATAATATTTCTTAACTCAAGGAGGTTATAGTAATATTAAGCAGGCTGTAAATAATCCACTTGAAGGTTAAAGTCAAGAGGCATGGGAGCGGCTGGTTGAGTTTTTCTCAAGTGAAGAACATAAATGCCTTTCTGAAAAAGGCATAGAGAATAAAGCAAAGCAACTCTATCCAAATCTGTATGGTAGTCAATCATATGTTCAAAGGCGATATGTTCAGGTAAAACTACATATATTATTTAAATATGCATTATTAATTCTTTTCAAATATTATGAATATTGTTTTAATATTTTTAGGAGCAACAAACCGGGACCTCAAGTCACACTGAAACGTGGAGGAGGTCGCATTATGGGTCAACCAGAGGGCTGAAGAAGATTGGGTAAACTTAATATATTAAGAATGTTATTATCATGTGTTCATATGTTTTTAATATATTGTGTTTGGTGATCTTGACCCAATATGATCTATATGCTATACATATTTGTGAATTATTGGTTTTGATGAGTTGTTAGTTTATATGTTGAAACTTAGGGAATTTTATGTTATATGTGCTTATGATTAAACAATATGGTCTATATGGATAATTTGAGAATTGTTGGTTTTGATAAGTTGTTAGTTTATATGTTAAAACTTAGGAATTTTATGTTATATGTGCTTATGATTAAACAATATGGTCTATATGGATAATTTGAGAATTGTTGGTTTTGATAAGTTGTTAGTTTATATGTTGAAACTTGGGAATTTTATGTTATATGTGCTTATGATTAAACAACATGGTTTTTTTTCATTTTATAACAGTTATGCTGTCGAAATTTAATAAATATGATAACACTTTTTCATTTTGATTCTTTAAAATTGTAGGCAAAAATTGAAAATCAACACGCCCAAATGCAAATGGAGGCGGGTGAGTCGCTCGTTAATGAGATGGAATAGTTAGAGCTTGCATTAGGACAAAGGCGTGGTCATACGAGAGGTGTTGGGCGAAAAATAAAAAATACCTCTCGTTATGAACCATCAAGCGGGTCATCATCACATCGGGATGAAGAAATAGAAGCATTAAAGCAACAAATGCGTGAAATGCAAGAAAGGATGAATGAATTTGAAAGAGGAAAGTATAATCCCAATAACAATGAAGATGATGTAGACGAAGACAATTAGGAAGTTAATTTGTTTGGGTTGAAAAAACTTAAGATATGTTTACTTTACTACTTTCGTTTTGTTTGGTATGTAAACTAGAATTGTTTGATCTTGTTTTAGGTATTCGTAATATTTAGTTTTCATTTCTGTGTATTTGATTTGTGTTTAAAATATTGAATTTTAGGTAAAAAACCTGGAAAAAAATAAAATTTTAAAAATAAAATTTTTAATCAGGGACCTTATGGCGACAACATGTCGTCGCAATAGGTCAATTAAATTTATTAATTTAAAATAATTTTTATTTTTATTAATTATTATATTATTAAACCTATGGCGACGACATGTTGTCACCACAGAATATATTTATTTTTCATTTTTGAATTAAAAAAATAACGATTATAATAATGACGACATCTTTATAGCGACAACTTGTCGTCGCGCTAGACCTCTATGGTGGTGGTAGCTATTGCGACGACTTGATTTTGACCTATTGCGACAACAGCGTGGCTACTGAACCTCTAGCGACGACATGTCGTTGCGATAGCCTATGGCAGCGACATTTGACATCTATGGCGACGACATTTGTCGTCACTATAGGTCTTAAATCTTGTAGTGTGTACTTATGCATGCATGTACGTATGTTTGTACATATAAGTATCTATGCATGTGTGTATAAATACGTGTGTGTGTGTATGACAGAGAGAGATCTAATTAATTTAAAACTCTAACATTTATTAAAATAATATGATAAGTTGTAGATCGAACGCAGACGCAAAATTATTGAAAGTAACATGATAAATAGTATATCTAAGGTACTAATGATAGGACAAAGTCTATTTGTACATCTTTATAACACAATGAATTAATTTATAAAATTTATGTTATTTTATATCTTTCAACTACTAGCATTTATTTTGTTTGCAGATAATGATATCCTAGCTCTATCCTTTTATTTGAACGGGCCAACCTCTACACCTACTAAATAGTTTTACAAAGATACCCTTCATTCATCAAATTCTTCGAACCTAATTGACTATCAATAGGCTTTATTAGTATCGCGGTTGTGATGGGAAGGGGATTGTAGTGGTGGGTGGTCCTGACATAGACCTTATAAGGTTTATATTTGGTATAATATGCACTTGTATACAATTAGATTTTCAAAATTGTTGTTTTCTATAGGGAAACCTTATAGTTCGTACCCTACTACAAAAAAATGTTATTTTGTGACATTACAACTGAAGGTCATAAATATTCTCGGTCTAATCTGTTTTGCGATTTTTACCTACTAAAAGAGTTGCGTCTAAATTTCCAATCACGCTCTCTGCAAAAGAATTCATGATAGAAAAAACTCGTAACAAATTATGGGACAAAAAATAAATAAGAAGGATTTAAGGACCAAATCATTGTGACGGTTTTAAATAGGGCACTAATGTTGTGCCGCATTTGAATCGGGCACCAGTTTACGATCAACATTAAATCTTTCATAAATTCAGCTAGGAAATTAAATCAGTTGCTAAACATTTTAGGTCATGACTTTTGGTCGCTAATGCTTTTTTCTTATTAGTGGTGGTTCTTGTTCACGTTTTTTTATTAAAAACAAACAGAAAAACAAGTGAATTTGAAAGGCAAAGTGGCATTAATGAATTCGGATATCCATATGTGTATGTATTTGTATACGCGTATTGGTATACATATACATAGATCTTTATATGCATGTATATGTAAAATGAATGCACATTAAAATAGTACTACCATATGATACAAATAGATACCCAAAGTCTAGTGGTCAAAAGAAGGGTGATGGTAATGGTGGTGGTGAGAAAAGCAATGAGTGGTTGGCCGTTGCCGTTGTTAGTGATGGTGGTGGATGGAAGGTATGTCCAAATTCCTAATAAGAAATTGAGTGGTGGGTACTAAAGTTTCCTGCTATTGCTTTTTTAAGTGAATGGAACAATTCTGAAAAAAGTGAATCTTATTTTCATACGGAAATCAATTTGAAAGTAAAGGTATAATGGGACCAATATGTTAAAGTCTTCTTTTTTTTCTATTTATAGAGTATATTTATGTGCCACATGACAATTATACATATCTTATATGTTAAACTATATACCGATAGACACTAATAATTTTTTGTTTGAGTTAAATACATTTTATTTTCATGAGGTTTCATAAAAATTGTTATTTGAATCCAAAAATTTAAAATGTTGTCATTTGCATTCAAAGGTTTAACTAAAATTATCATTTTAATTCATTTGGCTACACCTAACTAACACAGTTAATTTTTTCTGTTAAGTTTCAAACATATAAATTATTTTAATAAAAAAAATTACAAAATAAAGAACCAACTCACGTGAGAGATTTTATATGTTTAGCCTTTTTTTTATAGTTGCAGTTATGATTTGACTATATAATAGTATTTTATTGTTTTGTCTTGTTAATGCATTTTGGTTTAGTAATTGTGTTATTTTTGTCCGTTTTATTAATTAAACATAGATTTCTTTGGTTTTAAGCTTAATTATGGTTTATGATGATAGATGTTTTATGATTATTACTCATGGGCTGTTAATGTCATATTATTAATAGTTATTATATTTTTATGATAATTTGTCTTTTATGGTTATAATTCAAATAATTTATATTATATGACTTGTTTGTTTATTTATATATTTTTTTTTGTTTTGTATGTTTTATAAAGTTATAAATAAATCACTTTTAGTTAGTTATACTTATATTCTATTTTATATAATATGATATCCAGAGATGTCTTTCTTGATATAATGAAAGAAATGTTGACCTATCATTCATGGTAAACTTGATGATTACCAAAGGAGACTGAACGCTTAAAACTTATCATGTACAGCGGATTTTTTATTTTGTATTTTTTTGACTAAAATACCTCTAAATTAAGAAACTTAACGGAAAAATTTTACGGCATTAATTAGGAGTAGTTAAGTGGATTCAAATGGCAACTTTTGTGAAACTTTTGGATGTAAATGGTAAAATATAAACTTTTGGATTCAAATGACAATTTATATAAAACCTTAGGGATGTAAAATGCATTTAACTCTTCTTGTTTTGTCCTATAATTTGATTATAGTTCTAAATACTTAAAATGTCTTCTTAAAAGAACTTTTTGCGGAAAAAAGACTTAATTACGCGAGTGGTCCCTGTGGTTAGGACTAATTTCACTTTTGTTGCCTAACTCTCTGAAATTACAAGGTTGGTCCAAAATTTTACACAAACGTAACAACGATGGTCCCTGAAACGAATGGATGTTAAATTTGACTGTTAAATTTCCTTTAATGACTAAAATACCCCTACACTCAATTTCTCTTTCACAAGTCACCATTTCCAGCTATTGCCCCCATCATCGCTGGCGACTCACTTTTCACTGCCTGTGACTCACCTTTACCCCACCTCACTTCGTCTTCACCACCACCTCACTAGAAAGCCGACCACCACTATGACACCATTGTCCCGTCCATCTTGGCCACTCTCTCTCTTTGATAACCTAGTTAAAACCCTTCAGCCATCACCACCAAGAACAACGATGGATCTGATTGGTGATGGTGGTCGACGGTTTTTAAAGGTTGTGGTTAGTGACGGTGGTGATTGAAGGTGGTGCTGGTAGTGGTGGTTCGAGGCAGTGCTGGTGGTGGTTGAAGGTTGAAGGTGGTGTTGATGGTTGAAGGTGGTGGTGGTGTTGACAATGGTTGAAGGTGGTACTGGCGGTGACGGTGGTGTTGGTTTGAAGGTTGAAGGTGGTGGTGGTGGTAGTTGTGGTTGAAGGTTGAAGGTGGTGCATTGGTGCTAGTGGTTGAAGGAATTGCCGGTGGTGATAGTGGTTGAAAGTGGTGGTGGTGGTGGTTGAAGATGCAAGCTTTGATGATGGTAGGAGATAGTAGTGGAGATAGTGAAGAAGAAAAGGTTGGGGGGGGGGGGGGGTTTGATGTGGTGGGCAAAAGTAATTTTGTCATTTCATACGCACTTAACAACAAAAGTTTACGGCCATCCGTTTCAGGGATCAGCATTGTTACGTTTGTGCAAAATTTTGGACCAACCTTGTATTTCAGAGAGTTAGGGACTAAAAGTAAAATTAGACCTAAACACAAGGACCACCTGTATAATTAAGTCCGGAAAAAATTTTAAGCAACTAGGGACATTTTGACCGAAATATATACTAATAATAAAAGAATGTGTAAAATCCCAAAGCAAATGTGTGAATCCTCTCAAAATTTGTATATATCGACAACTGAATTTCAATAGGTGGGCTTAAATAGCTTTTAATAGGTCTTTATTATAAAGGCAAATTGTGTATGACGACAACTAAATGGAAGTTTTAAAACAATTGAATACCAAAAATTCTACAAAATGACAAAAATCATGTGACTCCATGTATGTTTGGTCACTAAAATTTAAAACTACCATATAAAATACGCAATAATCATTGTTTAAATCATTTCCGGAATTGGTGGATTATTGCAGACAAAAGGTGGAAGTAAAGTAATCCATAAAATATCGGTTTCGCCTTTCTGAAAAAATCTTAAACAATGAAATACCCAGAAGCTTTTTACCAGGCCAAAAATGAGTCGGTTAACAAACGGATGGTATGAAAAAGTGTTACCATATCTTAGTAAAATTAAGAACTTTTTAGATAACTACTAAATAATCAGAAGTTTTAAGGCCTACTAATAACAATAATACACAAGATAAATCAAGTTCGAATTTAGTTTTTAAGGCGTTCAAGTTGAGTGAGTTCTTTCTCACTAGGCCTTAGGGCTTATGGTTTTCAATATTTAAAATTATGTATACCATATGTAAACAAAAGATACCATCATTTACTTTAACTACCTTTTAGGTTTTGTGTTAGTCTTATTCATTTATTTTACTACTAGATTTAGTAAACCCGTGTATCACACGAGTTAAATAAATAAAATATGAATATAATAAAAATTAGTAATTATAAAATGATATTCAAATATATGATATTACTGAAATTACATATGAAAAATAATTATAAATAATAAAACAGAGATATCAACTTTTTAAAATTTAGTATTTTTATTTTTTTTCCAAAAAAATAAAAATTTTGTTCTAAAACAAACCGTATAAAAATATCATTTTTAAAAATTTTCTTATTATAACTCCTAAATATGATTATTTTTGGTTTTTAAAAAATTCATTTTTTAAAATACCAATTTTAAAATATTTCGTATTTTTAAAAAAGTTTTATGCTTTAGAAAAATTATTATTTTATAAAAAAAATTTATTTTAGAAATAACATTAATATATAGATTTCTTTCTTAATTTTTTAAATGTAAAAAATTATTAAATAATATTATTAATAATTAAGGTAATTATTTAATATGAGAGAGATGCGGGAAAATTTTGGTGAGGATGATTGTGGTGCTACCATATGTCATCTCAAGATACTCTTATATTAGAGTATATAAAGATAAAATAAAGATGAGAACCTAGAAAACTAATAGGACATTTCAACACCATGCTAATGTGTTAGCCTTATTCATTTATTTTACTATGAGAACCTAAAAAACTAATAGGACATTTCAACACCATGCTAAGTAATGGGTGTAAACAAATCATAACTCGCAATAGCCAGATGAATTCAAAAGACTATATAGGAAACCATTTAAAAAAAAATAAAAATAATAAAAAAAATCAAAATCAAAATCAAAATCATGGAGCTCTACTAAATTTGACTAAGTTGAATGGGTTGGTGGATTAATTAACAATGTTTATTGCCATATCATGGTAATCATGGTTGAAGCACTAAAGATGAATCTCAAACACTCCAAGGGTAGAGGGGGGATAAATCGCTTCCACCGATCGTTGTTTAGAAAAAAAGACAATTCTATAGCTTTCTGGAAAGTGAGACTTTGTTTTCTCTTTTATTTCTTTATATATATTTGTATAATAATATATTTTGAATTCATATTTAAACGATTAAGTGCATAAGATGTTTTTTAATAAGGGCGACATCATAATATGTAGATGAATCGTATTTCTGTGATCAAAACTTAGAGTGATTCGAGAGTCTTAAAATGTTTTTAGATTGAAACCATTTGAGCGTTCAATCCAAACGTTCCATAGGATAAAAATCAGATTAGGATCAAGAACAAGTATAGATTTGAGTGAGATTCGAACAAGAGGAAAAACGACCACTTTAAAGAAGATTGTCTGTTCCAGGGGCAAGGTCTAAAAACCATCTGTAGCTGCCATCGAGTAGTTACTTTTCTCTTTTTCAACTTGCATTAAATTGAAGCCAAACTATTATGAATTTCACCTGTGGAACTTTACTTAATCTAATTACATTAATAACTAATAAAATATATTACTTTACTGTTTTACCCTGGTGATTATATAATTTTTCCTAGTCAACTATATTTAAAACAAATAACTTTATATAGTACAAGCTTGTGGTGCGGTAAGTTTCCAGCATAAGTCAATATATTACAAAATGAATCACACACAAGGTGAACTCTGAAATCAAAAGAGAAAGCTGAATATTCCAAAAAGATAGCAGCACTTGTTTTACAATGATGATAAAAATGTTAGCATGTGCAAAATAGTAGTAAGGCTTTTATGTTTTAAGTCTACACATCCTTCAAATTTAAGAAAAATGTTTAAAAATTAATAACGATAACGATAAGGATAACGATAACGATAACAATAATGGTGATGATGATAACGATGACGCTAACGATGACGATAACGATAACGATAATAGGTAATAAAAAATGTGAAAAAAGGAAAAGTTTTTTACATTTTTTAACTTGTTTAAGAAAAATATAGAAAAGGCCGAAGGAACAGTAAAAAGAAGATGAAGACAAAACTCATAATTTAACAATAGCCAAGGAGTTAACGGAGTGAAATTGTAATTAAAACTTAATTCAAGTGCAATCGTAGAAAGGAGCAAAAAAATTATTATTCGACAATAGCCAAGAAGCTAAGGGTCTGAAATATTAATTGAAAATTGTTTCAAAAAGTCACAGTGCATGGGCATAGACCAGTCGATTAAAAGTAAAAATCTAGCATATGTGCTATGAAAAATATTCAAATACAAAGTTTTATAAAACTAAAAAAATTAAGAAAGATTAATATTTTGACACGTGTCCTTTTAATCAAAATTAGATTAGGGGCAAAATTGGTAATGTGTCCACTTCTAAAATTCCATCTTTTTTTTTGAACTTTCATAACTTTTACTTACGACATTTTTTTTAAAAAAATTATACCGTAAAATATGAGCATTTTTTAATCTTTAAAACGCATATATTATGAATATAAAAAATAAAGTTTTTTTTAACTCATTATGTAATTTCGTAAAGCAATTGTGTAATCTTTTGAATTAATAAGTATTACACAATTATGAATTATCCGATGAGGTATACACAATTAACTTGAAACATAAAAAGTATACATTTCTTGTTATAGTGTTATTCGAAATTCATCATTTTTAAAAACACAATACATAAAACAATGGTCAACATTAGACACGGTAGGTAACACAATAGCCAGCACTAGACTCGATGATTAACAATAGACATAATGAACTAATTGACGAGGATTACACAATGACATGATTAGAATTACGTAACGAATTGAAAAATGTAAAAAAAAAATTACATTTTTAACATTTTGTTATTTGAAAATCATCATTTTAAAAAACACAATGTATAACACAATAGTCAGCATTAGACACAATGGGTAACACAATGACCAACACTAACTCGATAATTATCAATGGACATAATGAGCTGCTTGGCGAGTATTACACTATGACCTTATCAGAATTACACAATGAACTGAAAAAAAAAAACATAAAAAATACATTTTCAGCATTGTGTTATTTGAACATCATCATTTTAAAAAAACACAATGGTTAGCAATATTCACAATGGATAACACAATGACTAGCACTAGACTCGATTATTAGCAATAGACATAATAAGCTGTTTGACGAGGATTACACAATGATCTGATCAGGATTACGCAATGAACTGAATAACATAAAAAATTACATTTTTAGCATTGTTTTATTTGAAAATCATCATTTTTGAAAAACACAACGCATAATAAAATGGTTAACATTAACCACAATGATCTGATAAATATTACATAATGATATGATATTACACAATGAGCTGACGACTATTACACAATGAGATGAAGTAACGTGAAAAAAAAATCGTTTTTTATGTATCAAAATTATAGGCGATTTAAAGATTAAAAACCGTTTATTTTTATGGTGTAATTTAAAAAAAAAAATAATGCGGTATATAAAAGTTATGAGCATTTAAAAAAAGTTGGAACTTATAAATGTGGATAACACTAAAATATCATTAGCCTATCATTTAAAGTTTTAATTATTTAAAATTATGTTATCAGATTTTCTTAGCCATTAAATTTAAGATCTAATAAATAATAGTCTTTCTTATCCTTTTTAGTTTTTTTTTTCTTTTTTTACAATAACCCACCCTTGAGTATAACAACTTTAATTCCTACAACCTTCTTTCTCTCATATATATAGCAACGGTTAAAGTAAAATAATAAAAAATGTCCTTCACGTTCCATCTTTTTTAATAAGTATTGTAATTGTTCATCTAAATATGGAGAGTTATATGTTATACATGTTTCATATTTAGTCCAAATTTTATTGCTATTTTTTCTCAAATTATTTAATTTGTATTTACATGCTATTATTATTCAGTTAATCTACGTCATTTTGAAACCAAATATACACACTAAAATAGATTAAACACGCACATGTAAAGAGAGGGGGAAGGGTTTTTTCCAAAACCTTAAAAATATTGAAGAAGCAGCTTGAACCAACCTAAACCATTTATTTTGAAAATAAATCATCGAAAATTGCATAATTCTAAAAGATTAAACGACTTTATTCTCTAATTAATTAATCTTTTTGAACACCACCATAGCAAAAGGATATACCAAATACTACATCGATCATATATTATATTAAAACATCAGAGTTTAATAATTTAACCAAACTGATGCATGAAATTCCGTGTTTTTGACATGTGATTATATTAAAACATCAAATTTAATGTATTCATACATGAGCATGAACTTTTAACGCGGTCTCAAACACGACATGAAGATTACATAAAACTAATCAATTTTGTATTGTGTTGGCTACTATAACTTGTTTATTAAATAACCCAAATATGATAAATTTAACAAATAGATTAACCTCAACTACTCATTCTCACTTTCACATTCTTCAATCATTTCTATCTCGTCCCTCTAATAGTCAAATGAACAAACCAATGTTTGTTAATTTGGAATGAGAGACAAAGAGCTAAAAACAATTATAAATACCAACAATTACCAATAAAATAAGATAAAAAGGTTTCATCATTGGACGTTTAAATTGTTCCTAGATCACTAGATGCTACTCATATTCATATTCATAAATGAATATTGAACGAGTTGACCCGAACATTATACGATTTTTTGTGTTTTGAGTTAGGTTCGGGGTTGATGTATTTAACAGAAACACATATATGAGTCGTGTTCGCATTACCTTATTCATCCTACCAATCAATCCACTTAAAATAGAAAATAATGTATTCATGAAAAGTAGGTACTTACATTGAAGTAGACTGCAAACAAAACTCAATACATTGTGTTGAAAAGACATCACTCATTCTTGCAAAAATTATTCAAAGTATATTTTCTCAAAATTTGAAGTATTTTTAGTTACTTAATAACATGTTATACTATATTTGCGAGC
This sequence comes from Flaveria sonorensis, assembly GCA_025506505.1. Taxonomy (NCBI): domain Eukaryota; kingdom Viridiplantae; phylum Streptophyta; class Magnoliopsida; order Asterales; family Asteraceae; genus Flaveria; species Flaveria sonorensis. The sequence goes on along the minus strand of CM046425.1, from coordinate 20,590,639 downwards.
ATTGCTTTTTAATTTTTTATAGCGAGAATGGGTGAACTGAGAAAATATTGTACTTCCACTCAATTTTATAAAATTGTGCCACAAATAAAATTATATTGAACTTTTAAAAATTCGTCAATTAGATGATGTTGGGTTTTCGGAAGAAAAAAAATGAAGATATTTGTTAAAGTAGCGTTAATAGAGGGACTTTCAAATGAAAACCAACTAACACTAAGCCCCCCACGTTGTGCGAGGGTGTAAAACGTACCAAATAGCATCAATGTCACATCAACGACAGTGACCACCAACATTGAAGTTGCGAAGTGTTAATGCGAAGAAATTAGAAAGAAATGTAAAACATAGAAAAGAACAACTAATTTGATATCAAACGGGAAAAAAATAGAAATAAAAACGTTAAACCACATGTACACGTTGCTTGGTGTTAGCTCAAAAACTTTAGAATGAAACATAAATTAAAATGTAAAACTGTTGAACAACACATGTATGTTATGCCATGTTAGGGGACCAAATTTAGAACGAGATGTAAAACGAAAATTTGCAAAAGATGAAAAGTATAGGGGATCAAAATTGAAAGTTAAAAAGTTGTGAGGTATAAAGTGCAAAAGATGAAAAGTTTTAGGTTAAAAATAAAAATTCAAATTTTATAAGGTTACATTACAAAATATGAAAAGTTTTAGGTTAAAATTAAAAATCAATATTTTTTTAGAAACACCCTAAGCATGAGATACAACCTTAATGCACAATCCAAGTTGATAATTAATATATTATTTAGTAAAAAACCAAAAGAAACAATTCTAACTATATAATTTTACTTTTTTGTTTTTACAAAAAAGAAAATTATTAGGGGTATTTTGTTATTTTACCCTCCAACTATAACTCCCAACTTCTATAACAAAATAATTTAAGATTTAAATTTGGATTCCCACGGAATCTCTCATCCTCTCTTATGAGTTCATCGCCACCACCACACCCACCACTATCATTACCGCCACCAGTCGTTGCCATCAACCAACACAACCACTTGTTGACACCACCCACAACTTTACTCCACCAAATATTGTCTCACTCTTTCCAAAGAACCCCTAACATCATCATCGAAACACCTCTCTCGTCTTCAAATCGTATCTATAACCATCGACTACCACTATTTACCATCTGAGCACCACCCTAAGATTGCGCGCCTACCCCTTTGAGTCATTTATGCGTCTGTATATTTATGTTAATTCATGATTGGTGCAAGCATTGAAGGATTGAAGAGAGCGGAAGTTTAATTGACCTAGAATTTGGAATCGAATTTTGGGATAATACAGGTCAGGTGGAAATCCACGATGAACCAAGTTAAGGTTTGTTGTTTCTGCAGTTGAATTTTTTTAGTTTTTTGTTTGATTGTTTTGCTCTGTGAATGTGCTTCGTTGTAAGCATCTTTTGATGATTCGAATGGTATTTTTATAAATAACATAGTTGGATATTGATTGCTGGTTGTAAGGTTATACTTGAAAGGCTGATGCAACCAAAGAAACCAAAGCATCCAAAGAGTCTCCAACTTGCATGCACATTGTGCAGAGTAGAAGTTACTTCGAAAGTTTTACACTTCTCACAGAAAATATTCTAAGTGTAAAATATTCTGAAGCCAAAGACCAAATCTTCCGAAGCCAAAGATGAAATCTTTCGAAGCTTCAAAGACAAAGTCTTCCAAAGAAAATGAAGTGAAGATTGATTTCTTCTGAAGATAGAGAAGACATACTTTCTCTGATCTACTTTTGTATAAAGCTGATCCACTTTCCGCTGCAACTCTGAAGACTCACCAAATTATATTAGTTGGTGAAAAGGTCCATGCTTTTGCAACTGTAGACTATGGTTTAGAGTCTGTAACTTTCTACTTTATACCTTTTATCCTTTTTGTAATATATTAGGATGTGAGCTATGGCATGTCATAGTCACTTGTCAAAAGGCAATCTGCCTTTTGACTTTACATTGATCTTGTTGTCTGGATTAGTGTTTCCAGCTGGCCTTCAAAGTATGGTCGGCTGTACGATGTAGTATAAAGTATCTTAGGTTCTTGTATTTCTTTTTTATGCTTTGTAACACTTATAAAAGAACTTGAAAGCAATATACAGTATTCTTGAAAACCATATTAATCTGTTCTTGTTCTTAGTTCTGTCTCATTGTTTATTTGTGTTTTTAGTATCTTTCATAAAAACCCGATTCCCTAGTTGATTTGTTAAGTGTTCTAACACTCTCCTCATTTTGAGATTGTTTGTATTGACCATCCCTTAACCGGTCCTGTAATTGGTATCAGAGCATCTTAGGCTCTTGATTATAGGATCTCACCATCTTAAATCCTTTCAGTTTCACAAAACACTTAACAACTCAAATGGCATCTATCACACGTACTATAACAAAGTCTCCACTGATCACTCTTGATGCTTTTGATACTTGGTGCCAAAGAATGTAAGGCTTCATCAAGTCTCAAGACTCTAGGATGTGGGAATCTGTTGTCTCTAGACCTCATGTACCATCTACCTCTTCAGCTACTATTGCTGGTGGTATGATACCAAAGGAAGTGGCTGACTAATCTGAATAAGACTAGAAAAGGATAGATGTAGATTTGAAAGCCATGACCACCCTCCAAACTACTCTCCCAAACTCCATCTACAGAGGTTTCAAGAAGTGCAAGACTGCTAAGCAACTATGGGATGCACTAAAGCTTATGTATTGATGGGGTTTGAACAAGTTTATCATAGTCATTTTATCCATATAAAATGAAAAATGCATCGGAATTAGGATGAAAAACTTGTTACAGTTAATATATATAAACCATTTTATATATCTGTTAAAAACCAGTAATGGATCATTATATGAAAAACATGCTTACAAACAATCATAGGGTGTTTAGAAACTACCTCTCGAACTGGTCAGAGGAAGATAATCTTTGAACGGCAGCTTCCAAAGTAGGAGGCCTCACGCTTTTCTACCCCAAGCTTCCAACAAACACCTGATTGCTAGCATTTTCACTTGAATGATCTTTGTTCTTGGTTTTCTTCGACCGATCGAGAGAAAAGCAACAGAAAACCGACGTGCACTTTTAGAGTGTGTTGTAAGTTATCAGAGAGAGTGGTTGATTGCAATCATATATCACATGTCCCGTGAAACTGAATTTCAGACGAGGAGAGAGAGAAAACTGGGCGGGGCCCAGCCCCTTTAACCCATCCGCATCTCTTAAACATTCATCCGCATTAGTAAATGCGGATGAACAACCTCTAACCGTATTTGTAAATTTGGATGAAGAAATTTCACCGTATTTCCCAAATGTACATCCGCATTTGTTAATGCGGATGAGTAGTTCCATTAGCATTTCCACAAATGCACATCCGCATTTATTAATGCGGACGAACAGTTTCATCAGCATTTCCCAAATGCACATCCGCATTAGTAAATGCGAACGATCAGTTTCATCAGCATTTTCTTAAATGCTCATCCGCATTAGTAAATGCGGATAAAGAAATTCCTTTAGCATTTCCATAAATGCACATCCGCATTAGTAAATGCGGATGAGCAATTAAGAAATGCGGACAAAAAAACTTATATTGTTGTTCAACCATTTGAATAACAATATAAAATACTCTCTCTCTAGAATAAATTATCCATATAATTTATTCACAACACTAGTGCAAATATTTAGAACCCCAATTTCTAAATACTTTAAGTGTTAATATTTATTTACATGATCATATCATAAAATAAATATTGTAGGTGTTTGTCTAGCTTGTTACTGGGTATGACCCGACTTGGATCATAACATACTAGCCACAACAATTCAATATGTGTCTTGGGCAGACCATTCCCAACAATCTCCCACTTGCACAAGATACATAGAGGATTGATGCAAGTAGTAAATACCGCCTAACAATGGTTTACTACCCCTAATACGCATGACGAAGTTCCATTCAATAACATCATCTTCTTCAAGTCCCTTACTTGAAAATGATTTAGGTAAATCTATCGTTTATCCTTTTGTTACAGATGTCATGTTAAATCCAGAGACACAGAATGATCATTCCTTATTGATTTAACTTTATCAGGCCTTAGATATCATACTCTCAACAAATAAGAGGAACAAATCCCATCTTGACTACATACGTTTCTCATAATCACCTTGTATCACACCTAAAACTAGCCTTGTGTACTGTCCATATTTCAAAACAGCGAAGAACTAGATCAAAGTATAATATTCGGTGAATATCGAAACCCAATATGTATCTCAGGTCGGAGGATACTATGATATTCGCCTTTACTCAAATTTACTTATGATCAATTATATAATTCCATGCAGTAATATTTGAGAGCGGATCAGTCCAATATTTGTATTCCACAAATATCTATGAACTTTGGCAGCAACCTTTTGATCTATATTCATACCTTATGAATATCCACCAATCTAAGTTCATAATAGTCTTACTTCATATTTGTTCCCACAAATATGACCGACTACGGACATTTAGAATAATAAACATATTCATGGATCTAAACATGCTAAAATGGAACATAACTCATAGTACCACAATAATATATATATATGAGTCAAAATAACAATTGTTCCGATATTTAAATACTAAATAGATCAATTTCAATCACTAGAATACTGAAGTCCTAAGGCATAAGTATGACTCTCATGCTTTGGCCATTCAAGGAGCTTCGTGAGTGGATCCACAGTATTTTGATCGGTGTGAACTTTGAGAATACATATCTTTCCCTTTTTAACTTCATCCCTTATGTAGTTGAATCTCCACTCAATGTGTCTTGTCTTTTGATGTGCACGGGGTTCCTTGATTTGAGCAATCGCACCCTTATTGTCACAAAAGATCTTTAGGGGATCTTGAATGGTACAGACTACCCCTAGATCGGTAATGAATTTCTTTAACCATGCAGTTCTTGTGCTGCCAATGAAGCGGCGATGTATTCCGATTATGTAGTGGACAATGCTACCACATCCTGCTTTAAACTCTTCCAGGACACTACCCCTCCATTCATAATGAAAACATACCCTGATTGTGATTGAGAATCATCTCGATCAGTTTGGAAACTCGCATCCGTGTAACCCTTTACAACGAGTTCCTCTTCACCAAATCCGTATATTAGAAACATATCCTTATTCCTCCTAAGGTATTTCAATATATTCTTAACAGCCATCCAATGGCTATTTCCTAGATTCTGCTAATATCTACTAGTCATACTTAAAGCGCATGACACGTCCGGTCTAGTGCATATCATTACATACATGATGGATCCTATAGCAGATGCATATGGGATTTCCTTCATCCTTTCTTGCTCATCCTTTGAGCTTGGACATTGAGATGCACTTAATATTGTCCCTCTTTGAATAGGTACCAAACCTTTCTTAGAGTTCTCCATCTTGAACCTTTTCAAGATTTTATCAATGTATGCACTTTGGTTTAAACCTATCAACCGCCTTGATCTATCCCTATAGATCTTTATTCCCAAAATATAGGCGGCTTCACCAAGATTTTTGATGGAAAAACAACTTCCAAGCCAGGTTTTAACACCTTCCATGGTTGGAATGTCATTTCCAAACAGTAGTATATCATCAACATACAATACTAAGAATGTGATGATGCTCCCATAATCCTTCTTATACATACAAGCTTCATCAGCGTTCTTGACGAATCCAAATTTCTTGATCTCTTCAGCAAAACGTTGATTCCAAATTCTCGATGCTTGTTTCAATCCACAGATTGATTTCTTTAACTTGCATACTTTATTAGGATATTGTGGATCAACAAAACCTTCAGGCTGAACCATATAGACATTCTCTTCAAGATGTCCATTAAGGAAAGCAGTTTTGACATCCATTTTCCAAATCTCATAGTCATAATATGTGGCTATGGCAAATAATATCCTAATTGACTTTAGCATTGACACAGGTGAGAAGGTCTCATCATAATCAACCCCTTGGGTCTGAGTGAAACCTTTTGCTACAAGTCTTGTTTTATAAGTATCCAAGTTTCCATGCATATCTGTTTTCTTTTTGAAAACCCACTTACATCCAACCGGTTTGGAGTTATGCGATGGCAAACCAATTTCCACACTTGGTTGTCATACATAGATTGCATCTCTACGTTCATGGCTTCAAGCCACTTGTGACAATCCGAATTGGAAATTGCATCATGGTACGTAGTTGGTTCATCCGAGTCAGCTACATAGCATCCATTCATGAAAATCCATATCTTTTGGGTGGATAGCTAGTTCTACCAGATCTGCGAATGTTTTATGTGTATTGATCAACCACTTGATCATTATCAACAACCTCTTGTTGATTGCTAGTATCAACCAAACGTGTATCGGCTTGTGGTTCTCGATCCTCATCAAGTTCCACTGTTCTATTGGTAGTTCCTTCCATAAGGAACTTAGTTTCCGAGAACTCAGCCTTTCGAGCAATAAATACCTTTTGCTCTGTTGGATTGTAGAAGTAATATTCCATCGAGTCTTTGGGATATCCTACAAAGATACACTTAGTGGATCGGTTTTCTAACTTGTTTAGGGTGTTCTTCTTAACATAAGCTTCACAACCTCACACTTTTAAATATGATAACGATGGAACCTTTCCATGCCATATTTCAAAAGGTGTCTTATCCACTTTCTTGGTTGGGGCCATATTCAGAATACGGGTCACGAAGAGCAATGCAAAATTCCAAAATGATAGAGGTAGAGTACTTCTAGCTATCATAGATCGAACCATATCCAATAGGGTTCGGTTTCTCCTTTCAGACACACTATTATGTTGTGGTGTTCTGGGTGGAACAAGCTGTGAGACAATCTCACAACTCCTAAGATGATCTTGAAATGCATCACTAAGGTATTCACTTCCTCTATTCGAATGGAGAACTTTGATTGTTTTGTTGAGTTGATTCTCTACTTTATTCTTGAAGATTTTGAACATTTCAAAAGCTTCATCTTTGTGTCTTAACAAGTGTACATAACCATAACGACTATAATCGTCGATGAAGGTAATGAAGTATCTTTCACCATTCCTTGTCATTGCTTTAAAAGGACCACATACATCCGAATGTATGATTCCTAATAAATCTTTTGCCCTTTGGTTAGTCCCACTAAAGGGTTCCTTGGTCTTCTTTTCTTGTAAACAAGATTCATACTTATCAAATGAACCCTCTTCATTTGCTTCCAAAAGACCATTCTTTTGAAGTGTTTGAATACGATTCTTGTTTATGTGAACAAGACGACAATGCCAAAGATATAATTCACTTAAACCCATTTTAAGTTTCTTAGTGCTTGATTGGTATAATGAGTTATTAAAGGATGAGTCATCATGAACCAATTCATAAATACCATTAAAGGGCATAGCCTTAAAATAAAGTATATCATCCATAAAAACACAAATACCATCGTTTACAAACTTCAATACATAATCATATTGTTTTAGAAGGGAAACAGAAATTATATTCCTAGTCAAACTAGGAGCATACAAAATTTTCTTCAAAATGACTTCCAAACCACTTGGAAGCTTCAAAATATAGTCTCCTTGGGCTTCGACATCAATCTTTGCTCCGTTGCCCATGTAGAGACTAGTATCTCCCTTCTTAAAATTTTTATTTCTTTTGAACCCCTACAACAAATTACAAATATGAGTTCTACATCCGGTATCTAATACCCATGTGTTTGAAGAAATAACATTAAGTTCAATATGTGTTAGGATCAGAGATCTAAGTTTGATCAATTAGAGTTGAATCACAGCGGAATTAGAGCAAGAATTAAGCAAATATAGCAAGAACACAATAAATATTCAATGGAACAGTACACGGTTATATAGATATAGGGTTTTCTGCAAAGAGATAATAACATTCATGCACACATGCTTCGGTGTGGCGGCTGCTAGGTTTTCCTAAGCTGCACCGATTACAATTAGGTCAGCATTCCTTATATATAGGAATGTGACGTCTGCTGATGTCACTTGATAGTGACATCTAACAGAATTATTACAAACTACTGAAAGTAAGCAAACTACTGAGAATGTTCACAACAACTGAGAACATCTCGGATTATTCCAAGTACACGAAGAAACATAAAACTACTGAAACTACAACTACTGAAAGGAAACTACAACTACTGAAAGGAAACCATCACAACTACTGTAGAGGTCTTCTTCAGCTGTTGTGACAATCATCTGAAACTTTGTCTTCAGACTTTGTCTTCAGCTCTTTCACTTCAGACTTTGTCTTCAGCTCTTTCACTTCAGACTTTGTCTTCAGCTCTTTCACTTCAGACTTTGTCTTCAGCTCTTTCACTTCAGACTTTGTCTTCAGCTCTTTCACTTCAGACTTTGTCTTCAGACCTTGTTATCAGCTGATGTCTTCAGCTGTTGCAGACAACTTCAGTTGTTGTAATGTCCGTGGGACTTAAAGGTTTTTCTGATCAGGCTCATTGGTTCTTTTGGTCCAACAAACTCCCCCTGAACCAATGCAGCCAAAACCTTTAAGCTTATTGAGGTCCCACTTATTCTTGGCAGAAATACTCTCTTGATCAGCTTTAGAGATATCGGATAAGCACAGGCCAGGGAACAGGTTTCAGTAGATGTGAATGTCAAAGGATGGAAGGGAACTCTGTCTTGGGGAACTGGACACAGAGCTGTTATCCCAACCATGAAACCTACTTCCCATTGATGAGTCTATAAGACTCTCTGACGTAGGCCTCAAGGAGAACAACTTGTTCCTCCTTAGTGAGTTCTTCTGCTTCTCCTTCGAAGAAGAACTCTGGGCCATAGTACTCTGATAAGTACTTTATCGTCTTTCCATTTTTCAACTCAACAGTTGTTATCTCTCTGTAAGCAAACTCATCTGGGTGAGTCCCTTCTAATAACAACTGGAGTTCATTTTTCTTGATCTCTTCAAGCCTCTTGTATAACAACCCCTTCTTGACCATTTTGTTCTCCATTAGAGTTTGAGGGGTCATCTTTGACTTGTAGGCTCTCTTGAAGTCTTCAAGTATTTCCCAGGGTGAGACTACAATGGCCAACATAATAGCAGCATCTATGGTCTTTCTCACTTGGCCATTGTATCTACTTGGTATGGATTTCTTATGAATTCTAGAACTAACCCTGGGGTCTGGCCAAATCCTTACTCTCTCCTTTTGATATTGAAAGGTATACCTGAGAGCATACAGCCTTTGAGCATGTTTCTTCATGGCTTGTATGGATGATGACTGAGGAAACTCTTTGTCAATCATCTTCAAAAGTTGCTCATCGTGCTGTTTCTGCTGTTCTTCTTCTTCAATCTTAACTTTCACCATTTGCCTCTGAAAGTCTGGTGTTATCATTTGTTGACTTCTGGGCTCAGGTAATTTTAGAACAGCAGAGATTGGCAGACTATCTTCTTCATCATCTTCTTCTTCTTCTTCTACCATCCTCAACACCCTTCTCCTCCTTCTGGGTGCATCACTGGATGTGGTTTGAGGTGGTTTTTGGGGTAAGGGAGTTGGTTTTGAGGGTTGAGTTGATTTGGAGAGTTGTGGGGTTGGTTGTTTTTGAGAGGGAGTTTGGGAAGGCTGATTAGCATTTTTATGGTGAGTTTGGCTTTGGAAAGCTTGGCCATATCAGTTCTCTTCCCAGCACCTGCTTCGTCTAAGGCTTCTATAATCAACCCCTTGTTGAATTCTTCAGAAGCACAGATTCTGGTGGTTATTGCCAGAATACTGTCTCTGGTCCATGATTTAATCTCAATTAATGATCTTCCCAAGTATTTTGCAATAAACCGGATCATTATCTCCAACCTCTCCCTTTCCATTACACTATAACTGGCCCATCTTTCTTGTATCTCATTAATCTCCAGCCTTCTGATCTCAGTGTCTAATGTGGCTGTATCAAAGCCCTGTCTGAAGAGTTGATCTATTATTTTGTCCATTGATCTGCTGTGAGCTTCATCAGCTTCTTTAATCAGATCTTCCAATGATTTCTCTTCATCAGGCTTTTGAGTTTCAGCACTTTTCTTTCTCTTGTATGTGATCAGCTGTTTTTCCTGTTCTTTTTCTTGTTGTTTATCCTCTTCCACTCTCTTTCTCTTTCTTTCTTTCACTACCTTAGACTCCCCCTTTTTGGGTGCATTGGGTTCAGGGGTTTGAATGGCAGAAAGCTTCTTTTGCACAGCATCATCAACAAGTGTTTTTAGAGTCGAGGAGATCCTCTCATCAATGGCTTTATGTACAATCTCATTGATGATGGGAGTGATGAGAGGTAAGGAAGTTTGAAATGTAGCAACCATCTGCTCAGAGGGGTTCTGTCCCTGAGAGGTGGTGCCAACAACAGTGGCTGGTGGCTCAGTTGAGTGAAGTGGCGGAGTGTTTGGGAAACCTTCAGATGAAGGTGCCATCTGTGGGTTTATTGGGGCAGATGGACTTTGATCCTGAGACATTTTGGCAAGCAGTTCTTTGAGTCTACTCACCTCAGCCTCAAGGATTGTGTTATGGGCTAAGACATCATAGAAAAAGCCCAGGTCATCATCAGTTTTTGCTGAATCACCTGACCTCCTGATTGAATCAGGATGTACATGCCCTGAGTGTAGATCAGTTGTAGCATGTGCCCCTTGTTCTTGGTTCTGGGGACTTCCTGCCTCAGGACTGAGTCCTTCATCGGCAGTTGCCTCTGGTGAGGTCTTAGAGATGTTACCAACTTCATCCTGTTCATTTGCTGAATCAGTAGAAGTGGCAGCCTCACCAGATGTTCTAACCTCCTCCTCTACACGGGGAGATTGAACATTATAACCCCTGTGCTGTGGGTTATCAGCAGCATTTTGGTCCTCTTCCTCAGCTGTTGAGGTTCTCCCCATTGTAATTGGTGTCTGGGGAGGAGGAGAGGAATGCAGCTGACTCAACACTTGTGCAACAATAAATGTTGGGCTTTGAGGGGCGGTTGCATTTGGAGATAGGGTTGAAGCAGATTGCACCCGGGGTGACTGGTGCTCTTCAATGGTAACCTTCTCAATTGAGATAGGTTCCAGCATTGTGGTATCCCCAATTTTGGTTGCATCAGGATCCTGTTGAGAGGATGCCTGAGCGGCTACGGTTGGTGGAGTCTTGGACACTACTGGGGGGTTAGAACCAGTAAGTGTTTCCTGTATTGGTGTTACAGGGGCATCCTCAGGGGACTCATCTCCCTGAGTAGCCTTTTTGGGCTTTTTGGTTTTGGGTTTGGTGGGGACTTTGGATCTGGAAGTGGAGGCTGTGGGTTCCCGCTGCTTGGGTTTGAGCAGCCGGGCAGCCCCTTTCATTGTAGGGTCAGAGTTGTGCCTGGAGTATACTTCAGGCAATACAGCCGGAGCAGGGACTCCAAGGCCAACAAGGCCGTCTGATTTTAGCTGTGTTAAAATTATGGCCATGAGAAACCTGGGATATAATATCCATCTGTTTGCCATAGGTTTCAAGGCCAGATCCTTTAGTTCCATAAACACTATCTCAGAAAAATTTAAAGTTTGGCGTTCAAAGATAGAGTATAATACCTGTTGCCATCGGGAAGACATTTGATCCCATGAAGAGGTTTTTGGTGCAAGGCAGACATTCACCATGTGGAATATAAGACGTTCAGCATCATGGAAGTGCTTCTTCATAATGGTGGTAGCACTTAAGTCTCCTTCATACCCGTTGTTGATGAAAGACATATCGGTTGTGCCTTTAGGGTATTCTGTGACACAGGTGGCATCATGTAGATCGAGGGTTTGTCGAATGATGTTCGTAGTGATGACCACCTGTTTCTGGTTGACCAACGACTGGAGAGTGATTTGGCTATCATTCTCACTAGTTAGCACGGAGACGTTGGTCCAGAACTGGCTTAGGGAATCGGGGTATATGGTAGGATTCAGAAGAAACGCGGTTCGGTACTGGGAATCTACCATAAGATCGATGGCGTTATCAAATTTGTTCCAGAAGGCCGATTTCGAGAGGTAGGCAACACAGTTGTGTCTGGGTTTGAGTTTCATGGTCGCCATTGGTGAGAGAGTGAAAGGACGGAAAACGGCTAATGAAACGTCTGAAAGTAGGTTTAGGTATTTATAGGGTAAGAAAAAGGCTGATATAAAACGACTGAAAGTGTGGTGTTGTCATCAGTTGTTTGAAAACAACTGAAGACCTGGTTTTAACTTTCAGAAGTAACAACTGAAGACTTGGTATTAGTCATCAGTAGTTGTGAAACTACTGAAGACATGGTTTTGGCTTCAGGTGTTGTAACAACTGAAGACTTGGTATTAGTCATCAGTAGTTGTGAAACTACTGAAGACATGGTTTTGGCTTCAGTTGTAAGTGAAGCAGCTGTTGTAGAAACAACTGAAGAGAAAATTTTCTCATCAGCTGTTGTCGTCAATTCTTAGCTCATCAGCTGTTTCATTCTGACCTCAACACTTCATCAGACTGTCTGAGTTTCAGATGTTTCATAGGTCATCAGTACTTATCTGTTATTCTGACATCAGCAGTTGTAACTACAGCAGTAGTTGTAACCACATTAGTTCTGTTCAACAGACGAGTACTTCAGTACTTTTAAGTAATTTAGTCTTCAGTAGTTGTGAAAACTACTGAGGATAAAAGAACTGCAGTACTTATTTGTGACAGTAGTATACGAATGCTCATCAGTACTTGTTCACTGAGATCATCAGTAGTTGTCACTTATTCTAGCTGCAGCATACCAAGCCTTAACACTAGGTTTTGGAAAGTTGAACTGTCCAAAGGCTTAGTAAATATGTCTGCAAGCTCATCAGCACTAGGAACAAACTTTGGATCAATCAGACCTTTTTCAAAACAATCCCTAATAAAATGGTGTCTGATCTCAATATGTTTGGTCCTAGAGTGCTGGACTGGATTCTTGACGATACAAAGAGCTGAAGCACTATCCATTAGTAATGGAGTCTTAGTCTCTGTAATGCCATAATCCAGTAATTGATTCTGAAGCCAGAGTACCTGAGATGTACAACTTGCAGCAGCAATGTACTCGGCTTCAGCAGTGGATGTAGCAACAGATGTTTGTTTCTTACTCTGCCAAGAAACCAAACAGTTGCCTAGGAATTGACATCCACCAGAAGTTGATTTTCTAGTTAATTTACACCCTGCATAGTCACTATCAGAAAAAGCAACTAATTTGCAAGAGTGCCCAGTGGAATACCAAAGACCTAGAGATTGAGTACCTTGCAGATATCTAAAGATCCTCTTGACTGCAATCAAATGGGACTCTTTAGGAGCAGCCTGAAATCTAGCACAAACACAAGTTGCAAACATAATATCTGGTCTAGAAGCTGTTAAGTACATCAAGGACCCAATTATACATCTGTAAAGTGTTTCATCAACAGCTTTACCTTTCTGATCTGCATCCAGTTGTGTGGTGCTGCACATGGGAGTAGAACAGGGCTTACAGTGTTGTAAATCAAACTTTGCCAAAAGACTTTTTGTGTATTTTGACTGATGAATGAAAGTTCCATCAGCCTTTTGTTTGATTTGCAGACCTAGAAAGAACTGTAATTCTCCCATGGCACTCATTTCGAATTTTTGTTGCATCAACTTTGTAAATGCATCACACAACTGGGGGTAGAGGAACCAGTTCCCACACTTGCTGCTTTTTGAACTGAAGAAGCTCAAGCTGCATGGCATCAACCCATCCATTGTCTCTTAATGCAATATGATAGTTCTTTGGCTCTTGCTGACTGATGAAAAGAGCATAGAAGCAGAAGTTGGACAATTGACTTCTAGTTGAGACACCAGCATTGATATCACCAATGATTTGAGATGTTGGGTGATTCTTCAGCTCTTGATGCACTATGAGATCTGTGCAAGTGTTTGTAGCACGCTCAGCAGCAACAGATGTTGATCCAGATTCTTGAAACCAAGTGTTAGATGGCATATCAAATGAAGTAGAGGATTCAGAAATCTCATCAGCATTTGTTGTGGATGGTGCTACTGAAGCTACAGGAACATCAAGTTGAGTAGACTCAGGCAGTTGATCACTAAACTTGAATAGGTGAGTACTGGGATCATCATGAACATCAGTACCACCAGATGGATGACTAGCTGCAGAAGGTGATGAATTCACATGATCTGCAACAGCTGGAGGCTGATAAGGAACATATTGCAGTATGTCCAGATCAAACAACTCCACAGGGTTTTGTGGGATTTTGTCCTTAGGAGATTCATTGAACTTCACATGCAAGGTTTCTTCAACCATCTTTGTCTTACAGTTGAACACTCTGTAAGCCTTGCAAGTGGATGAGTACCCAACAAAATACCCTGCATCCACCTTAGAATCAAACTTTTGGAGTTGATCCTTTGTGTTGAGAATGTAACAAGGACACCCAAATGCTCTGAAGAATGAAATTAGAGGAGCCAAATGATGTAGAACTTCATAAGGAGTCTTCATCAACCTCTGATTCACTAAAGCTCTATTTTGCACATAGCATGCTGTGTTGACAGCTTCAGCCCAAAAGGTCAGTGGCAAACCAGAGTCAGCCAACATGGACCTTGCAGCTTCAATTAGGGTCCTGTTCTTTCTCTCCACTACTCCATTTTGTTCTGGAGTCCTTGGGATGCTATACTGCCTCTTGATTCCTTTTGAAAGGTAGAAATCATCAAGTGTATGGTTTCTAAATTCAGTTCCATTATCACTTCTTATACACTTGACTGATAGGGAATACTGCTTCTCAACATACAACACAAAGTTAATAATTGTCTGAGCAGCCTCATCCTTTGAATGCAAGAAGAAGGTCCATACAAATCTGGAGTAATCATCCACAATTACCAGACAGTATTTCTTCTTTGCCATGCTCATTACTCTCACAGGACCAAAGAGATCCATGTGCAGTAATTGCAAGCAGGCAGTGGACTTTGGTTCTTCTATAGGAGGAAATGAGACTTTGTGTTGTTTTCCTTTTAAACAAGCAGTGCAGGTTTCATCACAGAGGAACTCCTTTATTGGTAGACCTCTTACTAAACTTTTGAGGATCAGCTGATTCATGTTTTTGAGATTAACATGACCCAGCCTTCTATGCCACAGTTTAGATTCCTGAGGAGAGGCCTTGGAGAACAGGCAAGGATGACCTTTTAAATCAATCTTCTTTGACAAATCCAAGGCATATACTCTTCCTATCCTGTTGGCCTTCAGGAGAGTATATTCATCCAATACCTTGTCAATCAGCCTCAGAACTTTGGAAGACAGAATCCGGCAGTTCTGGCTTGTGAAAAGTGCAACATGCCCTTTATCACACATCTGACTAACACTCAGTAGATTATACTTGAGATTCTCCACATGGTTAACATCATCAAATCTGATTTCTCCATTTGACACAAATCCTTTCCCGATGATGTAACCCTTAGCATCATTTCCAAATGAGACAAATCCCTTCTTTCCTTGAGAGTAGTCATTAAGAAGAGAACTGCTCCCAGTCATATGCATAGATCCTCCACTGTCTACATACCAGATGCTTCTTTGGCATGCTGAAGAACCCTGCATTTATCATAAGAAACTAGTTAGCTTTAGAGACCCAAACCTTTTTGGTTTTGGGTATGTTTTCATCAACAGATTTAACCATAACTTGTTTCTCATGATAACAGCTGATGAAGGTGGAGATGGTGCTGAAATGGAATTCTTAGATTTGGGCTTGGATTTCCTTTTCAGTGGTTTGATCACAGGTGCATCTAGTTGGTTAACTCTCCCCAACAAATGCTGAACCATCATAACAAGTTGTGTCTGATTTGTTGCTAAAGCCTTCAGCTCATTTGACACATCAGTACTTGTTTTTGATGAGTTCCTGTGACCCACCATTTCCTCCTTGAAATTCACAGACTTCGTCTGATGTTTATCATGAGGAACACTATCAGCTGTTTTCTGATAAACCCCATCCTTCTTTTTGGATTTTGGTGAGGCCTTGGGTTTATCAGTTTTAGATGACTGTGGTACAAACTTGGTTTCAAACTCATTTTTCATTTTATTTATTTCTTCTTTAATGAGCTTATCTCTGTTGAGTTTGGAACCCTTTTTGTACCAGCATTCATCAGATAGATGATTGAATTTACCACATATTTCACATGGCTTATTCTTCATCTTGGATTGATCAACTGCTGAAGTGGAAACTACTGAAGGTGTGATCTTCAGTACTTTCCTCCTTTCAGTACTTGTGTTAAGTACTGAAGGATCGGTAACAACTGAAGACTTGTTCTTCAGCTGTTCTCTATCCGTCCTGAAAGACCGTATGATAGATTCCTCAGCAGTTGTTAATCCTTTTATTTCATCAGATTTGAAATGCTTTTCAGATGTTGTGACTTGCCCTTCAGTACTTGGAGTACTTTGAGGAACAACATCTGAATTTCTCAGCTTCATGTGTTTATCAGCATTTAAACCATCAGGCAATTGATTTGCTGAGATCTTAACACTGACTTCATCCTCTAATTTTGTATTATCATTTGAGGATGAATCACATGATGATGTGGTTTGGAAATTACTTTCACCTTCAGATTTTACTATTGATTTTGAAGTAAAATCAGTAGGTGGTGCAGTATGATTGTAACCTATTCCAAACTTCACATTTGAAGCTGTTTGCTTGCTGAGAAGCATTTCAAATCCCTTGCAGGATGTTACCCATCGGTCACACTCAACTTGGGTAGCTGCAAGTGTCTCTTTGAGACTTCTGTGGTTCTCGAGTATGACCTCTACCTTAGCCTTTTCATCATTAAGTTGGCATTTAAGCTTGTAAATCTCATCATCTTTGTCATTAAGTGCAGACACATACTCATCTTTTCTTTTGGAAATAGTTTTCTCAAGCTCAAGATTTTGACTGATTAAAGCTACATTTGCCTCTCTAATAGAGACAAAGGCAGCTATGCATGATTCAGAACATAACTTGGCTTTAGCCTCAGAAGATATCTGGGTTACCTGTGAAGATGAAGCATCTGAGCAGGAACCCTCAGTAGACTCCAGGGCCATGAGAGCAAGATTCCCAAAAGGATGTTCACCACCATGTTGACCAGCACCAGCAGATAGTTGCTCATTGAAACCAGAAAGATCATCTGGTAAGCTGCTCCAGTCAACAACTCCTGGTGTGAAGAAGCTGTGATGAGGTTGAGATTGTGATGGAGATGGTTGAGGCTCAGGTAGGGCTTGAGGTTGTTGTGCTATAGGGACATGAACTGGATTTGGCTGTGGCATATAATAGCAGGGATAAGGATATGGCATTGAACCCTGAGGGACAAAGTATGCAGGAGATTGAGGTTGTGAGTGATGACCAGAACTAGCAGGATGTTGCCCTTTGTTTTGTGAACTATTGCTTGAAAGGTCACAAAGGGTGCAGAGGAGTTAGATCCAGTTGATCTACACTCTCTTGCAAAGTGCCCAAGCCTGTGGCATTTGTGACACCTCAACTTACTCTTGTCAAAACCAACTTTGGTTTTGCCAGAGAGTCCTGGAAATTTCCTACCAGTTCTCTTGTAGAACTTTTGAGATCTGATATTGATCAGGGCCATTTGGCTCAAAATATCCATCTCTTCTAAATCATCATCAGCAATACCTTGCAAATCATCCATGATAAAACATAAATTATCACTATTACACCCAGAATGACTGTCAACACCAACAAATGCATGATCAGAACTGTTTGAAGAGAAATCTATATGCTCATCATAATGACTTTCTGATCCAGCATATTCTGACTCATGACCGACCAAGGCAGTGTTACCTGGTACAAAGTCATCAGAGAGCTTTCCTGATGATGCCAGTTTCCTTTTCTGCTCTATCTCTCTTTCAAATGTAAGCAGTTTCCCATGAGTTGGGTGAGAGATAGGCTATCCAGATTTGCACTGGAGCGTAGGACAATGGTGTATGTGTCCCATCTCTCAGGCAGTGATCTGAGGAATCTGTTGTTCATCTGGCTGTTAGTATACTCTTGCTTGACCATTTTCAGTTCAGAGATCAAGCAGGAGAAACGCTCAAACTGTTGAGTCAGTGTCTCACCCTTCCTATGAGAGAATGTCTCATATTGTTGGGCGAGGATTTCTCTGTTGTTTGCTAAGACCTCATCAGTTCCTCCGAATTGTTCCTTCAAAGCATTCCAGAGGTCATGAGCAGTTTCATGATGCATAAGCCCAGAATAGATTTCATTCGGCAGTGCCATGGCCAGAATTCCATGGGCTTTAGCATCAATCTCAAACAGTTTACGATCTTCATCTGAGTATTGCTCCTTCTTCTTCGAAACCATTTGATTGGTCTCCGGATTGTTCACCATAGGCTTGTGTGGACCATGAACCACAGATGTCCAACAACCTGAACTGTTAACAGACAGGTGATGGAGCATTCTTCGTTGCCATATGTTATACTCACTCCTAACCAGCATCGGAGGCTTGGTTGAGGAGCCAGTATTGTGAGGATCATTAGATGGAGTAGTCATTCTCAGATTCAAACCAAATCAATCAAGTTTCAAAAGATTTTGCACAAAAACACAACAAACTCAATAAGAACCAAGAAGAAACTCAAATTAAATAACCAGAAGCAGCAGAAAATCAATCTTTATAACCAGTTCTTGCACATATGCTAATTCGATCAAACTATAGATATCAAAATAGCAGTTTCAATGATCAATTGTTAAACCGATCAATGATTAACCTGCTCTGATACCATTTGTTAGGATCAGAGATCTAAGTTTGATCAATTAGAGTTGAATCACAGCGGAATTAGAGCAAGAATTAAGCAAATATAGCAAGAACACAATAAATATTCAATGGAACAGTACACGGTTATATAGATATAGGGTTTTCTGCAAAGAGATAATAACATTCATGCACACATGCTTCGGTGTGGCGGCTGCTAGGTTTTCCTAAGCTGCACCGATTACAATTAGGTCAGCATTCCTTATATATAGGAATGTGACGTCTGCTGATGTCACTTGATAGTGACATCTAACAGAATTATTACAAACTACTGAAAGTAAGCAAACTACTGAGAATGTTCACAACAACTGAGAACATCTCGGATTATTCCAAGTACACGAAGAAACATAAAACTACTGAAACTACAACTACTGAAAGGAAACTACAACTACTGAAAGGAAACCATCACAACTACTGAAGAGGTCTTCTTCAGCTGTTGTGACAATCATCTGAAACTTTGTCTTCAGACTTTGTCTTCAGCTCTTTCACTTCAGACTTTGTCTTCAGCTCTTTCACTTCAGACTTTGTCTTCAGCTCTTTCACTTCAGACTTTGTCTTCAGCTCTTTCACTTCAGACTTTGTCTTCAGCTCTTTCACTTCAGACTTTGTCTTCAGCTCTTTCACTTCAGACTTTGTCTTCAGACCTTGTTATCAGCTGATGTCTTCAGCTGTTGCAGACAACTTCAGTTGTTGTAATGTCCGTGGGACTTAAAGGTTTTTCTGATCAGGCTCATTGGTTCTTTTGGTCCAACAATATGGATCATGAAAGTTGTACATGACGTCTGCCTAGCATCCATCTTGGTTTTCAACTCTTTGAGATAGATTGGACAATTCCTCTTCTAATGTCCTATCTCACCACACTCAAAGCATGGATCGTTCTTCGTAACCTTTGGCTACTTAAAACTCGGTTTTGGTGTTCCCTCTTTAGTCTTTCCCTTACCCTTCCCTTTGACGTATCCCATGCGTTTGGCAACATTTGCCTTGGGTTCGGGGTGATGCCTTTTCTTGTTGCCACCCTCATTGATCGTGAGAACTGGTAAAACCCTTTTACCCATCCCCGCTTCGACTGTTTGAGCATTGCATGAAGTTCCCCAATGCTTTTGTCCCATCCATTCATGTTATAATTCATGATAAACGTCTCAAACTTCTTGGTTAGACCATTGAGGATCAAATTCGTGGCCAACTCTTTTGAGATGGGACAATTCAACCTTTTGAGGCGATCAATGTGGCTTTTCATCTTCATCACATAAGATGACACCGATTGGGTTTCTTCCATTCGACATGCATGAAGCGTTCCGTTTAGAAGCACTCTACCCTCGCTTGTTGAAGGAACATTTCCTTCAACTGGGTAATCATGTCGTATGCCCCGTGATGCTCAAAATCCTTTTGAAGCTCGGGGATCCTAGTTCCCAACATGAGGCAAGAAACTTGCACAGAATCCTCAGTGTGCTTAACCCAATCGTCATAGGCATCAACATCATCAATGTTGGGTTCATCGGGAATAGGATCGTCCAACACATATGATTTCTTTTCTTGCTTGAGAACAATTCTCAAGTTTCGAAACCAATCCATGAAATTATTATGGTTGAGACGATCCTTTTCCAGGATAGTTATCAGTGACAGGTTATGGATGGTCGGGGAGGTAGCGTTGTTATTTACGACCATATCTACAATATTAACAAAGTTCAATTTTAGTATTTACAAAAAATAAATTTTAATTATTAATACCCTTTCATGTCTCATAGACAATTAATAATTAAAACCTAGAATCCAACATTACATTTAAATAATGGTTAGCTGACCTTTATCCCATTATTTAAATTAACATGGTAGTCAACTTTTGACAATTGCAACCCTTTGCAACTTCTAGTTTTATGGGATCGGTTAAACATCTTTATGTTTAGTCGGCATGTTTAATCCCATCAACACCATTGTACGCCATGCTTTGGTGACCCTATTCACATGGTTTCCAACTCAAGTCGTCCTACTTACACACGTGTGTGAGTTTACATATACAGGTGGTTAGGTGACTTTTATCTCACAAATATGTTAACCCCAACTCAAACACACAAGTTCCCTAAATGTGGTTAGGTGACCTTTATCCCAAAAAGAGTTCCCAAGTGATTCGAGTGTTTTATAAAAGGATGGTATTAAATTTGTTTAAAAGGGATTTTGTTTCCATTAATTTTAGTTGTGAAAACATTTTGTACCTTACATTTGCATGCATTCAAATGCATGGTACATAAGTGAAACCAATTTTCAAGGTTCTTTTAATAAAACCCAATTTTATTAAGAAAACATTAACCTTTAATAAAACCATTTTTTACCCAAGTTAATGTTTCCAAAAGAACAGTTTGAAGCTTGTTGTTGATTTGAAATTGTTTAACAGTACATATCCAAATATCACATAAATAAAAAATTTAAATCAACCACACAAGCATCACATATAATAACAAGTTCATAACCATAGCCAACTAATTTAACATCACTTGTTAACCGAAACAAGTGAGTTAACTAGGTCCTTTCTAAGGGTAAAATGACACAACACTTATGTCGGTGAACTCCCACTTGATCCCGCATCCAAATGCTTCAAGCGTCCACTTTGTGTTGTGATTCTCCCATTCGATTTGGGCTTCCAAATGGGCTTAAATTTCTACACCAAACTCCTTTGGGCCTTCAAAATATGTTTTTAGTTATTAGGCTTAAATCCCATTTAAGAGGTATAAAGCCCTTTGGGCACAAAATTGGCCCAAACCCAAAAACATCCTTGTTGCATCTTCTTTTACAAAATTATATATCCTATATACATTTTCTGGTAAAAGTGAAATGCAACTAATCTATTTATTTTACATACCAAATGAAAAATAAATAAATTACATAGCCAAGAGGAAGAACAAATACATTTAATTATTATTACCCTTTGAATAATCAAATACAAATCACCACATACCCAAACACAAGGTTACGGCTAGGTTATGAACACCAAAATACATATCCAAATATGTAAGCAAAAATCCGAGAGCTTCCCCTTGAACCAATGATTTTCGATTAATGTATAAACAAACCGAATATCATGATTCTTGTCCAAACAACTAAATCATCCAAATGGTTAAATGTTTCAAGATTACAATATGCATGTAAAACAGAATCTTGAAAAATTTAGGGGAAACATTGACCATAATTCTCGGTCTGTAGGTGAATTAACAGCAAGAAATCGAGATTTCAGTCCAGATGAAGCATGTATCCATATAACCGGCTCTTGATGCTATTTTTGGGGTTTGAACAAGTTTATCAAAGTCATTTTATCCATATAAAATGAAAAACACAGCAGAATTAGGATGAAAAACTTGTTGCAGTTAATATATATAAACCATTTTATATATCTGTTAAAAACCTGTAATGGATCGTTATATGAAAAACATGCTTACAAACAACCATAGGGTGTTTAGAAAACTACCTCTCGAATGGGTCAGAGGAAGATAATCTTTGAACGGCAGCTTCCAAAGTAGGAGGTCTCAAGCTTGTCTAGCCCAAGCTTCCAACAAACACCTGATTGCTAGGATTTTCACTTGAACGATCTTTGTTCTTGGTTTTCTTCAACCGATCGAGAGAAGAGCAATAGAAAACCGACGTGCACTTTTACAGTGTGTTGTAAGTTATCAGAGAGAGTGGTTGATTGCAATCATATATCGTATGTCCTGTGATACTGAATTTCAGACGAGGAGAGAGAGAAAAGTGGGTGGGGCCTAGCCCGTTTAACCCATCTGCATTTCTCAAACATTCATCCGCATTAGTAAATACGGATGAACAACCTCTAACCGCAGTTGTAAATGCGGATGAAGAAATTTCATCCGCATTTCCCAAATGTACATCTGCATTTGTAAATGCGAATGAGTAGTTCTATCAACATTTCCACAAATGCACATCTGCATTTGTTAATGCGGACGAACAGTTTCATCAGCATTTCCCAATTGCATATCCGTATTAGTAAATGCGGACGATCAGTTTCATTTCCGCATTAGTAAATGCGGATGAAGAAGTTCCTTCAGCATTTCCACAAATGCACATCCGCATTAGTAAATGCGGATGAGGAACATTCATCCGCATTTCCTCAAAAGCACATCCGCATTAGTAAATGCGGATGAGCAATTAAGAAATGCGGAAAAAAAAACTTATGTTGTTGTTCAACCATTTGAATAACAATATAAAATACTCTCTCTCTAGAATAAATTATCCATATAATTTATTCACAACACTAGTGCAAATATTTAGAAACCCAATTTCAAAATACTTTAAGTGTTAATATTTATTTACATGATCATATCATAAAATAAATATTGTAGGTGTTTGTCTAGCTTGTTATTGGGTATGATCCGACTTGGATCATAACGTACTAGCCACATCAATTCAATATGTGTCTTGGGCAAACCGTTCCCAACATGTATAAGGGGTCCACTAAAGCAAAAGACAATAAGAAGGACCTCTTGAAGCAACAGTATGAGAACTTCACCTTTAAGGAAGGTGAAACCATGACTCAAAAATACTTCAGGTATGTTGAGATTGTAGATACTCTAATGGATGTTGGAGTAACTCTTGAGAACAGGGACATTGTGAGGAAGTTCATGTCCTCTCTTTCCAGACAATGGACATACTATTATATGGTCATTAAGAGGACTGAGAACCTAAAGACCCTTACTCTCACCGAGTTGTATGGTATCCTTAATGGCTACTAAATGGAGATGAACATGCGAAATCCATCAGGTAACTTCAACAATCAGCAGAGTTCAGCCCTTCATGTGACTAAAAGGTATTGCAGAGAACCAGAACATCATCTCATCTACTACTGTTAGGATCAGTGATCTAAGTTTGATCAATTAGAGTTGAATCACAGCGGAATTAGAGCAAGAATTAAGCAAATATAGCAAGAACACAATAAATATTCAATGGAACAGTACACGGTTATATAGATATAGGGTTTTCTGCAAAGAGATAATAACATTCATGCACACATGCTTCGGTGTGGCGGCTGCTAGGTTTTCCTAAGCTGCACCGATTACAATTAGGTCAGCATTCCTTATATATAGGAATGTGACGTCTGCTGATGTCACTTGATAGTGACATCTAACAGAATTATTACAAACTACTGAAAGTAAGCAAACTACTGAGAATGTTCACAACAACTGAGAACATCTCAGATTATTCTAAGTACACGAAGAAACATAAAACTACTGAAACTATAAGTACAGAAAAGAAACTACAACTACTGAAAGGAAACCATCACAACTACTGAAGAGGTCTTCTTCAGCTGTTGTGACAATCATCTGACACTTGGTCTTCAGTCTTTGTCTTCAGCTTTTGTCTTCAGACTTTGTCTTCAGCTCTTTCACTTCAGACTTTGTCTTCAGCTCTTTCACTTCAGACTTTGTCTTCAGCTCTTTCACTTCAGACTTTGTCTTCAGCTCTTTCACTTCAGACTTTGTCTTCAGACCTTGTTATCAGCTGATGTCTTCAGCTGTTGCAGACTACTTCAGTTGTTGTAATGTCCGTGGGACTTAAAGGTTTTTCTGATCAGGCTCATTGGTTCTTTTGGTCCAACAAACTCCCCCTGAACCAATGCAGCCAAAACCTTTAAGCTTATTGAGGTCCCACTTATTCTTGGCAGAAATACTCTCTTGATCAGCTTTAGAGATATCGGATAAGCACAGGCCAGGGAACAGGTTTCAGTAGATGTGAATTTCAAAGGATGGAAGGGAACTCTGTCTTGGGGAACTGGACACAGAGCCGTTATCCCAACCATGAAACCTACTTCCCATTGATGAGTCTATAAGACTCTCTGACGTAGGCCTCAAGGAGAACAACTTGTTCCTCCTTAGTGAGTTCTTCTGCTTCTCCTTCGAAGAAGAACTCTGGGCCATAGTACTCTGATAAGTACTTTATCGTCTTTCCATTTTTCAACTCAACAGTTGTTATCTCTCTGTAAGCAAACTCATCTGGGTGAGTCCCTTCTAATAACAACTGGAGTTCATTTTTCTTGATCTCTTCAAGCCTCTTGTATAACAACCCCTTCTTGACCATTTTGTTCTCCATTAGAGTTTGAGGGGTCATCTTTGACTTGTAGGCTCTCTTGAAGTCTTCAAGTATTTCCCAGGGTGAGACTACAATGGCCAACATAATAGCAGCATCTATGGTCTTTCTCACTTGGCCATTGTATCTACTTGGTATGGATTTCTTATGAATTCTAGAACTAACCCTGGGGTCTGGCCAAATCCTTACTCTCTCCTTTTGATATTGAAAGGTATACCTGAGAGCATACAGCCTTTGAGCATGTTTCTTCATGGCTTGTATAGATGATGACTGAGGAAACTCTTTGTCAATCATCTTCAAAAGTTGCTCATCGTGCTGTTTCTGTTGTTCTTCTTCTTCAATCTTAACTTTCACCATTTGCCTCTGAAAGTCTGGTGTTATCATTTGTTGACTTCTGGGCTCAGGTAATTTTAGAACAGCAGAGATTGGCAGACTATCTTCTTCATCATCTTCTTCTTCTTCTTCTACCATCCTCAACACCCTTCTCCTCCTTCTGGGTGCATCACTGGATGTGGTTTGAGGTGGTTTTTGGGGTAAGGGAGTTGGTTTTGAGGGTTGAGTTGATTTGGAGAGTTGTGGGGTTGGTTGTTTTTGAGAGGGAGTTTGGGAAGGCTGATCTAGCATTTTTATGGTGAGTTTGGCTTTGGAAAGCTTGGCCATATCAGTTCTCTTCCCAGCACCTGCTTCGTCTAAGGCTTCTATAATCAACCCCTTGTTGAATTCTTCAGAAGCACAGATTCTGGTGGTTATTGCCAGAATACTGTCTCTGGTCCAAGATTTAATCTCAATTAATGATCTTCCCAAGTATTTTGCAATAAACCGGATCATTATCTCCAACCTCTCCCTTTCCATTACACTATAACTGGCCCATCTTTCTTGTATCTCATTAATCTCCAGCCTTCTGATCTCAGTGTCTAATGTGGCTGTATCAAAGCCCTGTCTGAAGAGTTGATCTATTATTTTGTCCATTGATCTGCTGTGAGCTTCATCAGCTTCTTTAATCAGATCTTCCAATGATTTCTCTTCATCAGGCTTTTGAGTTCCAGCACTTTTCTTTCTCTTGTATGTGATCAGCTGTTTTTCCTGTTCTTTTTCTTGTTGTTTATCCTCTTCCACTCTCTTTCTCTTTCTTTCTTTCACTACCTTAGACTCCCCCTTTTTGGGTGCATTGGGTTCAGGGGTTTGAATGGCAGAAAGCGTCTTGTGCACAGCATCATCAACAAGTGTTTTTAGAGTCGAGGAGATCCTCTCATCAATGGCTTTATGTACAATCTCATTGATGATGGGAGTGATGAGAGGTAAGGAAGTTTGAAATGTAGCAACCATCTGCTCAGAGGGGTTCTGTCCCTGAGAGGTGGTGCCAACAACAGTGGCTGGTGGCTCAGTTGAGTGAAGTGGCGGAGTGTTTGGGAAACCTTCAGATGAAGGTGCCATCTGTGGGTTTATTGGGGCAGATGGACTTTGATCCTGAGACATTTTGGCAAGCAGTTCTTTGAGTCTACTCACCTCAGCCTCAAGGATTGTGTTATGGGCTAAGACATCATAGAAAAAGCCCAGGTCATCATCAGTTTTTGCTGAATCACCTGACCTCCTGATTGAATCAGGATGTACATGCCCTGAGTGTAGATCAGTTGTAGCATGTGCCCCTTGTTCTTGGTTCTGGGGACTTCCTGCCTCAGGACTGAGTCCTTCATCGGCAGTTGCCTCTGGTGAGGTCTTAGAGATGTTACCAACTTCATCCTGTTCATTTGCTGAATCAGTAGAAGTGGCAGCCTCACCAGATGTTCTAACCTCCTCCTCTACACGGGGAGATTGAACATTATAACCCCTGTGCTGTGGGCTATCAGCAGCATTTTGGTCCTCTTCCTCAGCTGTTCTCCCCATTGTAATTGGTGTCTGGGGAGGAGGAGAGGAATGCAGCTGACTCAACACTTGTGCAACAATAAATGTTGGGCTTTGAGGGGCGGTTGCATTTGGAGATAGGGTTGAAGCAGATTGCACCCGGGGTGACTGGTGCTCTTCAATGGTAACCTTCTCAATTGAGATAGGTTCCAGCATTGTGGTATCCCCAATTTTGGTTGCATCAGGATCCTGTTGAGAGGATGCCTGAGCGGCTACGGTTGGTGGAGTCTTGGACACTACTGGGGGGTTAGAACCAGTAAGTGTTTCCTGTATTGGTGTTACAGGGGCATCCTCAGGGGACTCATCTCCCTGAGTAGCCTTTTTGGGCTTTTTGGTTTTGGGTTTGGTGGGGACTTTGGATCTGGAAGTGGAGGCTGTGGGTTCCCGCTGCTTGGGTTTGAGCAGCCGGGCAGCCCCTTTCATTGTAGGGTCAGAGTTGTGCCTGGAGTATACTTCAGGCAATACAGCCGGAGCAGGGACTCCAAGGCCAACAAGGCCGTCTGATTTTAGCTGTGTTAAAATTATGGCCATGAGAAACCTGGGATATAATATCCATCTGTTTGCCACAGGTTTCAAGGCCAGATCCTTTAGTTCCATAAACACTATCTCAGAAAAATTTAAAGTTTGACGTTCAAAGATAGAGTATAATACCTGTTGCCATCGGGAGGACATTTGATCCCATGAAGAGGTTTTTGGTGCAAGGCAGACATTCACCATGTGGAAGATAAGACGTTCAGCATCATGGAAGTGCTTCTTCATAATGGTGGTAGCACTTAAGTCTCCTTCATACCCGTTGTTGATGAAAGACATATCGGTTGTGCCTTTCGGGTATTCTGTGACACAGGTGGCATCATGTAGATCTAGGGTTTGTCGAATGATGTCCGTAGTGATGACCACCTGTTTCTGGTTGACCAACGACTGGAGAGTGATTTGGCTATCATTCTCACTAGTTTGCACGGAGACGTTGGTCCAGAACTGGCTTAGGGAATCGGGGTATATGGTAGGATTCAGAAGAAACGCGGTTTGGTACTGGGAATCTACCATAAGATCGATGGCGTTATCAAATTTGTTCCAGAAGGCCGATTTTGAGAGGTAGGCAACACAGTTGTGTCTGGGTTTGAGTTTCATGGTCGCCATTGGTGAGAGAGTGAAAGGACGGAAAACGGCTAATGAAACGTCTGAAAGTAGGTTAGGTATTTATAGGGTAAGACAAAGGCTGATATAAAACGACTGAAAGTGTTGGTGCTGTCATCAGTTGTTTGAAAACAACTGAAGACCTGGTTTTAACTTTCAGAAGTTGTAACAACTGAAGACTTGGTATTAGTCATCAGTAGTTGTGAAACTACTGAAGACATGGTGTTGGCTTCAGGTGTTGTAACAACTGAAGACTTGGTGTTAGTCATCAGTAGTTGTGAAACTACTGAAGACATGGTTTTGGCTTCAGTTGTAAGTGAAGCAGCTGTTGTAGAAACAACTGAAGAGAAAATTTTCTCATCAGCTGTTGTCGTCAATTCTTAGCTCATCAGCTGTTTCATTCTGACCTCAACACTTCATCAGACTTTGTCTGAGTTTCAGATGTTTCATAGGTCATCAGTACTTATCTGTTATTCTGACATCAGCAGTTGTAACTACAGCAGTAGTTGTAACCACATTAGTTCTGTTCAACAGATGAGTACTTCAGTACTTTTAAGTAATTTAGTCTTCAGTAGTTATGAAAACTACTGAGGATAAAAGAACTTCAGTACTTATTTGTGACAGTAGTATACGAATGCTCATCAGTACTTGTTGACTGAGATCATCAGTAGTTGTCACTTATTGGTAGACCTCTCACTAAACTATTGTGGATCAGCTGATTCATGTTTTTGAGATTAACATGACTCAGCCTTCTATGCCACAGTTTAGATTCCTGAGGAGAGGCCTTGGAGAACAGGCAAGGATGACCTTTTAACGCAATCTTCTTTGACAAATCCAAGGCATATACTCTTCCTATCCTGTTGGCCTTCAGGAGAGTATGTTCATCCAATACCTTGTCAATCAGCCTCAGAACTTTGGAAGACAGAATCCGGCAGTTCTGGCTTGTGAAAAGTGCAACATGCCCTTTATCACACATCTGACTAACACTCAGTAGATTATACTTGAGATTCTCCACATGGTTAACATCATCAAATCTGATTTCTCCATTTGACACAAATCCTTTCCCGATGATGTAACCCTTAGCATCATTTCCAAATGAGACAAATCCCTTCTTTCCTTGAGAGTAGTCATTAAGAAGAGAACTGCTCCCAGTCATATGCATAGATCCTCCACTGTCTACATACCAGATGCTTCTTTGGCATGCTGAAGAACCCTGCATTTATCATAAGAAACTAGTTAGCTTTAGAGACCCAAACCTTTTTGGTTTTGGGTATGTTTTCATCAACAGATTTAACCATAACTTGTTTCTCATGATTAACAGCTGATGAAGGTGGAGATGGTGCTGAAATGGAATTCTTAGATTTGGGCTTGGATTTCCTTTTCAGTGGTTTGATCACAGGTGCATCTAGTTGGTTAACTCTCCCCAACAAATGCTGAACCATCATAACAAGTTGTGTCTGATTTGTTGCTAAGGCCTTCAACTCATTTGACACATCAGTACTTGTTTTTGATGAGTTCCTGTGACCCACCATTTCCTCCTTGAAATTCACAGACTTCGTCTGATGTTTATCATGAGGAACACTATCAGCTGTTTTCTGATAAACCCCATCCTTCTTTTTGGATTTTGGTGAGGCCTTGGGTTTATCAGTTTTAGATGACTGTGGTACAAACTTGGTTTCAAACTCATTTTTCATTTTATTTATTTCTTCTTTAATGAGCTTATCTCTGTTGAGTTTGGAACCCTTTTTGTACCAGCATTCATCAGATAGATGATTGAATTTACCACATATTTCACATGGCTTATTCTTCATCTTGGATTGATCAACTGCTGAAGTGGAAACTACTGAAGGTGTGATCTTCAGTACTTTCCTCCTTTCAGTACTTGTGTTAAGTACTGAAGGATCGGTAACAACTGAAGACTTGTTCTTCAGCTGTTCTCTATCCGTCCTGAAAGACCGTATGATAGATTCCTCAGCAGTTGTTAATCCTTTTATTTCATCAGATTTGAAATGCTTTTCAGATGTTGTGACTTGCCCTTCAGTACTTGGAGTACTTTGAGGAACAACATCTGAATTTCTCAGCTTCATGTGTTTATCAGCATTTAAACCATCAGGCAATTGATTTGCTGAGATCTTAACACTGACTTCATCCTCTAATTTTGTATTATCATTTGAGGATGAATCACATGATGATGTGGTTTGGAAATTACTTTCACCTTCAGATTTTACTATTGATTTTGAAGTAAAATCAGTAGGTGGTGCAGTATGATTGTAACCTATTCCAAACTTCACATTTGAAGCTGTTTGCTTGCTGAGAAGCATTTCAAATCCCTTGCAGGATGTTACCCATCGGTCACACTCAACTTGGGTAGCTGCAAGTGTCTCTTTGAGACTTCTGTGGTTCTCGAGTATGACCTCTACCTTAGCCTTTTCATCATTAAGTTGGCATTTAAGCTTGTAAATCTCATCATCTTTGTCATTAAGTGCAGACACATACTCATCTTTTCTTTTGGAAATAGTTTTCTCAAGCTCAAGATTTTGACTGATTAAAGCTACATTTGCCTCTCTAATAGAGACAAAGGCAGCTATGCATGATTCAGAACATAACTTGGCTTTAGCCTCAGAAGATATCTGGGTTACCTGTGAAGATGAAGCATCTGAGCAGGAACCCTCAGTAGACTCCAGGGCCATGAGAGCAAGATTCCCAAAAGGATGTTCACCACCATGTTGACCAGCACCAGCAGATAGTTGCTCATTGAAACCAGAAAGATCATCTGGTAAGCTGCTCCAGTCAACAACTCCTGGTGTGAAGAAGCTGTGATGAGGTTGAGATTGTGATGGAGATGGTTGAGGCTCAGGTAGGGCTTGAGGTTGTTGTGCTATAGGGACATGAACTGGATTTGGCTGTGGCATATAATAGCAGGGATAAGGATATGGCATTGAACCCTGAGGGACAAAGTATGCAGGAGATTGAGGTTGTGAGTGATGACCAGAACTAGCAGGATGTTGCCCTTTGTTTTGTGAACTATTGCTTGGAAAGGTCACAAAGGGTGCAGAGGAGTTAGATCCAGTTGATCTACACTCTCTTGCAAAGTGCCCAAGCCTGTGGCATTTGTGACACCTCAACTTACTCTTGTCAAAACCAACTTTGGTTTTGCCAGAGAGTCCTGGAAATTTCCTACCAGTTCTCTTGTAGAACTTTTGAGATCTGATATTGATCAGGGCCATTTGGCTCAAAATATCCATCTCTTCTAAATCATCATCAGCAATACCTTGCAAATCATCCATGATAAAACATAAATTATCACTATTACACCCAGAATGACTGTCAACACCAACAAATGCATGATCAGAACTGTTTGAAGAGAAATCTATATGCTCATCATAATGACTTTCTGATCCAGCATATTCTGACTCATGACCGACCAAGGCAGTGTTACCTGGTACAAAGTCATCAGAGAGCTTTCCTGATGATGCCAGTTTCCTTTTCTGCTCTATCTCTCTTTCAAATGTAAGCAGTTTCCCATGGAGTTGGGTGAGAGATAGGCTATCCAGATTTGCACTGGAGCGTAGGACAATGGTGTATGTGTCCCATCTCTCAGGCAGTGATCTGAGGAATCTGTTGTTCATCTGGCTGTTAGTATACTCTTGCTTGACCATTTTCAGTTCAGAGATCAAGCAGGAGAAACGCTCAAACTGTTGAGTCAGTGTCTCACCCTTCCTATGAGAGAATGTCTCATATTGTTGGGCGAGGATTTCTCTGTTGTTTGCTAAGACCTCATCAGTTCCTCCGAATTGTTCCTTCAAAGCATTCCAGAGGTCATGAGCAGTTTCATGATGCATAAGCCCAGAATAGATTTCATTCGGCAGTGCCATGGCCAGAATTCCATGGGCTTTAGCATCAATCTCAAACAGTTTACGATCTTCATCTGAGTATTGCTCCTTCTTCTTCGGAACCATTTGATTGGTCTCCGGATTGTTCACCATAGGCTTGTGTGGACCATGAACCACAGATGTCCAACAACCTGAACTGTTAACAGACAGGTGATGGAGCATTCTTCGTTGCCATATGTTATACTCACTCCTAACCAGCATCGGAGGCTTGGTTGAGGAGCCAGTATTGTGAGGATCATTAGATGG
Source organism: Flaveria sonorensis (assembly GCA_025506505.1). Classification (NCBI taxonomy): domain Eukaryota; kingdom Viridiplantae; phylum Streptophyta; class Magnoliopsida; order Asterales; family Asteraceae; genus Flaveria; species Flaveria sonorensis. Next base: position 20,558,690 of record CM046425.1, on the reverse strand, counting down.
AGTAGTCATTCTCAGATTCAAACCAAATCAATCAAGTTTCAAAAGATTTTGCACAAAAACACAACAAACTCAATAAGAACCAAGAAGAAACTCAAATTAAATAACCAGAAGCAGCAGAAAATCAATCTTTATAACCAGTTCTTGCACATATGCTAATTCGATCAAACTATAGATATCAAAATAGCAGTTTCAATGATCAATTGTTAAACCGATCAATGATTAACCCGCTCTGATACCATTTGTTAGGATCAGTGATCTAAGTTTGATCAATTAGAGTTGAATCACAGCGGAATTAGAGCAAGAATTAAGCAAATATAGCAAGAACACAATAAATATTCAATGGAACAGTACACGGTTATATAGATATAGGGTTTTCTGCAAAGAGATAATAACATTCATGCACACATGCTTCGGTGTGGCGGCTGCTAGGTTTTCCTAAGCTGCACCGATTACAATTAGGTCAGCATTCCTTATATATAGGAATGTGACGTCTGCTGATGTCACTTGATAGTGACATCTAACAGAATTATTACAAACTACTGAAAGTAAGCAAACTACTGAGAATGTTCACAACAACTGAGAACATCTCAGATTATTCTAAGTACACGAAGAAACATAAAACTACTGAAACTATAAGTACAGAAAAGAAACTACAACTACTGAAAGGAAACCATCACAACTACTGAAGAGGTCTTCTTCAGCTGTTGTGACAATCATCTGACACTTGGTCTTCAGTCTTTGTCTTCAGCTTTTGTCTTCAGACTTTGTCTTCAGCTCTTTCACTTCAGACTTTGTCTTCAGCTCTTTCACTTCAGACTTTGTCTTCAGCTCTTTCACTTCAGACTTTGTCTTCAGCTCTTTCACTTCAGACTTTGTCTTCAGACCTTGTTATCAGCTGATGTCTTCAGCTGTTGCAGACTACTTCAGTTGTTGTAATGTCCGTGGGACTTAAAGGTTTTTCTGATCAGGCTCATTGGTTCTTTTGGTCCAACAACTACCTTGACAACTCATAAAAGGGTCCTTTCTTCACCTTCCCATAGACACCAAGGGAGAGCTACATCCAAGGATGCCCATTCCAAGAGACAAGCTCTTCACAAGCCTTTGTGTCTATTGAAGAAAATACAGGAAACTTTCTCTTTACTCTTGAAGACCTACACTGTATCCATCCAGATGATCTGGAGTACATGGAAATAGTCCAGCAGATAGCTCTTCTCACTTACAGAGCTAAGAAGTTCTACAAGAGGACAGGGAGAAAGTTTCCTAGCAATGCAACCAGTGGAAAGTTTGGGTTGGAAAAAAGCAAGGTGAAGTGTTACAACTGTAACCAAATGGGACACTTTGCTAGAGAGTGCAAGGAACCAAGAACAAGTGGTGGCCAAGCACAAACCAGACCGAACTACACTGATGGAGCTCTCCAAAATAAGAAGCCCAAGCATCAAGCAACGGTTGCTATTAAAGAAGGAGGCTTTGACTGGAGCTTTTTAGGTTGAGGATGCATCTCCAAACAAAGCACTGATGGCAGATCATGAAGAAGCCAAGGTATTGGAACATCTTTGTACACCTGAATGTATTGCTAAAGTTAACAGATATAGGTCCTATAACTTAGAGATGAGATCTGATCTTGAGACCTTAAACAATTTAAAAGCTGATTTCAAAAGAGATGAAAATGATTACAAACTTAAAATAGAATATTTAGAGAAAACTATTTCAACTCTTAAGCATGAAAATACCAACTACAGGACTCAGATAAAATATCTCATCAATAAGTTAATTGAATGCCAGGTTGAGCTTGTGATCAGTAAAGCCAGGGCAAAAATGTGCTCTTGAAGAAGAGACCTCAAGAACATGATATCCTCATCCTTGCATGCAAAAGTTTGTTATCAGAATAAGCAGGGACTGGGATCTACTGAGATAGCTCCTGCACACACTCTATTATCCGTAAGATCTCCTAGGGGTGAAACTTGTGAAGATGAGCTTCCCCTTATAGACCCCATTAATGAAGAGGAGATGGTGAAGGATGATTCTGAGAAGAGTGAAGAAGATCATCCTAAGAAGGGTCACTATTCTCCTAAGGAGAGAAAAGAATCTGGGATGACCAAGTCTAAGGGGAAGAACTTGATGAGAAAAGCCAAGAGGAAATCAAAGAAGGCTCAAGAGATCAAGGCCACTTTTATCTCTAAGCAGAAACAAGTGTTTATCCCTGTAGGATTTGAAGTGGTGAAGGCTGAAGACTCAACTATGAACTCTAGTACCAGGAGTTCTAGTTCATGTCCAACTCATTCCAGCGACTGATCAGCTGTGTACCACTGCTACACAACCTAAACCATCTAGTTCCAAAAGCATGCCTCACCCTAAGAAGCTTGCTGCATCATCTGTGAAGATGAAGATGGAGATGGAAAGTGATTAAGTTCAGTCTTCAAAAGAAGACTCTCAGAAGGAAGCAAATGGATTGCATCATGTGTGGTAGTACTTTCCATCTTGCTAAGGATTGCATCTACAATCCTAAAAGTACTATCCACATGATCAAAAAGAAAACTTCTGAAAAGAAGAAAGAAAAGCTAGCTTTAGAAGGAAAGTCTTTTCCTTTCGGAAGCTCCAAGTTAAAGAAGAAGACAAGTGAAAACTTGCCTTTGGAAGACAAGTTGGTCTCAGAAGAAAGGAATGCTTCCAAAGTACTGAATCCTGCTGCAGTGAAAGCAAGATCTTCCGAAGGTCCTGTCTCCAAAACTTTAGATTTTGTCAAAACTTTCTATGTATTGAAGGTCAAGTCTAATCTTCCAAAGATGGTGTGGAAGATGAAGGAAGACCAAGTGATTGAAAGTTCTTCATTAATAACAGCTGATGATCCTCAAAGCTTGAACATAGGATCAATTACTATTACATTGTCTTCATCAACAACAACTGATGATCCTCCATATTGTCATTCACAGTCTATCTCACAAGAATAGAGGATGGGACCAAGCTCCAGAGGACCTTTCCTATATAGTCCATGGGATGGTTCAATGGGTAAAGTTCAGGTATTCACAATTTGTATACACTAATTTACTTTCAAACTTGGACTCCTTAGAATATTATATGTTCCCTAGATATGTCCAGCACATTCTCAACTGTGAACTGGGTTCACAATTGAGGGAAACAGGTAATGTTCTAAAATTGGGACAGATGAAGCTCGACATCACCAAGACTATAAGGAAGCCAACTGTTGGCTTCTCAGGGGTAGAAACAGCCCTTGTCCTAAAAATGTTAGAGCTTATTGCTCAAGGTGACAATCTAGCAGCACCAGCTAGTGATGAACCCACACCTTCTACTTCTCAACCACCTATACAGCCACAAATAACCATCACCTACCAAAGAAAATCCAAACGAACCCCTGCAGATGCTAATCAGTTTTTGCAGGCTCCTATATCACCACCCATACAAGAGGAAGTGGACATCAGAGCTCCCACTTCTCCTAAGGAGCAAACCACTTGTCACACCCCCAATCCATGGCGGTTTCCCTCGAGGCGTGATCATCATGGAATCATAGTCATTGATCGGCCACTATATGATTCGGTAAAACATATGTTGCAAATAAGTTTAAAATACATAATTGTTTTCAGAATCAAATTGCGGAAGCAAAGGAACTAATGCAAGTCGTTTTCCAAACTCGACAAATACAGAAATAAATGTCCAAAAGAGAATGGTCCTAAATGCGATGTGATCCATGCTAGCTTAACGTGATGCAATTATCAAATACCTGAGAAAACATGCACGAAAATATGTCAACATAAAGTTGGTGAGTTCATGGTTTTAAAGTAATAGTAAATAGTGTAATGGACCATAAGTCTTTTCATGATTTGATTGTCGATCATACAATACTACAACATTATATAAGCACCGCAACTGAAGCTAGACTGTAACTGTAATAAATTGCCCCTACCCATTCCTACCGTAAGCACGGGGGTGAACAGGCTAATAATGCACCCGTTTAGACCTGCAGTCAAGGTTAGGGTAATTAACCCGGGTGGGGATTGTCAAACCCAATAGTACTATCCATGATTACCTCGCTTTGGGAAATAAACTAACGGTCTGATAACAGGGGACTTCATACGATAAGTAAATAACTTATATAATATACGAAATCATTGACAAGTAAATGTGTCCATGAAAATAGTAATTTGCAGTTAATCTCCCCCGAAAGAAAAAACAAGTAGAAATGGGGCCGTGAAACTCACATGTGAAGTGAGTCGGGTGTGAAATCTGTAAGTATTGCAAGTGCTCAGGAAAATCCAAACTAAGTTCACCCTAGAACAAACAAGGCAACTTATGTCTAAGTAATTGCTTCTACGTGTAATATGAGCATGTAACTATTTCATCCACACACTTGGTAACAAAGTGTTTGACTAGACGACCCGTTGGTGTCACAAAATGGATATTTGGGAAATATATATTACTTCGAAATTATTAATAAATTAAACTTCGCTTGAAAGTGTTCAAAAACCTTTGTATCTTGAAGTTGACATATTATTTGGGTAATTAAATATCATTTTGACTCAACCCGAGACGTGACTCGTGTGTTTAGTAATTAGTTATGTAATTTAAATATGAAATTATAGAAGCTAAGGTTTTGAAATAATGTTATTTTCTTAGGTAAAATAATATTTACATTATATTAATCGGAATACAAATTGAAATATTAACATCAAAGTAAAATCACTAATTTTCATATTTTACAATCCATGTATGAATATATATATTTGCCCATAAAATAATTATTTAATTATTTTCTTGGTAGGATTATTCTTTTATTTTGTCTAGTTCTTGATGTATAATTAAATTAGGGGTGCTTTAATTTATTAAGTAACTTTGGTATATTATAAAGTAAAATCTCTTTGATAAATTAGCTACTTTAGTTAATTTACCAACTTGTTTTAACTCATCTTTTAAGTGACCTAGTAACTATTATTATAAAGCCCATAAACTTATATTTTAAGTCTCATGCCAAAATAATTTAATTATGTGCCATCTTTGTTAAAAGTCATCTACTAACCATTTTAACACACCCATTAAGCTAACATAATATTTAGTTATGAAGTTCATATTTTTCCATTTAAAGTCTCATGTTTATATTTTTGATCACACTTGTAAACTTAGTTAAGTTGTCATCTAGTCATAACCTAACTTTTATAATAACATATTACAACTTACTAATTAATTATAACTTGTGAGATATATACATAAATGTCCATAATAATACTTGCAAAACATCTAAAATTTCATAACCATAATATAACCCATTTGTAGCTTTTCTTGAGTTTTAACAAACTTTTATGACTTTTTATAAAATCACCAAATAGTAACTTGGTCAGCATGAATCTGTCAAAAATTACTTTTTAAGAACAAGTATCATTATTTAGTTCATGTTAAGATGTTTTGTATGAAGCATTTTTAACAAGAATGACTTTTTGTGGATGAATTTACATATGATCTAGTAGATGAATAATATAATGAAATGAAAGATATATAAACAAAAAGAGAGTTTTCTCACTAAAAACAAGCAAGAAAAGATGGAAGGGTTGATGTAGGATGCTTGAAAGCTTCAAAAATCACTTGGTCTTCAACAATAGCACTTGAATCACCCAAGATTTGTAGAAAATGAGTTGGAACTCAAATGAAGTGGTGGTGATGGTGTCTTGAACGAAATTTGAAGAAAAGAAATAGGGAAGAGAGTGTGTTGGGTGGTGTTGGTGAATTGTGGAGGTTACTTGCATATATAACCAAAGATGAATTGGTAAATCAACTCATATGGGAGTGTTGGTCAACTTCTTGGAGGAAGACATTCCAAAAGGGGGTAGGGAGACATGGACGTTGTTCATAACCTTTTTTTTATCACAAAAAGGTAAGCTTTAAAGTTTGCAAAAAAACAAAGTAGTCTTGTAGAGATTTGGCAAAAAAAGAAGAAAGTGAAAGGAAGAGGGGGGGGGGGGGAGGTGGTTTGGACGGTCAACATGCATGGGGAGGGGGTTGATTTTCAATTTTGTGTAGGTATTTGGGGGTATTTGTTGCACTATAGGTATTTTTTACATATTTTTATATTTTTACTTTTTAAAATACATAAAAAATATCATATGAACTTATATAATATCATATTTTTTTTTAATATTGATGGTATGTTAATGATACATCGTGTATCTAGTAGTCGCGTTAAAACGATTCGTTCCGCATAAAATATCAAGTTACGCGATTAGGTTTATTTATAATTTTAAACTTTTCTAATGTATTTAATTTAAAATCTAAAATACTTTGAAACACTTTAAAGTATTTATTAGTATGTATATATTAATTATCACCAACATTCATGTGTGCCGAATGTACCGTATGTAAAAATGGTAACTACGCCGAATCACCGATGCATGAAATGTTATGCATGAAAATTTGCAATGCATGAAATGACATCAAATAATTAAAACTCAATTAAAACTCATGTAAAATATGCATAATTATGACTATGTCGGGCCAGGTATTGGCCTGAAATTTTCCGGTTGTCACATACTCCCCATGTTAGAAAGAATTTCGTCCTGAAATTTAGTTAGTGTCTTCCGTAGGCGCTAGGGTTTCGAACAAGTAAGGGTAGTTGAGTTTCATTTGGTCTTCACATTTCCAAGTAAATTCGAGTCCTCGTCTAGAATTCCACCGAACCTTCACTATAGGAATGCGGCTTCGTTTTATTCTCTTTACCTCTCTATCCATGACCTCTATAGGTTTCTTAATAAAATGAAGTTGATCATCGATCTGAACCTCGTTGAGTGGTATAACTAGGGTTTCATCTGACAAGCACTTCTTCAGATTTGACACATGAAAAGTGTCATGAACACTACTAAGTTTTTGCGGTAGCTTGAGTTTGTAAGCTACGAGACAAATCCTTTCTAAGATTTCAAATGGTGCAATGTATCTAGGGTTTAGCTTACCACGTTTGCCAAAAAGAATAACTCCTTTCCAAGGTGAGACTTTAAGTAGAACTTTATCTCCCACTTGGAATTCCAATATTGAGGCAACCTCCTTGAGATAAATCCTGGTTAACCTTTCCATTTTATCAGTTTCCTTAATTGGTAGGAAGTGTGCAGATTTCATTAGTCGGTCCACAATTACCCAAATCATATCACACCTGGTGGATGTCTTGGGTAGTTTTGTTATGAAGTCCATGGAGATCTGTTCCCATTTCCAGTGTGGAATTTCTGGTTGGTGCAGTAGTCCTGATGGCTTCTGATATTCTGCCTTAACCTTTGAACATGTGAGGCACTTGATAACATAGGTGGCTATGTCAGCTTTCATGTTAGGCCACCAGTATAACTCCTTCAGGTCCTGATACATCTTATCAGCGCCTGGGTGGATGGAGTATCTGGATTTGTATGCCTTGTTCATCATAAGATCCCTAAAGTTTCCAAAATTTGGTACCTAAATTTGGTTCATAAAGTAGCGAGTTCCATCAGACTTGATCTCAAATTGTTTATCCATGCCATGAAGAGATATCTCCTTCAAATTTTGTTCCTTTAGTGCTTCGGATTGAGCGTCACGAATTTGAGTAGTTAGACTCGTGTGGATCGTCATCCCCAAAGCTTGCACTCGCAAGGTTTGGTTCATTCCTTCCTGCTCAAAGCGTCTGTTACAACATTCGCCTTTCCAGGGTGATAACGAATCTTGCAGTCATAGTCGTTCAGTAACTTAGCCCACCTGCGTTGTCTCATGTTCAGTTCCTTTTGATCGAAGATGTGTTGAAGGCTTTTATGGTCAGTGAATATAGTACACTTGGTAACATACAAATAGTGTCGCCAAATCTTTAGTGCAAAAACGACAGCTCCTAATTCGAGGTCATGAGTAGTGTAATTTTTCTCATGCACTTTCAATTGTCGAGAAGCGTAAGCAATAACCTTGTCGTGTTGCATTAGGACACAGCCAAGTCCTTGTCGTGATGCTTCGCAGTACACCACAAAACCATCGGTTCCCTCTGGAAGGGACAAAATTGGTGCACAACATAGTTTTTGCTTCAATAATTGAAATGACGCTTCCTGCTTATCACCCCAATCAAACTTCTTATCTTTTTGGGTCAAGTTCGTCAGTGGTTGGGCTATTTTGGAGAAATTTTCAATAAAGCGTCGGTAATAACCTGCCAAACCTAGGAATTGTCGTACCTCAGTCGGGGTCACCGGGTGTTAGAGAGATCGAGAGTGAGAGCAGAGAAGCATCGGGAGAGTTTGAGTGTTTGAGATTTCAAATTTTAACTTATGTTCAATTTTGACCCACTTTGTTTCCCTTGACCGAGTGTTCTTAATAGGAAGTTTAAGTTGCTCTCGGAAGTTTTCAACATTGACTAATTTTTAAGTGGCTCTCGGAAGCTTTTTATTGTGAAAATATTTTAGAAGTAATTCTCGGAAGATTTTATTTTAAAAGACATTTATATTTTTCAAACAAACAAATTCATAATATTTTTAATCGGGTTACTTAAAAACATTAACTAATTAAATCTGTTTCTTGATTGAATTTAATTGAGTGAAAATTATAATTTGTTTAATTTCATTATGTTTAATTAATATTGTTTGAAAAATCATTTGATTTTAATTTGAACGATCCAAATTTTATTACTTTATAATTGAGCTAGATTAATCTTAGTCCTGCTTAACTAAATTGTAATTGAACAAAGTTAACTCTTCAATTAGGCCGATCTAATTAAATTGAGTTTCGACGTTCTTTGGATTCAATTAAAGTTTAAATTTGATTTTGATTTAAACACAAAACAAATTTTCAAATCATTTTGGTTTTAAACAAAACGGAAAATTTAACATCATTCACTAACACTCGTGTTTCAAGAAACCAAGCTATCTTTCTTGCTGCAGGTAGAAAGAGGTTTCAAGAATTCAAACAAAGCAAACCAAGCTGCAACCATCAAACAACAACAACAAATCAAACAATGGCTGCAACCAACCAAACAACAACAACAAATCAAACAAAAGCTGCGATCAACCAAACAACAGCAGCAAATCAAACAAAAGCTGCAAACAACCAAACATCAGCAGCATATCAAACAATAACAACAATTCATTATTTGACAAGACAAACATTCAGTTATACATCAGTCATATTGAGAAAGAACTGATGCACTTACATTTATGTGATCTTGCAAACTCAAACAACACATTGTCTAATGATATGATAAAATGCAGGTCAGAGATGGAACAATCTCAAAGAAATGATCAAGCACAAATCAAGACATTGAGTCAACAAAACATCAGTTTAACTTAAGAGATGAACTAGTTGCAAGACAAAATGGTTCAACAACAAATCAAACTTGAAGAGTTAACTACTGAGCTTGCTAAAGCCACAAACATCAACAACACTAACATTCCTCCATTGCCTGAAATTCCTAAAGACAGAAAGATCAATCTATGCTCATCAGCATGCATAGATGAAGTTCAGGCATATCGGAAATATTGCAACAATATATCATACAAGATAAAGGAGGAAAGAGCTTCACATGTAGAGGAACTACAAACTTCTGTAAATCAAATCAGTTCACTAGAGAAAGAAGTTGATAAATTACTTAAAGAAAATCACAAGCTGAATGCTCAATCAACTAAACTCTTTGTGAAGTTAACAAACACAAAGGCTGAAGTTGAAGCCAAAATATCAGAAGCAAGTACAACCAAAACAATCCATAACTTGCAACATTACATTGAGCATCTAAATCAAGCAATCACAATAGAAAATGCTATAAATGCAGAATTGAAGATACAACATAAAGCCTTTGAAGATAAAATCAATTCTCCTCTCAAGGATGTAGACAAACTCATTAGAGAAAGATTTAGTCTTCAAGCTCAAGTTACAAGACTCACTGAGTCTCTAACAAAGACAAAAACAGATCATGCATCAACAGAAGTTGAACTTGAGAATTTAAAGATGACTGCCAGCAAGTTTGAAGAACTACTTAATGCATAAAGAGATCAAAAGAAGAGTGCTGGAACTACATACCATGTTGTTCCTCCTCCTTACAATGATAACTACATATAAATGCCAACTTCAATGACAAGTCCAGTCAAAGAAGATTCAAATATGCATGATCATCATTCAATAGACAAACCATCCACTATCCTCAAATCACTTCTCCTGAAATAGCACCAAAGGTGTACCTTAAAGCAGAATCACCACAGAATGAAACCTATCATTCTTGTGATGGTCAAGATGGAGATCCTATAAGTGATGACAGTGATGAAGAAACCAACCAACCAAACAAACAAACATTAACATGTTTTAATCATGTCATCGAAGAAATCAATCCAAAACAAACACAACCACAGAAATCCAAAGCAGCAAAGCCTGACAACAAACAAAAGGCAATGGTTCTCTATGAGAAATTCAAACTAGCAGGATTTCTTGAACCAGAATTGCCTAAGGCTGAACTCAAGGCAAAGGTTAAGATGGAGTTAAAGAACAAACAGAAGCCTGAGGTACAAGAAATCAAAGAACAAGTTAAGAGGAAGAAGACCAGATCTAAAAGAAAGAAGAAAAGTCAGACCAAGTCTTCTACACCTAATCCAAACCAACCATCAACCTCAAAGGCTACATTAGAAACTCCAAAACAACAACCAATTCTCTATGAGACATGTAATTCAGATTCACACAACACTTCTAAGTGTAAAAACACTGAGAGTCATACATATATATGTCCTCACAAGAGAAAGCAACAAAAACAACAAGACAAAAGGCTGTGAAGTTCCAAGCAAATCAGACTTCATCATTTAAGCCTAAGGAAAGAAGATCCAGACCTACTCCTTACTGCTTAAATTGTAAAATGGAGACTCATACCACTTCCGAGTGTTCATACAACAACTCTTCAATATCACAACACAGAACAGGTCAAAGATTATATCATCCATCAGAGTCATACTCACCAAGATCAGAGCATGAGTACTACAAGAAACATCAGAGCTACTCTTCTCCTTGATCACATCGGTATGGGTATGATTTTAAATATTATGATACTCATGATTATTGGGCATCAAGACATTATCCTAGGTCATACACATAACATAAGTATGACAGATATAGGAATGATTCTTGGCATAATGGATATCATAGAAGGTCATATCCATAAAATTATTATAATCATAATTATAATTCTTATAATGAATATGATCACATGCGCAGAAGAAACAAACATGATCAAGGACAAAGAACCTTTGCTACACATCCATAAAACATTTAAAAGAAAAATAGATTTTCTAAACCAACCAAAGATTTTCAAAAGCCAAACAAACTCCTTTTGTTAAACTAGCAAAAGTTGAGTAAGTTGGTTTAAAATCAAAACAATGTTGGAGAAAGAAAATAATTTCAGAAGGTGAATCTGATATATCATCAGATAAAACAAAATCATACACATACGAGTAAGTCACATATAAAAATGCTAATGGACAGCTTAGGATAGTAATGGCCTGGGTTGAAATATCTAACTGATTTGCTAGTGTAATAAGGACAGTTATGAAGGCCTGCCAACCCAAGAAAAGTTAGCAGTGGCTGATCCCTTCCCATGACAGGAACATTCTTCCTGCTCATGATGTTTATGATGCAACTGAGCCAAATGGAGCAGAAATTAACCATGATTCAATGCAGGACATCAATCATTCACAGAAACTATGATGGCAATGCAAGAAACAATCGATGTTTCATTCCATCTGCTTAGTCTAATTACATTGCTACATGGACTAACTGTTGATGATCTCTATTGAATTGATAACACATATGCCATTTCTTTATTTTCTCAAAAACAAAAATCCTAAAAATTAGAAAATCAAGAAAAGTCTAAAAATTTTTCTTTTGAATCTTCCTGCATTTACATGAGAAATGATAGTACACTCATCTACTATCTTCTGCATCTATTTTTCAAAATCAATAGAGACTGACAAGACTCTGTTTGATGTGTCGGTAGGCTCAGCTTGGATTCAAGATAAGCATATTTGTGATGAACTAAATCAATATGCATTATGGATGAAAACCATCTTTGGGTATTGGTAAGCAATGACTTTTCCAAATGTTTGCTTGTGTTGTTACCCAAACACACCATGCGAAAATATTTTATAAATTTCTCATTGATAAAAGCATCTGTTTCTCCTTTGTTGTATGTAAATATAGACCTGGAGTAAACATAAGGACAACTTCTGTTGTGCTGAGCACAGATCTAGTTGACCTTGCACTAAAAGTGCTGATGCATGCCAGAAAGGCAAAGAAAAGAATCCCAATGTGGATCAAAGCTAAAAGAATCCCAATGAGGATCAACTTCTAAAGTGAAGTATAAAGGAATCTCAATGTGGATCAAAAATAAAAGAATCTCAAAGTGGATCATAACATGATAATTTATACTCTAAGTAGACTGGTTCAAGTTGTGATAAAGTGACACCTTGCATTTCATGAGGAGGGTAATTCTTCCATACTTCTGAATGTGGGGTACTCAATTAGCATATCTAATAAAACCTAAACATGATAAATATCACAAAGTTGAAAATAGATCCTTGCATGAGTTTAAGTTGACAAACATACTTACAATAAACTTTGTTCTTTGTCTATGTCTATTCCAACTTTAAATTCTTAGATGTAAAGGATTTTGGATTAGTATGATCTCATTACAATTAAAGGATTCATGCTTACAAATATTATATTTTTGAAAAAAAAATATAAAATTCCAAAAAGATTTGTCATTTTTAGTATTTTTCTTAGTTTTGGTAGATTTACATTTGTTATTGATTTAGGAGTAAAACTTCCATCCAATATCTCTACCGAGAGGATTTAGACTTTTGCAGGTGATGAATTGCACAACATGCCTGAGTTTCTCATGCAGTTCAAGATGTCAAGTGAACACTCCTGCTTCCTTCAAAGATCTCCTGCCAGTTGCTGAGAACTAAGAATCCTCCTCTTGATGTCTCATAAACAAAAGTTCCTCACCCTCCAAAGCTTTTGTTGAGGGAGAGTATACGTCAAGTCTGAAGATTGTCTGATGCTTCTTCTTCACTTTTGAAGTTGAGATAAAGCTGCTAATATTGCTACTTGTGCAATCCACAGTGTATGCAAATGGGTGCATTTTCGATTCTTCAAAATAAGACTAGAAGATCAAGCTGATGAAACATCCATCAAGTGCCAAAACAAATCTTTATATGCCAAAACAAAGTCTTTATGTGCCAAAACAAAGTCTATTTCTCAATGCCTTTTTTAAAGCTTCTAAGAAGATGCTACCAAAAAGGGGGAGAAGACTGCACTCCAAGACTGCACATCAATCAACATCCAAGGTTTTGATAATCATGAGGTTTTGGCAGCCTCATCTTAGGGGGAGTATTGTTGGACTATTTAAAGATGATACCTACCAAAACCTAAGTGTCAAATCTCATGATGATTACCAAAACTGACACGGTAAAGCTACGCTGAAAATATGATCAAAACGAAGAAAATTGACCAAAGTCAAACTTGGTCAACCATGGTCAAAGTCAACAGTCAACATCAGCGGACGTCCTGAGTGACGTCAGCACCCGACAGTCACGCATCAGTAACAGAGAATTTATCAGATGTTGAAGAATATTTGTGAAATCATTAGGGCTTAAATGTAATTTTGTTCATTTATGTAAAGAGTATAAATAGACTAAGTGTAGTCATTTTATACACTAACCATTAGAAAGTAAGCAAGAATTCTCTAAGCAAGCATGGCTGAGAATGAGGCTAGTGAGAGAAACAATTAGGTTGAGTGTGTGTGAGATAGATTTTTCTTACAAACTCCCTTTGTAATCTCCTAGCATCAAACATACATATGAATAAATGAAATATTTATGAATATGTGTTCTTGATTGTTCATCATTCATTCATCATCATACATTATATCTTGCATTGGATCTTCACTTGAAATCATCAACGGGTCTGTGAGATTCTGCATCACAGATCTGATAAACAACAACAATACGATTACAATATTCGATCCATCATTATCGATTTTCACAACATGTATGCCATTTTCGTTGACCACATGCCCGAGAAATTGCACTTCACGAATCCAGAAGTTGTATTTTGAGAATTTGGCGTATAATTTTTCGTTTTTGAGTAGTTCCAAGATTAACCTTAGATGTTGCTCGTGCTCATCCTTAGTTCGTGAGTATATCAAGATGTCATCGATGAAGACGATTACGAATTTATGCAAATAGGGTTTGCACACTCTATTCATAATGTCCATGAATACGGTTTATGCATTGGTACTCGTAGTGACCATAAAAAGTTCGGAACGTGGTCTTAGGGACATCCTCCTCTTGGATTCATAATTGGTGATATCCCGAACGTAAATCAATCTTCGAGTAATAGCTAGAACCTTGAAGTTGATCGAATAAGTCATCAATTCATGGAAGTGGATACCGATTCTTGATAGTGAGTTTGTTTAATTCTCTGTAATCAATGCACATTCAGAATGATCTATCCTTCTTCTTGAGAAACAAGACCGGAGCTCCCCAATGTGAGAAACTCAGCCTTATGAATCCTTTATCTAACAATTCTTGCAATTGAGTTGACAACTCCTGCATCTATGATGGTGCTAGTCGGTATGGTGATCGTGCTATTAGAGCAGCTCCAGGTACCAAGTCAATTTGAAATTCGATTTGTCTTTGGGGTGAAGTCCAGGCAAGTCCTCAGGAAAGACTTCCGGGTAGTCTCGTATGATAGGTATGTCCTCGATTCTTTTCTCCTCCGCTTGTTTCTCTACCACATGTGCCAAGATTGCATGACAACCTTTTCGTAAGTACTTCTGGGCCTTCAAACACATGCTGATCCTTAGCATACTACCGTACTTTTCTCCTTAAATCAATATTGTCTCTCCACTTGGAAGTGGAATGCGAACAATTTTCTCACGAAAAACGATTTTCGCTTGATTTTTCGACAACCAATCCATGCCAATAACGATATCAAAACTCCCAAGTGTCACAGGTAGTAAATCTATGTCGAACGAGTAATCCGCCAAATTCAGAGTACACCCTTGTATGATCTTGTCGGTTTCGATTAATTTACCGTCGGCTAATTCAATATGTGGGAGTAATTCCAAGCAGTAAACTAAATTCACTAGACACAAAACTCCTATCGGCACCCGTATCAAATAAAATAGCTGCATAGTTATTGTTTATGAGAAACGTACCCATGATGATGTTTGGGTCCTGTCAAGCTTCTCCAGCTCTAATCACAAAAGCTCGCCCATGTGCATTGTTTCCACCAGTTTGCTTCAAGTTCAGACAATCCTTACGAAAATGTCCAACAACGCCACATTCAAAACATCCTTGGTTGTTTCCTGTTTTAGGTGTAGGGTTCGCCTTGCGACAATCCTTAGTTGCATGACCAAAATGCTTACATTTCTGACACATGGAGTCTACACATGCACCCAGATGATGGAAGTTGCACTTGTTACACTTAGGTAGGGTTCTAGCATACCCACCTTTTTCTTTCTTCTCAGATGGGCCAGTAGTGAAAGCCCTAACAACTTCTTGTTTGTCTTGAGTTTGATGTGGAGTATTCCTGCCATGGTTATTGTCCCACTTCCTCTTGTTGTCATAACTACGCTCTACCATAGTCTTCTTCACAAACACTCCCTAGCGCACAACTTGATCAGTCAAATCATGAGCTATTCTGACCGCTTCTTGGATGGTGGATGGCTTGGATGAGGTCACCATGCTTTGGATTTGGTGTGCAAGGCCCCAAATATACCTTTCTATCCACTTGAATTGTAGGTTAACCATGTGGGGCATAAGCGGGCAAGATCATGAAATTAGGTGGTGTAGCTTGTCACTTCAGCGCCTTTCATGGTGTGGTTCTAGAATTCTACCTCAAGCTTTGTAATTCATTTTGAGGGCAGTATTCATCAGTCAGCATATGTTTCAACTCCTCCCATGTGATTTGATAAGAAGCATCAATACCCAAGGTCTGGGCATGAGCATTCCACCAAGTAAGTGCTTGACCCTCAAAGGTACACATGGAAAATTTCATCTTGTTCTCCTCAGCACAATTGCTGATTCGCTGAACTGACTCCATCTTCTCAATCTAGCGGACCAAGCCAATAACTCCTTCATTACCACAGAAGTTAAGTGGTTTGCAATTCAGAAAAGTCTTGTAGGAGCATCCCTTGGTATTGGCATTAGATCCTGTGTTATAGGTTTAATCATATTAATAACAATTAAACATTAACAATGACCCTTTTATCTCAAGTTTCTAACTACGCCAGATATTATGATACCTCCTGAGTCACTTCCATTTCCTTCGTTCACCTCGGATCCTCCTGCGTTGCGGTTCGCCTCATGATGTGCAATGGAATCTACTACTTGTTATACCACTAGCTGCTCAATGGCCTCAGCTGTCATGGGAGCACTATTTTGAATGTTGGTTTGGACATTTCTCCTTCGTGGTGGCATGTTCCTTCAAATCATAACGATAAGTAAGATAAGACAATATGTAACAATGTCAAACACATGTGCACCAAAAGTAAACAATCATAACAACCAAGCAACCACACAATATAAAAGATAATATAACTTGATCATAAATTGTACAAATTACAAAGTTTTTTAAGAGTACATACTCCTACAATAAGTTCATATCTAAATATTACGTGAGCACAGCCCGCTCACGATAGGCAATCAATGAAATAAGTGAGTAAATGTGCCTGTCTATACCGCTGCCAAAGCCATCAGCATACATACTACTGCAAGTGCAGTGGAGGACTCCAAATGCTCCTTCATCATGGTCACTCTCTTTTCAGCCACTGTCGCGTGCTGCTCGGCCAGTGTAGCCCTCTGCTCTGCCGCCTTCACTCTCTGTGTCACGGCCGCCATCTCCTGTTGTACCCTAGTGAGTCGGTCGTGCATCATGTGCAGGGCCTGATCATTGAGGTATCTTCTCTCCTCGATCGATAACAGTGGGCACTCCACGTACTCCATATCAATGGTCTCCTTAACACCAGTTAGCTTGTCCCGTATCTCATGTAGCTACTGATCGTGCCTCGCAGAACGTGCGACCAGTAGGGGTATGGTAAGCTCCACAGGCTCTCGAGTGAGTGGCATTGGTCCTGGGGCACGTGATGAATCTCCCACCTCAAAGGTAGAGGGTATGCCCTCTATGTCCCTCTACTCATCCAACCGGCTAGGCATCCATTCCCATTGACGAATATTGATCCTTAACCTTTTAGGCGCAGGCTCGAGGGTATGGTCACGGGTAGGTGTAGTAGGGCGGATCGGGATACGAACTCTCTTCCTAGGTGTGTGTGCATAAAGTGCACCCCCAGGATGGGTCCGATATCTGCGTATGATGGTGGTGGTAACATTGGATCGACGTCTTGGTGGGCATCTGTAGCCAATGTCACGGGAATAGCGGCTACAGGGGTGGAGTCAACAGGCTCAGGAGTGAGATCACGAGGGTCAGTGTCAGGAATCTGGGGAGTAGGGTCAGTAGGCTATGAGGCTCAATAAGTAGGCTGGGGGGTCGGGTCAACTGGTTGTGGAATAGAGTTAACAGAACGAGGAATGGCCTCAATAGGCTTCGGATTGGAATCCAACGGGTCGGTGTCAGCCGTTTGTGAGATATAATCAGTAGTCTCAGAATCAAGGTCGACTACCTCGGTGTCGGCTGGCTGAGGGGTGAAATCAGTAGACTCAGGGAGGGTATCGACTGGCTCGGGGGCTAGGTTAGCTGGCTTGGCATCGGTGGCCATGTGGCTAGGCTCAAGTGGTGGCTCAATAAAAATGTATGACTCGGTTACTAGAATGACCATCGGCATCATCGGTCCAATGATGCGTGTGACTCCTGGAATGAGCTCCTCTGGGAGACTGGCATGAATCTTGGGTGCAGGCATCCACCAATACGTGCCTGGGGAAGGGGGAGGTAACCCAGAATATTGAACCGTGGGTATGGCCTCAGTGGTGTCAGGAATGGGGTCCGGAGTGGGAGCGGGGACAGCAGTAAGAGGAGGTGCAGGGGTCTCGGCCTCCGTGGGGTCAGTAGGCTGGTGCACGACATCGGGCGTAGGGGTCAGAATGGGAGGTGTAGATCTTGTAGATGAGGTCGGAAATGTCGGCTCATACTCCTCATCTGAGTTAAAAACGTAGATCGGCATCGATGCAGACGATATCTCTATGACAAGGCAACACACAAGTACAATTAATATAAGTAAGGTTAATGCATAATGTACTAAGACAGTGCAATGAGCTACGGTTATAGTCTAGGCTCACTAAATGCAACCTAATTCCCTATAACCAATGGCTCTGATACCAATCTGTCACACCTCCAATCCACAGCGGTTTCCCGCGGGGCGTGATCATCATGGAATCATAGTCATTGATCGGCCAATACATGATTCGGTAAAACATACGTTGCAAAAAAGTTTAAAATACATAATTGTTTTCAGAGTCAAATTGCGGAAGCAAAGGAACTAATGCAAGTCGTTTTCCAAACTTGACAAATACAGAAATGAATGTCCAAAAGAGAATGGTCCTAAATGCGATGTGATCCATGCTAGCTTAACGTGATGCAATTATCAAATACCTGAGAAAACATGCACGAAAATATGTCAACATAAAGTTGGTGAGTTCATGGTTTTAAAGTAATAGTAAATAGTGTAATGGACCATAAGTCTTTTCATGATTTGATTGTCGATCATACAATACTACAATATTATATAGCACCGCAACCGAAGCTAGACTGTAACTATAATATTGAAATCACCTGTGAAGTGAGTCGGGTGTGAAATCAGTAAGTATCGCAAGTGCTCGGGAAAATCCAAACTAAGTTCACCCTATAACAAACAAGGCAACTTATGTCTAAGTAATTGCTCCTACGTGTAATGTGAGCATGTAACTATTTCATCCACACACTTGGTAACAAAGTGTTTGACTCGACGACCCGTTGGTGACACAAAATGGATATTTGTGAAATATATATTACTTAGAAAATATTAATAAATTAAACTTCGCTTGAAAGTATTCAAAAACCTTTGTATCTTGAAGTAGACATATTTTTTGGGTAATTAAATATCATTTTGACTCGACCCGAGACGTGACTCGAGTGTTTAGTAATTAGTTATGTAATTTACATATGAAATTATAGAAGCTAGGGTTTTGAAATAATCTTATTTTCTTAGGTAAAATAATATTTATATTATATTAATTGAGATACAATTTGAAATATTAACATCCAAGTAAAATCACGAGTTTTTATATTTTACAATTCATGTATGAATATATATATTTACCCATAAAATAATTATTTAATTATTTTCTTAGTAGGATTATTCTTTTATTTTGTCTAGTTCTTGACATATATTAAATTAGGGTTGCTTTAATTTGTTAAGTAATTTTGGTATATTATAAACTAAAGTCTTTTTGATAAATTAGCAACTTTAGTCAATTTACCAACTTGTTTTAACCCATCTTTTAAATGACGTAGTAACTAATATTATAAAGCCCATAAACTTATATTTTAAGTCTCTTGTCAAAATAAATTAATTATGTGCCATCTTTGTCAAAAGTAATCTACTAACCATTTTAACATACCCATTAAACTAACATAATATTCAGTTATAATGTTTATACTTTTCCATTTAAAGTCTCATGTTTATACGTTTGACCACACTTGTAAACTTAGTTAAGTTGTCATCTAGTCATAACCCAACTTTTATAATAACATATTACAACTTACTAATTAATTATAACTTGTGATATATATATATATATATATATATATATATATATATATATATATATATATATATATATATATATATATATATAAATGTCCATAATAATACTTGTAAAACATCTAAAATTTCATAACCATAATATAACCCATTTGTAGCTTTTCTTGAGTTTAACAAACTTTTATGACGTTTTATAAAATCACCAACTAGTAACTTGGTCAACATGAATCTATCAATAATTAATTTTTAAGAACAAGTATCATTATTTAGTTCATGTTAAGATGTTTTGTATGAAGCATTATCCTTGAATCTCTTTGTTGGTAAAAAAAAACATTTTTAACAAGAAAGACTTTTTGTGGATGAATTTTGTTACATATGATCTAGTAGATGAATAATATAATGAAATCAAAGATATATAAACAAAAGAGAGTGTTCTCACTAAAAACAAGCAAGAAAAGATGAAAGATTGCTTGGAAGCTTCAAAAATCATTTGGTCTTCAGCAATGGCACTTGAATCACCCAAAATTTGTAGAAAATGAGTTGGAACTTAAATGAAGTGCTGGTGATGATGTCTTGGACGAAATTTGAAGAAAAGAAATAGGGAAGAGAGTGTGTTGGGTGGTGTTGGTGAATTGTGGAGGTTACTTGCATATATAACCAAACATGAATTGGTAAATCAACTCATATGGGAGTGTTGGTCAACTTCTTGGAGGAAGACATTCCAAAAGGGGGTAGGGAGACATGCACTTTGTTCATAACCTCTTCTTTATCACTAAAAAGGTAAGTTTCAAAGTTTGCAAAAATACAAAGTAGTTTTGTAGAGATTTGGCAATAAAAGAAGAAACTGAAAGGAAGAGGGGGGGGGGGGAGGTGGTTTGGATGGTCAACATGAATGGTGAGGGGGGTTGATTTTCAATTTTGTATAGTATTGGGTATTTTGCGGGTATTTGTTGCACTATAGGTATTTTTACATATTTTTATATTTTTACTTTTTACTTTTTAAAATACATAAAAAATATCATAAGAACTTATATAATATGATATTTTTTTAATATTGATGGTATGTTAATGATACATCGTGTATCTAGTAGTCGTGTTAAAATGATTCGTTCCGGGTAAAATATCAAGTTACGCAATTAGGTTTTTTTATAAGTTTAAAATTTTCCAATGTATTTAATTTGGAATCTAAAATACTTTGAAACACTTTAAAATATTTATTAGTATGTTTATATAATTATCACCAACGTTCATGTGTGGCGGATGTACTGTGTGTAAAAATAGTAATTACGCCGAATCACCGATGCATGAAATGTTATGCATGAAATTTTGCAATGCATGAAATGACTTTAAATAATTAGAGCTCAATTGAAATTCATGTAAAATATGCATAATTATGACTAAGTCGGGTCGGGTATTGACCTGAAATTTGCCGATTGTCACACCACTCCCATCTTACCAATGATCAGTGCTGAGGTTCCTCATGCTCAGCCTGATGAGCTCACAACCCCTAAAGCCTTAAGCCTTCACTCAGAGTCTCAAAACTCTAGTGAACAACCTTCAGGGGATAGTTACCATCCCCAGTCTCTTGATCTAAACCAACCCATTCCAAACCTAGAATTCTATGATGATGAAGACTTGGGATTCAGTGAGTATCATGAGTCTCTCTTCTCCTCCCCTGCTCAAGGAGAGATGAGTACTCTTGTTTCTCTTATGTCTAGCCCACATCAACCACCTACTGCTGACGTGGATCTCCCTGAACCTATTTAGGAGGTCTATATGGAAGAGGCTCTCACTTTAGCAGGTGACTATATCATTAACACCTCAACCATGGCAACTCAGCCCATTGACACTTCACTTGAAGCTGTCATGGTGCTGGGGAAATCTAGCAGTCAAGAACAAAGTGCTAGAGATGAGGAAGAAGACCTTGGTCCTATTCTCTCATCCCCCCATGATTCTTCTGATGAAGATGAAGGGAACATGAGACAATAGTTGCAAAAGCTGACTCAAACCTGCACCTATTTAGTCTCAAAGGTTAGTCACTTGGAATCTCAGGTGACTACCCTACAAAAAAGGGTTAATGATCAGCAACTTGAGATTTCTAATCTCAAGGAAAAACTAACTGAGAGACTTTTAAGGAGGACTCAACCAGGAACACAAGAACCTGTGGATGTGATAGACCTAACCCCTTGCTCACCTATGCAAGAAGGTGATGCTACCAAAAAGGGGGAGAAAGTCCAGGCAATCACAGAACCTGGGAGTTCTTTACAGAGTATGGACTTTGAGGATTCACCACCCTCACTTGTAATTGTCCATACTCAACAACCTCCTCAAGTCTACATGGATGTTGACTCACTCATACAAAGTTTGTTTGAGGAGGGTATGTTAGAACTAGATCAAATGTATAGGTTTAGTTGCCTTGTCAACTCTTGTAATTAATCATCGTAATTCTCTTTTTGATAATATAATGTAATGCATGAATTATATGGTAACCTATATTATTGTGTGTGTTAGTTTATGTTATTAAAGGAAACATCCGACTTGGTCAAATTGGAAAAATTGACCAAGTGTTAGAACAACCTACGGATGAATAAGTGTTCTTCCGTAGATGTTCTCTTGAGCATAACTGAAGTTTGTGCTTCCGTAGATCTCCTATGGAAGAACAACAACAGCTAAACAAGACCAAAGATCAAGTGGATTGCTGAAGGAGAGCTTGCTGCTGAAGAACAAGTACAAGAACTCCTGCGGAAGCACAAACACTGAAGAACAAATGCTGAAGATAAAGTGTTGTTGTGGAAGACTAATTGCTATGGAAGAAGAACTTCCTACGGAAGACCAATTCCTACGGAAGATTAACAAATATGTATTGTTTCAAATCATCAAGTACGTAACAAAAAGTCAACAAGTCAACATGTCAGAGCAATATCATCAAATCAATGACGGGGAAGGATAATTAAGTCAACAGAATATTCTACGTCACATCAATAACATTCTCTATGTTATTTACAATTTTCTATGTAAATTGTGAACTCCTATACCGATAAACAAGGCAAGGATGTGCACATATAGAAACAGAATATCAAAACAGAATAGCGATATATTAGCTAGAAAATAGGAACAGAATAGGAAGATATCTATACATAATTAGGTGTATATATTGATCGAAAAACATTGATCATAAGAAGAAGAAAATTAACAATATATCAATATCAAGCATCAAGAACATATAGCATTATAATCAATGTAATCGATTGATTGTGAATGAAGAGCAATTGAAAACAATCTTTGTATTGCCTTGTTGCGTTTAGTTTTTCTATTTGTTCTACTTTGTTCATCGATTTCAACTTTTGATAAACAATCCGTTAAATAGCAGGTATTGATAATTCAGCGATCAATACTTGTTAAAATCAAATTGATTATTTTTGCAATGAACCTTGGATTATCAGGTGGTATTTGAGCCACGTGCTCATTGATCTAGATTAATTGATCTATCAGTTTGATTTGTTTAATTGGTGTTTATTTAATCAAGTTAATTAACATGAGCAACTCTGTGGTTGGCGCTTATCAACCTCCGAAGTTGGAAAATAAATCTGTTTTTAAAACTTGGAAAATCAGATTTAGGAATCATGTTAATTATATAGATTCTGATTTATGGGTGTCAATTACTGAAGGTCCTTATATTCCACCTGCTTTAGGACTGGATTATAACGACAACAATCAACCCGTAAGTTTAAAAAATCAGTCACCCGATGATGCCAAGAGAGTTAATATTGACATCAAAGCATATAGTATGCTTACTATGGCTTTGCCTGAAGATCTCTTGATCAGGTGTGAATCATATAAAATAGCAAACTCATTATGGAAAATCCTGCACACTTTGTATGAAGGAAGTGACGAGATACAGAGCATAAAAAAGGATACACTTGGCTCATAGTATGAGACTTTTCATCATATTATGGGTGAGTCTGTTCCTCAACAACTCCACAGGTTTATGCAACTTGTCACAGAGATGAATGTCTTTGAACTGAATTATAGCAACGAGGAGATAAACAAGAAGATGCTTTATTCATTACCAGAAAGCTGGACCCACACTATGTCCATATTCAAGAATACTATTGATCTGATGACAATTGGGTTGGACACTCTGGTTGCAAAGGTAGAAGCTTTGGAGTTAGACGAGAAAACCAAAAACAAGAGTGTTAAAGCACCTATAGCACTGTACCAATTCAAAGAAACTAAGGGTGTTGGAAGTGCCGTCATCTCTAATGATGATGAAGATAAGTCCTGTGCTGAAAGTGATACTGAAGAGGAAACTGGCTTCTATGCTGCCAAGCCCTCCAAGTTAAACTCGCAAAACAATAAAAACAGAAAAGAAAAAGGAAAGTCAGATGACTCTAAATCCAACAAAGCCAGCAATCAAACAGAACCAATTACTGTGGTTCTAGAAAGAACAGAAGGCAGCCTTTGGAGCTTTCAGTTCAAGCTTTCAAGCCTACTTGGGAAGTACCTTGACTCCTACCTACTTCTGTCAGCAAGATCTTGAAGAACTTCATCCAGATGAAGTAGAAGAGATGGTTCTGCAATGGCAAATGGCCATGATTGCTTATAGAGCCAAAATGTAAATGAAGAGAAACAAGGGATTATCAGTGGGAGGCAGAACAACAAAAATAGGTGTTGACAAATCCAAGGTTTTCTCCAGGGAATGCAACAACAATCAGCAATCAACAACAGATTCAAGACAAGCAAATCAGAGGAGCTTCAATCAACCACAGCTAACAAACTCTTTCGCACCAACCACAGGCTCTTCAACAGGTACCAATAATTCTAAAGAAACTGGTTTGATTATTTTGCAGGATAGTACTTGTGACTGGAGCATGTACGAGAAGGAAGTACTAGAAGAAAATCAGGCTTTGATGGCTAATATGGAAAACAAAGTTCCACCAATGGCCAGAGAGGTAAGAGAAAGATTATGTTCTTCCTTATGTGTTGATGAGGTTGAGAGATACAGGGCTCATGCTCAACAATTGGCTGATAAAGTCAAAGAAACTATGCTTTTAAATGAATCTCATGAAAGAGAACATAAACTTTATTAAGTCAAAATAAATTCACTACAAAAGGATTTAGACAAACTTATGTCTGAAAATTATAATTTGAAAGCACAAGTTGAGCATTTGGCCTACTCATTAACTAAGCCCATGTCAGATCATGCATCAACTGAAGTAAAGCTTTAGAAATTCCAACTATCATCACAGCAGTATGAGAAATTAAACTCTCATATTGAATCAAAGAACAAGTCTGGGTTGGGATATCATACTGTTGCTCCACCAATTAATGATAATTACACCACCCTACCTAAGTCCATGACCAATAGTTTGACAAATCATTTTGTGTCTAGCACTAAAACTGAGTCAAAAGTTGAAAATAATGAAATGTTGAATGACAAGGATTCTGAATCCATTAAAACTTATTCATCTGAATCAAAATTCTCAAAACAAAATGACTTAGAATTTGATCTTGATAACTATGTTGATCTAGATGATAATGATAAGTCTAATGAACAAGAAAGTGCTGGTTTGGGTAAGGGAAAATATGTGGTAATTGATTCTATAACTCCTAAAATCCTTGATGAGATCAAGTTGCCTTATCCACCAAAACAAAGAAATATATTGAAGACCATTTACACAAGGATTAGTCAGTTAAATGAAGGCATTCATAAACTCAACAAACAGCATAAAAGTCAGGAAGCAAAAAGAACTACGACGGAAGAAGATAGTCCTACTTCAGCAGATCACATGTGGAAGAAGAAGACAGATTCTCACACATCCGTAGAAAAGCAAAGGAAAAATGTTCTAAAGTCAGCTGTAGAAGATCTACGGAAGAAGACAAAACAGTCTTCCATAGAACATCCGCGGAAGAAGAAATCACCAGAACCTAAACAGTCATCCGTAGAAGATCTACGGAAGAAGAAAATACCTAAGGGTTCAACTGCTAACCAGAAAGGTAAACAAATGGATCTTTCAGATGCAAAGATTAAGGAAGAACTGAAGAAGCAAAAGAAGATACTGATGAAGAAACTGACAAAGATAGAAGCTGACTCTGACAGTGAAGCTGAAGAGAAGTATTACAAATGGTGTGATATGCACAACCACAACACAGAAGAGTCCTATATAAGCAGCTATTGCTCCATCTGCAATATGAACAATCATATGACCTCAGATTGTTACTTCAACAAGCATTGTGCCATCTGCAACAAGCACAATCATTCCACTCAAGAATGTTTCTTCAACAAAAAGAACAAATTAAAGGTTCCCAATAAGCAAAAAGCTGAGACTTCTGAATCAAATTCAGAATTTTCAGAGAATGATGAATCAAAAATACCAAAGCAAAAGAATCAGCAACAAAAGCAAAAGAATGCAAAGACAAAGAAAACATCTACTGATAATTCATCAAAGAAAAGGGAGATACAACTATCTCAAAGTAAGACACCTTATAAAAAGGTAGTGTTGCAAGAAGATGATGCCTTCTTTGATCACTTTGAAAAAGGTAATCATGTACCCCAGTCAAGGACAAAGGATATAGAAACCTTTTCAGAACGAACCTCAGCCTCAAGTTCAAAGAAAAAGTTAATGAAAGAAGAGGTGAAAGAGGAAGTGAGTGTGAATCAAGATGATAGTGCTTCATCTTCATCATCAAAAGAATCATCCTTACCCAAAACAAAACATAATGAATTAATGGAATCTAAAACCAATCTAGAGCCATCTAGGCTCATTCATGAGAGAATAACAATATTAGATAACAATGGCAAGCCTAAGACCATCAAGGCTTGGGCTTCACGGTCTAACTGATTTCATTATTTTTGCAGGAACATCCAGGGAGGACTGACAACAAGTGGTATGTTGACAGTGGCTATTCCAAGCACATAATAGGAAACTGTTCTCTCCTCCATGACTTCAAACATAAAAATGCTTCCTATGTAGCATTTGGTGGGGATAAGAAGAGAGGCAAAATCATTGGTGAAGGAATGGTAACCAGTGGTGTTCTAAAATTTGAGAAAATTAACTTCTGTGAAAATTTACAATTCAACTTATTAAGTGTTTCTCAAATTTGTGATCAAAACTATACTACTTTCTTTGATACTAACTATTGTTATATTCTTAAGCTAGGTTTTAAAATTCCAGAAGACTGGATCCTTCTTAAAGCACCAAGAAAAGGCAACACATATGTTTTGGATATGAACAACACATCTATAACAATTCAACTTATTAAGTGTTTCACTCTAACTTGAAGAACATGAATAAGTTGGTCAAAAATGACTTAGACATTGGCCTTCCAAAGAAAGAATTTTATTTTTCTAATCATTGTTCATAATGTTTCAAAGGAAAACAACATAGAGTGTCTCATAAATCCAAAACAATTAACACAAACACAACACCACTCAAACTGTTGCACATGGATCTTTTTGGTCAAACCAATGTCATGAACATTGGAAAAAGGCAATACTGTTTGGTGATTGTTGATGATTTCAGTAGATTCATATGGGTCTTTTTCTTAAAACATAAAAGTGAAACATCAGAAACATTGATAGAGTTTATCACTAAGATTGAAAATCAACTTGATCTAAAAATCAAAATCTTAAGAAGTGATAATGGAACTAAATTTTTTAATCATATTTTAGATTCCTTTTGCAGGGACAAAGGCATATCAAGACAATTCAGTGCACCAAGAACACCACAACAGAATGGAGTTGCTGAAAGAAGAAATAGAACTCTTATTGAAGCAGCAAGAACAATGCTTGCTGAATCATAGTTGCCAATCACATTCTGGGCAGAAGCTGTTAACATAGCATGCAATGTTCAAAATAGGACATTAATTGTCAAAGAACAAAATAAAACACCATATGAGCTTTTGTTTAAAAGAAAACAATTCATATGATATTTTAGAGCTTTTGGGTGTCATGTGTCCATCTTAAACACAAAAGATCAATTAGGAAAGTTTGCAGAAAAAGCCTATGATGGTTTCTTTGTTGGTTACTCATCAACATCTAAATCATACATAGTCTATGTTCCACATGAAAACATTATGGAAGAAACTCCTAATGTATCTTTTAATGAATCCTTGTTTCCAAAATCTATAAAAAGATCATCTTGGTTGTTTGATATAGATACATTAACAAACTCATTTAACACAGGTTATTTGAATGTGACAGGTCCTGTGGATACATGTTATCCTTATGTTCCTCCAAACATGGGTGAAGTGTCATTGACAGCTGATTCACCAAGAATAGTCCAGTCACTTACTAAAAATGCTACTGATCCTGGTCCAATTCAGACAAGCAAAGATCATCTTGATGGAAACAATAGGTCTACATCCACAGAATTTCCTTCTACATCCACAGAAGTTCCTTCTACATCCGTAGATATTACTACTTCTGGAGATGACCCATTGCATTCAGTTGAAGTTCACAATTCAATAGAAAACATTCAACAAACACCACCCACACATGCAATTTAACAAACTACATCATCTGTAGTTATACCTGTAGCTGCTGCAGAGGCTATGCCTACATCTACAAAAATTACAATCTGATACAGATGAACAAAATTCAGTATCAAAAGATCAGCCACATGAGAATTTTGACTACTTTGTGGATTCCCCATCCCATCTGACTCCATCTCCATCAACCACCATCACTAACTTGGATTCATCCATTCAAGTTGAATCAATACCAACATCCAGAATACACAAGTATCATCCCATTGAAAACATGATAGGTGATCTTAATGATAGAACTACAAGAAGACAAGGAGGAGCAGCCAACATTTGTCTGTTCTCTTGCTTTCTTTTGTAAGTGGTTCCTCCCAACATCACTGCAGCATTGAAAGATAATAGTTGGATTGAAGCAATGCAAGAAGAACTTCAGCAATTTAGAAAACAAAAAGTCTGGAATCTAGTTGATCTTCTTGAAGGCCATTATCCAATTGGCACAAGGTCGCTATTCAAGTACAAACTAGATGATAGAGGCATTATTATGAGAAACAAAGCAAGACTGATAGCACAAGGTTATACTCAGAAAGAAGGGATAGACTATGATGAAGTCTTTGCTCCTGTTGCAAGGATTAAAGCCATTAGAGTCTTTCTAGCCTATGCATCATATGAGAAGTTCATAGTTTACCAAATGGATGTAAAATGTGCCTTCTTATATGGTAAAATTGATGAAGAAGTCTATGTTGCTCAGCCACCAGGCTTTGAAGATCCTGATTATCCACACATGATATACAAGCTTGATAAACCTTTGTATGGACTTCATCAGGCCCCAAGAAAGTGGTATGATACATTGTCATCTTTCTTACTCAATCATGGTTACAAAAGGGGAACAATTGATCAGACTCTCTTCCTGAAACATGAACATCAAGATCTCTTAGTTTTCCAAGTATATGTAGATGATATCATATTTGGATCAACAAACAAGAGATTATGTGACAAGTTTGAATGTCTGATAAAATCTGAGTTTCAAATGAGTTCCATGGGAGAACTAACATTCTTCCTTGGTTTGCAAGTTCATCAGAAACCAGATGGCATCTTCATAAATTAGGAGAAGTATGTGAATCAAATTTTGAAGAAGTACAACCTTGCTGATTCATCTTCATGCAAAAAACTAGCATCAACAATAGATAAGATTGTACCAGATCCTACAGGGAAGCCTGTTGATTAAAGATTATATAGATCTATGATAGGATCATTAATGTACTTAACTGCCAGTAGACCTAAGATAATGTTTGCTGTGTGTGTTTGTGCTAGGTACCAAGCAGACCCAAAAGAGTCACATATGAATGCAGTTAAGAGAATTTTTAGATACCTTAAAGGGAAACCAGCTCTTAGACTCTGGTATCCTAAAGAAGGAGATTTTAAACTTTACTCATATTCTGACAGTGACTATGGAGGCTGCAATAACAACAGAAAATCAACCACTAGTGGATGCCAATTCATAGGACAAAGACTAGTATCTTGGCAGTGCAAAAAGCAAACAAATGTTTCAGTATCCACAGCTGAGGCTGAGTACATAGTTGCTTCAGCTGGTTGCTTTCAAGTCTTATGGTTGCAAAACCAATTACTTGATTATGGTTACAATTTTCTGCAAACACCAATACATAATAATCCAGTACAACATAGTAAAACAAAACATATTGAAATCAGATATCATTTTTTGAGTGATTGCACAGAAAAAGGTTTAATCAAGTTGATTAAGGTGGATACAACAAATCAGCTTGCTGATTTATTCACTAAAGTCTTTGATTCAGTTAGATTTAATTTCTTAATTGAGTCATTAGGCATGATCAATTTAGATTAAGTCTTAATCAATATAATAAAAAGCATGTTCTGCCCATTATGGTTTTAATATGAACATCTATGGAAGAACAAACTTGTTCATCCGCAGATTGTTATTAATATGAAAAAGCCAAAAATATTCTTAAAACATATAAAAATACAAAACTATTGTCTTATTTACATATTTTATTGAATAATTAATATAGACTGATCAGATATGATTTGATATGTGAGTAGGTTTAGCTTGAGTTGAAAATAAACAAGTCATGAATAACATAATGTCAAGGTAACAAACTGTGGCTAATTCCATTTTGAGAAGCAAGGAAGTAAGTCTTATCTTGCTGTGATCAACTTACTCACCTAAGCACACTATGTTGTAACACTTTATAACCTCTATCTTTGCGCATCATGAACTCTCTGTTTTGCGTAAGCAAAGACCTGAGTTCCTGGGCACCTCTGTTTTACGTAAGTAAAGACCTGGTGTCCTGATGCTTAGTAACAAAAGATTCCAAAAGGAACAGCTTTAAAAGAATCCATGGTGATCAACTGTATATTTACAGAGCTCAAAAATCATATCAGCACTAATAAGATTTCAAATAAATCTTAAGATACAGCTTATAACTTATGGAATATAGTTTTAAGTATGAAAAAATGATAAATTGACTCATCTACAGAGGACAAACTTCAATGTGAATTGAATATGGAGTCCATACTTATCCATCTTTAAACAATTTAAAAACATGATAAATAACATGACAAGTTGAATATACACTCTTGCTTGAATTTATGAGGATCGATATACTTGTAATCAACACTAGATATGTCTTCTATCATCAACCAAAACTGTCATTGGGAAGTTTCTTAGTGTTATAGTATGATCCCATTATATGATGTCAATGCCCGTAAATAATTTCTAGTTTGGTTCTTTTCTTTGCTAATTAGTTGGACAGATAATGTTTTTCATGCTATTCTTTATAAATTTTTGATAAATGCATAATTTTATGATTCATCACAAATTTAGGGGGAGTAGTAAATCAGCATGAAAATCTAAGTATCACACATCTTTAAGTGAAGAAAGTTGGAACTTGACACTAACTTGGCTGCAGGATATCTGAAGGTTTTAACCAAATCAATTTTGCACAATTGCCATAAAGCAGAGTCAACAAGGTCAAATAGCAAAGAACAAATGATCTAACATTGTGTTTAAGATCATACATCAATAAAAGTACAAAATTTGCCTTTCTATAGATTGGTAACCTATGGATAAAACAGCAAAACCTACGGATAAAATAGAAAATTCATAACAAATTTTGCCTTCCGTAGATGTTCATGCGGAAGAATTAATTTGTTAAGATTAAAACAACAAAGTTTTTAGCTTCCATAGATGTTCTGCGAAAAAATAAAATTAAATCAAATCAAAAAGGAAAGTTTTAGCCTTCCGTAAATGTTCTGCGGAAGCATAAACTTGTGGATAACCTCAAAAGGGTATAAAAGAAAATGGGTCCCACAATATTAAATATTTTTTAAATTGTCTGAAAAGGCAAAAAAAGGATATCTCGACCATTGGCCTTTCTACTCACTCTCAAAAACCTTCTCAACCCTAGAAAATCTCTTAAACCCCTTTCATCAACAATCGCTGAAATCGTTCATTCCACACAAATAATCCACACATCCATCAAACATCGAAGCCAGTATGACTAATCGATTCGTCAAAGATCATAACATATGCGCATTTCTAAATCCAGAATTGGAGGATGGATGCAGAGACATCATCCGCTATCTGAGAAGAAGTAGATTGTTTTATGCTCTAACAGCGGATCCTATTATCTATCAATCACACATGATAGATTTCTGGGACTCTACGAGGGTTGAGGAAGAAAATAAAGAACAAGTAATTTATGCCTCAATCAGAAACCAACAACTGAGAATTGATGAACGAACAATAAGGAGGGCACTGGAGTTCGAAGAAAGTGAAGAAGGTCACCCTGATGTATTTGATCACGAATACATCCAGAAAGTTTTTCAGTTGATGGGGTATGACGGAGACTATCAACACGGTGAGATCAAAAAAAGGAGTCTGTACAAGCCGTATAGATTCCTATGCCACACCTATCTCAAGTGCATCTCGAACAGGAAGTCCGGTTGGGATAGATTCTCGAGGCACATCTCATCGGGAATCATCAGCATCTTTGAGGGAAGAAAGTACAACTACTCCAAGTACATTCTTGGTTGCTTGTGTGACCATATAAGAATGCAGAAAGACAACAACATGTACATGTTCCCAAGGTTCATCCAGCTGATCATAAACAAATGTATGCCCAATGTTGAAAGAGAAGGTGATGTGTTTGTGCAAACTCACCTAGGAAGATCTCTACTCAACAAATCGACTAGGCAGTATTAAGGAGAAGAGGTGGAGATGTCCCACATGTGATGGATGAAACTGCTAACATACCATAGGAACTCATATTCCTTGACCAACCATAATAACAAACACCCTCAACCGAATCACCTGAACCACCACATCATGAACCCAATCCTCCTTCACCACCAAGTGAGCCCACCCAACCCTTATCACTTGCACTTTCTCAAACATCAATAAACTCTAACTAAAGTAGTGTCATTTGATCAAATCCCTCAACCATCACCACCACAACCATTATCTCAATATAAACCATACTTTCCATTACCAGCTACTGTGATAGAATTATCAGAATCATCTTCCAATGAGCACACCTAACCTATCTCACCCATCCAATCTCAATCATCACTGCACTCTAGTGCAACAGAACCCATTTCACCACTTCTCACTCAAACACCTACACCTCCACTTCAAACTAAACCAACCACTTCACCCACACCTACTGAACCCATTGATAGCCTAACATCTACTAAGAAACTTAACTTTGATGAGGATGAATATGAAGCTGTTAATGATGGTGATACTAAGGAGATATGTCTGGAGGTTGAAAGGGAGAAAGATGAAGAAGTTGAACAAGAAGAGGGTAGTTATGTTGACATCATTGCTTACAATGAGGATGACTTGAATGAAGAAGAGATTGATGTGAGTAAGAGCTACCTGGAAGAAAAATACAACAATTTGATTATTAAAAGCAACAGGAAGCTAGAAAAGTTAAGGAAAATGAAGAAGGAGCTGATAGAGAGAGACAGACTGATAGCTGAGAAAGATGCTACAATCACTCAACTGGAAGGATGAATCAAAAGACTGAGAGAAGATATTGAGACTGATAATGAGGTGATTGATGCAATGAATGAGCTAATCTCTAAACAATCAGAACAACTGAAAGCAAAAGATGATGAGATTGAGAAGTTAAAGGAAAAGTTGGCTGAACAAGAAGTGAGAAAAAAGAAAGAAGCTGATGTGAGTTCAAAAATGAAGGAAAAGGAACCCATAATCTTTTACAGCAGGAAAAGAAAATATATGGGCAAAACTCAAGATGAAGGTGCTGAATCTAAAGATCAATAAAAGAAATCAAAAAGGGTCTCCCCAACTCACACTCCATCAGCTGATCCTGCAGCTTATCAACAAATTGACATGATCAAAGAAGAATGTGATGATGAGTTGAAGCAGCTAACTGAAGAAGAATCTGGCTTGCTATCAACAGAAGACATACTTGAAGAAAGAGCTCAATCTGCCATGTTCATGGACCTAATCAACAATGGCTTTCCCTATGATTTGGTAGAGAAAATGAATATGCCTGAAATGATTCAAGTTTTGAAAGAATTTAATGCTGCAAGACTAATGCTCCTAATTTGAAATTATGAAACTTTTTCAAAGTTCAAGGCCATGGAGCAAATAAGAAAATACTTGGGCCATTGTGACACAAAGAAGCTGACAAGGTATAACATGACTTGTTGGTTACAAAGTCACAACTATGAGCAACATGAGCTTTAAGAGAGAACAATTGGTGAGCTTAGAGCTATGATGGAGCATGCGATGAATGTGGAGCTAGAAACAAGAGTGAAATTCAGGACTGGAGCTCCCAATCCTGCCTATACACAAGTAAAACAAACTCCTGCTGAACCAACTATAGTTCAAAGCAAAGACATGTATAAAAGAAGAGAAAGGATGATCAAAGAACCAAGAGACATCATTCCTAGCAAAGTATGGCCCCTGGGAACTGCTATGAGGGAGATAACAGAAGAAAAGACTACATTGATACAACTCTTTGATCAGATGACCACTCCAAGAACAGCTGAAGAAAATAAAATAATAGCCTAGAAATATGATTCAAAATGGGATTGTGTTGTGCTGAAGAGAACATCTGGAATGATTCAATGCTTTCTAAGGGTGGAAACACTCCTTACACTTCCAGATGCAGACCTCACTACCTTGCAAAACATTCCCATCACAAACTTCCCAATCAGTCCACGCGGAAGAGACTTCTCTGGAATGGTGGCTAAGTTCAGTCACAAGTTCAAGAGAGATGTACTTAAAGAAGCCAAGAGAGAAAATACAGAACACAACAAAAGGAAGCTAAAAAAAAGGTCTTATTCCAGTTCTCAACAGGTGGATGTTGAATTTTTACAAAGAATTGGATATGAAGACAGATCTGAAGAATCAATCAAAGTTATTAAGGGAAATCAGTACTCTTAACCTATCACAGAATGGGGATACGTAGAAAGGATGAAAGAGTTGGTGTTGCAGAGAAATGATTCACTGAAGAAAGGTCCTAGCATATGGCTATTTGCCCTAATGGAGATCAAGCTGCTTCATCCGAGCTATACCTCATATCTACATGACAAGTATTTTCCCAAGCTCAATGATCAAACTGCCAAAATGACTTGTGCTTGTATGTACACATCATTCAAGTTATTGACAAGCTCCATGCCAAGGCCCACAAGGGAAGGAAGTTTGAGGCTGGTCAACTGATAGGAGCAGAAATAGAACCAATAACAGAACTGAGAATTTTAGAACAGGATGAGCTGGAAGTGGTGTCCAATAATAGTGTTGTTGCAACATTAACCGCTGAAGAGGACATCCTGGGCTTGAAATACAAAACATTAAAGAGAATAGGGAGAATGAAGATAAAGTATCTGTATGAAGATCAAAAGAATATTGTGGGATACTTCAATACCAAAATTTTGATAAGAGTTCAAGAATTGAGAGACTTGAACAGATGATTACAAGAGACTAAACCTATAGGGGGAGTATTGTTAGAACTAAATCAAATGTATAGTTTTAGTTGACTTGTCAACTCTAGTAATTAATCATTGTAATTCTCTTTTGATAATATAATGTAATGCATGAATTATATGGTAACCCATATTATTATGTGTGTTAATTTATGTTATTACAGGAAACATCAGACTTGGTCAAATTGGAAAAATTGACCAAGTGTTAGAAAAACCTACGGATGAATAAGTGTTCTTCCGTAGATGTTCTCCGAAGCATAACTGTAGTTTTTGCTTCCTTAGATCTCCTACGGAAGAACAACAACTGCTAAACAAGACCAAAGATCATGTGGAGTTGCTGAAGGAGAGCTTGCTGCTGAAGAACAAGTAAAAGAATTCCTACGGAAGCACAACCACTGAAGAACAAATGCTGAAGACAAAGTGTTGCTGCTGAAGACTAATTGCTGTGGAAGAAGAACTTCTTATGGAATACCAATTCCTACATAAGATTAACAAACATGTATTGTTTCAAATCATCAAGTACGTAACAAAAAGTCAACAAGTCAACATATTAGAGCAATATCATCAAATCAATGACGGGGAAGGATAATTAAGTCAACAGAATATTCCACATCACATCAACAACATTCTTTATGTTATTTACAATTTCCTATGTAAATTGTAAACTCCTATACTGATAAACAAGGCAAGGATGCACACATATAGAAATAGAATATCAAAATAGAATAGCGATATATTAGCTAGAAAATAGGAACAGAATAGGAAGATATCTATACACAATTAGGTGTATATATTGATCGAAAAACATTGATCATAAGAAGAAGAAAATTAACAATATATCAATATCAAGCATCAAGAACATATAGCATTATAATCAATTGTAATCGATTGATTGTGAATGAAGAGCAATTGAAAAGAATCTTTGTATTGCCATGTTACGTTTAGTTTTTCTATTTGTTCTACTTTGTTCATCGATTTCAACTTTTGATAAACAATCCATTAAACAACAGGTATTGATAATTCCATGATCAATACTTGTTAAAATCAAATTGATAATTCTTCAACGATCCTTGGATTATCAGGGTATTCTAAGAGCAATGCCTACCCCATCTTATCACTCTGAGAATCCAATCATGAGATGGAGGTATGACACTGATAGAAGAGCTCTGGTAATCTTTAGATCTCAGGGGCAACAAGAAATCTTCAACTTCTTCAACCTGAGATTCTATGAGAGCACCTATCTGATTGATCTTCCACTTGCCAACCCAAGTCAAACCAGGCAAGCTGCAAGATTAGCATATAGGATTCAAGAAAGGGTGCTTGAAGAGTTCAAGCTGAGATCCAGATTATATAGACAGAGGCTAGAAGGTAAGACCATTA
Source organism: Flaveria sonorensis (assembly GCA_025506505.1). Classification (NCBI taxonomy): domain Eukaryota; kingdom Viridiplantae; phylum Streptophyta; class Magnoliopsida; order Asterales; family Asteraceae; genus Flaveria; species Flaveria sonorensis. Next base: position 20,522,113 of record CM046425.1, on the reverse strand, counting down.
GTCAATTAGATGTTAAGGTGGACCCTAAGATTAGCTTTGAAGGGGAAGCCTTGGCTGAAGGCCTAGTGGTTGAACCTGTGAACCTTGAGGTTACCCTTAGTGAGGCACCAGCTGGTGAAGGTGTTTCATAATCTCTCTCTGGCCAGAGTTTGACTACTAAACCAAGTAATGAAGTCCAAAGCTCTCTCCACCCTGAGTCACCAAGGCCTGTGAGTGATAAGGAAAAAGGAAACTGACTCCTGAGGAGATTTAGGAGGAGGAGAGAGAGAGAGAGGAAGAGGAAGCTAAGGGGAGAGAGTTCAAGTAGGACTCCATGCTTCATGGAAGCTGTTATCAGGGCTGCCCCCAGGAAAAATACTCAGGATGATGAGTTGAGGGCAGCCAGGTTAAACTATTTGGGGACGAAGAATTACAACATTGATGAAGTCATCTCTTTTCCCTTAGAGGAACTAAATAAACTGGAAGACACAGAGTTGTTAAAGGAGAAGAAGGAGGCAGAGGATGCAGAGTTGCTTCTTAAGATCAAAGAAGAAAAGAGGCAGAAAAGGCTCTATAAGCATGCTCCTACCCTCTCCCCAGTTTAGGAAAGCCCTGAGACAAAGGCTGTGGCAACTGAACAACCTCATGTAGACAAGGAAGCTGATAGACAAAACATGATTAGCTACCTGAGTGCCACAGGCCTCTATCAGGCATCTGCACTTCTAACCTTATCATATGAGTATATTGAATTTGAGTATCTTAAGTAGCTTGAGTAACAAGTTATCAAAGAACAAAAAGCTTCTAAGAGAAAGATGAGGGAAGAAGCTGCAAAGTCAAGGGCCATCATCCAAAAGAGTCAAAAGAAGTCTGCTGATAGGCAGAGGATGATGAGTTTCTTGAAGTTGTATGGATTCTTTAGAAGGAGGCTTGGTCCAATTTCTGTATCCACTTTGGATGAGCACATTAGAGTGATCAAGCAGAAGATTAAAAAGGAAGAGCTTGTTGACTTGCATTCTCCACCAAGTCAAGCTCCACCTGAAGTTGAGGTAAAGGTTGAACCCCCTGAGACAACACAACTTGGACCAAGAGCTGCATCTCAGCCAACTTCATCTTCTAATCCACAGCAGGGTCCTAATCCCTCTCCTTCTGAACTTGTGAGAGAAGAGGACCCAACTGAGAAAGACACAACAAAACAACCTGGTATTGAAGGCCAGTCTTCTCAGTTAAAGACTTCAAAGAGTAGGAAAAGGATGGCCATGAAGAGTGTTTCTAAGAAGAAGTCCAAGGCATCCACCTCTACACCTCAGGATGAGTTAGAGCACCCTGAGGTAGTGCAAGAAGAGGCTGCTCTACCAACTCCAACTCAAGTAGAGCCTCTTGCAACTGGAAGACCCATCCTGTCCTGGACCTTTGCTGCTAATCCAAACAGGTGGTATGTCATCAGAGATCAAGGGGGTCAAGATGTCTATTTCTAGAAAGACATGCTTGATCTTCCTCTACATGATCTCCATGACATGAGAAGGTACTATGAGAGTCTGAGGGATCCTAATCAGTTGATGAAGAAAGGAATGGTCTTGATCCTGATGAGGACTGTCAATATCTAAGTATACTTCTCTATTTTGGTATCATGAGCCTAGGGCGAGTTTGTAAGTTTATACTTGAAAGGCTGATGCAACCAAAGAAACCAAAGCAACCAAAGAGTCTCCAGCTTGCATGCACATTGTGCAGAGTAGAAGTTACTTCGGAAGTTTTATACTTCTCACAGAAAATATTCTAAGTTTAAAATCTTTCGAAGCCAAAGACCAAATCTTCCGAAGCCAAAGATGAAATCTTCCGAAGCTTCAAAGACAAAGTCTTCCGAAGCAAATGAAGTTGTTAGGTTCAACAATTGATAAACTGAAGCTTTTCAAACCATAATCAAAGCAAACTGAAGATCTCATTGTACAAGTTCAGAGACCAAGTTGATAAACAGAACAAAACAAACACAAGACAAAGTCAACAAGACAAAGTCAACATCAAGACCACAAGAAAAGTCAAAATTAGGTCATGATGTAATAACACTATAAATAGAACCACTAGTGCTACTTGTAATGTGTGGTTTTTGCAAAGTGTGTGAGAGCTGGTAGTTCTTAAGTGTGTGTGTTTTCATGGTGTAAATCACCACCCAAGGAGAAATTCTCTCCTTTGGGTGGGTTTGATGTTCATCCATCTTTGTATATGTTTTTTCATTGTAATTTGTTATTCAACATCAATGAAATCATAACATTATACATTACACACACGTCCTTGTTCTTCGATTCACACACTTCCACCCGTCTTTAATTTTGAATTCCTGGATCTGAAACTGATGAATCCTAAGATCCAGGCTCAACGAATCTGAAATATTGATTCAGCAAAATGGTATCAGAGCTGTTGGTTGCTGGGTTCATGTATATTTCAGATCTGTTTTCATTTTTAAAGATGTTTACAACAAACAATAAAATCACATAATATTGAAGAACAAGCATCTGTTCATCTACATCATCAGAACCTCTTCTGTTCATTAACAAAATACAAACAAAATCAGCAAATCTGTTCTGGTTTGGGTCGAATTGAAGATGATAAATCATTCCACACTCAATCTGTTCAAATTCAATGCTATGATTAACAGATACAAAGCAAATCCATAAAGAACTTCAGATCGAGCAGGGTACATTCGAACAGCTTGCCTCGTGATGTCAAAAATCTCAAACAGATGTAAAATTGAAGCCGATTAAATCATTGCTACTGCTTATCTGAAACCTCCAGTGTGCAATTCGAGCAGGTTACATGATTTCTAGAACATCACTTGATTTCGAGCAGGCTACTGGAGATCGAACAAAATTCAAAAGACAAACCATCCGCATTTCTTTGAAGAAATGCGGATGATAGTTCAACAAATGCTGTTGATGAAACAATAGAAATGCAGATGTTATGCAGCATTAAGACAACCAATGCGGATGCTGATTCATCCAATGCGAATGTTACAGAATTAATGCGGATGTTACAAGAAACAATGCGGATGTGAAGATGTAAAACAAATGTTGTTGTTGAACTAACAAATGCGGGTGTTGACTTAACAAATGCGGATAAAGTTGTGTTGAAATGCGGATGTGAAACAAAACCAATGTTGCTGATCAACTTAACTAATGTGGATGTTCATCTCATTTCATAGAACAAATGCGGATGATAACTCTACAAATGCGGTTGTATTATATCCAATGCGGATAAGTTACAAAGATCAACAAATGAAATGCGGCTATGTTATATACTAATACGGATGCTGATGTATTATCAAACAAATGCGGATGTTGATAACTAATTCAGATGCTTATCACACCAAATGCGAATGTTCAACAGAACTAATGCGGAAAATGGGCAAAACCGTGGAAACGAGGGCTACGTCATGGTAACCTGCCGTAGGCGGGTTATCCTATTATTTTTCCAAAATAAGGCCTCTAAATGGGTTTTTGGGCCACTTTTATGTTTGGTGTTACAAGAAATGCTTATGTTGATTTAACAAATACGGATGGTACAAGATCAAATACGTTGGATAAACATCTAATGCGGATGTTGTATCCATTTTCAGCCTTTGTTTTAAACAATGCTGATGCCATCAACATAATGCACAACCTCAACATCAACAACATCAACATCATCAACATCAACAACATCAACATCATCAACATCAACATCATCAACAACAACAACAACAACAACATCAACAACATCAACAACAACATCAACATCAATAACATCAACATCAACAACATCAACAACATCAACATCAACAACATCCAACAACAACATCAACATCAATAACAACATCAACAACATCAACAACATCAACATCAACAATAACATCAACAACATCAACATCAACAAATCATCAACAACAACAACATCAACAACAACATCATCAACAACAACAATATCAATGAACAGATGATGAATAGTTGACAATAACCAACAAGACATACAAGAAAGATGATGAACAAATGATTACAACAAACAAGAATCAAGAAACATGATGAATACGGATGATTGCAACCAACAGGCACATCCATTTTCACATTCAACAGAAATGAAGAAATCAACCTTGGTCATATAATCACTGATCCAATCAAGGATTTGCATAACTGTTAGAAACTCTTTCTAAAGTACTTGGAACCATCCATTATCAAGTTAATTCAGAGATTCAAAGAGTTGAAGTGTCTTCAAGACTGACTTATGTTCCTGATACTGTTTATTGAAGTTCAAAGCCTCATCATATGCCTAATACATTCTAATCCTTTGAATGTGATATGAACAAACAGTAATCCAAAAGTGATACACCTCATATCCAATACGTTAAGTATTTTCAAAAAGATTCTATCCTTTATCAGAAATACATTAGGAGAAGCTTAATCTAAGGGGGAGAACTACAGTGAACTGTGTCAAAACATCAGTTGATCAAGAAGACATGTGACAGAGAAGATCTTCAAAGTCAAAGTTTGGCAAGCATCAGTTTAGGGGGAGTATTGTTGGGTTCAACAATTGATAAACTGAAGCTTTCCAAACCACAATCAAAGCAAACTGAAGATCCATTGTACAAGTTCAGAGACCAAGTTGATAAACAGAACAAAACAAACACAAGACAAAGTCAACAAGACAAAGTCAACATCAAGACCACAAGAAAAGTCAAAATTAGGTCATGATGTAATAACACTATAAATAGAACCACTAGTGCTACTTTGTGGTTGTGGTTCTTGCAAAGTGTGTGAGTGGCTTGTAATTCTTAAGTGTGTGTTTTTCATGGTGTAAATCACCACCCAAGGAGAATTTCTCTCCTTTGGGTGCGTTTGATGTTCATCTATCTTTGTATATGTTTCTTCATTGTAATTTGTTATTCAATATCAATGAAATCATAACATTATACATTACACACACATCCTTGTTCTTTGATTCACACACTTCCACCTGTCTTTAATTTTGAATTCTCAGATCTAAAAATGATGAATCCTAAGATCCAGGCTCAATGAATCTGAAATATTGATTCAGCAGAAGTGAAGATTGATTTCTTTCAAGCAAAGAGAAACCATGCTTTCTGTGACCTACTTTTGTATAAAGCTGACCCACTTTCCGCCGCAACTCTAAAGACTCACCAACTTGTATTAGTTGGTGAAAAGGTCCATGCTTTTGCAACTGTAGATTATGGCTTAGAGTTTGTAACTTTCTACTTTGTATCTTTTATCCTTTTTGTAATATATTAGGATGTGTAAGGCCCCGTTCCGGGGACACTTACAACTGGACCGTCATCGCATAAAATATTTAAAAACATATATTACTTTTGCTGCGGAATTTTAAACTTTCATTAATAATTTAAAACATATCGTTACATTACGTCATTCATATGAATTTAAAAATACAACATCATATCAAAATGTGGATGCCAGCCTCAAAACATCCCCAGTAGCTTATGAATCCATGCTTGCACCTCCTCAGCATCAACAAAATACCTGCCAATTATCATGCATACAAAAAGTCAGGGACGCTGAGTGAGTTCTAGTTTTATAAATAAAATACTTTACTTTCATTAAAACAACATTTTGCTTTCGTTCGTGATCAAACATCATACGTACACATTTAATAATTATTATTATCTTCGTCATCATTCATCATTATTACTCATTACATCTGTTACCATCATCCAGATCCTGTCTCGTGTAATACCCCCGACTCGTGCTCGAAAGCTGATACTATGTCGGGGCCTGTAAACAAACCCCCGACTCGTGTCGGAAGACTGACACAGTACCGGGGCACGCAACAAGGATCCCATCTTGTGAGCAACACCCCCGACTCATGCTCGAAAGCTGATACTGTGTCGGGGCCTATAAACAAACCCCCGACTCGTACACATGGGCAACTCTAGGCGCATGGGCCACTGTTCAGGCGCATGACTAACAATCTGAAATGTAACAAATTCTACAAACTACCCCAAAACATCAGTCTAGCACATCTTAACATAAATCTACCATGCTACAAACACTAAAACATGCTAAACATCAAATCTAAACCAAAACAGCCTCTAAACATACAACCATAGAACAACGGTCGAACATCATGCTGAAAAACCTACGGGTACTTTAAAAATATTTTACTCGGTATGCATAATAGCCCCAAACACTTAAAAACCAGTAAAAAGAGGGGTTCAAGAACTCACTTGTTGCAACCTTCGAGCAACACACTTCCACCTGCAAATTCAGCTCCTAAAACCCACGAAAACAAGCACTTAGCACCATAAATCTCGGCCTAGAAGCTGAAAAATTGGTTGAAACCGAACATTAACCCAAGAAAACTTACCTTCAAGAAGATTTCAGCTCCTTCTCTCTCTAAAACTGGTGAGGTTTTCTTCTTTTCTTCTTTCTTCTTCTTCAACCAGGACAAGAAAAGTGGGTAGTGGGGGCATGGGCGGCCATGCCCTTCTTTTTAAACATAATTATATTGAAGTTTGCATCTTGCACAACTTTAGTCCTTCAACTTGTGTTACTCCTCATTTCTTTCTTTGTACTTTTATTTTCTCTTCTTTTTAATAAAATTCGAGGTGTTACAAGTCCACCCCCCTTATATAGGTTTCGTCCCCGAAACCTGTTGCTTCTCGAACAGTTGCGGGTAAAGCTATCTTATCTCTTTCTTGACCTTATAAGTAGGCTTAGACTCCTTCTGGGCTCCACTGTACTCGCACATGTGAAACCACTCTTCTCCTTAGCCCGTCTCTCTCTTCTATCAGTAATGGCCACTTGTTGTTCCATATAGTTGAGTCGTTCGTCAACCTCGGTATCCTCTAGTGGCACTACAATATCCTCCTCGATTGAGCACTTCCTCAGACGAGATACATGGAACGTCGGATGAATTCCACTTAGCTCATCAGGTAACTCCAGTCGATAGGCCACTTCTCCTACGTGATCGACAATTTGGAATGGCCCTATATACCTCGGTATTAGCTTTCCTTGATTTTGGAATCAGATGATCCCTTTTCCCAGACGAGACATTCATCATTACTCCATCGCCGTAGGTCGGCACCGAACTCTTGTCGGGAGCGGTTGATCAAACCACCTTCTTGCAACACTCGATGTTTGCCTCATAGGCTACTAGCCAATTCTACCCAAGGCACATATCAATCTACCTATGTTCATCCTGAACAATCTAGCAGGAAACACGTGCTCTTCCAATTCTATCGCACAATCCTTTAG